>CM055959.1:66491477-67091477 GCA_029490685.1 Schizonepeta tenuifolia
TTTCTTTTTACTTTTCATCAATTAATTCTTTTCAAAGACGTTTTTCTCTATTTTTGCTTATTTAATAAATTCTTCTTTTCTTGTCTTTAACTTTTAAGCCATTTCTTACTTAATAATTTCTTTATCTTTTGATACACATTTTTATGAATTAGCTCACTTTATTAGTTAAGTTATAAAAGATCTTTTTGTTGTAGTTTTAGTAAAAATTTCAAGTCTTTAAATTTTGATACAAAGACATTTAATTGATATATCTTTTCATACATCTTTCATCTTTTATTTAATTAAAAGCTTTTCAACTTTAAATCTTTTTATCAAAACTTCTATCTTCATTCTATATTTAACTAACATTAATATACTTAAACATCCAATTTTTTTATTATTTTTACAATTAATTTCTTTCAAAACTTCTACATGCAAACTTATTTTCTTAATTTAAGCACATGTATGATTATACTAACATAACATACAATCATTCCATTGATCAAAACATCACTCACTTCATCAACAAAATCATCAAAATAAATTCTCCATTTTTCTCTAAAACACACGGCATTCATGCCTATTTTTATGCAATTTGTTTCTCAATTTTCATGCATATAATCTCATTCCTAACATGATAAAAATAACAAATCAAGCATCAAAATAATGATAACTCAAAGAATTCATATTTCTCTTATTTTTACTATATTTTTTGGCATTTATCAACTCTTTAGGGTTTTAGTTTCTTTTTCTTCTCTTAATTCACCGATTAAATCTAACGTTCGATTCTCCTAACGAATTCTTCTCACTCGATTATCACATGCATATCCTAAGTTTGCCTAAACATAATTTAAATAACATGCATGCATAGTTCTTTCTTTTAGGACTTATAAACATACATATTTACAACTAATCAAATGAATTTCATACTTAATTTAAATGGGAATCCTTCTCTTGGCTCTTGGAATTGAAATGGATGGAAATGGTAGCTTCAAAGCTTGAACTTGAAGAGAAGAAAGATGTCTTCTTGAATCCTCAAAGAAAAAGGAATAACATGGAATTAATCATCCATAGGATTTAAGAATCAAAATAAAGAAAAGTGTTGGATGATTCTTGAATTTAACTTCAAGAACTTGAAAGATTCTTACCTTTACTTGAGAATATGGATGAAATGAATGGAGATTGATACTTTCTACTTCATTTTCATGGATGGAGAGCTTGAATACATGATTGCATGTAGAGAAAAATAAAGAGGGGTATGAGAGAGAGAGATTGCCGAGAGTGAGAGAGAGATGGGAGGGTTTGAGAGTTTGATTTTCTTTCTTGCTTAGAGAGAGGGAGAAATCGAATGAGAGAGAGAGATTGTGATGGAGTGAATGAAGTCTTTCTCTCCTTGTCTTAGATGAATGCATGTGAAATCCAACAAAGGGAATAAAGTGTACTTGTTGGAAGTTGTATTAAGACAAGACTTGATAGGTGATGTGATGTTAATTTGCATGCATACTTTAGTTCACAATTTACTAAGTATGTTGGTCATTCCTAGAGTGTAGGCATGATGACATCTAGGTATTGGTTATAGGTAGTGTGAGGTGGCATGAGAGAGTGAGAGGTGGATGACACGTGTCGTCGTCGTGTCGTTACGGGTGTTAATTACCCGGTCGTAAAGGTTTTCCGGATAAAACGACTCGTATTAATTCTTTTTTGTGCTATTAACGGGTCTAACCTCTTCTCGTCTCACTTCCAACACTAAGCATTTCAACCCTATTTCACGTCTCAATTTAAAAGATTAAAGGTTTCGATCATTTTAGTCTTTTAAAATTTTAAAAGAATTTAATCGGCTTATTAATCCGTTTATTAATCCTTTTAAAGATTAACTCCTCATTTCTCTTCTCAATTCTCGGATAAGTTCTTACCCTATCTCAGTGATCTTAAAAGAAATTCTAAGTTCGAAGGTTCTAGTTCAATTCTATTCTAGTTTCTTCGGCGTAAACATATTTCTCGGCGATTAACGTTATGTTATCTCAATCAAACAAACTTCTCGGGATTTTTCCGGAATTTAATCTCATACTCATTTTCATATAAACAATTCAACAAGCATATCACATCATCATCATCTCAGATAAATAGAACAGATAAATTCACACAAGGCTCACAAAGAAATTTTGACGTTTTATTCAATTCTCTTCGATTAGAAAAGAAAAATTTTACTCCTAAATTCTCATCTTTTAACTTACTAGGTTAATTAGACGCTCTCTAAAGGTATAAAAACTCGGGGTATCACAAGCAACCCCATAGGCTTTCGCTTTCGCGTCTCTCTAAAATTGCAGTCATGGTAAAATCTTGGTTTATTTAATCATCAGGGACTCCCAAGCACACAAATTTTCTAGACTATAAATAGAAAATGGAAAGCTTGTTATTCAACAGTATAACATGGCTTATATGTTCGTGTCAACCAATCTCAATAACTATCCAGATCTATTCGCTATTATATTCTAACTAAATACTAAATGAAGTGGATTACAAAAAGAAAATTTGTATTTTTTATATATAGAATTTCGATACGACAGTGGGTTGCCCGGGATTCGAACCCGGAACTAGTGGGATGGAGTAGATAATTTCTTTGTTATTTTGTTACGTTTATTAAAAAAAGAAAAACCTCTCCCCAAGCCGTGCTTGCATTTTTCATTGCACACGGCTTTCCCTATGTATACACCATTTCCTTTCTTAGAAATACTTTCAAAAGTTGAATACTCAGTGGATTTAACCCTTATTACATACTACATCAACATTTCAGAATAGTTGAAATCTCATTTTGATCATTATTTTAATCTTTTTATCCCTTCATCCATTTTATTTACAAAAAATTTCTCTTTTCAAGATCTTCGAATTGTGATTTGTTATTTGCGAGATCATTGACCGAAATCATATCCAAATACCAAATCCGACTTCTATATACTCCCCACAAAGCGGAAGTGGCTTTTTTTTGGAAGGTCAAAAAAAGAACGTCTTCTTCCGACATAAGAAATTCTTCCAATAATTTCGAGCCCAATCTTTTTAAAAAAGCACGTACAGTACTTTTGTGTTTCCGTGCCAAAGTTCTAACACAAGAGAGTCTAAGTATATACTTTATTCGATACAAACTCTTTTTTTTGGAAGATCCGCTATGATAATGAGAAATATTTCTGCATATACGTGCAAATCGGTCAATAATATTAGAATCTGATAACTCAGCCCGAATCGGCTTACTAATGGGATGCCCTAATACGTTACAAAATTTAGCTTTAGCCAATTCCGCAATCAGAGAAATAATTGGAACAAAGGTATCGAGCTTCTTAATAGCATTATTGATTAGAAATGAATTTTCTATAATTTGACTCCGTACCACGGAAGGGTTGAGTTGCACATTTGAAAGATAGCCCAAAATTGTAAGGGAATGCTTGGAAAATTGGTTTATCTAAATCCTTCTTGGACGAAACCACACCGAAAAATGCCATTGCCAAAAAGTGACAAGGTAAAATTTCCATTTATTCATGAAAAGGGATGTCCCTTTGGAAGCCATAATGGATTTTCTTTGATACCTAATATAATGCATGCAGGGTTCCTCGACCAACCACAGGTTCTCCCTAAAATCCTTAACAAAGACGTTCACAAGACGTTCTATTTTTATAGAGAAATAGATTCTTTCAAGAAGAACTCCAGAAGATGTTGATCGTAAATGAAAAGATTGCTTACGTAGAAAGACGAAAATAGATTCGTATTCACATACATGAGAATTATATAAGAAAAAAAATAACTTTTGATTTCTTTTTGACAAAGAGAAGTTGACTTTCTTTGAAGTAAGAAGACTATTCCAATATTCGTTGAGAAAGGCCCGTAATAAATATAAAAAAAAAACATCTTTTACCCAACGGCGAATAGTTTGAATCAAGATTTCCGCATAGACAGAGCGAGGTATTAGTATATCTAACACAAAATTTAAATGTGAAAAATTGTCCTCTAAAAAGGGAAATATTGAATGAATTGATCGTAAAGTCTGAGATTTTCCTATCTTGTTCTTTTTCCCTTCTAGACAAGATAGTAATTGTAGAAAAAATGGAATTTCTACAATAAAAGCAAACCCCTCTGATATAATTTTAGAATACAAGTTCTTGTTGCGCGCCAAAAATGGATTTTTGTTAAAATCATTAGAAAAAATAATAAAATGATTCTGTTGATACATTCGAGTAATTAATCGTTTCACAATCCGTAAACTGGATTTATTGTCATAACCCAGATTTTCCGACAAAATAGATCTATTCAAAGCACGATTATGAGCAAACACATAAATATACTCCTGAAATATAAGTGGATATAGGAAGTCGTGTTGTTGAGATCTCTTTAGCTGTAAATATCTTTGGATTTTCCCCATTTGAATTTTGATTTGAATTAAAGGTAGAAGATTCAGGGGTTATCAAATGATACATAGTGCGATATAGTCAAAACAAGGTATTCTAGTCAAAATAGATACCTCGGGGACAAGTAAACTTATCAACAGATTATCTACCCTCTCTTTTTCCATTCATTTCGTTTAATTCATCCGTGTTATGTTAATGTTATAGAATAGCAAGATGGTTAGAGATCTTTTATTTTTTCGACCCAATCGCTCTTTTGATTTCGGAAAAAAACTTTCTTTATCAATATACTGCTTCTTTTACACACAAATCTTCATTCGATAATAGAGAATGTCAATAGTTAGGATTCATTAAAAAAATAGAATTCACTTAAGTGCTTCCCGTATCGGGCACTAATTTTTTTTAACGTCTAATTAGATCGGGAAATTGTTCAAATTAAGAACAGAAGCCGGTTGCTTTTTTTCTAATAATTAATTGAAGCCGCAGCGGGGCCCCTATCCATTTATTAATTCGACCCAACCTTCTTTTGTTCTGTTCCAAGAATTCGAAGAAGGTTTTGTACCAATCCGATAAGAATGAAATAGGCTCAGAACTTTCCATTGATACGACATGCTATTTTTTCCGTTTATTCCCTTTCAGGGTCAGTCGCGGTCTTCCAAAGTTTACCAACGGTATGGACGAATTCGTCACTTCATCCAAATGTGTAAAAGATTCTAGCCGCACTTAAAAGCTTTTAAGTGCGGCTAGAATCTTTTACACATTTGGATGAAGTGACGAATTCGTCCATACCGTTGGTAAACTTTGGAAGACCGCGACTGACCCTGAAAGGGAATAAACGGAAAAAATAGCATGTCGTATCAATGGAAAGTTCTGAGCCTATTTCATTCTTATCGGATTGGTACAAAACCTTCTTCGAATTCTTGGAACAGAACAAAAGAAGGTTGGGTCGAATTAATAAATGGATAGGGGCCCCGACCGGCTTCTGTTCTTAATTTGAACAATTTCCCGATCTAATTAGACGTTAAAAAAAATTAGTGCCCGATACGGGAAGCACTTAAGTGAATTCTATTTTTTTAATGAATCCTAACTATTGACATTCTCTATTATCGAATGAAGATTTGTGTGTAAAAGAAGCAGTATATTGATAAAGAAAGTTTTTTTCCGAAATCAAAAGAGCGATTGGGTCGAAAAAATAAAAGATCTCTAACCATCTTGCTATCCTATAACATTAACATAACACGGATGAATTAAACGAAATGAATGGAAAAAGAGAAGCTAGTTTGAGAAAAGCTGAAGGAAAGAGGCAAATAATTGAGGCAAATCTAGCTCTCCGACGAGCTAGGACAAGAGTCGAGGCTGTCAGTGCAATTTCATAACTAGTTGGTGCGTTCAAATAAGCAAAAGAGTTTCTGGTTCTAAAACCCATTTTGATTGAATTCACTTGACAGAATCTAATCAAGCAGAATCTAATTTTGCAACAACGCAATTCAAAAATACAAAATCTATAAAAATAGAAAAGGGCGGGGAAACTTCGTAGCTGGTGTAGCCCTTTGTTCTGAGCCAGGATGCTATTGTAGCCCAGCCGCTCCTCCTATTTCCAAGTCATCGAAGGAAATGAAATAGAATAGAGGACAGTATCTGATCTCTTGCCGCTAAGCCTATGAGCTAAACCAGTGAGTTAGGAATAGCCTGATGCTCCCACTCCTATTACGACATAAGGAAAGACCTATAAAGAGATTCCAGGCTTAATAGATCTATCTGATAGGAATTCCTAGCTTAAAACTCCCTATAGGGGGTAGGGGCCGGGTTATTGATGTGAGGTGGATCCAGAAAAGAGTTCTTTTATTTTGATTAAGGGGTTGTTGAATTCTTATTTTGGAATAAATGGAAGAAAACGGATTTATATTGGTGAAATTGGATCCATTATAGGGGAGAAATCCTGATCCCGGCGGGCTACTTCCCTCATTGGGATTGGTCAAGCTTCTTCACTTATTGCTCGATCCGGATTGATAGCACCTTTTATTCGTCGAGAGACTGAACGCCACTATTCTTGAACAAGTTAGAGCCGGGTCTTCTTTTCGCACTATTACGGAACTTATTAGATACCAGAGTCAATGGTATCTAATAAGTTTTTTTCCCCACCCTTTTCTATTTTTCTAGATTTTGTATTTTTGATCAATACTAGTCTGTAACCCAAGCTCCTTCTCTTTTTACATAGACAGGTACCTCCTCCTTCTTGGGCATGCCAGCATTCTTCTTTTTAGCTTCTATATCTTGAGCAAGTTCTTCATCTGCTAACCCCATGTTGACCTCTTCTTGGAAAGATAGTTCCCCTTGTTTCTTTCCCATTTTGGCCAATAAGGGCGCAACTTGAGAAAGTTGACTATTCATGCAAGTCATCAATGAGTCGCCTCTATTCTGATCATGGTGGTGGGGAAAAAAAATTATGTTGGTGTTGTTGTTGAGTTGCATTCTGCCCAATGTTCCAACTCTGCCCAGGTCATTTCCCAATAATAATTACTTCTTCAACCTCGAACCAAGACAAACATTTGTCAGTAGCGTGTGTAGTGCTTGAACATGCCTCACACTTTTTAATTGTCTTCTTCAGTGTTGGGCAAATAGGAGTGCTCATGTTGACAACAAACTTCTTCATCATACTGCACAATCTCTCAATCTTATCGTCTTCTTGGTCAAGTGCAGTCGATCTTTGCATCTCTTCTTGATCCCGTCGGTTGTTTGCCATTATAGCAAATAACTTGAAAGCTTCACTAGGAAACTTATTCAAAATAGATCCTCCACACGTTACATCAATCCAATCCCTATCTTCTGGCCTTAATCCATCCATGAAAGCTTGAATAAGGTCTTGGTTAGGAACCCCGTGTTGTGGGCATCTGACCAATATCTACTTGAATCTTCGGTGATAATCATAAAGTTACTCTTCTATGCCCATCTTGATTGTAGTGATGTTCGTTCTTTCTTTCTGAATTCGGACAATAAGGTAGTATCTCTCAAGAAACTATTGTTGCAGTTGTTTCCATGTAGTGACACTCCCAGCTGGAAACATGTAAAGCCATTCACATGCTTCATCTTGAAGAGAGAATTAGAATGTCAACAATCTTACGTAGTCTACAAGGTAGGGGTTGTTGGGTGTCACATCTCATATTGTCTAACACACCATCTCGAAATCTCGAATATGACGTATGGGATCCTCTCCGGGCATATCACTGAACTTGGGCAATATCTGAATCAAAGTGTGCTTGAATTCCCAATCTCCAGTGATTTTGGGCAACATGATGCCCATGGGCTCCAGACTCATATTGCTTGGGAACAACATGGCCCGCAAAGTTTTCTCCTTAGCTTGAGCCTCCATCATAGGTTCTGCCTAATGATGATATTCTTGATCAGAGTGGTCGTCCTCTCAAAAGGTTAATTTCAGGAAAGCTATTGCCCTCAGCTTCCAGACTTTTTATTGCTCGTGCTTCTTGCCCCAAGAGAAAGTTACTGAAATCAACTCCCCAGCAACGATGCCAATTTTGATGAGGCCGTCGTTAGCACTGGCATAATAAATTTGTAGCCTATGCCCACAACTATATAGATAGTGGTAAGAACATGGTCCACGAGGAGTTAATAGTATCTTTCTCTTACCTTCTTCCACCAGTGTTGCAAAAAAGTTTTGGTTTTGGTCATAGTACCCTTATTGGGAAAAACTATGTAAACTAAATAACTGAAACTAAACAGAAGAATTGATCAATAGACAAAAGTAACCTGGTCTGGACTTGACTCATTAAATATGAACACTTATTCAATCATCGGTTCAAATATATTTATCGCATGCATGTATCGTTGGTTATAGGACTTGAATGCGGAGATCCCTTTTTACTCATCACACTCTCGACAACCCTTCCCAGACCTCTCCTTACTTAGTTGGTGACCCGCTGTCGACTTTCTACTCTGGGAAACCTCTGTCGAAGTCATTGTTCAGTTTCTTGTCCAGAGAGCATTAAAATCTAGAAAGGCCCAACAAGGAATCATCATGTCTTGCCCAGTAGGGTAGACACCTTCCTCTAATGCTAATTGATCTTAACTAAGATAAGTTATAGAAAATACTCTTACTTCTTAATTGATTAGTGATCTAATATGTCTTAAGTGATTAACGGCTTATTCACCTCTTAATCGTATTACACCTTCATGGAACTAGCTCATTAATATATTAGGAACACATGCATGCAATTATTATTACCTAGATTAGACCTCGAGTTTATTAGTTCATAATTAATTCATCGTTGCCAAGACCAGGTTAGAGAAACTTAGCTAGACATAATTAAATATGCAAAAGCAAAATAGATAAAAGAAAACATACTTGAATTGAAATAAAACATAATCTGAACGTCTTGGGCAACGGCGAACTCCGACATTGTCGGAAAGAACATAAATGAAAATATAAATATACTAAACTAAAAGTGAGCCGAAGCTCCTAACTAAGAATGAGTAAAATCTAATCTATCGGGAGTAGTAAAAAGTAAAAATCTGTTTGTGCATGGATTAAAGTAGTATTTATAGAGGCATGTGTAGGGTTTTTGATGGGCCTAGCCTAGACTCATAGGCTTGGCAAAGGGTTGCCTTCTTCTTCAAGACTTTCCTTCTTTAGCAGCCGCGTAAATCTACTTTCCTTCCTGGGCAGCTGTCCAGATTCTTCTTTCCTTCTTAAGTGCAGCCCAAATTCGTCCATCCTTATCTTAAAGAAATTTGATGCGATCCGAATTTATATGGATAAGGAAGGATTGACTTGGTTGATTTCCTTTCTTATCTGCTTCTTTGTATAAAGATGCATTCACCTATTGCTCAGATGTAAGCTATGGACAGTTAACGGACTTCTGCTGGGCAAAGTCTTTATATCGGGCAAAGCGACTCCACTGAGCAGCGACACATTTAATGTTAAATGTTGTTTAAGCTTGAGTTTCTTCAGCTGCTCAATGCCTTGTATCTGCAACCTTTATCTTTTTCATGGAATACATCACTGTGTTGCCTAAATACACCTGCTCTGCCCAAAACACACTTGTTGTCCAACTTGTGCCTGATGGTCCCGGTAACGAATAACTGTTGTATGGAAGGGGGGGAATACACCAGTAGCAATTTACATTTTGCTAAACATCTTTTCACTTATATATATTGCTCAAGTCAGTTTGCTCACAACTGGAAGAGACAGTTAGAGTAGTTCTTCAACTGAGTTGCTCAGTTGGAGTCAATCACACTGTTGGTAGCTCAGCTGGCTCCTATGCCAGAAGTACAACTGTATGCACAAACTGAGGTTTCAAACAGTTTTGCATTACGGAAGGTGGTGGAAGATAAGCTCGTTACAAAAACTGAAACCTTAGTGAAAGGGGAAGGTTAAGTTCCCAATTTAGTGCAGTGCATATGATGGGTTAGTTGGTTAGGTGCTGAATTTAAAATTTTGAATGCAAAATACAGAAAGTAAATACACAGTATTTTAACGTGGTTCGGAGACCCCCCCCCCCCCCATATGTCCGACTTCCTTTTGGGGAAGTAATCTACTAGATAAGCTTATGCGTGCTTACGAAACGCCCCACTTGGATTCCGAGTTCCAAGCAAACCTAACCAGTTCGATTCCAATTTCGAACAACACCTCACAAAACTTTTCCGGGCAAGTGCACATCTAGTCTTAGATTCTAGGTTCTAAGGGACCTGTTCTTGGATTCCAGTTTTCAAGGGACCTAGTATTAGATTACTGGTTCCAAGGGACCAAGTGACTTTGATTACGGGTTCAAAGTCAAACCTGAGGTTTTGATTTAGGGGAAGTAATCCAACAAAGAAGCCTACTATGCCTTAGGGGAGTGGAGGCTTCAACCTAAGATAGCAAACTCGATCTCTTGTGAAAGAGTTTGCTGGGACACAAACCAAGCAAGAACCTGCACTCAAAACTCTATTAAGGAAAGGCTTCTTCATAAGAGGAAGTTTTCTTGCTTGAGGAGAGAGGTAGTCTGCTGCTGCAACTACTCTTTTTCTTCTCTCTGCTCTTCTAATGTGAAAATTTGTGTCACCGTGCTTAGATGTGTAAACCTCTATTTATAGAGGAAAGGGTCAAACTAGTTTTGGAAAGAACTGTTGATCCTCTGCCGAAAATATGGCACTCCACATGCTTTATTAATAACTTTCCAGAGATGGTACCGGTGACCTTTGCATTTTGCACGTCATTGTTGTCGGTCTATTTATGGTAAGTTTTCTAGCTGACTTGTGCTCCCAAGTAGGTTCGATTCTGAACTGCAACTCCTCAGTCTTCAGCGTCTTCAAGATCTTCTCTTCTCCACTTCATGACGACTAAGAACTTCTCCCTGCGTGAATTGACATCTTCAGTTACGTGGATCAGGTGGGGAGATAACTGAGTTGCTGTTCAGCTGAGTCCATGCTCCAGTTGAGGTTGATGACTCAACTGACTTGTAGTCCCAACTGAGTCTGAACCCTCAGCTGAGTTCTGGGTCTCAACTGAGTTTGGGCCTCAGTTGAGTTCTTCCACGAACTCCCATTTTTGGTCTGGCTGACTTCTTTTGCTTGAACTCTATAAAGATAAATCCTATGCTCAAACAGTGAGCTCAAAGAGTAAAAGCAATCCTACTCGGTTGGGGTCAGTTGGGATAATGCCAAAACCCTAAACTAACATGACCTTACTTTCCTAACTGATATTATAAGCCGACACCAGTGAGACTAAAGGAGAACTCACTTCTAGTCTAAGGAAAGAAAAAAACACAAGAAAAAAAAGAAACTTTCAAAAATGGATTGAACAAAAACCACATCTTATTATATCCTGATAATAAGAGGGGTGATTACATTACAACTGAACTTAGGAATTCAAAACATCAAGAACTAAGTTCATCAGTTGTAAGATCTTCTCTTCGCAGCATCAATCCTTATTTCTTTGAAGAATTTCCAACTTCAGTGCATGCTTGTCATAGACATGTGTCTTGATATCCCAGAACTTGTCAGCTTCTACGTAGGGATCAACATGGTATTTAGATGCCAATCTCTCTGCTTCCTTTTCAATAAGAGAGAAGTCAACTTCGTTGCTTCATTTAATCTTGGGAGTAGTAAAAGTTCATTTGGTAGGAGCAGTTGGCGGATAAAAACCATTCTTCTTGAGAATATTTAGAATTCTTGTCCAAGAACATCATCCATTAAGAAGGTTAGAAGATGGGCCAGCCAGACTTCATTAGCTTTCATGCCTTGATACTCTATTTCATAATAGAATTCTTCTATGAATTCCATCTTCAGGAATTCCCACGTGCCATTCAGTTCCACCGGCATCCATTCTGTGGGGAAAGTTTGTACTGGGATCCTGCATTTTTCTTTGTCGAGTTCTTTCTTGTCGTGCTCGAGATCGTTCTTTGGCTTGGCTCATCCGCTTTTGATAAATCTCTTTCTTTCTCTTGGAAGAGCTTGCGTTGAATTCTTCATGAGATCTTTGGAAAACTTCTTAAGAGTAGCAATCTCCTTTTTCTTGAATTTGGCAAGCCATTTTGTATCATTCGCTTGCTCTTCTGTGGCTCCTGCGGTGATGGCTTTCTCGGTGAGAGTTGGATATGGTGGAGGAGCATCCTTGTCAGCTTCTTCGTTGTCAAGCCCTAGCTCTTCTGCACAATCGATCACGAAGAGTTCTGCTTGGATATGAATGAATACATCTTCAAGCTGATCCACTCCTTCTTTGAGCTGATTTCTATTTTTCTTTTTGGCTTTTCCATCTTCAGCGTTTATCAATGCTTCCAACTGCTTTGCAACTTCTTCATCCTTGGCTATGTCTTCTTCAGTTTTTCTTGGGCCTTCCTGCTCAACAAGTTGTCTAGCAACCTCCTCGTCTTTGGCCACATCTGCCTCAGTTTGTGTTGTCAGTTCCTTTATTTCCCCATTTTGGTAGCATCAAATAGGAGGGCAACTGAGTCCTTAAGAGTGTCTACTTCGTTGCGCAGTTGTTTGAATGTCTCTTCCAGAAATTGAGCCAGCTGAATGTAGTTCAGTTCATCAGCTTAAGCGGATGATTTTTAAGTCTTGAGCTCCTGGACCTCTGCTTGTAAAAAGGTGATTTGTCTTTCCATGCGGTCCATGCGAGTCACATGATCTTCCAAGGACAGTTTGTGATTGTAGATTTTGTTTAAGAGGCCTTGGAAGTCCTACTTGGTGTGGAAATTTGCTCGATTTGACTCTATCTCGGCTGTGAGGATGGATACTTGAGCTACAAGTTTGCCATTCATGTCTTCCGTTGTTGTGTTGCACAATGCAGTCATATTTTCTGCAACTTGTTCGATTTAAACGCCTGACACATCTCGAACATTTCGGAGCAATTCTTTGAGCTTGAGAAGAGTTAAAGTTTTTTTTTTCAAAGTCTTTCTGTACTCATTCATTGAATGATTCAAGGCCCTGCTTGACTTCAGCTCGGAACGCAAGTAGATCCTTAATGGATTTTTGGATTTGACCCAAGTTTATCGATTCTAACTCTAGCAATGACTGATGTGAAGCCAAAGTAATGAGATTTTCTGCTAGCTTCACAACAGGTAACCATAGTGTTGTCAGATTGTGAAGGAGGAGACCATCCACATGCTTCAATATGTGTGCGGAGCAAAGAGGCAACCTCGGAATCAATTTCTTCACAATGAGTATCATTTTCTCTTTCAGCTGAGCGAGATTCCATATAGGCTCGGATGAGTTGTTCTTCTTTTTGAATCAGCTCGAGCTTGGTTTTGAAATTGAAGATGTCCATCAGTTGTCCTTCTGTGATCCGAAGCTCCTGGATGTCATGAAGCTTTATATAATCTCCCAGAACATAACAGTCTCCCAAACTGATTGAGATATACTGAAACAGATCACCAAGGAGGAGAGTGTCTGGAGATTATTCCTTTCAGTAGGAAATAGAGTCAATGCTTTCTTAACTACTTCCAATCGAACTTTGTGGAAGGATTGTTAGATTGCCTTCTGTTTAGTTTCAGCGTTGGAGAGAAGAGAAAAGTCTTCAATTATACTACATAGGAGAAGGAGATCTAGTGTGGTGTCTGGTTCAGCTGATGTCTGCTCGGTCTGGTCCTTGTCTCCTATTAATTGAGGTTCGGGCTGAAGTTCTTTAGAAGAGATGTCATCCGAGACACAAATGATTTCTTGTTCAGGATTCTTTTCCTTCTCGTCATTTAGCTCCTTTGGTTCATCAAGAGAGATGGTAGGAGTCTTCTCTCCTTGGGAAGAAGCTATCTGTTTCTCTTTAGCAATTACGCTAAGTGACAGTGGTTGCTTATCTAACTGATCTTCATCAACGGTTTGAGCAGTATCTTCAGGTTCATTCTCAGCATTATTAACACCTGAAGATAAGCTAGTTGAGATCACTCATTGATGATGTGCAACTGACAAAGTTACTCGTTCCTCAGTTGCAATGTCATCAACAACTTCATCTACTTCAGTTTGTCCTTGTTTCTACCCGGTTATTCCTTTTCGCCTTTTCCACTGCCTGAGTCACTCTTTTTCTTATAGCATTGAGGGGCACTATTGTAAGATCTTCTTCTTCTTCTTCTTCTTCTTCTTCTTCTTCTTCTTCTTCTTCTTGTGTAATACCCCGAGCTTTTATAAGTCTTTAAGTGCGTTCTAAATTTCGTAATATGCTAAAATAATATGCCTTGAGTAATAAGATTTTTCCAAGAAAAGGAATTTGCTTGAAAAGACTAAATTGCCCCTTATGTACCTTGACATGAATTTTCTCGTTTCGATTATTCGAATCGAGTCTGTGATGCATTGATTGAGTTTATTTATATGAGTTTGAGCATGAGTATAAATTCCAGAGAATTTCAAGAATTTTTACTTTTCAGTGAATAGTAACGAGAACCGAGAAAATACTATTCACCGACGAACTCAGAATTTAACCTAAGTAGTGTCTTTTGAATCTAGAATTAATTCTAAGACCCCTAAGATATGTTAGAAGCTCATCCGAGATCACATGAGAGAATTCTAAGAGTTTAGTTCTTAACGGATTAATTAGCCGATTGATTTTTAGGTTTTTCTTCGTTACTTGGAATTTTAACCTGAAAATTAGATATTCAGAATCCTTGATTTATTTCGTGGGATATGAGATAGAGTTGAGGTATTTTCGATGTCGGAAACGAGAGGAGGAAAGTCTAGACCTGTTTTCAGTATAAATGAAATAACACGGACAAATTCTACCGGAAAACTTTTTATCCGGGTAAAATTTTAGCAGTAAAAAGAGAATCTCTCTCTCATTTCTCTCCCTCTCACACTGACCTCTCTCTTTCTCCCCCTAATCTCTCTCCTAGACTAGCCTAATGTCAACACCTACATGGAATATCATGATGATATTCACTTAACTTGGTTGATATTTTAGCTAAAAAGCTTAGCCAAATTCATTTCATCCATATCATTATCTCTCTTACATTTTCTCTCTCTGTCCATCGAGCTCACCAAGAGAAAAAGAAAGAAAAAACTTCTCTACCTCTCTCCCTCATTGACGTGACACACACACACATGCACATAGTGAAGAAAATATCCATTGAAGCTTAGAAGATCAAGCTTTCAAGCTTCAACTGTCACAGCCCCAAATCCCGAGGGACGGCAAAGCCGGGGTGTAACTAGGGGTTGGATTAAAGAAGTGGGGAAGAAGGGGAAAAACTAAGAATGAACAGACATTAATAACAGAATAACTTCTATGAACAAGGCTTTATTTAAAAGAAAGAGTTGATCTCGAAGGATCACTCGACAAGTTGTTCAAAAAGGAACTAAGTTCATTGTACGGGGCTTAGACCCAAAAGATAGATACATTATCACAAAAAGTGTCACGCCCCGACTCTCGAGGTGCGACTTACGAACAACAACAACCTAAACAACTAACAACTAATCTCAAATAAGGGAACATGCTCGGGGAAAACAAAGATGGAAGAAAAGACAATCGAATTTGGTTTTCAAAAGCATAATGAAATAATAATCGAGCATCTTAACTTTACTTACAACTGGAATTCGAACAAGTAATTCATGCTCATGGGAAGGGAATTCCAACAAAAGGGGAAAACATACGAATATATATACCAAGTTAGAGAATCATGTTTAACAACAATTCAAGTTACGAACCCATCGCTCGGAATTACAAATTAAAGAGTTACGAATTCAACAAGTATTCAAAGTCTTCGAGCACAACGCTCGGGATCAAAAACATGAGTATTAAAGTACTAGCATCAACAGACATTAGTTCAGAAGGATTGCAGCAGAAACTTGCATCAATACCCAACACTTGCACGTATGAACACGTACAAATGCCAGTCTGAAATTCAACTAAACTCAACCAACAAAACCAAACCACACCACCAAGTATCCACGCCATCGCCATCCAGTCAACCTGCATGTTTAGAAACACACGCAGGGCTGAGTACTTCGTACTCAGTGAACACAAGCCAAAACAATTGAATAAAGATGCTTCTTAAAGCTATAATAATTGAACTTGCCTTGCCGAACATCACAAGTATATAAGAAGTTTTAAAAATAGTTTACTTGTGCATGTCAAAACGTTTTTCTTTTAAAACAGACTGCGCAATCAAATAACATATAATATAACAGTATGTATCATCTATCACAAACAATCTCACTGTGCCGAGAAGTAGGCCTCCTTCTCAAACACTGTGACCGGCCTAACCGAAGCAAGGCTCACAGTCACCTCAACATATACCACACGTGGGTTCCTGCTTTTCACAGGATAATAACATCTTCATATAAATAGATGATAACACATACCAAACTTCAATAAAAACGGCAAGTCAATCACATTTGAAAACATATCATAATACTTAATAGCATAACTTAATTTTTCATCGATAGTTTGGTTCAGAAAAGCCCACCTGACTTCTGAAGAACTAGCTAGGTGGTTTAGGGCTATTTGTCCTCGCTTAAAGATCCTTCCGGCTCGATCCTTCACAGTTCGACATCGATAGGAAAAATAAGATACGCAACATGACGGACATAAAGGCATTGGACTTTAACTGAAGGACTTCTACTTGAGTCGTCTCTCTCTTCGCTCTAACTTTTCTAAAGGATCTCACATTCTCGTCTTTAAATTATTAACTCTATTCGAATTGATTAACTTTATTACTCAACATCGTATACTTTTCTCGTTCTAATTAATAACGTCATTGTTACAATCTATTATTCGAGCTTCCTTTCAAAGACTTTAATTTATTCTCAGCTTAACAACCAATCACTTTGCATACAATAGTTCAATCATCTTTCACATTATAACTACCACCATGCATTTAAACACTTATTCAAACATATAATGAATTCATATAAATCAAGCATACTTCAAGACACATTAACATTCATTCAATTTAGATCTTAAAATCTAACCTGATTATGCATTTCCTTTTATGGAGGCTTAACTATTAATTCTATCTTTCTTATTTATATAGACAACGCTTTATTTTACATCCGTTATCTTATAAGATATTTTATAATTTTTATTCTATTAACAAAAATTCTCTTTAATTATCATTATTAACTCTTATAAAATTAGGATTTTCTTATTCATCTTCAATTCGATCCTCATTTCTTATCTCGACTATTGTTCCTCTAATTATTATCTCGGTTTATCTTTTTATTCGCTTGGTTGGAAACAACGTACTCAATTAATTATTTAATTAATCTTCTTTCAATTTAATTCTCGAAATCTTATTTTATTCTCATTTTCTTGATTAACTTATACGAGTATCTATCTTAACTCGTCTAGCATCTTTTCTTTACTCGATTTAACTTTCTTTTTACTTCTTATCGATTAATTCTTCTTAAACTCGGTTTTCTCTATTTTTGCTTATTTCTTTAATAATTTCTTCTTTACTTGTTTTAAACCTTTAAGCTATTTCTTACTTAATAATTTCTTTATCTTTTGATAAACATTTTTATGAATTAGCTCACTTTATTAGTTACATTATAAAAGATCTTTTCGTTGTAGTTTTAGTAAAAATTTCAAGTCTTTAAATTTTAATACAAAGACATTTTAATCGATATATCTTTTTATACATCTTTCATCTTTTATTTAATTTAAAAGCTTTTCAACTTTAAATCTTTTCATCTAAACTTCTATCTTCATTCCACATTTAAAATAACCTTAATATACTTAAACATTCAATCTCTTTATTATTTTTACAATTAATTTCTTTCAAAACTTCAACATGCAAACTTATTTTCTTAATTTTCACACATGTATGATTATACTAACATAACATACAATCATACCATTGATCAAAACATCATTCAATTTATCAACAAGATCAACAAAATAAAAAGCCCTATTTTCTTCAAAACTCACGGCACACACATGCATATTTTGTGCATTTTATTTCTCAATTTTTTTCATGTATAAAATCTCATTCTCAACATGATAAAAATAACAAATCAAGCATCAAAATAATGATAACTCAAAGAATTCATATTTCTCCTATTTTTACTATAATTTTCGGCATTTATCAAATTTTTAGGGTTTTAGTTTCTTTTTCTTCTCTTAATTCACCGATTAAACCTAACGTTCGATTCTCCTAACGAATTCTTCTCACTCGATTATCACATGCATATCCTAAGTTTGCCTAAACATAATTTAAATAACATGCATGCATAGTTCTTCCTCTTAGGACTTATAGACATACATATTTACAACTAATCAAATGAATTTCATACTTAATTTAAATGGGAATCCTTCTCTTGGCTCTTGGAATTGAAATGGATGGAAATGGTAGCTTCAAAGCTTGAACTTGAAGGGAAGAAAGATGTCTTCTTGAATCCTCAAAGAAAAAGGAATAACATGGAATTAATCATCCATAGGATTTAAGAATCAAAATAAAGAAAAGTGTTGGATGATTCTTGAATTTAACTTCAAGAACTTGGAAGATTCTTACCTTTTCTTGAGAATATGGATGAAATGAATGGAGATTGATACTTTCTACTTCATTTCCATGGATGGAGAGCTTGAATACATGGTTGCATGTAGAGAAAAATCAAGAGGGGTATGAGAGAGAGAGATTGCCGAGAGTGAGAGAGAGATGGGAGGGTTTGAGAGTTTGATTTTATTTCTTGCTTAGAGAGAGGGAGAGATCGAAATGAGAGAGAGAGGTGAAGTGAATAATGTAGTCTTCTTACTTGTCTTAGGTGAGTGAATTTGAAATCCAACAACAAGAATAAAGTGTAATGTTGGAAGTTGTAATGTTTAAAGTGATTGATGGATGGATGATTTGATGTAGTTTGCATGCTACTTTTGGTAATACCATGCATAAGACATAATCATGATACTTAGTCTTGGAAATTGAAGGGTGATGGGAGAGGAAGAGTGAGGTGGCGTGAGAGGGAGAGAGGCGGATGACACGTGTCGTCGTCGTCTCGTTACGGGTGTTAATTATCCGGTCGTAAAGGTTTTCCGGGTAAAACGATTCGTATTAATTCCGTTTTGTGCTATTAACGGGTCTAACCTCTTCTCGTCTCACTTCCAACACTAAGCATTTCAACCCTATTTCATGTCTCAATTTAAAAGATTAAAGGTTTCGATCATTTTAGTCCTTTAAATCTTATAAGAATTTAATCGGCTTATTAATCCATTTATTAATCTTTTTAAAGATTAACTCCTCATTTCTCTTCTCAATTCTCGGATAAGTTCTTACCCTATCTCAATGATCTTAAAAGAAATTCTAGGTTCGAAGGTTCTAATTCAATTCTATTCTAGGTTCATCGGCGTAAACATATTTCTCGGCGATTAAAATTTATGCTATTTCAATTAAGCGAACTTCTCGTGATTATTCCGGAATTTAATCTCATACTCATTTTCATATAAACAACTCAACTAGCATATCACATCATCATCATCTCAGATAAATAGAAAAAATAAATTCACACAAGATTCACACGGCAATTTAAACGGTTTATTTAATTCTCCTCGATTAGAAAAGAAAAATTTTACTCCTAAATTCTCATCTTTTAACTCACTCGGTTAATTACACGCTCTCTAAAGATATAAAAACTCGGGGTATCACATCCTTACCCTCTTAAAAAAAAATTTCGTCCCGAAATTTACTTACCTTAAGAAAATAACTCGGGATACTTTGCTTTCATCTTTTCTTCGAGTTCCCAAGTGGCTTCTTCAAGATCATGATGACACCATTTGACTTTCACTAAGGGAATCGATTTCGTTCTAAGCTGCTGGATTTTATAATCTAAAATCTCTTCGGGTTTCTCCTCGTAGCTTAGATCGGGTTTCATCACAACATCTTCTCGGCGTATTACATGCTTCGGGTCAAAGACGTATTTTCTCAACTGCGATACGTGAAACACGTTATGCGAACTTCCAAAACTAGGCGGTAACGCTAAACGATACGATACGGATCCAATCCTCTCAAGGATCTCGTATGGTCCTATAAAACGAGGCCTAAGCTTTCCTTTAACTCCAAAACGATATACTCCTTTTGAGAGGGATACTTTCAAAAACACTTTATCTCCTTCTTCAAACTCCAACTTGGATCTTCGATTATCGGCATACGACTTCTGTCGACTCTGAGCTTCTTTAATCTTCTCACGGATTTGATGTACGGATTCTATCATTTCCTCAATCGCTTCTTGCCCTAACACTTTCCTTTCACCGACTTCATTCCAATACAACGGCGATCTACATTTCTTTCCGTAAAGAGCTTCATACGGGGTCATTCCTATCGTATTCTGATAGCTATTGTTGTATGCGAACTCAACAAGAGGTAAAAAATTTTCCCACTCGACTCATTTATCTAACAAGACGGCTCTGAACATATCTTCGAGAATTTGGATCGTTCGCTCGGACTGACCATCGGTTTGAGGGTGGTAAGCAGTGCTGAACTGCAACTGGGTTCCCAACTCTTTGTGGAAACTTTCCCAAAAACGGGCGGTGAACTTCGAATCTCTATCAGAGGTAATCGTCTTCGGAACTCCGTGCAACTTCACAATTTCTTTGATGTAGATCTCGGCTAACTTGGCTGATCCATAGGTATGTGGAATAGGTATGAAATGAGCAGACTTCATCAACCTATCCACGATTACCCATACTACTGTATTTCCTCTTCTTGATCTTGGCAATCCTGTCACAAAATCCATTGTGATTCCATCCCACTTCCACTCTGGGACGGGTAACGGTTGCAGAGGTCCATACGGTCTTTGATGTAAGGACTTCACTTGCTGGCAAGCTAGACATCTTTCAACGAACAATGCCACATCCATCTTCATTCCATTCCACCAAAATTGGTTCTTTAGGTCTTGGTACATCTTCGTGCTGCCGGGATGAGCTGTATATGGGGTTTCATGAGCTTCACTCATTATTTCGTTCTTCAACTTGTCATCGTTAGGCACACAAATTCTTCCTTGATACAACAACGCATTATCGCTAGATTCTAAAAAATCTTTAACTTCTCCTCTTCTCACCTTCCTTCGTAACTTTTCCATTTCTTCGTCTCTTCTCTGGCTTTCTACGATGCGGGTTCTTAAGTCAGGCATCACTACTAAGGTAGCAATTACTTGATTTACTGTCGCTGGCCGTACGATTACTTCAATTTTCATCTTCGCAAATTCTTCAATTAGCTCGACTTCATCGGTTAAAAGAAATCCTAACTCGATTTTATCTGAATTTTCCTTCCTTCTCTTTCTACTTAACGCATCAGCTACTACGTTCGCTTTACCGGGATGGTAAGATATCTTGCAATCGTAGTCTTTTACTAGCTCAAGCCATCTTCTCTGTCTCATGTTTAACTCCTTCTGCTCGAAGAAGTACTTCAGGCTCTTGTGATCTGAGAATATTTCACATTTCGCTCCATAAAGGTAATGTCGCCATATCTTCAAAGCATGAACGACGGCTGCTAATTCCAGGTCATGGGTTGGATACTTCTCTTCATGAGGTTTGAGTTGCCTGGAAGCATATGCAATCACTTTCCCATTTTGCATTAACACGCATCCTAGTCCTTGAGCAAATGCATCGGTATAAACAATATAATCTTTATCTGGCTCGGGTAGGGCTAGAACTGGGGCTGTCGTCAATCTCGTCTTGAGTTCTTGAAAACTTTTCTCACACTCTTCCGTCCATGTGAACTTCGCTTCTTTCTTCAACAGGCTCGTCATTGGCTTCGCGATCTTAGAGAATCCTTCAATGAATCTCCGGTAGTATCCTGCCAAACCAAGAAAACTACGGATTTCATGTACTGACGTCGGGGACTTCCAATCTTGCACAGCTTTCACCTTCTCCATATCCACTTGGATGCTTTCGGACGAAACGACATGTCCTAAGAAATTTACTGCCTTCAACCAAAATTCGCACTTACTGAATTTGGCATACAGCTTTTCCGTTCTAAGCATTTTTAACACAATCCTTAAATGCTCTTCATGTTCAGCTTCACTCCTTAAATACACCAAAATGTCATCTATAAAGACAATCACGAATTTGTCCAAAAATTCGTGAAAAACTCTATTCATCATATCCATGAACACTGCCGGGGCATTTGTTAATCCAATTGGCATTACTATGAATTCATAATGTCTATATCTTGTTCTAAAAGCAGTCTTTGGAATATCTTCTTGCTTGATCTTCAGTTGGTGGTATCCAGACCTTAAGTCAATCTTGGAGAAAACACCGGCTCCTTTTAGCTGGTCAAACAAATCATCTATCCTTGGCAAAGGATATTTATTCTTCAATGTAATCTTGTTTAACTCTCGGTAGTCTATGCACATCCTCAAACTACCGTCCTTCTTCTTTACGAACAAAATCGGAGCACCCCAAGGCGATACACTCGGTCGAATATAGCCTAAGTCCAACAATTCTTGCAGTTGGATCTTCAACTCTTGAAGTTCCTTTGGGGCCATTCTATACGGTGCCTTGGATATCGGGGCTGATCCTGGTTCTAAATCGATTGAAAACTCTAGCTGACGATCAGGGGGTAAGCCTGGTAACACTTCTGGAAACACATCCTTAAATTCTCTTACGATTGGAACATCATCGATACTTAACTCATAATTCTCGTCCTTATTCAGATAGACTAGGTACGCTTGGGTTCCTTTCTTCCGCATCAATCTCTGCGCTTTCATGGCTGAAATTATCGGTACGCTCTTCTTCACTCTCTTTTCCATTCTGAAATCTATGGTTGACTCTTCTCCAGGGGATTTAAACGATATCTGCCTCAAATCGCATCGAATCGTCGCAAAATTCTCGATTAGCCAATCCATTCCTAGGATTATATCAATGTCTCGCATCTGGATTACATTCAGGGATTTCGCGACTAACTTACGGTTTCCGACTTCAAATTCTAGATTCGAGCAAACACGCAAAACTAACGCAGACTTTCCTAAAGGGGTTGCGACACTAAGCATCTGATTCGATTCTTCTACTTCTAGTTCTAGGTTCTCTACGCAGATACTAGATATAAACGAATGCGAAGCTCCGGTATCGAACAAAACAATAACAGGTATGTTGTTAAGCTTTCCCATACCTGCCAGATTTCCTTTCTTCTTCTCCTGCGGTTTCTGTTCAATCGCGTACGTTCTTTGGAAAAGCGGCGGTTCTTGCTGAGGAGGTTGCTGCCTTGGTTGCGGCGGCTTACGTTGACGTAGAACAAACTTCTGCAGAGGAGCTGCCTCGATAGCTTTCATCTGCGACGGCTGGAATTGGTTTGGTCTTCCGCTTCTAAACCCTTGTTGCTTACTTGGACACTGGTTGTTGAAATGACCAGGTTGACCACAAGTGTAGCAAACGTTGCTTCCACTCTTACAAACACCTTGATGCATCTTTCCGCATTTCGCACAGGGAGGGATTCCTAAAGGTCCGATGGGTAGGTTGCCTCGGTTCGTCTGCGGTGCCTTTCCCTTCTGGGGTTGCGGTTGGCTCTTTCCTTGCCACTACTTCTTAGTTGGTTGACTTCCACTATTCCACTTTCCTTTCCTCTTTCCGTATTGGCCGAACTGGGGTTGTTGAGCAGACGTGGTCGTGATCATCTGGCTTTGTGGTTGGGGATTCGCTGGGGGTTGCGATCCTTTTTCCGGTTGCATTGCCAACTCCATATCTAAAGCTCGGTTTAAAGCTTCAGCATACGTCAAACCACTTTGGCTGGCGAGAACCACTCGAATATTTTGCCTAAGTCCTGCTCTAAACAACTCGCACATCTTCTCGTCGGTGTCGACCATATCGGGCGCAAATCGGGCTAACTCGCAAAATTCCCGGTTGTACTCGGCTAAAGATCTTTTTCCTTGCTTCAGATTGGTAAACTCGTTGGATTTCTGCTTACGGTAACTTCTTGGCACAAACTTTTCGTACAACGCTTCCTTAAACTGATCCCATGACAATTCTTCACGTTCTTCGGGGGAGTACATCCTCTGCTTTGCTTCCCACCAATAGTCGGCTGTCCCTTTTAACTGGTACGCCATGCATTCCAAACGCTCGCGATCAGAACAACGGAGGAAACGAAAAATTCACTGAAAGAACGAATCCAGTCTTCGGCATCAGCCGGACTGCCTTTACCGTCGAACGTCGGGGGATTTTGTCGGAGAAACAGCTCTTCGACTCGTCTTTCATTTTGAGGGGGCGGAGTAGGGTCACGCTGCCCTTCTGGATTGTCTTCGGGAATCCTGACGTTTCTACGTCTTGGCGGCATTCTAAAGATTAAAACAAGGGAAAAACTTTAACCACTCTAGATCTTTAGCTTACAGGGAACCTTTCTCGATTCTGAACACATTTCTCTTTTGGGAGGAACATGATTCTCGATCGGTACTTAGAACAATTAATAACAATTTAAAACTTTCTCAAATAATTCATTACTTCAATTTCTCATATATACATGCATCTCATTCAGTTTTTAGAAATCGTCACATACTCATATCATCATATATTCATATCATCATCAAAATAACAAAGAAAATATCATCATCATAGGTTCTTGAAACAATCAATCATAATCACAGAGCAAATATTATCACTTCATACTCATATACTCAATTTGATTTGATAACTCAAAAAATTCAATTTCAATTCAAAGAACTTAATGTTTCCACTTCCAATCGCTTAACAGCGGCCTTCTCGAGGACTTATAATAATTAGGGAATTTACTTTGAAAAATTTTCCCTTTTTCCTAATCAAATTATGATAGTCTTCATCACAAGTTCCAACACAACTTAAAAGAAAAATAAAAGAGTTCATCTCTCAACACACTCGAATTAAAAACGATTGAATTCAACAACTTTCTTGGAACACTCCTACACACATGAGTCATCTTCACTTGGTCCGTTATCATCATACTGTTCCGCTTCGGGATCCACTCCGTAGTGCTCTATAGTCTCCTCATCTTCTTCAAGGTCCTCTTCCTCCTCCTCTTCTTCTTCACGCATTTGCCCTTCAAACCGCTCATCGTCTTCCTCGACATTATCATCCTCTATGGCGAAACACTCGCGCTCGGCTTCTCTCAAGGCTTCTTCGCAATCTTCCAAGGTATAATTCATCGCAGCTAGCTCGGATTCGATCCATGGCTGGGTATTAGAATTATCTTCTTGGTGACGGTTGAGAGCTGCATCGGTGGAGACGCCAATCTGGGAGACATGTTCGTCTTCTGGCCTTGACGGAGAGATAGGTGTAAAAGAGGTAGGAAAAACATTGTTAGGTAGAGTCTGAAGATATCCGGTTCCTACAGTCGCTGCATCAACTGGTTCACTTCCATTCTCTTTATCGTCGTTTGAGCGGGCTTGACTAGAGGATTCTGTCCTAGGATGGCTTAAAAAGGTCGCTTGCGGATGATTCAAATAAGCAGCTATTTGGTCCTCATTTGAAGAAGAATTTTCATTACATCCATTCGGCTGCAATGTTGATAAGTCAGAAACAAAGGAATCAAGAAAATTAAATTAAAAGCACACCACTTACAAATGGATAATCTGCGAGGGGATTCTGAGGTTGAAGATTAGTTCGTGGCGGCGAATTGATGTGGAGAGAAACAGTTGCACTTGGAGGAATTGGTGAAGGATTACGAACAAAGTCATTCAACAAGCTTGGAGTATCATCTTCATAAGGTTCGGGCGGAGGAGCGCCATAAGATATAAAACGAGCTGAAATTACGGAGATAAAAGCATTTACGTTGTCGTACAGGGTTCGGTCGAAATAACGGTAGCCTAGAAATCGAGGGACAAGAGATGCTGCCCAGTCCTTCCATTCTTGTGGTAGAGCTTGAATCAGGTGCGTCATGCTTTCTAACGGTCCTACATCCATATACTGAACTTTTCCCCAAATTGTATGGTATCGTGCTAAGAATTCTGCTAAAGATTCGTTGTTTTCCATTCTCGCGTACAAATACTCTTGCATACAATCAACGTTGTCCATCCTATACGAATTTTAAACGCATAAGCACACTTAACAAATTATCGAACATATTACGAATTCTACTACATACTCATTTCTGCGTTCCAAAGAGGGATTTTTGGGCAATTCCAAATCACGTAGCCAATCGCACACATGCCTTATTCTTTCCGATCTTTTCACACGCACTCGCAAAGGGGAAGACATTCTAAAGCAATCTAGTTATTAATCAACTTAACAAATTCATCTTAAAACATCACAACTCAATAATTAACTTTAAAGAAATTCTCAACATTTAATAACACAAACATCATCTCAACTTGAAAAGAAAACTTTTAGAAAATAAGACATACCTGGTTGCCGGATGAGATGGAGGATAACTTGGTGTGGTTTACTGACTCAAATAAGTCTAGGAATTAAATCTAGACTCAACTCATCAAAGAATAACAGACTTTAGAACAAATAAAAGCCTTGCTCTGATACCAACCTGTCACGCCCCGACTCTCGAGGTGCGACTTACGAACAACAACAACCTAAACAACTAACAACTAATCTCAAATAAGGGAACATGCTCAGGGAAAACAAAAATGGAAGACAAGACAATCGAATTTGGTTTTCAAAAGCATAATGAAATAATAACCGAGCATCTTAACTTCACTTACAACAGGAATTCGAACAAGTAATTCATGCTCATGGGAATGGAATTCCAACAAAAGTGGAAAACATACGAATATATATACCAAGTTAGAGGATCATGTTTAACAACAATTCAAGTTATGAGCCCATCGCTCGGAATTACAAATTAAAGAGTTACGAATTCAACAAGTATTCAAAGTCTTCAGCACAACGCTCGGGATCAAAAACATGAGTATTAAAGTACTAGCATCAACAGACATTAGTTCAAAAGGATTGCAGCGGAAACTTGCATCAATACCCAACACTTGCACGTATGAACACGTACAAATGCCAGTCTGAAATTCAACTAAACTCAACCAACAAAACCAAACCACACCACCAAGTATCCACGCCATCACCATCCAGTCAACCTGCATGTTTAGAAACACACGCAGGGCTGAGTACTTCGTACTCAGTGAACACAAGCCAAAACAATTGAATAAAGATGCTTCTTAAAGCTATAATAATTGAACATGCCTTGCCCAACATCACAAGTATATAAGCAGTTTTAAAAACAGCTTACTTGTGCATGTCAAAACGTTTTTCTTTTAAAACAGACTGCGCAGTCAAATAACATATAATATAACAGTATGTATCATCTATCACAAACAATCTCACTGTGCCGAGAAGTAGGCCTCCTTCTCAAACACTGTGACCGGCCTAACCGAAGCAAGGCTCACAGTCACCTCAACATATACCACACGTGGGTTCCTGCTTTTCACAGGATAATAACATCTTCATATAAATAGATGATAACACATACCAAACTTCAATAAAAACGGGAAGTCAATCACATTTGAAAACATATCATAATACTTAATAGCATAACTTAATTTTTCATCGATAGTTTTGGTTCAGAAGCCCACCTGACTTCCGAAGAACTAGCTAGGTGGTTTAGGGCTATTTGTCCTCGCTTAAAGATCCGTCCGGCTCGATCCTTCACAGTTCGACATCGATAGGAAAAATAAGATACGCAACATGACGAACATAAAGGCATTGGACTTTAACTGAAAGACTTCTATTTGAGTCGTCTCTCTCTTCGCTCTAACTTTTCTAAAGGATCTCACGTTCTCGTCTTTAAATTATTAACTCTATTCGAATTGATTAACTTTATTACTCAACATCGTATACTTTTCTCGTTCTAATTAATAACGTCATTGTTACAATCTATTATTCGAGCTTCCTTTCAAAGACTTTAATTTATTCTCAGCTTAACAACCAATCACTTTGCATACAATAGTTCAATCATATTTCACATTATAACTACCACCATGCATTTAAACACTTATTCAAACATATAATGAATTCATATAAATCAAGCATACTTCAAGACACATTAACATTCATTCAATTTAGATCTTAAAATCTAACCTGATTATGCATTTCCTTTTATGGAGGCTTAACTATTAATTCTATCTTTCTTATTTATATAGACAACGCTTTATTTTACATCCGTTATTTTATAAGATATTTTATAATTTTTATTCTATTAACAAAAATTCTCTTTAATTATCATTATTAACTCTTATAAAATTAGGATTTTCTTATTCATCTTCAATTCGATCCTCATTTCTTATCTCGACTATTGTTCCTCTAATTATTATCTCGGTTTATCTTTTTATTCGCTTGGTTGGAAACAACGTACTCAATTAATTATTTAATTAATCTTCTTTCAATTTAATTCTCGAAATCTTATTTTATTCTCATTTTCTTGATTAACTTATACGAGTATCTATCTTAACTCGTCTAGCATCTTTTCTTTACTCGATTTAACTTTCTTTTTACTTCTTATCGATTAATTCTTCTTAAACTCGGTTTTCTCTATTTTTGCTTATTTCTTTAATAATTTCTTCTTTACTTGTTTTAAACCTTTAAGCTATTTCTTACTTAATAATTTCTTTATCTTTTGATAAACATTTTTATGAATTAGCTCACTTTATTAGTTACATTATAAAAGATCTTTTTGTTGTAGTTTTAGTAAAAATTTCAAGTTTTTAAATTTTAATACAAAGACATTTTAATCGATATATCTTTTTATACATCTTTCATCTTTTATTTAATTTAAAAGCTTTTCAACTTTAAATCTTTTCATCTAAACTTCTATCTTCATTCCACATTTAAACTAACCTTAATATACTTAAACATTCAAGCTGCAGTCGAGTCACTACTGCCCTCTACGGCCTGCAACTCCTCGGGGTCCTCCTCAGGGTCCTTCTCCATCGGATCCTCCTCAGGGTCCTCCTCCATCGGGTCCTCCTCCGGATCCTCCTCAGAATCTGTACCAAAGACGAGCTGAAGTGCCTCATCAACCCTCAAAGTAGTGCCGTCCAAAAGTGTAAGTGGTGGTGGTGAAGGCAGGTCGGAAGTAGTCCTCTGGAAGTCTGAAACCAAGTAGTCCGAACTGGATACCACTGTGCGCTTCTTCAGGGGAAGAAGGTGCTCAGGAGATGAACTAGACACGTACACCTCTGCAGAACGGGCCCTAGATTGCCCCGCCTCAAACTGTCCTCGGACTCTCGTCCACTCAACACAATTCTTCTCGAGTGGGGTAAGAAGAGATGGTAACTCAAGCATCACAGCAAGCTCTGCGTCTCTCTCTACGTACTCGTCTCCAAGAACTAACCCCTCACTAGGTGAAAGCATTGGCGGCAGCTCCAACAGTGCGGCAAACTCTGGGTCCAAGGCCAACGGCTCAGGCTCAAACTCGGAATCGGTAGGGATGTGAAGGTAGGGAAAGTGCTCCTGAACCGGAACAGTCCACATGACCCGACTATGAAAGAATTGCCTATGTATGGCTAGAATGAACTCAGAAAAGTCGCCGATCGGCTCAGGGTCGTCACCGATCAGTGCAATGTGGTACCAGGCTATGGCATGTGCCTTACCATGCCACTCGTCGGGCAGCCGTACAGTCAGATCGGATATCGTCTGACGCTCAGAGACAAAGTGACGGGCTGCGTAGAAGCGTGCAGCGAAGTCACTAACCAACTGCCCTATATCATGATTCGCGTCCACCTCATAGTCGTAGTAACTGGTAGGAATATAACATATCTTAAGGAATTCTTAAATTACAATTAGAATATTCCATTATTCAAAATTGCAATACTTAAATCACTTAATCACAACTTATCTTAATCATCTAGCAATTTCAAGAAATTGCACTCAAACAATTCATATAAACAAAACTATTTCTCACGATTTCTTCCCATTCTTTCATCTTATCAACTTATTTATTCATATTCTTCTTATTATTCTTTATTTTATTTCCTTAAAAGGAAACTCTTACGGCTTTCATTTTCAAAAACAAGTCGACTCCAACGAGTCTGTTGTTCATGTCACTTTACGCAGGTGACATTCGTTTATTCGCTTTGATTTCCTTTATTCTGTCCTTTCCGATCCGATCGTTTCTTGGAAATTTTAGAACCAACGTTTCTTAGAACGTCTATGTTCTCAAAGAATCGGGAAGGCCTTAGAATTCGTCTAAATCCTCATGCCAACAAAACATTTTGAACAAAGAAATTATAACTCACATAATTTCACATACTTTCACATAGTATAGCATTCATGCTTTCACATAATCCACATCATATCATAAAGTATAACTTTTATACTTTAATCATATTCATACTTGGGATACTTTATTCATATCATACTTGCATACTTTATTCACAAATTCTTGCATACTTATTCAAAAATTTCTTCTTAAAAGAAATCATACTTCTGAAACTCTTTCCTTACTTTATTTCTTTGGTTGAGTCGACGTAGCGGGAGGTTGAGTTGTCGTCTACACTCTTATACTTAGTGTTACGACCTAACTTTTACTTGAAAGAAGACTCAGGTGTAGAGCATATGCAAATACTCCACCTTACTACTGAAAAGGGACTTGTATGCAGAGCAGAAATGATTGCTCTGATACCACTCTGTCACAGACCCAAATCCCGAGGGACGGCAAAGCCGGGGTGTAACTAGGGGTTGGATTAAAGAAGCGGGAAAGAAGGGGAAAAACTAAGAATGAACAGACATTAATAACAGAATAACTTCTATGAATAAGGCTTTATTTAAAAGAAAGAGTTGATCTCGAAGGATCACTAGACAAGTTGTTCAAAAAGGAACTAAGTTCATTGTACGGGGCTTAGACCCAAAAGATAGATATATTATCTCAAAAAGATTGGCAGCGGAAAGCGTAAAGCTTGATATAAGTTCTTCTTCCTAACTACGACTCTTTACTCAATCCTTACTCAACCTCCTGCCGCTTATGTCACAACCTGCACATTTATAAAATATATGCAGGGCTAAGTACAAAAGCATTTAGTGGGCACATTGAAAACATATCATAAGTATAGATAAATCAGGCATCTTATTTCTGTAGCACCTCGGGGTTTTTCAATAAATGCCCGTGTCTACTAAACATTTTCACAACATGGCTTGATCAAGCACTTTTCTGATAGATGTTACGTTCAATCTTGCCCAATAATTATCACCGTGGCTGGCTACCCCTCAAAAGGGTTCCACACACAACGGCTACTGTGTACACTAACTTTGGATAGTAGTCGGCTAACTCAAAGTCCGATCGTTTTAGTTAGCAGGTCGGCTAACTAATAATTCTGGATAGCAGTCGGCTAACTCAGAAGGGTACAAGAGAACTTACATAAAACAAATATTTCATGCTCTGGTTATCACTTTGAAAACACAATTATCAAAGCTGTAAATAAAGATTTTCGAGCATCGCTCATTTTATTTCGTATATAGAAAAGCCCACCTTAGGCAATTACAGAACAACTATAGCTTCCATCTTCTATCTTCCGTCCTATCCTTGGCACTGACTTCCTCCTTTTATTGTAAATAAATAAATTTTAAAACTCGATCGTAACAATAAAAGAAACAGGAAATCGAAATCGGTTTTAGTCTTTTAGGCCTTTGCACGTTACTACTTTCTTTTGATTAACGAATAAACGAGACTCGATCAATTCTCATTTATAAACTGACTCAGCTCATTACTCGACACTTCGGTCAGTAGATAAATGGAAGTCGATAGCTTATAACGACTTAAAAGTTCACAAGGAACGAAGTTGAAACGGATTCAACTTAAGAAATTAGGTTTACATAAGAAATTAGGTTTACATAAGTCCCTAGGTTCGATTAATGCTATTCCACTTTTATTCTTACGAAATTTCCATCTTAAGGCAGTTAATACGCAATAACTTGTATGACAAATTTCTTCATATCTCTCGATTACAAACTCGACGTATAATTCCTCGTCTTTCAACTAATCCAATTACTAAACCAATTAAATTTCAATTTCTATTTCATTCATCAACTTCTCGTTCATAAACTATAACTTATATCATTTCATATCTCGGATGGAAATATCGTCAACTACAAACTTGTTCATTAAACGACAACAATCATTAATATCAAAATGGTTTTCCTTATTCGATGTTTCTATCGACAATTAGACTCGTTTCTTCGTCTCTTATCAAAATTCCAATCTTTTTAGAATTCGTTCAAATTTTCCGGTTACGATCATTAACTAACAAGATTAACATATATTCAAATCACAAACCTAAATCATTATCTAATCTCGACTTATCGATGATTATTCGTCTCTTAACAAAATTTCAACGTTCTCCGATTTTGCTCAAACTTTACAATATCGTTCATCTTCTATATAGAATCACTAATACGTAAACCACAAACTCAAATGATTAACGAATCTCAACTTATCGACGGGTTTTCGTCTCTTACGTTTTCTATTTTATTTTTAGAAAAAATTCAATAAATTATATAATCATCCTCAAACATACTACATCTCATTTCTATTATCATCTCATGCAAATCATATAATTTTCTACATCAAATCATCACTTCTTCATCTCTTACATTTCTATTTTTATTTTTAGAAAATTACCAATTAATTCATGTGATCATCTATCATAATATGGAACTAGAATCCATTAATCAATCCTCAAGAAAATCGAACTACATCAAACCCCTATTTCTTCAAAAAATTTCGGTAATAACAAATAATTTAGGAGGGATGATTTCTTCATGATTTCAATCCATAAAACCATTCCTAAACATACTATATCATATATTAAACATAGATTCATCATCCTACTTCATTTCCAAATTTTCGAAAAAAATAAAGTAGATGGAAAAGGATTTTTGTTCGGTTCAATACGTAGAGGAAGTTCCTACCTTGTCGAATATGATCTCAGAAATAAGAATGATCGGTAGACGAGAGACTCGTGGAGCTTGAGAGAGCTTGAAGAATGACTTGAATGGAGGAAAATTGAGAGAGAATAGAGAGAAGGGGGGCGGTAGAGATAAGGGAGTGAGAGAGAAGGTGATGAATAGGTTAGTTTGTATAAAGTGAGAAAATATCTCAAAAGGTGATGACTCGCCTTAATAGGCGGTTTAGGGGGGGTTTAATTGCCGGAAATATCTCGTTCACGGGTCTAATACGATGTTATAAAAATCGAGATATAATTTCTTAGATAGTTACGTTTTCGACGAAATCTAAATCGAAATCTAATAAATCACATGCTCGGAAAGCATATTTCATTTTTCAAAATCCGATAAAAAGTTGGGATAAGACTTTCTCGGGTGAACTCTTATCGAAGAAAAAGTGAATGTAAAGTCTGACGGTTTTTCGATCTTTGTTTTCGGACAAAAATTTTATCGGACGCGAAAACCCTAATACAGTAGTCGTTCGACCGACTTCTGGAATTTATTTTCAGAAACGGATTTCACTGTTAATCTTAGAATCGAAATCCTTAACTTAGGCGTGCAAAATCATCCTCTCTATTTCCTTAAACCATAATTGAAGAGGTAATAATCCTTCAAATCTTGAGTTAATTCTAAGCAAAATCATCTCCCTATTTCCTTTTAATTTCGGCAACTTTGCCCTAGAAGAGGTGGTTGATTATTGTTCCATTTTTCTTGAGGTTCAAGGTGAGATCCACTATGAAAATTCCAAGCTAGAGATTGAGCTCTCAAACCCCTTCATTTCGGTCCAATCATCTTCAAGAGGAGAAGCTTAGATTTAATTTTTATAAGTATGTTATTCATTTGATTAATTGTATATATGTAATCTCTAATCCCTAAAAGAAAAGAAAGCATGCATGTTGTAATTTATGTTTAGGCAAACTAGGGTTCGACGTGAGAATCGATGTGAGGAGATCGTTAGGAAATCAAGTCCTAGAAATTAATCTAGGAATTAAAAGATAAAAGAAAAATAAAATCCCCTAAAAATTGATTAAAACCGAAAAATAGGGGAGAAAAGAGAAAAATCGATTTACATGATTTCTTGATTATTTGATGATTTAAATGTGTTTATGAGCATGATTTGAATGATTATTATACATGAGAAAATCTAGAAAATTATTTGCTAAATTTTCTTGCCAAAACCGTGAGTTTTGGGATTTTAGAGGAGAAATTTGATTGATTATTTGTTTGATAATTTAATGATGTTATGAGCATGAGATAAATATGAGATTATGATGATTTAATTCCTTATGTTGATATTATGAGAAAAATCAATATTTATGCATGTTTATGGAAGAAAAATATTTTTTATGATTTATGATGATTTTGATGATATGAGTATGTTAGTATTTCGTTTAGAGTGTTAGATGTTCAATAGGAATTTTTGAGATGAAGGAAATAAAATTTCAAGCATGAAAACATAAAGAAATCGGAAAATATGAGTTTGAATGCCTAGTGTGTGTTCTAGGTGTTTTTGGTGAAAATATAAGTTTTTGAATGAGTGTTCTTAGTGTTCTAGGTGTTCTTGGTGTTTTTATGAAGATTTGAAGAGCAATAAAATTAAATATAAAATAAATTATATTAATAAAATAATTAGAAATTTTGAGAATAAAAATAATTAGAAAATAAAAAAAATATTAAAATATTAATGAGTCTTGAAATTGAGAAAAATAAAGAAAAATAATTCTTTATTAAATAATTAAAGTTAAGAGGAGAAAAATTAGTTTTAATAATAAGAGATTAAAAAGGGATAATAATAATTGAGGAAAATAAAAGAGGAGTTCGAGATAAGAAAATCGAGTTAAAAGTTGAGTATAAAAATTGAAACGAGTTAGTTGAGATTAAGTCGTTTAATTGAACGAGAAATAATAAGAAATTAATTTTAATTCTCGTTTAAAGAGATAAATATTTAAAGAGTCGAGCATAAGAAATTTGGTAAAGAGTTAAGTCGAGTTGAAGTTCGTTTACTCGTTTAATAACAGAGTTTTGAGATAAAAATAATAGAGTTAGAATTAATTAAATTAGAGAATCAAAAGAAAATTTAGTAAGAGTTGTTTTGATTTGAGAATCGAGTTATAAATTGATGAGTGTTTAATTGCTCGTGTTTTTATAAGTCGAGTGTTGAAGGATTGACAATGCTTGAGTAGTATAAATCGAGTTTGATTTTCAAACCTTTTTAATAAGACGTTAAAGTTATCGAGTTTTGAATATTAAGAAAAGAAAACGAATTTCTATTAAATAAAGAGTTTAATTGAGAATAAGAAAGGGACATACTAAATAAAATAAAATAAGAATACGTATACGAGTATGTGTACGTAGTTGAGAAAAGACGACGTATTTTGAAATAATGTCGTATACTGAGTCAAAAATTATTAAATGATTATTTGAGTTTTAAATTTAAGAAAATTCTTATTACTTGAACTTTTATTCGCTTTATTGAAAAGACATGAAATTATTTTATGAGATCGAAGTTAACGTCTTTTCCAAAACTAGAGCCGAGCAATGTCGAGTAATTACTAATTGAATTTGAAGTGAGAATCATATATGAGATAATTTGTTTAATTAAATTCTATGTTGAATTTACTATGTTTAATTGAATCTAAGTGTTTACGAGATTTGTTTGTATTTCGTTATAATGAAATGACTTGTTCAGAATTGTTGAGAATGTTTATATATATATGCAGCATGATTGATTGAAGTGATGTTAGTTGAATCGAGGATTCACGGGAAACATTTGAGTAATGTAGTCGAGATAAGTAATATTCCCTTAACTAGTGAGAATTGCTAAGTGGAAGTAAATTAGAATCGAGGATGTGAGACGAAGTATTTAGTAACCGAGTAGAGTCGACGAGTTGAGAACGAAAAAATCGAGAAAGGATATTGATTTAGGCAAGATAAAAATAGAGAGAGTCGAGTCAAGTAGAAGTCCTTCAGTCGAAGCCAAAATCTACTTTACGTCTTACGCATCGGGAGTCTTAATCTTTATTTCAATGTCGAATTGTGAAGGACCGAGCGAGATGGAAAAATAGCAAGGACGTTCAAAGAGTAAGCCGCCTAGCTAGAATCTTCAGAAATCAGGTGGGCTTTTCTAAACCAAAATCTCCGATGAATGCTGTTATTATTATTGAGTATTATTATTATGTGAGTTTTGAAGTTCAATTGACTTGCCGTTTTTACATGAGTTTTGGTATGCTTTATCATCTGCTTAAGATATGAATGCCCTGTGAAAGACAGGAACCCACGTGTGGTATTTGAATGGTTTGAGGTGACTGTGAGCTTTACTTCGGTTTAGCTGGTCACAGTGTTTGAGAAGGAGGCCTACTTTTCGGCACAGAGTTAATGTGGTAGATGATACATGCCTTTGTTGAGTATATATTATGTTTTGATTGCGCAGTCTATTCAGAAATAAAATGATTTTTGCATTCACAAGTAAACGAATTTTATTTCATTAATACTTGTGATGCTTTGGCAAGGTAAGTTCAATTATATAGCTCTAAGAGCAAGTTTTCAAAGGTTTTTGGCACGTGTTCACTGAGTACGAAGTACTCAGCCCTGCATGTATTTCTAAACATGCAGGTTAGTGGGATGTGGATGGCGTGGACGGCTTGGTGGTGTTTTTGTTTTGGTCGAGTAGAAAGTGGACTGGCAATTACATGTCTTCATGCATGTAGTTGTTGGGATTGAGTCGAGATTTCCGCTGCAATGCAATGCTATGTTAATTGAAGTCTTTTGATATGTTTTTGAATTATACTCTGATACATGTTCTAATTAACGAGCAATGTGCTCGATATAATTTACTGCTTATCCTTTATCCTCGTTTCTTGTGAATTTGATATACTTGTTCCGATTTGGACTTGATATGTAAATTATCCATGCTCGTTGGTCGTTTAATTCTATTTTGGAAGCATGCCTTGTTTGTTATCGCTTTCAGTTGAGACTTCCCCTTGTTTCCCGAGCATGATTCCCTTATGTGAGTTGAGTTAGTAGATGGTTTAGTAGTGTTAGTGTCGTTAGTCGCACCTCGGGAGTCGGGGTGTGACATCTTCTTCTTCTTCTTCTTCTTCTTCTTCTTCTTCTTCTTCTTCTTCTTCTTCTTCTTCTCTTCTATCCTAACCACAACAATCTTGGCCTTTTTCTTGACAAGCTTGGTTAATTTGATTGGAGAAGCTTGTTCAATCTCAATTTGTAGAAGTTCTTCATTTGACTTCGATCTGGTCTGAATGGTTCTACTTCTCTTAGTCGATTGCTTTTCTGAAGAGTCTCCCGAGTAGACTAAGTTCAGGACATACTCAATTCTCCCCTTAGTATCAAAACAGTGTATCATTTTCATGGATGAACTCTTTGTTAGTGTGCTCCCAATCAACCTCAATTCCTTGTTTCCTGACGGCATAGAGAATGATATTGCTTGCTTTTGTTCCAAACAATATCTTGCCTGATGCTGTGTATCATTTCCCTTCCTTCTTGATTTTGGTTGCTTCCCCAAGAAGTTGATCCCTTACATACATTCTCAAGTTGATCTTTTCTTCTTTCATGATGGCTTGCACAATCCGCATTTTAGGCTTGCTCACATCACACATGGCTCCAGCCATAACATGAATGCAGTTTCTGGTAATGTCATAGATCAGGCGAGTTTCTGGTTTGAGAAGAGATCTTGTCATACCAGCGAAGAATTTTTGTGCATCAATGGTGATGCTTTGAATGAACCTCTCAATTTCCTTGTCTGTGATACTTTTAAGAGAATTAATCAAATATAGCCACTCCTGAAAAGAAAAGTGCTAATATAGCCACATTTTTAAAAATGATCAAATATAGCCACGCATACACTACTTGCATACACGACCAGCATACACGACCATGTATATTGGTCGTGTATGTTGATATGGTCGTGTATTCTAGTCGTGTATTCAAGTCGTGTATGCTGATATAGTCATGTATGCTAGTCGTGTGTGCATTATTGTGTATATTGCTATGGTCGTATATGCTAGTCGTGTATGCATGGTCAGCATACACGACCAGTTTAGGTCGTGTATGCTGGTCGTGTATGCTAGTCGTGTATGCATGGCCATATTTGATCATTTTTAAAAAAGTGGCTATATTAGCACTTTTCTTTTCAGGGGTGACTATATTTGCACTTCTCCCTACTTTTAATGAACTTCTCTTTAGTTGAGAGGTGGAAGAATTGATCTAGGCTTTCATCAACATCAATGAAAATCTCTTGAGAGATGAATTTTCCGTTTCCGTCGCCTATGGGTAGATGAACTTTTGTTGAAAGATTTCCTTGGTTGTCTTCTTCTAAATTGGTGAAGAATTTAGCAACTGCACTCAGAAGAAGATATCTTGGCTCTGTTGTTACCTATTTGAGAAGATTTACGCGGCTGAGTTGATAGAAAGCCTTTTTCAGTTCTGCATGTTCTGCTTGTGTGGCTGATAGAATATTCTCAAACACAATAACTTCTCAAATGTTTGAGAGTTTGCTTGGGATGCTTTGCAAGTTTGCAAAGATAGGTGCCGGAGTTCTAGAGAATGCCATTGATGAGATGGATTGATCTTTGACAAGCTTGGCGCTTTGATTTAAACTTGTAGAAGATGATTTGGAGATTCTGGAAGTGGCGATGAAAGGGGAACAAGGGTTTAGAAGAATCCTTATATGTCGGGATGAAGAATAAATCAACGATGAAAAATCATTCCCTCTTTATAAGAATCTTCGGTTGAGATGAAACATCATTTTGCATGATCTCTGATGTGGAGTAGTGGGGTTGATCATGGGTTGGGTAGTTCGGAACACTCGCGTGTGAAGCATGAAGGAGTGATCATGTCAACCCACTCACAGTCTCAAAAGTGTATCCCATCAAAGATGATGTGCTTTCGCATTAAATGTTCTTGACGGAAATTTTTAAAACATTTCAGATCATTTGCATAACCATGAGAGATGGATATGAAATCTTCTCAGTTGGTCTGGATCACAGCTTAATAAACATACAGTCAACTGACTTAAATTTGTCAGTTTAGTTGAGGTTTGATCTTCGATTCCTCAGTTGAGCTGTATCCATGATGACTGTCTCAGTTCCCCCTCAAGTTGAGATTCTCCATCTACTTGTGATCTCCAGTCATCAAATCTTCAAGATCAGTATGAATTTTCCCAACAATGCATACTGACCCTGCATGATAGTCAGCTCTCAGTTCATTCTATTTCTGCAGTCCGCAAGATGAACTCCTTATCCAACTCAGTTGGATTGAGGGTTGGAAGCTACTGTAGCTTCCTAGTAAACTTGAACTGAGTCATTAGTTCGGATCACCTTTCCTTCGGTATCCACATAGACTGCTGATTGAAATTCCTTTGGTGCGCGTACAGTCCAGTTGAGTGGTGGATAACCTTGTCTTTGTGGAGCTTGGTTTCGACTAGGCTGAGCGGGTCGATTGTTCCTTGGTGAGAACTGTTTGGGTGAGATCCCAAACCATCTTGCTCCTTGAACATACTCGAACTAAGGATAGTTGGGATCATTGAACTGATCACTGGAGCTTCCTCGTTGTCGGTATGCTTGCTGGAAGTGTGGAGGCACTTGGTATGTCTGATTGTAGAAGTGAGGATTATCCTAGTTCGCATGCCTTTGCTGTTGTTGCAGAGCTGAATGATAGGGCCTTCGTATTGGCCAATTCTGCCTTAGCTCGGAAGGTCCTTTTCGTTGATTTCCCCTTGCTCGGTTACCTCGGGGTCTTGACTTTCTTGAAGATCCCTCAGTATCTTTTGACGTATCAGCTTGGATATCTTGAGGTTCTTCATTTGGAACCTCCTTCTCCTTATCCTTCACAGGAGTCTTTATAGTCTGAGGAATGACTGAAGTCTAAAGTCTCTTGAACTGTGGCCTCGTGTCACACCCCGACTCCCGAGGTGCGACTAACAAACAATAAGACAACTTAACCAACTAACAATCAACTCAGATACGGGGAACATGCTCGGGGAAACATTAATGAAAAGCAGCAGCACTCGAATAAGGCTATCAAAGACATAATGAAGCAATAACCGAGCATTTAAATTCACATATCAACAAGAATATGATAAGAACTTCAAGTTATGGAGAACGAGATTCAACAAAAACATTTGAGTCATCGAGCATATAGCTCGGAACAAAAACAAGTATCAAAGTGTGTCTCAACAGACTTTCATTTCAAAAGAGTTGCAGCGGAAACTTGACTCAATTCCCAACATTCACACGTATGAAGACGTGCAAATGCCAGTCCAACATCCGACTCGACTCAACCAAAAACACCACACCACCAAGCATCCATGCCATCACTATCCTGTCAACCTGCACGTTTAGAAATACACGCAGGGCTGAGTACTTCGTACTCAGTGAACATATGCCGAAAATATTTGGAAAAAAGATGCTCTTAAAGCTATATCAATTGGACTTGCCTTGCCGAAATATCACAAGTAACTAAGCAACTTGAAACGAGTTTACTTGTGCATGCTCAAAACATTTTCTTTTAAATAGACTGCGCAGTCAAAACATAATATATACTCAACAGTATGCATCATCTGTCATAAATTCTCTCACTGTGCCGAGAAGTAGGCCTCCTTCTCGAACACTGTGACCGGCCTAACCGTAGCAAGGCTCACAGTCACCTCAACATTTAACATACCACACGTAGGTTTCTTGCCTTTCATAGGATGATAATATCTCAAACAAACAGATGATAACACATACTAAACTTAATAAAAACGGCAAGTCAATCGCATTTAAAAATCACATAATAATACTCAATAGTATAATAACATTCATCGATAGTTTTAGTTTAGAAAAGCCCACCTGTCTTCCGACGTTCTAGCTAGGTGGCTTACGGGCTATCTGTCCTCGCTTATCTTTCCGTCCGGCTTGATCCTTCACAGTTTGACATCGATAAAGAAGATAAGATACTACGCAAAGACGGATATTAGACGTTGGTCTCGACTGAAGGACTTCTACTTGAGTCGTTTCTCTCTATGCTATTCTTTTCTAAAGGTCTCGCATTCTCATCTCTAAGCCATTAACTCTATTCGATAATTGGTTAATACTACTAACCAATGTCTTAGCACTTCTCGCTTTAATTATGAAACGTCGTCTATCTAAACTCCATTACTCGAGTTTTCTTTTATAAACTTAATCAATTCTCAATTTAATTAATAACTTAATAACTCAATTATTTTGCATACAAAACAAACTTAGTAATTTTTCACGTCATCATCAAATAATATCATTTACTCAAGCATATTAATTCAATTGCATAATAATTTCAAATAAATCAAACACATTGTTTCGAATTCAATCATATTTCAAAACACGTTAACATCTACTTAATTTTTATTTTAGAACTTAATTCAAATACAAATTCTTTTTATAGAAACTCAAACAACAAAATTTATCTTTCTCGACTTATAAACAACACTTTTCCAAACTCGATGTCTTATGAAACGTATTATAAATCTTTACTCAATTAATAAAAATTCTTTTTAATTTTATTAAACTTTTTTGAAATAGGAATTTCATTTCTATTTCTAACTCGATTCTTATTCTTAACTTAAACTATTACTTCTTAGATTATTATTAACTCGACAATTCTCCTCGGTTTATTCTTAATCCACACGGTTTGAAAAACAACTTATTTAATTAATTTTAATTAATTACTTTCAAAATCATTACTCGATATCTTATTCTGTTATTTTCTTGATTAAACTATACAAGTATTTAAACTTAACTCGTCTAACATCTTTTTCTCGACTCGATAAAATCTTCTTTTCACTTCCTTATCATTTTATTCTCTTTATTTAAATTCGATTTTCTCGATTCTTATTTATTTAATTAAGAAATTTCTTTTCTTCTTTTATTTACTAAATGAAGACTCATTTCTTAATTAATACATATTATCTTTTATTCTTTATTATATTTTTATTAATTACTAACTTCCTTTTTGATTTAATTTAATCAAAATTCAAATCTTCAAGATTTATCTTATGATCACTTAGAACACTTAAAACACTTACTAGATAATCTTTTCTATGTATTTTTCAATTCTTAACATTTTTAAAGCTTTAAAACTTCGCTCTTTTATCACATTAAATCCTATCTTCATCTAGGATTCAAACATAACACATAATTATACATCAACAACATTATAACATCAAGATCATCGAATCTTCCATATCATCATAAAATTATTTTCTTTCAAAAACTTCATATATATATATCGATTTTCTTCACACTTAATCAACATAAAAGATTAAATCATCACATCTCATACTAATCTCATGCTCAAAACATCAATTAGATAAAAAATGAGGATGTGATACCCCGAGTTCTTATACCTTCAGAGAGCGTCTAATTAACCGAGTAAGTTCAAAAATGAGAATTTAGGAGTAAAATTTTTCTTTTCTAATCGAAGAGTTTTGAATAAAACGTTTAAATTGCCTTGTGAATCTTGTGTGAATTTATCTGTTCTATTTATCTGAGATAATGAAGATGTGATATGCTTGTTAAATTGTTTATATGAAAATGAGTATGAGATTAAATTCCGGAAAAATCTTGAGACGTTTGTTTAATTGAGATAACATAACGTTAATCGCCGAGAAATATGTTTACGCCGACGAGACTAGAATAAAATTTAGTTAAAACCTTCGAACCTAGAATTCCTTTTAAGATCACTGAGATAGGGTAAGAACTTATCCGAGAATTGAGAAGAGAAATGAGGCATTAGTCTTGAGAAGGATTAATAAACGAATTAATAAGCCGATTAAATTCTTTTAAGATTTAAAGGACTAAAATGATCGCAACCTTTAATCCTTAAAATTGAGACGTGAAATAGGATTGAGATGAGTTAGTGTCAAAAGTGAGACGAGAAGAGGTTAGACCCGTTAAGATAACAAAACAGAATTAATACGAATCGTTTTAACCGGAAAACCTTTACGACCGGATAATTAATACCCGTAACGACACGACGTCGACACATGTCATCCACCTCTCTCCCTCTCTCTCCACCTCACACCTCCTCTCCCATCATCCCTCAATTTCCAAGACTAAAACATCATGATCATGTCTTATGCATGGATTATCTAAAGTATACATACAAGTTAAGATCACATCACCTATCAAGTCTTGTCTTCTACAACTTCCAACAAGTACACCTTTTTCCTTTGTTGGATTTCAATTCTATTCATCTAAGACAAGAAAGGAAGACAACAATTCATTCATCACACTCCATCTCTCTCTCTCTCCATTTCGATCTCTCTCTCTCTAGCAAGAAAGAAAACAATCTCTCAAACTCTCCCAAGCTCTCTCTCTCGGCAATATCTCTCTCTCCCTCATACCTTGATTTTTCTTCACATGCAACCATGGATTCAAGCTCTCCATCCATGAAAATGAAGTAAAAGTTATCAATCTCCATCCATTTCATCCATATTTTCAAAGAAAGGTAAGAATCTTCCAAGTTCTTGAAGTTGAATTCAAGAATTATCCAACACTTTTCTTTATTTTGATTCTTAAAACCTATGGATGATTAATCCCCATATTATTTCTTTTTTTTGAGGATTCAAGAAGACATCCTTCTTCCTTTCAAGTTCAAGCTTTGAAGCTACCATTTCCATCCATTTCAATTCCAAGAGCCAAGAGAAAGATTCCCATTTAATTAAGTATGAAATTCATTTGATTAAGTTGTAAATATGTATGTCTATAAGTCCTAAAGGGAAGATCTATGCATGCATGTTATTTAATTTACGTTTAGGCAAACTTAGGATATGCATGTGCTAATCGAGTGAGAAGAATTCGTTAGGAGAATCGAGCATTAGATATTAATCGGTGAAATAAGAGAAGAAAAAGAAATTAAAACCCTAAAACTAAGATGAATACCGAAATTTATAAGAAAAATAGGAAAAATGTGAATCTTTGAGTTATTGTTATTATGATGCTTGATTTGTTATTTTTATCATGTTAGTAATGAGATTATTTGCATGAGAAATTGAGAAATAAAATGCACAAAATGTGTATGTGTGTGCCGTGACTTTTAAGGAAAAATAGAGGTTTTATTTTGTTAATTTTGTTGATGAATTGAGTGTTGTTTTAATCAATGGAAGGATTGTATGTTATGTTAATATGATTATATATGTGTGTAAATTAAGAAAATAAGTTTGCATGTTGAAGTTTTGAAAGAAATTAATTGTACAAATAATAAAAAAGATTGGATGCTTAAGTATGTATTAATGTTAAATTGAATATGGAATGAAGATAGAAGTTTTGACAAAAAGATTTAAAATTGAAAAGCTTTTAATTGAAAAAAAAAATGAAAGATATATAAAAAGATATATTAATTAAATGTCTTGCATTAAAATTTAAAGACTTGAAATTTTTCTAAAACTACAACAAAAAGATCTTTTATAATGTAATTAAAAAGTGAGCTAGTTCATAAAAACGTGTATCAAAAGATAAAGAAATTATTTAGTAAGAAATGGCTTAAGTTAAAGACAAATAAAGAAGAAATTATTAAAGAAATAAGCAAAAATAGAGAAAACCGAGTTTAAGAAGAATTAATCGATAAGAAATAAAAAGGAAGTTAAATTGAGTAAGGAAAAGATGTTAGACGAGTTAAGATAGATACTCGTATAAGTTAATCGAGAAAATGAGAATGAAATAAGATGTCGAGAATTAAATGGAAAAGAAGATTAATTAAATAATTAATTAAGAACATTGTTTCTAACCAAACGAATGAAAAAGTAAAACCGAGATAATAATTAGATGAACAATAGTCGAGATAAGAAATGAGGATCGAATTAAAGAAGAGTAAGAAAATCCTAATTTTATACGAGTTAATAATAATTAAGGAGAAATTTTGTTAATTGAATAAAAGTTATAAAATACCTTATAAGATAACGGATGTAAAACAAAGCATTGTCTATATAAGTAAGAAAAATAGAATGAATAGTTTGAGCCTTCATAAAAAGAAATGCATAATCGAGTTAGATTTTAAGGTCCAAATTGAATGAATGTTAATGTGTCTTGAAGTATGTTTGATTTATATGATTTATTATATATTTGAATAAATGTTTAAATGCATGATAGTATTATAATGTGAAAGATGATTGAACTTGTATGCAAGATGATTGATTGTTAAATTGAGAATGAACTAAAGTCTTTGAAAGAAAGCTCAAGTAATAGAATGATAACAATGAAGTTATTAATTAGAATGAGAAAAGTGTACGATGTTAAGTAGTAAAGTTAACTAATTCGAATAGAGTTAATAATTTAAAGATGAGAACGCGAGATCTTTTAGAAAAGTTAGAGCGAAGAGAGAGACGACTCAAATAGAAGTCTGTCAGTTAAGTCCAACGCCTTTGTGTCCGTCTTTCATATATCTTATCTTACCTATCGATGTCGAACTATGAAGGATCGAGCCAGACGGATCGTTAAGCGAAGACAAATAGCCCTAGACCACCTAGTTAGTTCTTCGGAAGTCAGGTGGCCTTTTCTGAACCAAAACTATCGATGAAAATTAGCTATGCTATTGAATATTATGATATGATTTTCAAATATGATTGACTTGCCATTTTATTGAAGTTAGTATGTGTTATCATCTATTTATATGAAGATGTGACTATCCTGTAAAAGAAGGAACCCACGTGTGGTATATGTTGAGGTGACTGTGAGCCTTGCTTCGGTTAGGCCGGTCACAGTGTTTGAGAAGGAGGCCTACTTCTCGGCACAATGAAGTTATTTGTGATAGATGATACATGCAGTTATATTATATATTTTGACTGCGCAGTCTGTTTTAAAGAAAATGTTTTGACATGCACAAGTAAAACCGTTTTTAAACCTGCTTATATACTTGTGATGTTTGGCAAGGCAAGTTCAATTAATATAACTTTAAGAAGCACCTTTATTCAAATGTTTTGGCTTGTGTTCACTGAGTACGAAGTACTCAGCCCTGCGTGTGTTTCTAAACATGCAGGTTGACTGGATGGCGATGGCGTGGATACTTGGTGGTGTGGTTTGGTTTTGTTGATCAAGTTTAGTAGAATTTCGGACTGGCATTTGTACGTCTTCATATGTGCAAGTGTTGGGTATTGATGCTAAATTCCGCTGCAATCCTTTTGAACTAATGTCTGTTGATGTTAATACTTTAATATTCATGTTTTTGATTCCGAGCGTTGTGCTCGAAGACTTTGAATGCTTGTTGAATTCGTAACCCCTTTAACTTGTAATCCCAAGCGATGGGCTCGTAACTTGATTTGTTGTTGAACATGATCCCTTATCTTGATGTATATATTCGTATGAATTCTCTTTTTGTTGGAATTCCTTTCCCATCAGCATGATTTACTTGTTTGAATTCCTGTTTAAAGTGAAGTTAAGATGCTCGGTTATTAATTCATTATGCTTTTGAAAAACCAAATTCGATTGCCTTATATTCCATCTTTGCTTTCCCCGAGCATGTCCCCTTTATTTGAGTTAGTTGTTAGTTGTTTAGGTTTGTTGTTGTTCGTAAGTTGCACCTCGAGAGTCGGGGCATGACAATATATACAAAAATCAAATGAATATCATACTTTTAGAAAATAAATTGGATTTCTTCTCCTTGATTCCTTCTTTGGCCGAAAATGGTGGAGAAATAGGGCTCAAACTTCTAGCTTGGATTTCTCTTGGAAGAACTTGTCTTGAATCCCTCAAGAAAATATGAAACAACAATTAATCATCCATTTTTAGGGCTTAAGAGCCGAAAATAATGAAGAATGGGGGTTGATTATTGGATTTCAACTCAAGAACTTGGAGAATTATTACCTTTCAACTTGGGGTTTGAAAGAACTAGGATGATGATGATGATCTTCTCTTGATCTTCATGGGATTGGAGCTTGAATGCTAAGCTTTAATGGAAGAAACTCCAAGTATGTAATGTGTGTGTGTATCCTCGGCAATGGGGGAGAGGGAGAGAGAGGATTTTTCTTCTTTGGTTGTTTGATGGAGAGTTTTAGAGTGTTAGATAGATAGAATGAAAGAATTTCTCTTATATAGAGAGAGTGAGAGATCGAAAGAGAGAGAGATGGGTTGTAGAATGCATGCACTTGATTACCAACACATAGAATCTAAATGATGATGTTGGTGTTGGAACTTCGTTTGAGAGAGTGATAATGGTTTGATGTGATGGATGTTTGCATGAAATCTCCATATCACAATTTACTAAGATCTTGTTAAGAATATTAATGATGAATGCTATTTAGTAGGTTTGGAGAGAGAGATTAGGGAGAGAGATAGAGAGATGGCGGTAGAGAGGGAGAGAGATGAGTGGAATTTTTCTCAATATTTTATTACGGGTATTACTTACCCGGTCGTAAAAAGTTTGCCGGATAAAAAGTCCGTATTATTCCATTTATGCTAAAAACGGATCTAATCTCTCCTCGTCTCGTTTCCGACATTAAAAACATCTCAAACCTAATTCACATCTCATTAAATAAATTAAGGATTCCGATTATCTAATTTTTAGGTCTAAATTTCATATAACGAAGAAAACTTAAAAATTAGTCGGCTTATTAATCAGCTTATTAATCCTTTAAAGATTAAATTCTCATAACTCTCTCAAATTATCTCGGATAAGATTCTATCTTATCTCAATGATCTTAGAATTAATTCTAGGTTCAAAGTTTTTAATTAGAATCTATTCTAAGTTCATCGATGCATAGCGATTTCTCGGTTATTAACAATATCCACTTCAATTCAAAATCTTCGGAAATTTTCTGAAAATCATACTCGTACTCATTCTCATACAAACAAGCTTAATATATGCATCACATTATCATTTCAAGAAATAGAAACAGATAATCTCACGTAAAAGCACATAAGGCATTTCAGTCGTTTTACTCATTTCTACTTATTTAGAAAAAAAAAATTATTCCTCAAATCTCGTCATTTAAACTTATAAGGTTATTTAATACGCTTTCTAATGTTATAGAAGCTCGGGGTATTACACCGCGACTGAGTTAGATTTAGCTTGTGGTGCCTCAGTCGATAATCCAGTTGCTTTGACGAATTGAGTTGGCGGTGCTCCAGTGTCAGTGGCTGGATCATATCCAATACCTTCAACGTATTTGGAAGATTTTTGCTGGTTGATTAAGCTCTCTAGATCCGAGCTCAAGGCATAGAGAGATATTATCATATCATTTGCAAACTTCACTTCAGTTTGCAAATGAGAGATTTATTCAGCCTGAGTCCTGGTTAGATGAATCAAGTGAATGACCTGGTTGTTGGTGGACTGAGCAAATTCTTCATGGAGTTGGTAATTTTCCTCCATGAGCTTTTCAACATTGTTATCCCTCATGATCATCTGGTTGCTCAGCTTGTTACACTCAGCTTGCAGTTCCTTACACTGTGCTATTTGTTTGGTACACAGTCTGCTAAAGCATTCGACCTCATCCGATGATGGTGTAATGTCTTCGTCAAGTTCTTCTGTACTTTGATGCACAGATGAGATATTCTGGTTGGCATGGACTAAAGATTTTATTTCCTCAATTGACTCTTCTGGCAATGCTATGAGGCACAAGTCTTTTTCAACTGAGCTAGATGGCGAGTCAGTTTCTTCTCTTTCTGACTTGGTGAACACGTCGATGTCATTGACGTCTTCCTTAACGATCATGGCCTTGGATTTCTCCTTGGATTTTCCTCCAAGGGCTTCCTTCTCCTTCATGGAGAGGTCAAGACAGTTGGATTTGAAATGTCTTGGCTTTCCGCACTCAAAGCATCCTTCGCTTTGATTCTTTAAGGAGGGATCTGTTTAGCTCCTATTGATCCTCCTGTATTTCTCGATCCTAGAGTTCATCTCCTCAAGTTGATCGGTCAACTCTTCGACCTTCTTCTTGAGTTCCAACCATCTCTGTCTATCCCTAGCTGAGGAGTCAGTAGATCGTGAGGGTCGGGCGAACTTGGACCTGCTTGATTTAGCTCGAAACGCCATGGACTTGGAAGCTAAGCCTTGTTTGGTCTGTTCTGAACTCTGAAGCTTTGAAAGCTTCAGTTGGAGGATATCATACTCATTTTCTTTGAGCATGGTGAACAGCTTCTCAGTTGTCATCGAACTGAGGTCACGTCGATTTTGGTGGAAAACTTTATAGACTGTCCAGTCTTTGCCTAGCGCGGAGAGAACCTTGAGGTTTATCTCATGCTGAGAGTATTTGCCTTTCCTAATACTCTTAATGTCCATAAGGACCTCTGTGAATCTCAGCCCCATCTTGCCGACGGATTCCCGGGAAAGCTGAGAGAAGTTTTCGAACTTCTAACAAGCTAAGGTGAACTTGTTCTCCTTAATCTCGTCAGAGCCCTCACAGCGTGTAGGTAAGGCTTCCCACATATCTTTTGCCGTAAGGCAATTGATAATCTTCGGAAAGTAGGCTTTACCGACTATGGTAGAGATGATGCTCTTGGCGATGTCATCTAGTTGCGCAATGTCTCTTTCTTCCTGAGTGTACTGGTGGATGCCTTTGGGTTCCTCCTTCATTATCTCTCCTTCTCCTGGAGCGATGGGAATCCCCAACACTAACTGACTCACCTGGATGGGACCATTTTCAATGGTTTTCCTGATGAACCCATATTTGTGTCCATCTTATCTTATATTTTTCTTGTTCTTTTTAGTCTTTATCGAGTTAAAGTGTGTCTGGGAGGACACAAAGTCGAGAGAAGGTGTGCAGGGAAGAACAGGTGGGATCTTGGGCAAAACCGGTGAAAATCTGTTGTTGAGATGCTGAGATGGCGATACAGTGCAAATAGGCATAGGGCTGGAAGCTTGTAGCTGGGCAACATCGTTATATTCAATCTACAAGCCAGGAAGTACCTCCCCATATCCTTGAAGCCAACAGACAGAGTACCCGGAGGAGCCAGGATCTTGGTCAACATAGGAAGTGATACAGGATGCAGACATCGAAGTCAAGATATAAGTCGGAGCAGCTGCAGATTTCTTTTTCTCCAAGAAAGAGGATAAGGATGGAAACTTTTCTTTCCTTATCCTAATTGAACGTGATTTAGGAGATATCTACCATGAGAAGGAAATAAATCTCCAGCAACCCATACAAGGAAAGAGTCGGATAAGGATGGAAAGAGTCCTTAACCAACAAGGATTCTAACCTAACCCTAATTCCATCGCCTATATATATGGCCGACTTCATATTGTAATGTGCGAGTCATGAGTGCGAGTTTTAGTTTGAGTTTAGAGAGTTCTTTTAGCTTAGTTCTGCAAATTTACTTTTATATTTTATTTCCAGTTTTTCTGCATAGTTTTCAGTTGTTGACTTGAAGTCAAAACCTCGGTTGCTGACTTACGATTTTGAGCAGCAACCCGTTCCAGTTTAATTTCAGTTATGATTTTCTTTATATATTTTTTGCTTTCGTTTAATATTATGTCTAGCTAAATTTATTGTTTGGGTTGGATGTAGATGAAGTGATTTAAATTACTCGTTCTAAACTCGTGAGGTCGAATTGTGTTAGTTTGTTAATTGATTTTGTTCCCGAAATACTTAGGATTAATTCTAGACTTAATTGATATTGATGTATGATTGATCACCATCTAGATATTGATATTAAGTCATTAACAGGAATTGGGATTTAACTCGAGAGTGTCTTTCGTGCCCAAGAAGGTAAGGAGTGTTGGAGAGCAGTCGGTATTGACCTACCCCTTGACTGTCTTGGGTCTGTTTATTCTTAATGCCTGTTGGGCAGCATCGTTACTGAAGTGTCTTCTTGACTTTGTTGATCAAGAGAGGAGATCTTGCCTTTTGGTCAAGATCTGTAAAATTGGATAGACATAGGCTAAGTATGTTTATATCGTGATTTCGTGACCTTTAGGGTATAAACTAATCTTTGTCTTAAACCAAGTGATAAGATCAGTTAAATGAATATCTTTGCACCAATGAACGAGTGATGAGTAATTAAGATCATGGATTCCAAACCCAATCCAAACTCTTTTGTTATTTGATATTTTTACTTGTTGAGTTACATGATATATTACAGTCAAAACCTCTTTTGTTGAGTTCGATTTGAATAGCAGATCTACGCCAAGTCCCTTGGGATCGACCCCACTTGCCATTAACTACTACCTTGTTGGGCAAGAGGTGTTTATAAATTTATTTGTGAGAAGAGTGTAACGATAGCGCTTCGTCAAATTGGCACCATTGTCGGGGACTTGGTTTTTAAGCTAGTTTGCTTTTCTAGCTTGAGTTGAGCACGGTTTATTCCCAAGCCACATCTACGGAGTGACGGATATCCACAAGATCACAGTGTCTGCCTGGAGGTGATAGCTAGGAGGAATCGAGCAGAACAATGCAAGAAGAAGAAAGATCTGGAGGAAGGCGTCAACGAACCTTCAGAGTCACAGAGCTTGACAGAAGATAAGGATATTGAGCAAGAAGACGATTCTTGCTCAACAGCGAGTACAGACAGCAAGAAGTCAACATCCAGTTCAGCAGCAGAGACATCAACAACCATGGCAGGACAGCAAGAGAAAACCATCCGTCAGATTATGTTCCCTGACGATGAGGGGATCAGACCTTCAAGTATCCAGTTGCCCACCATCAATGGCAACTGGAGCTCAAACATCCGCTGATACAGATACTGCCCAAGTTCAGCGATCATCTCGGAGAAGACCCATCTTCAAGACTTTGAGATGGCGATCAGCACTGTAAGGAATAATACCCCTCCTGCCCGTGATGCTGCCTGAGAACGAGATGCTACCCGAGATACATTTCCTGACTATCTACGGTTACTCACGTTTCCATTTTCACTACTAGATGGAGCACATGAGTGGCCTTACACCTTGCCAGAGAGAAGCATCGACACTTGGAAAAAGATGCAGCAGGCTTTTCTTGACAAGTACATACCCGTTGGCTGGATACAAAGTGGGAGGAATGCCATGTCCTCAACATCGAATTCAGGACATTGATTTGATTGAATACTTCTTAAAAGGATTGAGGGCATCTGAGAGAAAATGGATAATTGCAACTTGTGGAGGAGCTATAGTCGATCAATCACCAGCTGAAGTCTTCAAGAAAATAGCTGCAATGGCCGAACAATCACAAGATGAAGATGATATCCTGAGAGAGGGGTATGAAGACAACAAAGGCAGTTTAGACAACTTGGTCAATACCATGAAAGCATTCATGGCCAAGGTGGATGGTCAAATGGAGGCCTTGAATAAGAAGATAGATGGCAAGGAAGTTCAAAGAGCCATAAAGAAATGCGAGGTGTGTCAGGAAACATCCCACGTCACCTCAGATTGTCCTAGTTGGTTTGTGGAAGAAGGAGAGGAGGTAAAGGCAACAGGTCAGAACCAGCAAGGCGGTGGGCAACAAAGGTTCCAGTATGGCAATAACAGCAACTATGGCAACAACTTCGGCTATAGGCCGAACCAGCACGAGAACCTGAGGTATGGCAACAACCACTATCAAATACCTCCTGTCCACCAACAACCGCAGCAGCCGGCTCAGCAGCAACATCAATACATTCCTCCACCTCAACAACCCCCTCAACAACCACCTCAATAGCAACATAACTATGTTCCTCCACATCGAGAACCAGTTACGAAGTTCATGAAGGAGACCATTGATCGGTTTACAAATGAGAACCAAAGGCTGAGGAGGGATTTTGAGAACTTTCAACTAGAAAGTCGAGGTCAATCAAATAACCTTCAAGCTCAATTGACTCACATAAACCAAACCTTGTCAAGGCTTGTAGATGACAAGAATAGAAGGCTTCCTACCCAAGTGGAGATCAACAAAGAGCAAGTAAACGTTGTGACTTTGAGAAGTGGGAAGGCGTTACCAGGGTTGTTGCCCAAGATCCAACCCAAGGAACCTGTTCGAGTAGAGGAAACCAAGATGAGTACAGGAGACATCAATGACATCTACAAGCAGCTGAAGGCAAAACGCGAAGAAGGGATAAAGGCCAATAAGAATCCCGTCTTCAATAATGAGGAGGATGAAGCCTTGTTTGATTACGTGAAGATGGAGAGATCAAGGCTGGGATTCAATAAAGATGATGAGTTGTTGGACTCTTTGAAAGCTGAAAGAGAGGCAGAGGCTTTGGCCAAGATGACCGTTCCTCACCATACTAAGGCAAAAACCCCATTCCCAAGACGTTTTGCCCGCGATCGTGATCAGAAGGAGTTGGAGGACATGATGAATGTGTTCAAGAAAGTGGAAATCAACCTTTCATTATTGATGGTGTTACAATCCATGCCAAAGTGTGCAAAGTTTTTACGAGATATATGTTTGAAGAAGACCAAGTACCATGATAATGCCCATTTCCATGTATAGAATGTGTCAGCACTCATGAATCACCACATCCCAGTCAAGAAGCAGGATCCTGGCATGTTCTCTATCCTATGCACAATAGGTACCACGTCAATACCCAAGGCAATGCTTGATCTCGGAGCCTCGATAAATGTAATGTCGAGGGCCATGTTCGACAAGATGAGATTTGGACCTCTTTCTCCTACCAGTGTTGCCATTCAATTAGCGGACTTGTCCAAAGTCTACCGATGGAGTTTTGGAGGACGTATTAGTCAGGGTGGGGGATCTTCTGTTCCCAGCAGACTTCTATGTTCTTTACATGGTAAAGAAAGCAACCAAGAATCCAGTGATCTTACTCGGGAGGCCTTTCTTGAGGATGGCATGCACCAAAATCGAGATTGATACTGGAAAGTTGACGGTGCAAGTAGCTGGAAAAGTAGTAGAGTTCGATGCTTATAGGGAAAATCAGGATGATGCCCTGGAGCACCTTAACACCCTCAAAGCATGTGGTGAGCAAGTGGAGACGTTGAATAGTTTAAGCTGTTTCTTTGAAGACAACGAAGATGCAATCCAAGTGGATCTCGATCATATTCAGGATCTTGACCTGGATCTTGACCAGCATGAGGATGATGAGGTAGCGGATGTCATGATGGAATTCTATGAAGATGATGAGTATGAAAGTGATAAAATTTTTTGGGAGGAGTCAGTACATGGGCATAGTTTCGACTACTCCACCAACGAAGACTACTTCAAGGATGAGGAGTTGAAGGAGTGCAAAACTCTTAATAAATTCTTTGGAAATGAAGATGAGTATCAGAATGAAGGTGAGCAAAAGCCTCTTAACGAGTTTGATGAGGAACTCGAGGAACTACCCCATGATGAGACCGAGGAGTTGGTAAAGAAATTTTGGCAACAGACAGTTCTTGAGCAGGATGCCGGCTTGCAGACAGAAGAGGATCTTGCCCAGAATGATGAACCAGCAGATGTATATGCCAGGATTCCGAGCAAAATGCAACCTCATGGGTTTGAACCACTCAACACCCCTGAATTGAAGCCAGAGGACAAATTGGTGCCATCACTACAAAGGGCCCCTACATTGGAGTTGAAACCTTTGCCCAAGCACCTGAAATACATATATCTCGGTAAGAACGAGACCTTGCCCGTGATCATATCATCTGAGCTATCGAGCATGGAAGAGGTCCGAGTTGGTGAGGTGCTGAGCAAATACAAGGAGACAATAGGGTGGACATTGGCCGACATCAAAGGCATTAACCCTTTGGATTTTGTTCATCATATTTTGCTTGAGGAAAATGTTGTTCCTGTGAGATCCACAAAGGCGATTGAATCCCACTATGAAAGAAGTGGTGATGAAGGAGATACTTAAGCTTCTTGACTTGGGGATCATCTACCCTGTGTCCGGCAGCCGGTGGGTGAGCCCTGTGCACATGGTGCCCAAGAAGTCGGGAATCCAAGTTGTTGAGAACGAGAAAAATGAGATGGTGGCTATGAGATTGCAAACCGGATGGCGAGTGTGCATTGATTACCGAAAGCTTGAAGGCCAGCGTGTGAAGGCCTATTTTGGTCAAGAACAACATGTTGAGGAGGAACCACTTGGATTCCTTGTCGAGGAGGACCTCTGACTTCAAAAGGAGGAGGGTGTCGTGCCCAAGACCTTACGGGGCGTTGTCCAGGAGGCAACCTGGATAGTATTTTCTATTTATTTTTATTTTGTTAGTTATTCTTCTTTATTTTCGTAAAAAATTTTGAAAAAAAATAAAAAAAATTAGTTAGTTTTTGCTTAAAGTATTTTATTTTACAGTATTTTATTTTGAAGTATATTTAATTCTAGATTAACCATAGGAAAGAATTTGTGTTTGGAGTATATTTGGTGTTTTGAAGTGTGCAAGAGATGTTGAACAAGATACAGAGTGTAGGTCAGGAACCACGATGGAGGCCAAGAAGGTTTTGCCGCCCCCTGGATACATTGCTTATCAGGAGCAATGGAAAGAGCTTGGGCAACGAAGCAAGATTTGAATGACATTCAAAAGCGAGTGCACTACCATCAGCAGGGCCTTCGTGCCCAGAATCATTGACAAGGGGCAAGAGGAAGTTTGCTACCTCTGTACTATAAGGGATCGAGGTCAGCAGCCTGGGCTAACTGAAGGGGCCTTCTTGCCCAGAATCATTGAGAAGGGGCAAGAGCAAGACTGCTACCTTTGGACTGTAAGACATCGAGGTCAGCGGCCTGGGCTAACTGAAGGAGAATGTTTTTGCACACTAAGAGTTCTTACTTGCTCAACGTGTTACAAGAAGAGGGCAAGACATGCTTGCAAAAACTTTCTTTCGAAACCATTGGCAGTGGGTAGAACGTATACCTGCCTTGCTTGAGTAACAAAGAGTTGCAAACCTTGAGATCTTAACCATACTGGAAGAAGTTGATGCAACACATAAGGAGACCTTCCAAGCCACTCATTTTGCCCTCAATGTGTTCTTTTCCTACAACACATCCAGGTGTTTTGCTATACATTCCTCTTAAATTTGTTTCCTCCCTAGTTGTGTTTAGATTAGGTTGTTTTTAATTTTTGTCGTTCGTATTTTCATTTTTATTCTTTGTTGTTAGTCAGACTTCACCCACTTTGCTCAAAAGAAAAGTGTGTGGGTGGGATCGTTGTTGATCTAATTGTTGAGTCAGTTTTTTTTATGTCTGTTGTTGCCCAACATCATACTCACTTTGCTTAAAGCAAAGTGTGTGGGTGTTGGGATGTAGGTCTGTTTTGTGTGTTTTTAAAATTTGTTTAAGTTGTTGATCAGTATGTTGGCATGATAGGTCAGAATAGGTATGTTGATGTAATGATGATAATGTCGTATGTAGATAGGTAGGACGGAATGAGATATTGAGCAAGAACTGTGAGGTTTTGAGCTGTTGAATGCTATATACATGTGCATCATTTATTTCTTTCTTGTGTGATAAAGACCAGTTGACACTTGTTGATCTAGAACTTGCTTGCATTTCTTAATTAAAACTTCGTGTGACTTAGTTGAATTACTTAGATGAATTAGGCGTTTTTGTTCAGATTAGCCCATGGCCAAAATTCCGTACCTTAACATTTATCCTTTGCTAGCCCCTTTGAGCTTGTTGATAATTCTTTCGATTCACTTATAGTAGCGCTAGCTGGGCAATATCACCTATGTTAGAGATGTTGGGTTAATGACTTAGAAAAAAAAAAGAAGGGAAAGAAAAAAAAAGAAAAAAAAAAGAGAAAAAGAAAGAAAAAAGAAAAAAATAATAATAAAAGTCCTGAAAGAATAAGTGTGCTAAGGCCAATGAGGTGCTTGAGAGGAGTAAGGAGTTGAGGGCAACTTGTTGCCCAAGAATTGAGTTCATCTTGACATAGCCAAATTCGAAATTATCCTACCTTTTGCCTTAAGCCACGTTACAACCTAATAAAGACCTAAGGATAAGTAATGTTGATTTTGTTTAAAGAAGTAGAGATGTAGAGGGCAGGCAAGCCTATGGAAAAACATTGTTGATATTAGTCAAGAGCGTATACACTTAACCATATATACTTCAGAGTTGAGTGCTGGTGAGGATACCCTTGTTGCCCAATAACTCTATCTTGACCTAGTTGATGGCAATATCTGTTTACATATTCTGAGTTGACTGACATGTTGATGTGCTGATCTTTTGAGTCGGTGTTTTTGTTTTGTATTTTCTGTGTTTGAGTCTTGGGCAAAATCGCAACTGTAAACTTGAGGGCAAGTGTAATTCAAGTGTGTGGGTGTGATGAACCCATATTTGTGTCCATCTTTTCTTGTGTTTTTCTTGTTCTTTTTAATCTTTATCGAGTCAAAGTGTGTTTGGGAGGACACAAAGTCGAGAGAAGGTGTGCAGGGAAGAACAGGTGGGATCTTGGGCAAAACCGGTGAAAATCTGTTGTTGAGATGCTGAGATGGCGATACAATGCAAATGGACATAGGGCTGGAAGCTTCTAGCTGGGCAACATCATTATATTCAATCTACAAGTCAGGAAGTACATCCCCATATCCTTGAAGCCAACAGACAGAGTACCCGGAGGAGCCAGAATCTTGGTCAACATAGGAAGTGATACAGGATGCAGACATTGAATTCAAGATGTAAGTCGGAGTAGCGGCAGATTTCTTTTTCTCCAAGAAAGAGGATAAGGATGGAAACTTTTCTTTCCTTATCCTAATTGAACGTGATTTAGGAGATATCTACCATGAGAAGAAAATAAATCTCCAGCAATCCATACAAGGAAAGAGGCGGATAAGGATGGAAAGTGTCCTAAACCAACAAGGATTCTAACCTAACCCTAATTCCATCGCCTATATATATGGCCGACTTCATATTGTAACGTGCGAGTCTTGAGTGCGAGTTGGAGTTCGAGTTTAGAGAGTTCTTTTAGATTTGTTCTGCAAATTTACTTTTATATTTCGTTTCCAGTTTTTCTGCATAGTTTTCATTTGTTGACTTGAAGTCAAAACCTCGGTGGCTTACTTACGCTTTTGAGCAGCAACCCATTTCCAGTTTAATTTCAGTTATGATTTCCTTTATATATTTTGTGCTTTCGTTTAATATTATGTCTAGCTAAATTTATTGTTTGGGTTGGATGTAGATGATGTGATCTAAATTACTCGTTCTAAACTCGTGAGGTCGAATTGTGTTAGTTTGTTAATTGATTTTGTTCCCGAAACACTTAGGATTAATTCTAGACTTAATTGATATTGACGTATGATTGATCACAATCTAGATATTGATATTAAGTCATTAACAGGAATTGGGATTTAACTCGAGAGTGTCTTACGTGCCCAAGAAGGTAAGGAGTGTTGGAGAGCAGTCGGTATTGACCTACCCCTTGGCTATCTTGGGTCTGTTTATTCTTAATGCCTGTTGGGCAGCATTGTTACTGAAGTGTCTTCTTGACTTTGTTGATCAAGAGAGGAGATCTTGCCTTTTGGTCAAGATCTGTAAAATTGGATAGACATAGGCTAAGTGCGTTTATATCGTGACTTCGTGACCTTTAGGGTATAAACTAATCTTTGTCTTAAACCAAGTGATAAGATCAGTTAAATGAATATCTTTGCACCAATGAACGAGTGATGAGTAATTAAGATCATGGATTCCAAATCAATCCAAACTCTTTTGTTATTTGATATTTTTACTTGTTGAGTTACTGGATATATTGCAGTCAAAACCTCTTTTGTTGAGTTCAATTTGAAGAGCAGATCTACGCCAAGTCCCTTGGGATCGACCCCACTTGCCATTAACTACTACCTTGTTGGGCAAGAGGTGTTTATAAATTTATTTGTGCGAAGAGTGTAACGATAGCGCTTCGTCATTCCCACATCCTATGATGCCTGGCAGTTAGACCATCATTTTCAGGCAAAATCTTCAGGTGGGATAATCATCCATGGAGAACTCCGGCAAGCTCCCCATCTATGTCGGGTTCATCTTTCATGTGCACCACAAGAGACATAAAAAGATATGCAGCAGAATGCACTAATTGATTTCAGAAAAGATCTGTTCACTTGACCACTAAAAGATATACTCAACTCACACCTTGTGAATCAGAAACAACAGTCTTTTGAACCACTGCTCTGATACCACTGATGGTCCCGGTAATGAGTAGCTGGTGTATGGGGGGGCAATACACCAGTACCAATTTGCGTTTTTCTAAATGTCTTTTCACTGAGATATACTACTCAGGTCAATTTACTCACAATTGGAAGAGACAGTTGGAGCAGCTCTTCAACTGAGTTGCTCAGTTGGAGCCAATCACACAGTTGGTAGCTCAGCTGACTCCAATGCAAGAAGTAAAGCTGTATGCACCAACTGAGGTTTCAAACAGTTTTGCAATGCGGAAGATGGTCGAAGATAAGCTCCTTACAAAATTTGAAAGCATAGTGAAAGAGGAATGTTAAGTTCCTAAATTAGTGCAGTGCATATGCTGGGTTAGTTGGTTAGGTGCTGAATTTGAAATACTGAATGTAAAATACAGAAAGCAAATACACAGTATTTTAACGTGGTTCGGAGACCTCCCTCCTACGTCCACGACTTCCTTTTTGGGGAAGTAATCCACTAGATAAGCTTACAACACTTTTCCGGTCAAGTGCACAACCACTCTTAGATTATGGGTTCCAAGGGACCTGTTCTTGGATTCCAGGTTCCAAGGGACCTCGTATTGGATTACTGGTTCCAAGGGACCAAGTGACTTTGATTATGATTTCAAAGTCAAACCTGAGGTTTGGATTTGGTGGAAAAAATCCAACAAAGAAGCCTACTACACCTTAGGGGAGTGGAGGCTTCAACCTAAGACAGCAAACTCGATCTCTTGTGAAAGAGTTTGCTGGGACACAAACCAAGCAAGAACCTGCACTCAAAACTCTATTATGGAAAGGCTTCTTCACAGGAGGAGGTTTTCTTACTTGAGGAGAGAGGTAGTTTGTTGCTGCTGCAACTACTCTTTCTCTTTTCTCTACTCTTCTAATGTAAAATTTTGTGTCACCGTGCTTAGATGTGGAGACCTCTATTTATATAGGAAAGGGTCAAACTAGTATTTGGAAAGAACTGTTGATCCTCTGCCAAAAGTATGGCACTCCGCATGCTTTACTGGTAACTTTCCAGAGATGGTACCTGCGACCTTTGCTTATTGCACGTTGTTGTTGTCAATCCATTTGAAGTTATAATTTTCTAAAATTGAAAGTTGAGCAGTAATAAGTCATTATATGACCGTGTTTGAAATACGAATTATTTTCTAAGTTTATTATGCTTAATTGAAATTATGTGATTAAGTGGGATTTTCTTATTCCGCTTATTTATGAAGATGATTGTTTATCTAAATGTGAATGCTTGATTATTGATGTGAAAGTTTGATATGAATGATTTGTGATGTTGATAGTTGAGAATTACTAACTCAAGAAATTAAGAAGTATAAAACGAGATGAATAGTAAATTCTCATTATGCGTGAAATATTAAAATATTAATATTTTATAGAAACGAGATTTCGAGTTTGAGAATATATTAGAAACCGAGTAAAGATGATAAACTGAGAACGAGAAATCGAGAAAGATATCGATGTAGAAAAGATAAAATTAGATAAGAAAGACCCGAGTCAAGTAGAAGTCCTTCAGCCGAGTTGTAAGTCTATTTTACATTTTTCGAGACGATAATCTCGTCTTTATGCGATGTTATTCTTGAAGGGCTGAGTGGGACTGAGAAGTAAACAGAAACGTAAAGTGTAAGCAACCTCGACTCAGTTTTCAGAAGTCAAGTGGACTTTCTGAACTAAAACTAAAAGATGAATGTGCAATTTATTATACTATGTGTGCTTTTTAATAAAATTGATTGACTTGCCTGAGTTTTAAATGTTTTGGTATGAAATCATCTACTTGATGTGATGAGATGAGAATGAATCCTGTGGACGCACGAGATGAGAACCTGCCCGGGGCGGGTTGATGCATTCATTAGATTAGGTGACTGTGAGCCTTGTTACAGTCTAGCCGGTCGTAAAATAACTGTGAGCCTTGCTTTGGTTGAGCCGGTTATGTAAAGGCTGTGAGCTCTATTTTGATTGGGCCGGTCACGGTACTCGAGAAGGAGGCCTACTTCTCGACACCACAGAGAGAGAGAGATGTGTAGATTGATTCATACCTGAGAATGTTATAGCGCCCACGTTTATTATAAAAAAAAAGTGATTTTTATGGCTATCACAAGTGGTAAACTCTTATAAAACGATTATATATCTAACCCTTGTGGTGCAGCAAAAGAGGCAAGTACAATCATATAGCTCTAATGAGCAAAGTTTTCAAAATGTTTTTGGCATGTGTTCACTGAGTACGAAATACTCAGCCCTGCATGTATTTTTAAACATGCAGGTTAGCTATGGATGAGGATGGCGATGATGATATGGTTGTGTGTCTTTTGTTGAATCGAAAGTTTAAGTTGGCAATTGCATGTCTTCATACATGTAGTTGTTGGGATTAAGTTAATGTCTCCGCTACAAAACAATTTCATTCAATATGTCTTTTTTAAAATCCCTTGATGGTCCATTGATACTATAAGCCTTATTGCTCGAAACAAATTCCCATTTTTCTTAAATTCCATGACTTGAATTCAAAACACTTATAATATTTTGTTGAAGCCGATGTAAATTATTCATGCTTGTGTATCTTAATAATTCCTTGAGAGCAAGATGATATTTGATAATGTTTATTGTCAATTACCGTTATTCCCGAGCATGAATCCTTGTTAAGTCAAGTTTATTTGATGGTTTCACCTTCACACTCCAATAGAGTCTGGTCGTTCCTACACATCGGATTTCGGGCTGTGACACTTGCTTCCTCACTTCAAGCTTCCACTCGATCCTTCAAGAGATGAGATCGATGATAAGGACGAAAGAAATGACTAGGAAAGATGAAAGGTTAATCCTCGACGTCTTAAACTTTCTATTCGGTTTGGCTTCTTAAGCCTTTCTCGGTTCTAAACGACCGAATCCTAACATCTTAGAAAACAACTCCAATTTGCCCAAAAAATTGAATCTATATTTATTTCTTCATAAAAAAAGTCGAAATCAACTCTTTTCTCTCTCTCACACACACACATAGATATATATGTATAGATATATATATATATATATATATATATATATATATATATATATATAACTTTCAAATTTCTAAAATAAGAGGACATGATGTCTGAGTTCATGTTAACTAACAATCTAACATGCTCAAACACTTAAGGCATCACCTCTTCAACATACTTAACTAACACAAATTAAGAAAATTTGGAACCTTTAAGTAAAACATCGAATTTATCACACAATGAACCAAAAGTGCTTGTTTTTCTTTCAAAAACACTTCCAACATGCTTAAAATAAATTAGAGAAGTCATCTACATCATCAAACTATCTGTAATACCCCGATCTTTTATTAATCTTTAAAATCGCCTTAATTGAGTGTATGTGCCTAAATGTGTGCTTTTATGTGATAAAAAATTTTGAGAAAATAAATTTTCTCGTGAAATTACCAAAATGCCCTTGAGTGCTCTTATGTGATTTTTCTCATTTCGGTTATCCGAATCGAGTGTGTGATGACTTGACTGAGCATGATTATATAAGTTTGAGTTTGAGTTTGAGTTTGAATTTCGGAAAATTCTGAGAAGTTTCATTTTTGAATAAATAGTAACTTTTCTCGAGTAATCACTATTCATCGAACTTTTCTGAATTTCATCTAATTAGTGTCTTTTGAGTCTATAATGATTTTAGAAGCTTTGAGATAGGTTTGAGAATCGTCAGAAATTATCTTAGAGAAAAATTAGTAAAGGACCATAAAATCCTAATATGAATAGTGAATTCTGACTTTTTCTTCGTTTCTTGGAATTTTGATTTGAAAACTTGATTTCTGGATTCCTTGATTTATTTGGTAAAGTTTGGGACGAAGTAGACAGAATTCTGATGTCGAGAAAGAGTCGTGGTGAGTTTCAAATTGTTTGAGAGTTTAATGAGAAATTAGGGATAGATTGCACCGGGTAACTTTTTCTTCCGGCGAAATTTATATCACGTTTTTGATTACCGGGTGCAACTAATTCAATTATAAACCTATCCTACTCTCATTTCACTCACTCTTTCACACGCTCTCTCTCTCTCTCTTAAACATCCTTCTCTCTCTTAATCGTATCTCTCTCTCTAATTCTCTCCCTAAACTCTCTCTCTCATCTCTCTCTCTCCCTTATGGAACACACACACACACACACACACTCCATTGAAGCTTCAAGCTTCAAGCTTCAAGAACTCCAAGAAGATCACCTTCATTTATCCATCGACTAATCCGTTAAGGTATTTGTGATCCTCTCGTTGTGGTGATCGATATAAGACTAGGATCTAATCATTTCTTTTTCCCTCAAAAATCGGCAGCCATGGGATTGTATAATGGAGCTCGATTTTATCTTGTTTAAAGCTTAGAGTTGCGTGGATTTCAAGTCTCTGATCGATCGAAGCATCAAGTTCAAGTAAACCCCTTTTTCCTTCTCTCATTTGATCGATCATAATGATCATTTCTTCAAGGAAATCAAAGCCCTTGTTCTAGTTATGATTTTTGAGTTCTTGAGAGTCTTCAAATTAGAAGCTAAAAATCAAACCTCTCTCTCTCTTGAGATTGCCGAAAATTTTGGGATTTAGGGTAGAGTTTTGATTTTGATTTTTGATTTTGGTGTTCTTGATCTTTGTATGTTTATGTGTGTGAAATTTGAAGGAAAAATTCCTTATATATGTATATGTGTATGGACCAAAAATAATGATGGAAATTTAGAAATTTGAGTGTTAATGTTGTTTGTTGTTTTGATGATGGAGAATGAGGTTAGATGATGAGTATGATGCTCGAAACGATGAGTATGATTCTCGAAACCTACTTTTATCTGCTTTTATATTCCATTTGACTTGGTAATGGTTCAAATATTCCAATTTCGACACTTGAGTTTTTAATCATTGCTCGTCTTCCTTTAAGTTAAAAATTGAAAGTAAGTTATCATTTGTTATCACTTTCAATCTATATTCCCTTGTTCCCGAGCATGATCCCTTGGTTGAGTTGAGTTTTATTCCGAGGTTTCACCTCACTGTCCAATGGATTTTAGTCGTCTTTATATGTTAAAATTCGGGCTGTGACATTGTGGTATCAGAGCAGGTCGTCTACTCTTAAGCTTAAACTTTCTTGCGAGTCGAGTCTAGATTTAATTTCCTAGACTTGTTTGAGTCAGTAACACACTGAGCATTCCCCATCTCATCCGGCAACCAGGTACACTTTATTTTCAAGAGCTTTCCAAGTTTAAAATTTTATTTGAGTTATTCAGTTTAATAATTGCGCTTAAGTAGAGATGAAATCTTGGTAAGTAATTTGAATAACTAGATTGCTTTAGAGTGCCTTCCCTAATTCCGTGTTTTGTGTGGAAATAAAAAAGGATGGAACGTTTGTGCAAACATTTACGTGAAATGGAATTGCCAAGTACCCTGAGCAATAAAATATCTGTGGAAAGCAAGAATGAGTATGTGGTGGATGGAATTTCAACATGATTGTTTAACTATTTTAGTGTGCTTAACTCGTTTAAACTCGTATAGGATGGATGATCAGAGTGAATGCAGGAATACCTGCATGTTCGGAAGATGTATCACGTGACTATAGCTGAATTTTTAGCTCGTTAACATAAGATTTGGGATAAAGTCAAGTATATGGATGTGGGCGCGTTAGACGGTATGATTCATCTGATTCATGCCCTACCTCATGAGTGGTGTGATTGGGCAGCGTTGCTTGTGCCCAGGTTTCTCGGACACCATTACCTTGGTGACTACCTCTACGGCGACTGCAATGCATTTATTGCTGCCATCTTCGGGCAGTTTATTCAGTACGGTGCCCCGCCTCCAGGACCTTTCGACGTCGACCTCCCTGCTGAGCCGAATGGTTTTGCCCTCAATCCCCCTTCTCTGCTTCAGGACAGATCAGCTCCGCTCCGTGTCTTCGCCATCTCGTTCTGAGCCAGAGCCCAGAGCTGCCTATTAGGACTACCCGTACTCGGGAGGTGTGCTCCCTATCTATTCGTACGACCCCTTCTATTCGTCCAGCTCGATCGCCATGCAGCTAAACGGTTTTTACAACCCTATTAGATTCTTGCTGCATTCGCACGATCAGCTTGAGGAGTTCATACGCCGCGACCGCACTCCCTCTCCAATTCAGCCTTTAGCCAAGCCTTCTAGGCCGAACCGTGTCGTCGATAGTGATGACGATGAGTTTTTCGAGGATCCGGCAGCCGATGCTACAGTAGGTAGCGGATACCTTCAGGCTTTGCCAAGCGATCACTTCTCCGCTTCGTATTCATCTTCTTCGACCCCAGCAGTGAGGCCCGACCAGAGACGTGAGCTAGAGCTTGACCGTACATTCGATGTGGCAGCATACTTTCGACGTGACGAGAGTGACCCCGAGATCGCCCCGTGGGGCGAGTCAGAGTTGGAGGACGTCAATGCTCGATTTGAGGACGAGCAGACTGGCGACATGACGAACCCGTGGGAAGTTCCCGGGAATACCTACAGTGACTTTCTCAAGAGTTTGGTTCCAGTGGAGGGGCAGGGTGACAAAGAACGAAAAACCTTATTTCGTAAAGTTTGTTACGGATTTCTAATTCCAAGTACATAATAAATTTTTTTATTATTAAAAGAGAAATGAAATTAATATCATTAAATTAAAATTTAAGTTTAAGAATTAATATTTTCTAGAAACCGATCAGAGTCGAGAATTTTGAATGAATAACCGAGTCTTGAATAACCGAGTTTCTAATTATGATTAAATAATAATATTATTTTCTAGATATTTCTAGAATATTATATTATATTTGGAAAATTTTTCTTTTTCCATCTATTTATCGAAGTCGATTGTTTACCTACCTCTTAATGTCCAATTCCTGATGTGAAGTCTGTATGTGAATGATTTGTGATTTTAGGACTCGAGAATTAATTTCGTAATTTTCTGAGTTCGTCTGACTCGAAAAATCGAGAAAAGATGAAAAATATGATGTGAATAGTGATTTCTTGTTTTTCGTGAATTGTTTGAGTTGAATTTTTCTGATGTTATCGAGTAGAAAACCCGAGTCAAGTAGAAAACTAGACTCGTCCTTATAAGATATTATTTTTGAAGAAACGAGTGGAGTAGAGAAGTAGACGAAGAAGAAGGAAGCAGCTACCCAACACCCCTTTTGCAGTCAGGTGGGCTTTTTAACCAAAAATCAAATGATGAATGTGATTATTATTATTATTATTATTATTATTATTATTATTATTATTATTATTATTATTATTATTATGTGAGTTTTTAAAGTTAATTGACTTGCCATTTGATCTGAGTATTTTTGGTATGTTTAATCATCTACTCAAGTTGTTAATATCTTGTGTGAGACAGGAACACACGTATTGTTATTTGATTGACGTGACTGTGAGCCTTACTTTGGTTAGGCCGGTCGCAGTGTTTGAGAAGGAGGCCTACTTCTCGACACATGAGATAATGTGGTAGATTGATTCATACCTGTTATCTATATTGACTGTATAGCCGTTTCTAGAAAATAAAATGATTTTTGCATGCACAAGTAAAAGTTTTAAATTGTACTAACACTTGTGATGCAGTGGCAAGGCAAGTTTAATTATATAGCTCTAGTCAAGCAAAGTTTAAATTATTTTGGCATGTATTCACTGAGTACGAAGTACGCAGCCCTGCATGTATTTCTAAACGTGCAGGTTGGCTGGATGGAGATGGCGGACGGTGCTCAACAGTGTGTTTATTTGAATAAGTCGAGTCTTCTTTTGGAGTTTAAGCTTGCAATTGCATATCTTTATATATGTAATTGTGGGACTTGAGAGTATATTCCGCTGCAAAACAATGTCTATTTGTTTGTTAAACTTACACTCTGATATTTGGTATCGATACAATGAGAATGATGGTCGAAACCTACTTTTATTCGCTTTTATATTCCATCTGACTTGGAAATGGTTCAAATATTCCAATTCCGACACTTGAGTTTTTAATCATTGCTCGTCTTTCTTTAAGTTAAAAATTGAAAGCATGTTATCATTTGATATCGCTTTCAATCTATATTCCCTTGTTCCCGAGCATGATCCCTTGATTGAGTTGAGTTTTATTCCGAGGTTTGACCTTACTGTCCAATGGATTTTAGTCATCTTTATACGTTAAAATTCGGGCTGTGACACTATTAAACCAAGTTCATAGATGAAAAATCCTACAAGTAAGTAAGTGTTTATTTTGAAAAAAAAAATCATATTTTGCTCAATAGATGCTCAAATCCAACCAAATCAAGTTCTAACTTGCTTAGATGATTCCCAAGAACACATATATAAGCTCACATTCATCATACAAGGTTAAGAATAAAAACCCCTAATCTCATTTTCTTCAAAGTTTCAAAATTAGGCACAAGTACATGGGATTGTTCAAACTCATTCATTCCAAATATAAGCATGCTTATAATCATCAACTTAACACATATTTAGCATCAATTTAATCATGAAAAATAAGAATAAAAAACCCCCAAATAAGCTGTAATATCCCGGATATTTCTTCCGTCTCTAAAATAAAAAGTTGTTAATTAATTAAGGCTTTGCACGCCTAAGTTAAGGAATTTCAGTTTTAAGACTAACGGTGAAATCCGTTTCTAAAAATAAATTCCAGTAGTCAGTCAACTGACTACTGTATTAGGGTTTTTGCGTCCGATAGAATTTTCGTTCGAGAACTCAGATCGAAAAACCGTCTGACTTAACATTCACTTATTTTGCGATACGAGTCTTCTGGTAAAAGTCAGTTTTATTTATTTTTCCGGGCGAAATTTGGATTGTCATGTGTCAACTTTTCTTCGGATTTCGGAAATCGAATTAGGCTTTCCGACTAAGTAAATTATTTCCAATCTATTGGTCGAATTAGTTTTCGCCGGAAAAGTAATCGTCTAAGAGATTAATTAATCGATTTCAATACGAAGTATTAGACCCGCAAAAGGTGATATTTTTGAATTAAAATCCACCTCCCAACTGCCACCTACACCCTTAGTCATCCTTCTTGATATTTTTTTCTACTTTATGAAATAAATATCAACATAACACCTCACATTTCCCTCTCTCTTCCCTCTCATAACCGCCCCCTCCCCCCCCCCCCCCTCCCCAAACTCTCTCTTCTTTCTCTTGTTCTTCATCTTCAAGTGTGTTCATCAAGTTCTTCAAGCATTCAAAGTTTCATAACTTATTCATCTACCGATCGATTTCAATTCCGATTACATATTTGGAAAGGTGAGAGCCTCCTCTTCATTACTATCCGAACAAAATTCCATTCCTTCACTTCTTGAAATTTTCCAGATTAGTAATGTCACAGCCCCAAATCTCGAGGGACGGCAGAAGCCGGGGTGCGACTGGAGTTGGATTAAAGAAGCGGGGAAGAAGGGGACTAACTGAACATACATACATAAAAGACAACATATATTATGTGAACACGACTTTAATTACAAAAGGAAGAGTAATTCTCGAAGGATTACTCGACTGAAAGTACACGATGGATAAACTAAGTTATAAGACAGATCTTAGTCTACAGTGATTACATATATGTTCATCAAAATACTAGAGTTCTGCAGCGGAAAAGTGATTCATACTAACTAAAGTCTTCCTATGACAACTTTATTCAACCTTCGCCGCTTCCATCGCTTCAACCTGCACATTTAGAAAACGTATGCAGGGCTAAGTACAAAAGTACTTAGTGGGCACGCTGCCGAAAACATATTCATAAGTATAAATAATCAGGCATCTCATAATCGTAGCACATCGGGGTTTTTATTGAAACTGACCCGTGTCTACTAAACATTTTCTGACTCATTTATATAAATTAGCTTGTACAAGCATTTTTTTCTGGTATGTTACGTTCAAATCTTGACCAATTCTCATTCACCGTGAATGGTACCCCTCAACAGGGTATCACATACACCATAGGTTACAAAGTGCACTAACTCTAGAAAGCACTTAATAGCTAACTTAGAGCCGATCGTTAACTAATAAATCTGAAAAACACGAAGGTTAACTCAGATAGGTACAAGAGAACTCACATAAAATATTTAAACAGTTTATGCCATGATTATCACTTTGAAAACACAATTATCAAAGCGATAAAGAAAAGGTTTTCGAGCATTGCTCGTTTTATTTCATATATAAAAGCCCACCTTTGTGATACAGAACTACTAAGCACTAGCTTCCGATCTCCTGATCTTCCGTCCTTTCCTTACTGCTGGCTTCCTCCTTCATCGTAAAATAATCACACTTTAAATTCGATCGTATAAGAAAATCGAACATGGAAATTCGAATTAGGTTTTAGTCGTTTCATTTCTTTAGGCAATTGAACGCTTACTAGTTTCATTTTAATTAAACGGAAACGAGATTCGAACAAATCTTGTTTAGAACTCGAAAGGTCTCATACTCGACTCTTAGGTCAGTAGAGAGAGTAGTCGATAGCTTAATACAACTTAAAAGATCAAAAGGAACTAAGTTGGAAAAGAAATCAACTTAGGAAATTAAGTTTTAGTTCATTATACGACTTATGCATTTTACGCTTAACTAGATTTCTTTACTTGAACGGATACAAGGTGAGATCTCGTCTCGTTTAGTACTCAAGGCTCCTTTCTTGACACTGGGTCAGTAGAAAGATAGTCGGCAAGTTATTACGGCTTAGACGATCGAAAGAAACTAAGTTGCGAACGAAACAACTTAGAAGAATGAAAACTGTAAATTCACTGCGCAAGGCAGTAACTCTGGGGACTGCCCAGAACAGGGGAACTGGAAACAGGGGATGAGCCCTATATCGTTGGAAAGTTTGGGATGTCTAGTTTACGCTCCAATTTACGGATCTTAAATCCGATAAACGAGCTAGGAGATATTTCAGTTCCCGGCAAGGGTCGCAAAACTGCCGCGAATAACCCTAGTTGCTCGATAGATTTCAACGTTAAACTTCTTAGGTTCGTTATAAGCTATCGAAGCTATATGTTCCCATTTTTATCACTTAAAGGCAGTCTACACGTACTCCCGTACGTATAGGACTCCTTTCCACGGTTCGTCTAATGGCTCGACGTTCTAGACGTCGGCTTTCAACTACCAATTACTAAACTAACAAACGAGTTAACAATTCTCGTTTATACTTCTCGACTTTAACTACAACTCCTTAAAATATAGTTCGAAAGCTCACAACAACAACTACAAACTCGTTATCTAATCCGTATTAAGCAATATTAAACATTTAGAACCCCTAATCCACTTCTCGATTATTAGTTACAAGTACTAGTTCGTCTCTTAGAAAATCTCCAAAGTTCTCGGATTCCATTCATTTTCTACGTCATAAATCCTTATCTAACGGGGTTCATTAATTCATATCTCAAAACTTTATAACATTAACTAGTATTAACTTGAATTGGATTTTTGGTCTCTTGGAAATTCTAGAACATTTTTAGAATTAATCTAATTAATTTCCAATATCAACTAAGATTACTATCAACCATAATTCATCATCAATTCATTAATCTAAGATCAATTACATCAAACCCCTAACATCACCCCATTTTCAGTTTTCATAGGATTTAGGGGAGATTGGTTTTTCTTCTTTAATTAGCCATATTAATCCAATAATTATACCAACTACATCATTAATTATCCAATTACTAAACCAATTTATCTACAAATTGAAAACCCCTAACTCTAACCCTAACATAATTTTCGGTCCAACCTTAGAACATAGGGTTTTTGATTTTTCTTTGTTTATTTCACCTATTAAGCATCTCCTAAGTCCAATTATACCATAAAATAAAAGAATTAAACACCCTAGTTAAAACCCCTAAAATCGGTCCACAATAGGAAAATAGGGTTCTTAATTTCTTTCAATTTTAACCATAGAAATTCATCCCTAATACATCTAATTAAATTAATTTAAGCTCAAAACAACATCCTAATCATCTACCAATTTCGGTCCTCAAACAAAATTAAAGGAATGGAAAACTAATTAGATGCAAAGGAAGAGGAGATGATTACCTTAGGATTTAATGAAGAAAGTAAAGAAAGTTGATGGAAGATGAATGACTTAGGATGATTTCTCCCTTGTAGAGCTTGAAGATCCTTCAATGGTGGTTGAGAGAAAAAGAAAATGAAGAGAGGTGGGAGAGAAGAGAGTGCCGAGAGTGAGAGGGAGGGATGAGTTGTGAGGGTGATGACTTAGCTAATGAATAGTAATACAATAGTCATCATGCAAGGTGGCAAAAGCTTGGAATAAAATAGAAGGATTAAAGGACAATAGGTGTAAAGTTCATACTATAAAATAATGAAACATAAAGTTGTATTTGTGATGCAAGTCGGCTGCCAATTTAAATTAGGAGATATATCGCGCTTTTTCCCGCGCGATACGACGTTACGGAAAATGACGTATGAAAAACATATTTCGGCACAAAATCGGCGAGATCCGATTTGACCATAAATCCTAACGTATTTAACTTATTCGGAAAATAATATTTAAAATTTTAATTCCGACAAAAACTCGGGACGACACAGTCCGAGTTTCGTCCGGAAAATCATAAAAATGAACTTTCTCGGGCGAGTTCGTATCGCAATTTCGTGAATGTAAAAATCAGACGGTTTTCCGTTCTGATATCTAGAACTAAAAATTTTTCGTATGCGATATCGCTAAATACAGTAGTCGTCTAACTGACTTCCGTAATTTATTTCCGGAAACGGATTCGACCCCTAGTCTTAGAATTCAAAATCGTAAACTTCGGCGTGCAAAGCAATTTTTATTATTAACTTTAAATTTTTAAGGACGTAAAGAATTTCCGGGGTATTACAAGTAAGAGAGGAAGAAGATGATGTTCTTAGTTTAGGACTTGATTATGTATGCTTAGGAATGGATTTTTATGGTTAGAATCAAGTAGAAATCATCCTCCCTGTTTATATTGTAATAACCGAAAATTTAGAGGGATAGGGTTTGATGTTTTAAATTCATGATTTTAGATAATTGGTTTGTGGATTATCACTCTAGGTATTGATATATTGATGTATGAATTGTTTTGGAATTTTCTAAAAATAAAAATGAAAATGTAAGAGAAGAAGAAGCATGATTTTGATTGAGTAATTGTTATAATTTGATGATATGATTTGATATATTTGATGTAGGAAGCATGTAGTTCAATATATATTTAAAGTAGATTTTTCTAAAAATAAAAACGAAATCGTTGGAGACGAAAAATCGTCGATAGAATTAGTTTCGATAATGATATAAGCTGTAATACCCCGGATATTTTCTTCCGACGAGAAATAAAAATTTAATTATTAATTAAGGCTTTGAACGCCTAAGTTAAGGATTTTAAATTTTAAGATTCACGGTGAAATCCATTTCTGAAAATAAATTCCAGAAGTAGGACGAACGACTGCTGTATTAGGGTTTTCGCGTCCGATAGATTTTTCGTCCGAAAACTCAGATTGAAAAACCATCAGAATTTACATTCACTTTTTCTTCGATACAAGTTCACCGGAGAAAATTAGTTTTTATTATTTTTCCGGGCGACATTTGGACTGTGATGTCCCGACTTTTTCTCGGATTTTGAAAAACTAATTAGGTTTTCCGAGTACGTGATTTATTTCTAATCTAACGGACGAATTAGATTTCGTCGAATACGTAACTATCTAAGAAATTATTTCTCGACTTTTATAATGTCGTTTAAGACCCGGAAACAAGATATTTCCGACAAATAAAACGCAACCAAACGCGCCTTAACGACTCACCACTTTCTTTGTTAGATATTTACCACCTTTATGTAAGTATACACCTTGTCATCACCTTCTTTCTTCTCCTCTTCATTACCGCCCCCATTCTCTCTCTCTCTCTCTCTCTCTCTCTCATTTTTTTCTCATTTTCCTCCATTGAAGTTCATCCTCCAAGCTTTTCTCAAGAACACAAGTCTCCCGTCTACCGATTAAATTCATTTCCGAGTTCATATTCCGGAAGGTAGGCACTTCGTCTACGATATAAACCGAACAAAATCTTGATTCCATCAACTTGTTTATTTCGAAAAAAATGGAATAGAAGTAGGATGATGTCCTTTGTTTAATTCATGTTCTATTATGTTTAGAATTAAGTTCTACGGATCGAATCATGAAGAAAATAATTCCCATTTGAACTATGTTAATACCAAAATTATTTAGATTTTAGGGGTTTGATCGTAGTTCGATTTTCTTGGTGATTGAAGGATAGATTCTTGTTCTACATGTTGTTAGATGATCACATGAATTGATTTAGAATTTTCTAAAAATAAAAATAGAATTGTAAGAGAGAAAGAATGCATGATTTGGTGTAGTAAATGTTATGATATGCTTGATTGGTTAATGGAAATGAGATATAGGATGATTAAGGATGAATATATATTTATTTGAGATTTTTCTAAAAATAAATTGAAAAACGTAAGAGACGGAAACACGTCGTTAAGTTGAAACTCGTTAATGATATTAGAAAATGATTTACATATTAGTGATGCCCATTAGATGATGATCGTTGTTGTAAAATTTGAACGAAAACGGAGAACGTAGGATTTTCGTTAAGAGACGAACAATCGACGATAAGTCGAGAATAGATAATGATTTAGGATTGTGATTCGAACCTTTGATAATCTTGTTAGATAATGATTGTAACCGTAAAGTTTGAACAAATTCTAAGAAGTTTGAAATTTCGTTAAGAGATGAAGAAACGAGTTTAAAAGCCAGTAGAAAGTTGAATAAGGAAATCCTTTTTAATAATAATGATTGTTATTAGTTGAAGAACGAGTTTGTAGTTGACGAATTTTCCATCCGAGATACGAGATGTTATGAGATATAGTTAAGAAACGAGAAGTGGATGAACGAGAATGAAATAGGATTTGGATATGAAATTGTTTTGGTATAGTAAATGGTTAGTTGGAAATGACGAGGAAATGCTCGTCGTTTGTTTAATCAAAAGGCGTGAATGCGAACCCGATTAAGGGATTCTGCATATAGACTGTATTAATATAAAAATTTCGTGAAAATAAAAGTGGAATAATATTGATCGAACCCAGGGAATCGTGCGTCGAGATTTCTCGAGCATTAGGGTTTCGCGCAACTGTTTTGCGACGTTTCACGGAAACTGTTTCGAGATCCGTAAATTGGAGAGTAAACTAGACACCCATGGCTTTCTTTTGGTATAAGATTCATCCCCTGTTTCGAAGTACCCTGTTCTGTATGAACTTACTGATCTGTGTAGAAATGTCCAAAGCTTAAGTTTCTTAAGTTGAATCCTTTTCAACTTCGTTCCTTGTGAACTTTTAAGTTGTTATAAGCTATCAACATCCATTATCTACTGACCTAAGTGTCGAGTAATGAGCCAAGTCAGTTTATAAGCGAGAATTGATCGAGTCTCGTTTATTAGTTAAATCAAAAGAATGTAGTTAAGTGCAAAGGTGTAAAAGTCTAAAACGAATTCAATTTCTCTTCTTTAATCGTCTTGATCGATTACTAAAGTTTGAATATTTGCGATAAAAGAAGGAAGTTGGAGTTGAAGATAGGACGGAAGACAGAAGGTTAAAGTTTGTTCTGTAAACGATTGAGGTGGGCTTTTCTATATACAAAATAAAAAGAGCGATGCTCGAAAATCTTTATTTATAGCTTTGATAATTGTGTTTTCAAAGTGATAATCAGGGCATGAAATATTTGTTTTATGTGAGTTCATTTGTGCCATTCTGAGTTAGCTGACTGCTTTCCAGAAATTATGAGTTAGATACAATGGGGCTAACTAAATCAATCGTACTCTGAGTTAGTATACAAGGGGGACTTTCTAGAGTTTGTGTACACGGTAACCGGTGTGTGTGGTACCTTGTTGAGGGGTAGCAAGCCACGGTGAGGAATGTTGGGAAAATCGAATGTAACATCTGTCAGAAAAATGCTTGCAAGCTATTTTTGAAAAGTGAAAGAAAATGTTTAGTAGACACGGGCCTTTAATGAAAAACCCCGATGTGCTACAGAAATGAGATGCTTGATTTATCTATACTTATTATATATTTTCGGCAACGTGCCCACGAAGTATGTTTATACTTAGCCCTGCATATGTTTTATAAAATGTGCAGGTTGAGTAACGGGAGCGGCGGTGGTTGATGTTGAGTTAAGAAGTCGTATTTAGAATAAAGGACTTGTATGTCAAGCTTTACGCTTTCCGCTACCAATCTTTTTAAGATAATGTATCTATCTGTTGGGTCTAAGCCCGTACAATGAACTCAGTTTCTTTTTAAGAAACTTGTCGAGTGATCCTTCGAGATCAACTCTTTCTTTTAATTGAAAGTCTTGTTCATAGTAGTTATTCTGTTATTAATATCTGTTTATTCGATCATTCTTATTCATTCCCCCTTCTTCCCCACTTCTTTAATCCAACCCCTAGTCGTACCCTGGCTTCTGCCGTCCCTCGGGATTTGGGGCTGTGACAGAGTGGTATCAGAGCAATCGTTTCTGCTCTGCATACGAATTTCTTTCGAGTAAGTAAGATAGAGTATTTGTATATACTCTACACCCGAGTCTTTTTTCAAGTAAAGTTAAGTTGTAACACTAAGTTTAAGAGTGTAGACGACAACTCAACCTCCCGCTACGTCGACTCAACTGAAGAAAGGAAAGTAAGGAAAGAATTTCAGAAGTATGATTTCTTTTAAGAAGAAATTTTTGATTAAAGTATGCAAGAAATTTTGATTAAATATGAAAGTATGATGAGATTAAGTATGCCAAGTATGATTTGATTAAAGTATAAGAGTTATACTTTGTGATATTACGTGAACTATGTGAAAGCATGAATGTTGTACTATGTGAAAATACGTGAAATTATTGAGTTAAATTCTTTATTATTGAAAAGTATGTTGATAAGAGAACTTAGACCGTTGTTCTAAGATTTCTCCCAATTCTCGGAGAACTTAGACTGTTGGTCTAAGGATTCTTCCGATTCCCTAAAAACATAGACATTTTAAGAATCGTTGGTTCCAAATGATTTCGAAAGAGGCGATCGGATCGGAAAGGACAGAATGAAGGGAATCAAAGTAAATAAACGAATGTCACCTGCGTAAAGTAACATGAACAACAGACTCGTTGGAGTCGACTTGTTTTTTTTTTTAAAATGAAAGCCGTAAGAATTTCCTTTTAAGAAAATGAAATAAAGAATAAAAAGAAGAATAAGAACAAATAAGTTGATAAATTAAAAGAAAGGAAAGAAATCGTTAAGAAATTTTCTTCGAGGAAGAAATAAAGTAAGAAAGTAAAAGAATAATAAGCAAAAGGATGAAAGTAAAATCGTGAATTTTTTTTTATGATTATTGAGTGCAATTTCTTGAAATTTCTAGATGATTAAGATAAGTGGTGATTAAGTGATTTAAGTATTGCAATTTTGAATAATGGAATATTCTGATTGTAATTTAATAATTTTCTTAAGATAAGCTATTATCCTACTAGTTACTGATCCGTGTTTCTTAAAACCTTATAGGATGGCTTCTAGTAGTGACATGACTCAGGAGAATAAATCACCGCCACAGCGTACTTGGGCAGATGAGATATTGGATGAGTATCGTGACTACAAGGCAGGCCCGAGTGATGATATTGGACAGATAGTTAGTAACTTTTCAGCAGTTTACCATGCAGCCTGGCACAGTGTTACAGAGCGTCATGCTATAGCAGACTTGATTGTTCGACTACCAGATGAGTGGCACGGATGGGCACATGATGTGTCTTGGTACTTCCTTGCAATGTTCGGTGATGACACTGAGCCGATAGGAGATTTCTCAGGATTCGCTCTCGCCATACACGAGCGTTTCTTTCAGAACAGATTCATAGTGTCAGTTCCCATTCAGGAGCACCACCCCTACCGTCATTTTTTAGAGCTAGAGCCAGAGTCTTTGAACATAGATCCGGAGATGACCACATCGTTAGAGTTACCACTAGTCCTTTCACCCAGCGAGGAGTTAGTTCCAGAGACAGGATACCTGGAGATCGGCACGGAGCTTGCTACTATGATAGAATTTCCATTCCCATTTAGACCACTTGAAAAGATCTGTGCAGAGTTGGCGAGGGTCCGAGGAGAGTTTGAGGCAGGACCATCCAGGGGCCGTTCTACAAAAGAATACGAGTCTAGTTCACCTCCCGAGCACCTGCTGCCTCCAACGAAGAGGACAGTATAGACCAGTTTGGACTACTTGGTTTCAGACTCGAGGAGGACAGTTTCAGACGTGACTTCATCACCACCACTTACACTTTTGGACGGCACTACTCTGAGGGTTGACGAGGCACTTCAGCTCGTCTTTAATACAGATTCTGAGGAGGATCCAGACGAGAATCCGGAGGAGGACCCCAAGGAGTTTCAGGCCGTAGAGGGCAGTAGTGGCTCGACTACAGCTTGTTGAGTAGAGCGTCTTAGACGCGTAGTAGCAGTAGAAGTTTCTTTTCGTCTTGTAAATAGTCGAATCAGTAACCATCCTTTTGTAGTACTCTAAGAGGATACGAAGTTTTTGGGATCGTTTCCATTCTAGTACTTCCAGTAAATACGGAGATGCAACTTGTTAGTGCACCCGGTATATAGATAGGCAGTTAGCTTAGTTTAGACTGGTCATAGTCTAACTTTTTGTATAAGTCCTCATTAGAGGCAAAACTAATATTCTTTTTTTGACATGTATATATTTTATGTATGATGACCCGAGAGTGGGCTTAATCTTATGAAAAGTTTCTTCTAAGCACGATTAGAAGAAAAGTATTAGATGAATATTCCGGTTTAACTGAGAAGTTAAAAGTTTAAAGAGCTAAGTATCGAAGCTATTATAAGTTTTCTTTTACATGAACTTGTTTAAGTTGAGAAAAGGGTTAGTAAGTAAAAGAAGTCTTAAAAGTAAGGTGCTAATGAGAGGTTTGTTCTTATAGTTTCAAAAGAAAATATGCCGCCGCAAGTAGTTAACAATCGAAGAGGACCTGGTAGGCCCAGGGGACGTGGTAGACGTCCAGCTCAGAATGATAGGGAAGAGGAATAGGAATATCATGAAACACCACCCTCACCATCACCATCTCCACCACCACCCCGTTGCGATATTGAGAACTTATTCCTCAAACGAAACCCACCTGTGTTTAAGGGAACCAGTAACCCAAGCGATGCTGAGCTTTGGGTGCCAACTATAGGGAAAATCTTTAAACTCCTCAGATGTACTGATGAGGAGCGTTTGTCGTGTGTCGTATACCTACTTTCTGGACCAGCTGACTACTGGTGGGAGGCTAGGCAGAAAGTTATACCTGCGGAGCATCTGGCTCGTTTTACATGGGAAGAATTTAATGAAGCATTGTACGATAAGTACGTACCTAAGACCTATAGAGCTCAGAAGGAGGCTGAGTTCTATAATTTAAAACAAGGAAAAAAGACAGTAACTAAGTACGACGCCAAGTTTTGTGAATTGTCAAGGTATGCACCTTCTCAGGTTGATACCGAAGAAAAGATAGCAAAGAAGTTCCGTGGGGGACTTAAGCATGAGTATGGAATAACATTAGCTAGTCATGGAGGACTGAGCTACACCGAGGTTTTAGGACGAGCCCTAGAGATGGAGACCGTAGTGCCTGATGAAAGGAAAGCTATAACACCCGCGTCAGCCCCAACCCAGAATCGAGGCTATTACAATAACAACAATAATAACTACCAGGGAAAACGAAAATGGGAAGCAGGAAACAACAGTGGCTACTATCTTCACTCCAATAATCAAAGGAACCCGAGGAATGGAAACCAGCAAGGCTATCAGCACCCTAACCTGAATAGCAATTATGGCAAGAAGCTATGGCAAGGAAGTAGTCAGTCGGGACTGTACTTACAAGGAAATAATCAAACGGGACCATGGAAAGGAAATAATCAGCAAGGTCAGCCACAAGGGCAACAAAGGAATAACCAGGGAGGAAACAATCGAGGAAGAGCTGCCGTTCCTACCTGTCCCAAGTGTAATAGGGTACACTTCGGGAACTGTCAAGCAAACTCGGGAAGTTGCTTCAATTGTGGGCAGAAGGGGCACTTTAGGAGAGAATGCCCGAAACCGTTGCAAGCGGCAAGACAGAATCATTATGGACAGCCCCAACCTTTGAGGGTGATTCAAGCTCAGCCGCAGCAGCAGCTTCAACAATACGACCAATAGCAACAGAACATTAGGGCATTCGTGATCCAACAAGATGCGCGCAATAAGGGCAAAGCAAAAATTGGTAGGTATAGGACGAACTTCTTAATTACCATGCCATTATTCTACCTCATACCAGAACTTTACATTCGTTATTTCTAAGAGCCTATCGACACTATAAGAGTAAGACCAGAGTGCGCTAATCATAGAATAAAAAAATAACCACGCCTTAGGAGAAATTATCGTCACTTCCTTAGTTTTTCTCGGACATAGAATTTAACTTAAGGTCTTTTTAAGATCATAGCAAGCAATTGAAACGTAATAAAATGTTCGACATAGATAAAATCCATAGGATGGATTGATTATCTATTAATTGCGCCATTTTATATAGAGCATGCGCCAAAAGAGTTAGAAGAGCTTAAGATTCAGTTGCAAGAATTGTTAGACCTTGGATTCATTAGACCGAGTGTTTCACCTTGAGGAGCACCAGTTTTGTTTGTAAGAAAGAAGGATGGTTCTATGAGAATGTGCATAGACTATCGAGAGCTAAATAAGATCACCCTTAAGAATAAGTATCCTTTGCCAAGGATAGAACACCTTTTTGATCAGCTTAAGGGCGCAAGAGTCTTTTCAAAAATAGATTTAAGATATGGGTACCACCAATTGAAAATCAAACCCGAGGACATACCTAAAATTGCATTCCGAATCAGATATGGCCATTACAAATTCTTAGTTATGCCATTTGGTTTGACTAAGGCCCCCACAGTATTCATGGATCTCATGAATAGAATCTTTCACCCATACTTAGACAAATTTGTTTTAGTAGTCATTGACGACATTCTCATTTACTCCAAGAATGAGAAGGAACACGATGAACACTTGAGAATAGTTTTAGAAACGCTTAGAGCTGAGAAGCTTTACGCCAAATTCAGTAAATATGAGTTTTGGCTGAAGGAAGTAATGTTCCTTGGACACATCGTATCAGCAGAAGGCATCAAGGTGGATCCCGCCAAGGTAGAGGCAGTACGCGATTGGAAATCACCAACAAGTCCGAACGAAATTAGGAGTTTCGTAGGTTTAGCCGGTTATTACAGAAGATTCATCGAAGGATTCTCTACGATTACTAGACCTATGACGCAACTACTCCGAAAGGAAAAGAAGTACAAATGGACTGACAAGTGTGAGACAAGTTTTTAGACGCTGAAGAAAGAAAGTGGATCACCGCACCAGTCTTAGCTCTTCCAGAAGCAGATAAGGAATACATAGTATATATTGACGTGTCAAAAAAAAAAAAAAAAAAAAAAAAAAGGAAAGGTGATAGCTTACGCTTCACGACAACTTTAGACTCCATGAAGTCGATTATCCAGCCCGTGATTAAGAATTAGCAGCCTGCGTTGAAGATTTGGAGACACCATCTCTATGGTGTTAGGGTTGAGACTTTTACGGATCATAAGAATTTGAAGTACTTCTTCGAGAAAAAGGAATAGAACATAGACGATGGCTCAAACTAATAAAAGATTATGAGTGCAGAATCAACTATCATCTAGGAAAAGTAAACGTGGTAGCTAATGCGCTGAGTTGAAAGACTCCAATCAAATTAGAGTGTCTCATTATTGAGGAAGAAACAATTATACGAGAATTTAAGATGATAGATTTAGGGGTGCTCGATACACCTAAAACAATAACTAGCCTAATAGCAGCACTTGTAGCTACACCAGACTTACGAGAAAGAATCTTTAGTGCCCAGAAAAAGGACGAGTCGATCGAGAAGCTACACTTAAGAATAAGAACGGATAACCTGGACGGTTATTCCGAAGCATCAGATAATGCGATCATATTTGAAGATAGACTTTGTAACCCTGAAAACGACGACAAATTGAAAACGATTTCATGAGTAAGGCTCATGATACACCATATACTACGTACTTAGGGAATACAAAGATGTATTGAGATTTAAGAAAGAATTTCCGGTAAAACGGATTGAAACAAGATATTGCCCCGTTTATAGATCAATGTTTGGCTTATCAACAAGTGAAAGTTTTACGCCAATAACCGCAAGGAATGTTGCGACTATTAAATATTCTAATAATGGAAGTGTAACGTTTAATGGAGATGCCAAATTCACATCGAAATTATGAATCATTATGCAGAAGAAGTTAGGTACCGAACCAAAATTTAGTACCGCTTTTCACCCCCAGACGGATGGACAATCCGAGAAGACGATTCAGATACGCGTTGTTATGCTAAGAACGGTAGTATTGGATCTAAGTGAGAATTGGAAAAAGATTTTTCCATTAATTGAATACGCGTACGACAATAGTTATCAGACTATGATAAGTTTTGCGTTTTACAAAGCCTTGTATAGGAAGAAGTTAAGAATACGATCTTATTGTAATAAGGTAAGTGAAAGAAAAGAACCTAGGACCAGATACAGTCAGTGAAATAATCGAGATCATTCGATAGACTCGAGTCTGAATGAAAGAAGTTTAAAGAAGACGAAAGTCTTATGTGATTTACGCCGATCAGAACTTAAAGTCGAAAAGGGAGATAAAGTTTTCTTAAGATTTCTCTGATAAAAAGAATCATTAATTTCATGTCAAGAGTAAGCTTAGACAAAGATTTATGTGATTATTTGATATCTTGGAAAAGATAGTTTTAATGTGTATAGATTTGGCCGTGTTGCCAAGTCTATGGAATGTTTATTATATTTGCGTATCTCGTTGAGAAAGTACGTGTTCGTTTCTAAAAACGTGATCTACCAGCAAGACATAGTTCTTGATTCCCGATTTAAGTTATAAATTATGATGAAAGACCGCAATCGATCTTGGATCGAAAAGTACGAGAGTTAAGAAGCAAGTCAGTACAGTTAGTACAAGTAATATAGAATCACCACGGGCAAGAAAAAGCCACGTGAGAACTCGAAGAAAAGATGGGGAAGAAGTACCCCGAACAGTTTGAAGGAGATATGCAAATTTCGGGACGAAATTTCTTGTTAGAGGGGTAGGATGTAATACCCCGGATATTTTCTTCTGATGAGAAATAAAAATTTAATTATTAATTAAGGCTTTGCACGCCTAAGTTAAGGATTTTCAATTCTATGATTTATAGTGAAATCCGTTTCTGAAAATAAATTCCAGAAGTAGGACGAACGACTAGTGTATTAGGGTTTTCGCGTCCGATAGATTTTTCGTCCGAAAATTCAGATTGAAAAACCGTCAGAATTTACATTCATTTTTTCTTCGATACAAGTTCACCGGAGAAAATTAGTTTTTATTATTTTTCCGGGCGACATTTGGACTGTGATGTCCCGACTTTTTCTCGGATTTTGAAAAACTAATTAGGTTTTCCGAGTACGTGATTTATTTCTAATCTAACGGACGAATTAGATTTCGTCGAATACGTAACTATCTAAGAAATTATTTCTCGACTTTTATAATGTCGTTTAAGACCCGGAAACAAGATATTTCCGACAAATAAAACGCAACCAAACGCGCCTTAACGACTCACCACTTTCTTTGTTAGATATTTACCACCTTTATGTAAGTATACACCTTGTCATCACCTTCTTTCTTCTCCTCTTCATTACCGCCCCCATTCTCTCTCTCTCTCTCTCTCTCTCTCTCATTTTTTTCTCATTTTCCTCCATTGAAGTTCATCCTCCAAGCTTTTCTCAAGAACACAAGTCTCCCGTCTACCGATTAAATTCATTTCCGAGTTCATATTCCGGAAGGTAGGCACTTCGTCTACGATATAAACCGAACAAAATCTTGATTCCATCAACTTGTTTATTTCGAAAAAAATGGAATAGAAGTAGGATGATGTCCTTTGTTTAATTCATGTTCTAGTATGTTTAGAATTAAGTTCTACGGATCAAATCATGAAGAAAATCATTCCCCTTTGAACTATGTTAATACCGAAATTATTTAGATTTTAGGGGTTTGATCGTAGTTCGATTTTCTTGGTGATTGAAGGATAGATTCTTGTTCTACATGTTGTTAGATGATCACATGAATTGATTTAGAATTTTCTAAAAATAAAAATAGAATTGTAAGAGAGAATGAATGCATGATTTGGTGTAGTAAATGTTATGATATGCTTGATTGGTTAATGGAAATGAGATATAGGATGATTAAGGATGAATATATATTTATTTGAGATTTTTCTAAAAATAAATTGAAAAACGTAAGAGACGGAAACACGTCGTTAAGTTGAAGCTCGTTAATGATATTAGAATATGGTTTACATATTAGTGATGCCCGTTAGATGATGATCCTTGTTGTAAAATTTGAACGAAAACGGAGAACGTAGGATTTTCGTTAAGAGACGAACAATCGATGATAAGTCGAGAATAGATAATGATTTAGGATTGTGATTTGATCCTTTGATAATCTTGTTAGTTAATGATCGTAACCGTAAAGTTTGAACAAATTCTAAGAAGTTTGAAATTTCGTTAAGAGACGAAGAAACGAGTTTAAAAGCCGGTAGAAAAGTCGAATAAGGAAATCCTTTTTAATAATAATGATTGTTATTTGTTGATGAACGAGTTTGTAGTTGACGAATTTTCCATCCGAGATACGAGATGTTATGAGATATAGTTAAGAAACGAGAAGTGGATGAACGAAAATGAAATAGGATTTGGATATGAAATTGTTTTGGTATAGTAAATGGTTAGTTGGAAATGATGAGGAAATGCTCGTCGTTTGTTTAATCAAAAGGCGTGAATGCGAACCCGATTAAGGGATTCTGCATATAGACTGTATTAAGTAAAAATTTTTTGAAAATAAAAGTGGAATAATATTGATCGAACCTAGGGAATCGTGCGTCGAGATTTGTCGAGCATTAGGGTTTCGCGCGACTGTTTTGCGACGTTTCACGGAAACTGTCATAACTTCTAGCTCGCTCAACGAAATCGAGATCCGTAAATTGGAGAGTAAACTAGACACCCATGGATTTCTTTTGGTGTAAGATTCATCCCCTGTTTCGAAGTACCCTGTTCTGTATGAACTTACTGACCTGTGCAAAAATGTCCAAAGCTTAAGTTTTTTAAGTTGAATCCTTTTCAACTTCGTTCCTTGTGAACTTTTAATTCGTTATAAGCTATCAACATCCATTATCTACTGACCTAAGTGTTGAGTAATGAGCCGAGTCAGTTTATAAGTGAGAATTGATCAAGTCTCGTTTATTAGTTAAATTAAAAGAATGTAGTTAAGTGCAAAGGCCTAAAAGTCTAAAACAAATTCAATTTCTCTTCTTTAATCGTCTTGATCGATTACTAAAGTTTGAATATTTGCGATTAAAGAAGGAAGTTGGAGTTGAAGATAGGACGGAAGACAGAAGGTTAAAGTTTGTTCTGTAAACGATTGAGGTGGGCTTTTCTATATACAAAATAAAAAGAGCGATGCTCGAAAATCTTTATTTATAGCTTTGATAATTGTGTTTTCAAAGTGATAATCAGGGCATGAAATATTTGTTTTATGTGAGTTCATTTGTGCCATTCTGAATTAGCCGACTGCTTTCCAGAAATTATGAGTTAGATACAGTAGGGCTAACTAAATCAATCGTACTCTGAGTTAGTATACAAGGGGGACTTTTCAGAGTTTGTGTACACGGTAACCGGTGTGTGTGGTACCCTGTTGAGGGGTAGCAAGCCACGGTGAGGAATGTTGGGCAAATCGAACGTAACATCTGTCAGAAAAATGCTTGCAAGCTATTTTGTGAAAAGTGAAAGAAAATGTTTAGTAGACACGGGCCTTTAATGAAAAACCCCGATGTGCTACAGAAATGAGATGCCTAATTAATCTATACTTATTCTATATTTTCGGCAACGTGCCCACTAAGTATGTTTATACTTAGCCCTGCATATGTTTTATAAAATGTGCAGGTTGAGTGACGGGAGCGGCGGTGGTTGATGTTGAGTTAAGAAGTCATATTTAGAATAAAGGACTTGTATGTCAAGCTTTACGCTTTCCGCTGCCAATCTTTTTGAGATAATGTATCTATCTGTTGGGTCTAAGCCCGTACAATGAACTCAGTTTCTTTTTAAGAACCTTGTCGAGTGATCCTTCGAGATCGACTCTTTCTTTTAATTGAAAGTCTTGTTCATAGTAGTTATTCTGTTATTAATATCTGTTTATTTGTTCATTCTTATTCATTCCCCCTTCTTCCCCGCTTCTTTAATCCAACCCCTAGTCCCACCCTGAGCTTTTATAACATTAGAGAGCGTATTAAATAACCTTATAAGTTTTAATGGCGAGATTTGAGGGATAAATTTTTTTCTAAATTAATAGAAATGAGTAAAACGATCGAAATACCCTTATGTGTTTTTACGTGAGATTATCTGTTTCTATATCTTAAAATAATAATATGATTCATATATTGAGCTTATTTGTATAAGAATGAGTACGAGTATAATTTTCAGAGATTTCCGAGGATTTTGATTTGAAGTGAATAGTGTTGATAACCGAGAAATCGCTATTCATCGATAAACTTAGTATAGATTTTAATTAGAATCTTTGAACCTAGAATTGATTCTAAGATCATTGAGATAAGATAGAAGCATATCTGAGATTATTTGAGAGAGTTACAAGAATTAAATTATTAAAGGATTAATAAGCCGACTAATTTTTAGTTTTCTTCGTTATATGGAATTTAGACCTAAAACTTAGATAATCGGAATCTTTGAACTATTTAGTGAGATGTGAGATAGGTTTGAGATGATTTTAGTGTCGGAAACGAGATAAGGAGAGATTAGATCCGTTTTTAGCATAAATGGAATAATACGGACTTTTTATTACGATCGGGTAAATAATACCCGTAATAAAATATTGAGAAAATCCCTCTCATCTCTCTCCCTCTCTACCGTCATCTCTCTCTCTCCCTAATCTCTCTCTCCAAACCTATTTTCAAAACCTACTAAGTAGGTTTCATCATGAATATTCTCTAAATAAGAATAAAATCTTAGTAACTTGTGTAGTGAAGATTTCATGCATTCATCCCATCACCATCAATCCATCTATCTCTCTCTCAATCCAATTTTCAACACCTATAAACTAGATATCATCATTATTATTCTATATGTTGGAGGAATATCTAATCAATATCTAATAAAATACTAAGATACATGCATGCTACACAAATATATCTCTCTCTCTCGATCACTCTCTCTTATTCAAGAGAAACATTTCTTTCATTCTACCTATCTCTCTCTCTCTCGAAAACTCTCCCTCAAACAAGGAAGAAAAATTCTCTCTCTTCTCTCTCCCCATTGCTGAACACACACACACTACACCCATAGTTGAGATTTCTTCCATGAAAGCTTAGTATTCAAGCTCCAAATCCAAGGAGATCAAGTGAAGATCATCATCATCTTTCTAGTTCATGCACACCTTAAGGAGAAAGTTATTAATCCATAAAATTCTTGAGTATTGGAATCCAATAATCATCCTTATTCCTTCATTATTTTCGGCTATTATGCCCTAAATGGATGATTAATTATTTCTTTATTTTTCTTGAGGGATTCAAGATGAAATCTTCCATGAGAAATCCAAGCTAGGAGTTGAGATCCATTTTCCCATCATTTTCGGTTCTAAGGAGATCAAGAGGAGGAGATCCAATTTAATTTTCAAAGTATGGTATTTATTTGATTAATTGTATATATATATCTCTAAAGCCCTAAAGTAAAAAAAACAATGCATGCATGATTTTATTTTACATTTAGGCAAACTTAGGGTTATCGATTCAAGATTCGAGTGAGGAATTTGTTAAGAAATTTGAACTCTAGAGATTAAATTATGAATTAAGAGAGAAAAAGAAAATAGAAGCCCTAAAAATTTGCTTAGGACCGAAAATTTAGGCAAAAATAGGAGAATTTGAATTTCTTGAGTTATTGTTATTTTGATGCTTGATTTATGATTTTTATCATGTTGAGGATGGAGTTATTCGCTTGAAAAATTGAAAAACCGATTGCCCTAAATTTTGTGTTAATGCCATGAGTTATGGGCAAAGAAGGAGAAATTATTTTGTTGATTTTTGTGACGATTTAATTGATGTTTGAGCTTGAGAATATTAGTAGATGTGATGATTTAATCCTTTGAGAATTTGATTGTGTGAAAATCGAGTTTTATATGAAAATATTTGATGAAAAATGAATATAGATGATTTAGTATTTTTGATGTTATGATGTTCTTGAGTATGATGTTGAGTATATGTTTGTGTGTTAATTTAATCCTAATGTAATAGGATTTATTATGATAAAAGAGTGAAGATTTAAGTTAAAAAGGAAGAGAAATTCAAAAAAAAATGAAGAAGAACATCTAGTAGGTGTTCTAAATGTTCTTGGTGTTCTTGAAATGAAACTTGAAGATTTAAGTTTTAATAAAATTAAATCAAAAAGGAAATTAGTAATTAAATTAATAAAATAATCTAGATATTTATTGAAATAAAAATTAATTGAAGAATAAAAGAGAACATGTACTAATTAGGAAATGAGTCTTAAATTAGTAAATAAAAGAGGAAAAGAAATTTCTTAATTAAATAAGTAAGAGTCGAGAAAATCGAGTTAAAATAAGGAGAATAAAATGATAAGAAGGCGAAGAGAAGATTTAATCAAATCGAGGAAAGGTGTTAGACGAGTTAAGTTTAAATACTCGTATAGTTTAATCAAGAAAATAATGGAATAAAATACGAGTAAGATATCGAGCAGTGATTTTGAAAGTAATTAAATAAATTAATTAAGTAAGTTGTTTTTCAAACTGTTTGGATTAAAAATAAACCGAGAAGAGTTGTCGAGATAATAATCTAAAAAAGTAATAGTTTGAGTCAAGGATAAAAATCGAGTTAGAAATAGAAATAAAATTTCTAGTTCATAAGAGTTTAATAAAAATAAAAAGAATTTTTATTAATTGAGTAAAGATTTTTAATATATTTTCATAAGACAACGAGTTTGGAAAAGTGTCGTATATAAGTCGAGAAAGGTAAATTTTATTATTTGAGTTGTTATAAAAAGGAGTTCGTATTTGAATTAAGTTCTAAAATAAAAATTGAGTAGATGTTAACGTGTCTGGAAATGTGATTAAATTCGATACAATGTGTTTCATTTATTTTGAATTATTATGCGATTGAATTAATATGATTGAGTGAATGATATTATTTGATGATGACGTGAAAGATTATTGAGTTTGTTTTGTATGCAAAACAATTGAATTATTAAGATAATAATTAAATCGAGAATTGATTAAGAATATAAAAGAAAACTCGAGTAATAGAGTTTAGATAGACGACGTTTCATAATTAAAGCGAGAAGTGCTAAGACATTGGTTAGTAGTATTAACCAATTATCGAGTAGTGTTAATGGCCTAGAGACGAGAATGCGAGACTTATTAAGAAAAGAATAGCACAGAGAGAAGCGAGTCAAGTAGAAGTCCTTCAGTCGAGACCAACGTTTAATATCCGTCTTTGCGTAGTATCTTATCTTCTTTATCGATGTCAAACTGTGAAGGATCGAGCAGGATGAAGAAATAAGCGAGGACAGATAGCACGTAAGCCACCTAGCTAGAACGTCGGAAGACAGGTGGGCTTTTCTAAACCAAAACTATCGATGAATGCTATTATACTATTGAGTATTATTATGTGAATTTTCAAAATGCAATTGACTTGCCATTTTATTGAGTTTGGTATGTGTTATCATCTGTTTGTTTGAGTTATTATCATCCTGTGAAAGGCAGGAAACCCACGTATGGTATGTTAATTGTTGAGGTGACTATGAGCCTTGCTTCGGTTAGGCCGGTCATAGTGTTCGAGAAGGAGGCCTACTTCTCGGTACAGTGACAGAATTTGTGACAGATGATGCATACTGTTGAGTATATATTATGTTTTGACTGTGCAGTCTATTTAAAAGAAAATGTTTTTAGCATGCACAAGTAAAATCGTTTTAAATGGCATAAGTACTTGTGATGCTTCGGCAAGGCAAGTTCAATTTATATAGCTTTAAGAGCATCTTTTTCCAAATGTTTTTGGCATGTGTTCACTGAGTACGAAGTACTCAGCCCTGCATGTATTTCTAAACGTGCAGGTTAGCAGGATGGCGATGGCAGGAAAGGCTTGGTGGTGTGGTCTGTTTGGTTGAGTTGAGTCGAATGTCATACTAGCATTTGCATGTCTTCATACGTGTGAGTGTTGGGATTTCAGTCGAGTTTCCGCTGCAACCCCCTTTTGAAATGAAAGTCTGTTATTGTATATTGATACTTGTTTTTGCTCCGAGCGATGTGCTCGTTGACTTTAATGTTTTGATGAATCTTGTTATTGCTTTTCGTTGATATTCCCCGAGCATGTTTCCCTATGTTTGAGTTGATTGTTAGATGGTTAGGTTGTGTTAGTTTTCGTAAGTCGCACCTCGGAAGTCGGGGTGTGACACCCCGACTTCTGCCGTCCATCGGGATTTGGGGCTGTGACATAAACTTATGGTTTGCATATTAGTTAATCTATGTGGTTAATGATGATAATTAGAAAGTTTGAACGAAATCTAAGAACGTCAAACTTTTCGTAAGAGGCGAATAGTCGAGCGTAATCGTCGATAGGAAAATCGAACGATAAAACTAATCGAATATTAGTAATGGTTGATATGTTAGGGTAGTTGTTGAATTAATTGAGATTTAACTAACAACTTTGGAAAATCGAGTTCTTAGACCGATATAAATGACGTGGATTAGTTAAGTAATGGTTTATAATGATGTTAATGCATTAAGATATTCATTACTAAGTAAGAAGATGATAGAAACTAATTTGATTTTAATTGAATTAGTAAAACTTAAAGAAACGAAGAAAGTAAGTAAGTATGTAAAAGAAGAAATAAGGAATCAAGACTTTATATGTTGATTGATTTGAGTTCTGTAATACCCCAGAAATTCCGTACAGTCTTAAAAATTTAAAGTTAATAATAAAAATGGCTTTGCACGCCTAAGTTTACGATTTTGAATTCTAAAACTAACGGTAAAATTCGTTTCCGAAAGTAAATTACAGAAGTCAGTTAGATGACTACTGTATTTAGGGTTATCGCGTACGAAAATTTTTTAGTTTTAGAACTCAGAACGGAAAACCGTCTGATTTTTACATTCACGAAATCGCGATACGAACTCTCCCGAGAAAGTTCGTTTTTTTGATTTTCCGGACGAAACTCGGACTGTGACGTCCCTAGTTTTTGTCGGAATTAAGTTTTTAAATATTACTTTCCGATTAAGTTAAATATATCGAAATTAATGGTCGAATCAGATTTTGACGATAATGTGCCGAGATACGTTTTCCGTCTTTCGATTTCCGTAACGTCGTATCGCGCCGGAAAAACGCGTATTTTCTCATTTTCTCCCCCTCTTTGCCGACTTCACCTCTCTCTCTAGCATAGATATTTCATTTTTATGTAGTATTATGATGGTCCCGAAGCGAGTTCTGGTGATGGGGGGGGGGGGAATACACCAGATGCAACTTTTTAAAACAACCCCCTAAAAATTATCTCAACCGAGTAAGGAAGCTCAGTTGGAATCACAACCGAGTAAGAAACACTCTGTTGGAAGTGATGTGTTGTGCGGAATGTGGTGGAAATTAACTCGTTAAAAATAACTCACGCTTTTATGCACGGTTGGTCAAGAACCAAGACAATTAAGAATGCTAAGATCAGTTTGTATGCTGGTTAGAAGGACAATTGAAAATGTAGGAAATAACTGAAGAATAAACTCAAGCATACAGAAATTTACGTGGTTCGGAGAAACCTCCTACGTCCACGGGGAGTTGTGAGTCCACATAACTCTGTTCAAGTTCTTCTGGACAAACCACTCAGCTTACGCGGGCTGAGCAACCGTTAAGGATAAGTTTGCGGGTACTTATCAACCTTACAGTTTAGTTTTCGGGTACTAAACAACCTATCTACTCAGTTGCAGGAAGAGTAGGATCCTAAAACCTTTTCAGGTGAAAGAAAATGGGATTCCAACTAAAAGCTCGAACACGAAGTGAGCTATGATCTAACACTCTACGAACTCTCACTAAGTGATGTTCTCAAGGTTCGATCTAAAGACACAAAAACTAACTAACTCTAGAATTCTCAACACGTGATGTTCTAAGAGATTGAATGCAGTTCAACTTGTGAAGAATATAGCTCTTTCTTTCGCTCTCTAGTTTCTTCTTGCGTGTGTGTCTTGTGTCCTTTTCGAATGAATGAAGGCCTCTATATATAGGCGGAGAGAGTCAACTAGTCGTTGGAGGAGCCGTTGATCTCTGTTCTTTGAAAGCAATGGCTTGTCTCTCATCTCTGCAGACTTTCCCGATATGGCATCTGTGCTCTTCTGCTTTCCATCTGAGATAGCCTTGTGTTGGGCCAAATGGGGTAATGACTGAACGGTCAAACCCTCACATGACTTCCTTTTTGAAATTCAAATCTTAACAACAGACTTCCAGCAAGGAGTGGTCGGTTAAGACTTTCGATCTTCAACTAACTTGTTCTTCAGCTGATGTTTCAACTGACTACTAACAGTTGAACTCTCAGCTGACTTCAACTTCAAGCTGTTAATCTTCTGGGTTGAAACATACAACTGATGTTTGGAAGCTGAATGCTCAGTTGTCTTCCTTGTATCTTCTCAGATGGGTTTGAACGCTTAGATGATTTCCTTTCATCTGATGTTCTCTTCTCCCATACTGCTTCTCATCTGATGAACGCTCAGTTGTTTTCCTTACAACTGATGTTCTATCTCTTGAGACTTCTTCCTTTGAATACTTAGTCGATTTTTGCATCTGTATGCTCAACTATCGAACTGACACTTGAACGTAACTTTCCCCTTTTTAATATGATGAACACTCAGTTGTGTTCCTCACAATTGATGTTCTATCCGAGTGAAGCCTTGTTGCCGTCTTCAGCTGGAGACCTGTAAAGATAAAATCTTAACAATGCTCAAACAGCGAGCCTAACTACTGACCTTAGGATCTGGCAACATCTACTCGGTTGAGTCAGTTGGTTTTGGAATCAATCAAAACTTTTACTTAAATTTCCCAACAATTTCTCCCTTTTTGATGATGCCAAAACCCCTTATAAGAAGTCTAAAACCCTTACAGATCACAACTGATCTAGATCTAACTGACTTATCTAAAATCTCAGCTGAAATTCTAGACTGTCTATAAGATGAAAACATCAAAGGGTTAGCACAATTATAACATGGTATTGAGATAACTTTGCGATTCAGAGCTTAGACAATGAGGGATTATACGTCAAGTTGAATCTTATAACTAGGGAGCAGCAGACTTCCTCTTCCTCAGCTGGGATTTTGATTGAGCAGCTGGCGTCTCTTCTTCTTCCTGCACCTCAACCTCCATCTCCTTCTCTTCCCCCTTTTTGGCATCAGCAACAAGGCTTGCTACTGAACCATCCAGAGAGGTGAGTTGTTGTTCGGCAAGTTTGATGCGGTTGAAGAGTTCATCGACCGCGCATTCGAGCTCCACCTTCTTCGCCAGATCCGAGTCCTGGCGCTCTTGTTCGGCTTTCTTCAGGGCAGAGAGGTTCTCGATGACCTCAGTTTGAAAAGCCACGAACTCAGCCCATCGCGACTCGAAGCGAGACTCCCATTCAGCATCTTGTGTCTGTTGGGACTTGGCAAGATTGGAGTCGGCCAAGGATTTGAAGACGTTCAGTTCCGACTTCAATCCCAACATAGTGGACTTCAACTCCGACATTTCTTGACTAGTGGAGGAGGAGAATTCTTCCAGTTTGGTCTTCATTGCAACATTCTCCTCCATCAGTTGCTGGTTCTTCACTTCTTGTGCTTCCAACACCCTCAGCTGGTCATCTTTTTGTTGCTGGAGGTTGGCAAGCAGTTCGGTCCTCAGTTGGTTCACCCTCTCAGCAATCAGCTCACAGATTTCGTTAGAGAAGGGAGCTGGCTGATCCACTGGAGGGTCTTGTGCAATCAGAGCTAGAGGCTCAACTGTGACCATGGCTTGTCGGTTGGCCAGGTACATCTTTAGTTCTTCTTCTTCTTCCTTCGCTGCTACGGCGGCTGCATCCACATCCTCAAGGAAGTCAGCTGACTTGATCAGCATGCTGTCGAGGAAGTCAATGTACTACTGTCCAGCTGCCTCCCTTCTGTCCGTCCCTTCAGCTCTGCTCTGGTCCAGCCGACGAGTGAGCAGCGCAATCCGGTTATTGTAAGCCACCTCCAGGTTGGAGTAGTGGAAGTAGGCTCGGATGCGGGACTCATTTGACTTCAGCCTGTCCCAGCTCTGCACCCTGATCGTATCTTCTTTGACGTACCAATGGCTAAAGATCAGGTGGAACTGGTACAACAGCTCGGTTCTCAGAGTGGCGAAGACTGGCATGTTGCGAGCTTCAGGGAACATGCCCACCAGCTTCTGGAAGTAGTAGGCCACCCTGCCCTCGTGCTCCAGCGCAACTGCATGAAGGTCTTCTGCTTCATCTATTGGGGAGGGAGAGATATCATATGGTAGAGGATCAAAAGTTTCATCGATGTTGGCCAAAGAGTCGGTCACAACATCGGCATCGAGCTGGGAGCTCGGAATATTGGATTCGGTTGGGAGGGGGGTTTCAATTGTTTCCTCAACATTGGCCGAAGGAGCGGTCACAATGTTGGCATCGAGCAAGGTGCTCGGAACATTTGCCTCTGGTTGGGTAGAAAGAGCAAGAGGCTCTGGGGGCGGTACAGCATCAACTCCTGCTGTAGGGGAGGTGGGAACGTCTTCAACGTCCTCAGATGAGGAAGAAGAATCTGACGTCAAATCCGTCTCCATTCCGTCAGCCTTGTCAGCTCCGGTGGCTCGAGGGACGATCTCGAACGTGGCGGCCTCAGCTGAGTGGCTGGACTCGGAAGGCTCCTCAGCAGGTATCGACTCAACCGGTGCCTCCTCCTCAGCTGGAGCTTGCTCCTCAGCTGGTACCTCAACTGGCTCCTCAGCTGACTCATCAGCTGGCACCTCAGTTGGCTTCTTAACCGACTTCTTGAACCGTACCCTCAGCTTTTTCTGGGCAGGCTCCTCAGCTGTTTCCTTCTCCGACTCAGCTCGTCGGCGTGCAGCTTTGGACTTGGCGGGGCGAGCGACAGCTGGTTCCCTCTCAGCTGTGGACTCAGCAGACTTTCCAACCTCCTTCTTCTCCTTCGGAGTGTACACACTCCTAAGCACCTCCTGTGCCTTCTTCGCTGTTGGGAACAGCAGCAACTTCTTGACCGGCATCTCCTCACAGTTATTCCAGACCATGTTGCGATCCTTTGTCGTGAGCAAGATCAGGGCTGAGATCTTGCAGCTGAAGTTGAGCATCCCTTTCACACTCAACGGCTTATCTCCAGACTCAGAAGTTGTCTCGGAGATCTTTGACTTCTACACCATCAACTGGTTCAGGAAGTATTGAAACCAGTTGATCTGATGTTGGTGCTCCAAAGCCACCAACTGCTTCAACTTGGGTCGGCTGATGTCGCCGAAGGCACCACTGTAACCGAACACCACCTTTGAGACAACATCAAACAGCAGGCGATGTTCCAGCTTCAGCTTCGTCCTCTGCATATTACTTCTTAACTTCTCCGGAGTGATCAGAGCACTCTCCAAGAATTCATCGACGTGCTCGTCGGATATATTCTCCAGAAGTTCAGTGGTGGTGTGGTTGATGGGGATGATGTAACGGAGGGCATCGGAAACGTCGATGGGGAATGAGACATGACGTATGGTCCTGGCCGGAACGTCTCTTTGCTGGCAGGAGACTTCCATTGAGACTCCTTCTGTAATGTCAAGGGGGGCATTCAAGTTGACGTAGAACTCCCCCACTTGTCGCCTGAGCAGGTGGGATGGGCATAGCTTCGTTCATTCTAGTAGGCCGTTCTCTTTGAGGATGTTTACGAGGGGAGCCAACACCGGTGACTCCAATTCCTCGTCGGAGAGGATCTGCTCAAAGTGGATCTTCGACACCAACATGTCGAAGGATTCTTCATACAAAGTAGGGACAAGGGAAGATCCTGATGAAGCCATTTTCTTACTTTTCGGTGCCATTTATGATCACTGCAAAAGGAATATATAGAGAAAAGGAAAGAAGATCTTTTGCATAAAAGGGTTAGGCAAAAACTGTGAAGACGATGAACAGTTATAGCAGATATACACGAATGAGGAAAGTAGGAGACTTCTTCCTGATTTTTCGCCTTATATAGGTTTTTGACTCGGTAGAGATCGACGGCTGGGGTTAAATGGCGCGAATCCATCAACGGCTAAGTTCACGCGACTGTTGACTATCTTTGACTTGACGTCATGTACTGAGTTCCAACCCGCGCGTGAGAAGGTGTACAATTTATCTTGTCAGCCCAGTCGCACTATAAAGTAGGCTATGGATGTTCAGCCGTACTTCACATTTAATGCGACATGATGGCTATTTTAATGTAACTGACTGGCTCAGGAATGTTTGAATTTATTTCAAACATTCTCATTTAGAACATAACACCTTCAGCTATAAATGTTACCTGACAGCTAATGTTGGAATCAGCTGATTTCCCATGTTGCGGAATAACATCAGCTGACTCGAGTTTGTCTGTTCAGCTGACGTCTGATGTCTTCAATTGGCGATCCGCATCTGATCGGCATACTATCAACTGACTCAAGTTCGTCTGTTCAGCTGACGTCTGATGTCTTCAGTTGGCGATCCGCATCTGAGATTCCCCCTTCATCTGAGCTTCCCTCTCAGATGGATATCTATCTTTTCACCTCAGTTGACTCCTCATCTGATGGATCCAACAATCCAAGGAGGTCACATAGCATCTTGAACCGTGATTCAGCTAGAGATTTGGTGAAGATATCAGCTCTCTGAATCTCAGTTGGAATCTTCTCCATGGATACATCCTTCTTCTCAATATGATCTCGGATAAAATGATGATGGATGTCGATATGCTTTGTCCGAGAGTGGTGAACAGGATTCAGAGAGATAGCAATGGCACTTGAGTTATCACAATGAATGGGAACTTGTCCAGTTGAAACTTCATAATCTCTCAGCTGTTGCTTGAACCATAACACTTGCATGCAACAGCTTCCGGCAGCCATATACTCTGACTCAGTTGTAGAAGTGGCAACACATGCTTGTTTCTTGGAGAACCATGAAACCAACTTGCTTCCCATGAACTGACAGTGTCCAGAAGTAGACTTCCTGTCCAACCGATCTCCGGCTAGATCTGCATCTGAGTATCCGGTCAGCTGAATATTGTCGTTAGTTGGATACCACAGTCCAACATTGATTGTACCCTTCAGATACTTGATGATGTTCTTTGCTGCCAACATGTGTGCTTCCCTTGGTTGAACTTGGAACCTGACACACACTCCAACCGCGTAAGATATGTCTGGCCGACTGGCGGTTAGATAGAGCAAAGAACCGATGATCCCTCTATACTTACTAGCATCCACGAGCTTTCCCTTAGATCCAGGTTCAATCTTCCAGTTAGTATTCATCGGAATCCTTGTTGTCTTACTTGTCTGCAATCCGAATTTGGTGATGAGCTCTTTTGTATATTTGGACTGATTGATGAAGATGCCCTTTTCTGACTGCTTCACTTGTAGCCCAAGAAAATAATTCATCTCGCCCATCATCGACATCTCGAACTTCTCCTTCATGAGATTTGAAAATTTTTCACACAGTTCCTCCGACTTGGAACCGAATATGATGTCATCAACATAGATTTGCACAACAAGAATGTCATCTCCAACTTTGATGGTGAACAGGGTTTTGTCAATTGACCCTCGTTTGAAACCCGAGATCAGAAGAAAACCACAAAGAGTGTCATACCAAGCCCTTGGTGCTTGCTTTAGTCCATAGATAGCTTTCTTCAACTTGTACACTCTTCCATCTCCAGTTTCAAAACCGGGAGGCTGTTCAACATATACATCTTCCTTGATATCTCCGTTGAGGAATGCACACTTTACATCCATCTGATATACCTTAAACTTGTGATGTGCGGCATAGGCTAGAAAGATTCGGATGGCTTCCAGCCTTGCAACCGGCGCAAAGGAGTCCTCGAAATTGATTCCTTCTTGTTGGCAATATCCTTGAGCTACCAACCTTGCCTTATTCCTCACTATGAATCCAATGGCGTCTCTCTTGTTCTTGAAAATCCATTTTAATCCAATGACTTTGACACCATTTGGTCTTTCTACCAACTCCCACACACAGTTGCGTAGAAATTCATTCAGTTCCTCTTGCATGGCTGTTGTCCAGTGAACACAGTTGAGAGCTTCCTCAACATTCTTCGGTTCTGGCACATCAGCTACAAAGCAAGATATCATGGCAACATCTCCAGCTTGCTCGAATTCCTCCAGAACTGTCAACTCCTCAGCATATTGGGCATAAGTGTTGGAGTCTTCCTCAGTTGAATCTGGAATTGCAGCTCTGCTTCTTGTACGCACACCTTCGGTTGGATCTCCAATAATGTTATCAGTGGAATGATCTTCATACCATCTTCTGTTGCGTCTTCCTTCTTCTTCCAGCTGTGGTTGTTTCTGTGATCTGAGCTGGAGTCTTCTGAACTGGTGATTGAGCAGCTGTTGAGTCTGGATCCTCAACTTAGATAACATTTCGAACTGGGCTCGGTTGGGCTTCAGATGCTGATGCAGTTGGAGGGGCATCAGCTGGAGTTCCCCCTTGAGATGAGCTGGGGTCCTTGCATTCATCTTCAGAGGAGTATGGATCCTCATCCTCAGTTGCCCAAACCAGTGGTTCAGCTAGATTCTTTTGCCTTAGAATCTGAGATCTTGTGAGGGCTGGTGGAACTTGTGGATCAACCTGTTGTCCTTTAGCCTGTTCCCTGCACTCAAAAGTAGATTCATCAAAACTAACATGAGGTGTTATCTCCACAACACGAGAGCCATTTTTGAAAACTCTATAAGCCTTGATCCGAGTGGCATATCCGAGAAATATGCCTTTCGAAGCTTTGGCATCAAAAGTTTTCAACTGAGTCTTCCCATTGTTGTGAATATAACACTTAGAACCAAAAACGCGAAAATAAGAAATATCTGGCTTCCTGCGTCTCCATAGCTCGTATGGTGTCTTTCCCAACCGCTTGGTCAGAAGAGACCGATTCTGAGTGTAGCATGCAGTATTGATGGCCTCAGCCCAAAATCTCTTTGGAAAAGCTGAGCTTGTCAGCATGGATGTAGCTGCATCTTTCAGTGTTCGATTTCTTCGCTCAGCTACTCCATTCTGTTGCGGGGTACGCGGTGCTGATGTTTGATGTGTAATTCCATACTTCTCGCAGTACTCGATGATGGTTTCATTTAGAAACTCAGTTCCACGATCTGATCGGATAGAAATGATCTTCATCTCTTGTTGGTTCGATATCCGATCCATCAGCTTGGGTAGCTCATCTCGGGTTTCACTCTTGTGGCGCATGAAGACGGTCCACGTATATCTTGAGTAGTCATCAGTTACAACCAGGGTGTATTCGTTGCCATTTATGCTCTTTGGTGTAACTGGCCCGAAGAGATCCATGTGGATCAGCTGTAACACTCAGTTGGTTAAGGGAGTTGTCTTCAACCGGAAGGAAGATCTAGCGAGCTTTCCCAACTGGCATGCACTGCAGATATGTGTTGTTGAAAACACTCTGTTTGGTATGCCTTTTGCATGTTCTTGTCTGGCAAGTCGGTTCATTATTTTGAAGTTCAGATGGTTGAGCCTTTTGTGCCACAGCCAGCTTACATCTGAACTGCTCTTTGATAATAGGCAGGTGTCAGGAAGGCTGCTGTTCCAATCAGCGTAGTAGACATTCCCGGTTGGTGATCGATTTCCCAACAATATCACTTGCTTTGATCCGACATTTTTAACCCTGCAACCCTGTGCATCAAACTTGACAGAGAAATCATTATCACAGAATTGGCTGATGGAGAGCAAGTTATGCTTTAATCCATCAACATAAGAAACATTAGAGATTGAAACATGATTGGTTTCAAGTGTACCGTAACCTCTGGTATAACCTTTTGAGTTGTCACCAAAAGTAACTGATGGACCTTCTTTCTCCATGAAACTTCCAAGAAAATCCTTCAGATTCGTCATGTGTTTCGAGCATCCACTGTCCATCACCCACATTGTTGCAGACGCTTTATTCTTCCTCAGCTGTTTCTCCTGTACCTGCAAAGAGAAACTTGCTTAGGTCCCCAATTTCAGTTGGGTCCTGGAGGGTTAGAACCAGTTCTCTCTGGAACTGTGCGTCGCTTTTTCCTATAAACTCGGATGGATTTATCATTCCAGATCACTCTCCCTTCATCATCAACAATAACAACACCTCGGTTATCCTTAGGCTTGTTGTTAGTAGTGATGTTCTGTTTCTTAGGAGGAGTTGGATTTCTCCCATTCTGAGCTTTCGGAGGAGAGGCTTTCCCCTTGTTTTGATGGCGATTCTTATCCTGTTGAATTTGTCTTTGAAGTTGGACGCCTTGTTGGAATCTTTGTGGCTGATTCTGATTCCAACTCCCTGAGTGTTGTCTATAGCTGTTCATGCCCTGTTGGTGGTTCATATTGTGGCATGAATATTTCCAGCTGTTCGACCTGTTCCTTGTTGGTTGACTCGGTTGGAACCTTTGGTTGAACTGATGTTGGAACCGCTGTTGATTCAGATGATTGAACCCTTGTCGGTTCTGCGGTCGGTTCCATTCTTTCTGATGTTGACTCTGAGGTTGATGCAGAGGTTTGTTCTGATTCTGAGTTCGGTTGCGATTATGTCTTCGACGCCTCTAATTCCTCTTCTGACTTTTGGAACATTCCCCCTCGGTTGATATCCCAACCGATGGAACATTCTGTCCTCCATCAATTACTTCTTTTCCCTTCTCAGTTGTAGTTGCCTTGGTCGGTTGAGCTTGCTGAGAAGTGGAAGTTGGATTACTTTGGGGAGGTTCAGACTCAGCTGGATTAGGTTCGACAACCTTGGCCTCAACAGCTTTGATGAAGGTTGCTGGAGGAATTCCACTATCTTTAATCACATCATAATCGAGTCCTGACACGTCATCGATCTGTCTACTGTAACTGATAAGATTCTCGATTCTCAGTTTGCAACTCCTCGAGGAGGACAGTTATCTGCTCGGTTTGTCCATCTAACTTCTTTATCAGCTGGTCGATCTGAGTCTCTTGATTTTTCAACTGTTCTTCCTGCTCCTTGATCTGCTTTGTCAACTCCTCGTTGGTTGGAGCATTAGTACAGATGACCGCATTCAGTTGACTCTTGAGATTCTCAATCTCCTCTATTTGACTCTTGATCAGATCGTCCTTCACGGTTAAGGATTCTTCAAGTTTTGAGATTTGTTCTTGAAGACTCTTAAACTTAACCGATTGCTGATGAAGTTCCTCATTGAGTTCTTGAAAGTCACTCCAGGAGGGTTCCAACTCTTCATCCAGTGATTCCTACATGTTAGAAATATTGGAAGAATTTAACTTATCAGGATTAGAGTGTACCTCAGTATCATCTTGGTCGGTTCCAAGTGCCATGAGGCATTGATCCTGACTGATGGCGTTGTTTGTAGAAGTCAGCTCATCCTCATCTTCAGTGTCAGTGAAGATGTCCATGTCGTCAGCTGCTTCTTCTGCTACCATGGCCTTGTTCTTTCCAGCTTGCTTGGCCCTCAACGCTTCTCTCTCTTTCTTTGAGAGGTCTGGACAGTCAGCTTTGAAATGTCCCTCCTTGCCGCATTCAAAGCAACCGTTGGTCACAGGCTTTGAACTGTCTCGAGTTCGGTTGGACTTATAGAATCTCTTGTATTTTCCGAACCGAGTGTCCATGTCGGCTAGTTTCTTTGACAGGGCGGCAATGTTCTGTTGCAGTTCCTCTCTGCTTGGCTCCTTTGCAGCTGTGTTTGCAGATCTTGTTGGCCTCGATGTTCTCAATTTAGAGTAGTCAGCTCTAAGAGCAACTGACTTTGAGGCTGAACCAACATCCTCAAGTCGACTCGTCTGAACCGAGGACTGAGATCTTCTTCGGTTCACCTTATACTCATTTCCCTTTAAAATTGAGAACAATCTTTCAGTTCCCATTTCACCAAGGTCAGCTCGGCTCTCGTGGATATTGGTGAAGGTATCCCACTCAGCCGGTAGAGCTTGCAACACTTTGAGATTGATTTCTCTTAGTGTGTATTTTCCTCTTCGGATGGACTGGATTCTTCTGAGGATGTCCATAAACCGGAGCTCTAGCTGATCAATTGTTTCATCTGTTCTCAGACAAAAGTTGTCGAAGTCTTGTCATGCATGTGAGAACTTGTTCTCCTTCGTCTCATCGCTTTCTTCACTCAGCGATGCCAAGATATCCCACATTTCTTTGGCAGTCTCACACTCTTCAATCCAAGGGAGATAATCTTGTCCAACAGTGGACATAATCGTGCTTTGAGCCCAGATATCCAACTGGCTCACCTTGGCTTCCTCTGGAGTGTAGTCTTCCGGCTGTTTCTCCACAAACTCCACAACTGTATCCCCATCGTTGGGATTTGTAGGAGTGCTAGCGATTCTCTATTTGATGATGATCGGTCCAGACGAGAGTACTTGTTGCATCCTATGATGCTTTGACAGTAGGATCTTCTTCATCCGCGTCCTCTAGGATGTATAATTTACTACCGAGAACATGACCATGATCTTGTCCTTTACGTCCATCTGCACTTAATAACAGAACAAATACGCGAGCAAATATGCACTAGCGTGAAAAATTAGAGTTGACCACTGAAAAATACCTCGAATTCACACCTTGTGAAACAGAGTCAGTAGTCTTTTGAACCACTGCTCTGATACCACTTGATGGTCCTGAAAGGTGTTCTGGTGTATTGGGGGGGGGGGGAATACACCAGATGCAACTTTTTAAAACAACCCCCTAAAAATTATCTCAACCGAGTAAGAAAGCTCAGTTGGAATCACAACTGAGTAAGAAACACTCGGTTGGAAGTGATGTGCTGTGCGGAATGTGGTGGAAATTAACTCGTTAAAAATAACTCACGCTTTTATGCACGGTTGGTCAAGAACCAAGACAGTTAAGAATGCTAAGATTAGTTTGTATGCTGGTTAGAAGGACAGTTGAAAATGTAGGAAATAACTGAAGAATAAACTCAAGCACACAGAAATTTACGTGGTTCGGAGAAACCTCCTACGTCCTACGTCCTCTGTCCAAGTTCTTCTGGACAAACCACTTAGCTTACGCGGGCTGAGCAACCGTTAAGGATAAGTTTGCAGGTACTTATCAACCTTACAGTTTAGTTTTCGGGTACTAAACAACCTATCTACTCAGTTGCAGGAAGAGTAGGATCCTAAAACCTTTTCAGGTGAAAGAAAATGGGGTTCCAACTAAAAGCTCGAACACGAAGTGAGCTATGATCTAACACTCTACAAACTCTCACTAAGTGATGTTCTCAAGGTTCGATCTAAAGACACAAAAACTAACTAACTCTAGAATTCTCAACACGTGATGTTCTAAGAGATTGAATGCAGTTCAGCTTGTGAAGAATATAGCTCTTTCTTTCGCTGTCTGGTTTCTTCTCGCGTGTGTGTGTCTTGAGTCCTTTTCGAATGAATGAAGGCCTCTATATATAGGCGGAGAGAGTCAACTAGCCGTTGGAGGAGCCGTTGATCTCTGTTCTTTGAAAGCGATGGCTTGTCTCTCATCTCTGCAGTCTTTCCCGATATGGCATCTGTGCTCTTCTGCTTTCCATCTGAGATAGCCTTGTGTTGGGCCAAATGGGGTAATGACTGAATGGGTAAACCCTCACGTGACTTCCTTTTTGAAATCCAAATCTTAACAACAGACTTCCAGCAAGGAGTGGTCGGTTAAGACTTTCGATCTTCAACTAACTTGTTCTTCAGCTGATGTTCTAACTGATTACTAACAGTTGAACTCTCAGCTGACTTCAACTTCAAGCTGTTAATCTTCTGGGTTGAAACATACAACTGATGTTCGAAAGCTGAACGCTCAGTTGTCTTCCTTGTATCTTCTCAGATGGGTTTGAACGCTTAGATGATTTCCTTTCATCTGATGTTCTCTTCCCCCATACTGCTTCTCATCTGATGAACGCTCAATTATTTTCCTTACAACTGATGTTCTATCTCTTTAGACTTCTTCCTTTGAATACTTAGTCGATTTTTGCATCTGTATGCTCAACTATCGAACTGACACTTGAACGTAACTTCCCCCTTTTTAATATGATGAACACTCAGTTGTGTTCCTCACAACTGATGTTCTATCCGAGTGAAGCCTTGTTGCCGTCTTCAGCTGGAGACCTGTAAAGATAAAATATTAACAATGCTCAAACAGCGAGCCTAACTACTGACCTTAAGATCTGGCAACATTTACTCGGTTGGGGTTAGTTGGTTTTGGAATCAATCAAAACTTTTACTTAAATTTCCCAACATATTATACATTATGACTCACCATTTAGATATTTTACTTAAACTTTACACCTATTGTAGTAGTAAATATATATCATACAAATTAAGTCATCTCCCTCACTTCTTTCCCTCTCAATCTCGATACACATACATATATACTCTCTCTTCCATTTTTCTTTCACCATTGATGAACTTGAAGCTTGGAGCAAGAAATCTTCATAAGTTCATCATCCAACCATCAAATCTTATAACTTCTTTCACTAAAGATCAAGGTAATCTTCTCCTCTCTTGATCTATCCAATTAGATTTCTTTTCTTTAAATTTTTTCCTAGAGGACGATTTTGATGATGATGTAGATTAGATGATTTGAGCTTCAATTAAGATAATTAGATGGATTAGAGAGATCAGTTGTATGTTAGAGAGATTGTACGTCTACATGGAGTACCGAAGGTCATAATATCAGATAGAGACGCCAAATTTACCTCGAGATTTTGGATTACGATGCAGAAAGAATTGGGAACAGAGCTTAATTTCAGTAAAGCGTTTCACCCACAGACAGATGGACAGTCATAGAGGACGATTCAGATTTTAGTCGATATCTTAAGGACAGTGGTTTTGGACCGAGGCGCAAATTGGGAAGAAATCCTACACTTAGTCGAATTCGCTTACAACAACAGCTATCAGGCCACGATAGGAATGACACCGTATGAGGCTTTGTATGGAAGGAAATGTAGATCACCACTTTATTGGGACGAAGTAGGTGAGAGAAAGAACCTAGGCCCAGATGCAGTAAATGAGATGATTGAGATAGTTCGGCAGATACGAGATAGAATGAAAGAAGCTCAGAGCTGACAGAAGTCTTATGCCGATGATCGTCGAACCAATCTTGAGTTTGAAATAGGAGATAAAGTTTTCCTTAAGATATCACCGACCAGAGGAATCCTTAGATTCGGAGTTAAGGGTAAATTAAGATCCAGGTTCATAGGACCTTATGAAATCCTCGAGAAGATAGGACCTGTCGCTTATAGATTGGCCTTACCGCCAAGTCTAGGAAGTGTCCACAACGTATTTCACGTTTCTCAATTGAGAAAATACGTCTATGACCCTAAGCACGTCATTAGTCAGCAAGACGTAGTTCTTGAATCTGACCTAAGCTATGAAGAGAGGCCGATATCGATTTTGGATAGGAAAGTCCAAGAATTAAGAACCAAATTGATACCAATCATTAAAGTGCTATGGAACCAACACGAGCAAGAAGAAACCACGTGGGAGCTCGAGGAGAAGATGAAGGAGAGATATCCTCATCTTTTTGCAGAAGGTATGCAAATTTCGGGACGAAATTTTTCGCAAGGGGGGTAGGATGTAATACCCCAGAAATTCCGTACAGTCTTAAAAATTTAAAGTTAATAATAAAAATGGCTTTGCACGCCTAAGATTACGATTTTGAATTCTAAAACTAACGGTGAAATCTATTTCCGAAAATAAATTACAGAAGTCAGTTAGATGACTACTGTATTTAGGATTATCGCGTACGAAAACTTTTTAGTTCTAGAACTCAGAACGGAAAACCGTCTGATTTTTACATTCACGAAATTGCGATACGAACTCGCCCGAGAAAGTTCGTTTTTTTTTATTTTTCGGACGAAATTCGGACTGTGACGTCCCGAGTTTTTGTCCGAATTAAGTTTTTAAATATTACTTTCCGATTAAGTTAAATATATCGAAATTAATGGTCGAATCGGATTTTGACGATAATGTGCCGAGATACGTTTTCCGTTTTTCGATTTCCGTAACGTTGTATCCCGCCGGAAAAACACGTATTTTCTCCTTTTCTCCCCCTCTTTGCCGACTTCATCTCTCTCTCTAGCATAGATATTTCATTTTTATGTAGTATTATACATTATGACTCACCATTTAGATATTTTACTTAAACTTTACACCTATTGTAGTAGTAAATATATATCATACAAATTAAGTCATCTCCCTCACTTCTTTCCCTCTCAATCTCGATACACACACACATATACTCTCTCTTCCATTTTTCTTTTCACCATTGATGAACTTGAAGCTTGGAGCAAGAAATCTTCATAAGTTCATCATCCAACCATCAAATCTTATAACTTCTTTCACTAAATTTCAAGGTAATCTTCTCCTCTCTTGATCTATCCAATTAGATTTCTTTTCTTTAAATTTTTCCTAGAGGACGATTTTGATGATGATGTAGATTAGATAATTTGAGCTTTAATTAAGATAATTAGATGGATTAGATATGAATTCTATGGTTAAAATTTGAAGAAATCCAAGAACCCCAAATACTAGGTAATACCGAAAATTAGGGGTTCTATGTAGGATGGATTAATTCTAAAATTGATTACATAATTGAGTTTAGAAGATGTCTAATTGAGGATTGGTGAAAGAACAAATGAAATCCCCTATGTAATTGATGATGACCGAAAATTAGGGCTAGGGTTTCACTTGATTTTCTTGATTAATGTTGTAGTAGTATTGGTAATTGGTTAATTGATGTTATAGTAGTTGGATAAATGAATTAATGGAGCTAATTGGTGAAGAAAATCACCCCTTAAATTTCTATGCTATTACCGAAAATTTGAGGAATTAGGGGTTTGGTTGTAGTTTGATCTAGTTGATGATATAATGATGGATTAATGCTTCTAATGATATTAGATGATGATGGGAATTAATTGGAATTATTCTAAAATTATTTTGTAGAACGTAAGAGACAAAGAATTGGAATTTAACCGAGTTTGGTAAATGATTTGATGTTGTGACATACGTAGTAATGATTCTCGATAGATGAAGATTTATAATATAGAATTTGAACGAATTCCGATAACTTTGGAAATTTTGTAAGAGACGAATAAGTGAACATAAGTAATAATTGAGAACTCGAGTAAGGATTCTAACTAGATAATAATGATTATAATGGACTAAGGCACGACTTTGTAGTTGACGACATGAGCATCCGGATTATTATATAATGAGTTGTAGTTATAATCGAGAACTAGAAACGAGAATTGTTAACTTGATTTTGATATAGTACTTGTTAGTTTGAAAGCCGATGTTTAGGACGTCGTGCTAGTAGACGAACGGTGGAAAGGAGTCCTTCACGTACGGGAGTACGTGTTGACTGCCTTGAAGTGTTAAAATCGTGAAAATGTAGATTCGATAACATAGAACGAGCCTAGGAAGTCATATGTCGATTCTATCGAGCTACTAGGGTTAGTCGCGGCAGTTTTGCGACCCTTCCCGGAAACTGTGATATCTTTTAGCTCGTTTATCGGATTTGAGATCCGTAAATTGGAGAGTAATCTAGACTTCCCAAACTTTCTAACGGAACAGGGATAATCCCCTGTTTTCAATTCCTCTGTTCTGGGCAGTCCCCAGAACTACTGCATTGCGCAGTAAATTTTCAGAACTTGTTTTCCTAAGTTGTTTTCTTCGCAACTTAGTTTCATTCGATCGTTTAAGCCGTAATAAGTTAACGACTATCTTTTCTACTGACCTAAGAGTTGTGTATGAAACCTTTCAAGTTCTAAATGAGATTTGTTCGAGTCTCGTTCCCGTTTAAACTAAAAAGACACTAGTAGCGTGCAAATGCCTAAAGAAACAAAACGACTAAAACCTAATTCGAATTTCCATGTTCGATTATCTATTACGACCGAATTTAAAGTGTGATTATTTTACGATGAAGGAGGAAGCCAACACTAAGGAAAGGACGGAAGAACAGAAGAATGGAAACCTGGTTAGTAGTTCTGTATCATCGAGGTGGGCTTTTATATATGAAACAAAATGAGCAATGCTCGAAAACCTTTCTTTATCGCTTTGATATCCGTGTTTTCAAAGTGATAATTATGGCATGAACTGTTTTACGTTTTATGTGAGTTCTCTTGTACCTATCTAAGTTAACATTCGTATTTTCCAGATTTATTAGTTAACCGCTAGGATGTTAACTATCGATCGGCTCTGAGTTAGCTATTAAGCGTTTTCCAGAGTTAGTGTACTTTGTAGCCTGTGGTGTATGTGGTATCCTGTTGAGGGGTAACCAGCCACGGTGAATGAGAATTGGTCAAGATTTGAACGTAACATCTATAAAAAGTGCTTGATCAAGCCAAATTGTGAAAATGAGTCAGAAAATGTTTTAGTAGACACGGGCTATTTTAAATAAAACCCCGATGTGCTACAAATTATGAAATGCCAGATTATCTATACTTATGTTTATGTTTTCGGCAACGTGCCCACTAAGTACTTTTGTACTTAGCTCTGCATATGTTTTCTAAATGTGCAGGTTGAAGCGACGAGAGCGGCGGTGGTTGAAGTTGAGTTGAGTTGCTAGGAAGTCTTTAGCTTATGACCTACTTTCCGCTGCAAAACTCTAGACCTTTTGACGTTATGTACATTTGGTGAATCACTGTAGTTTAAGTCTGTAATCTTTAACTTAGATGCTTTCGAGTACTTTCTGTCAAGTAAACCTTTGTGATTAACTCTTCCTTTATAATAGTAAAGTCTTGTTCATTGAATGTATGATGTCTTTTATGTATGTTTAATTAGTCAGCCCCCTTCTTCCCCGCTTCTTTAATCCAATCCCAGTCGCACCTCAGCTTCTGCCGTCCCTCGGGATTTGGGGCTGTGACAGAGTGGTATCAGAGCAGAGGTTCGTTTTCTGCTCTGGTTATGAGTCAATCTTCTAGTCTGAGTCATTCTTTTTAGTGATACCACAGAGTGGTATCAGAGCGCTGGTTCCTGCTCTGGTCATGAGTCATTTCCCTAGTATGAGTCATTCCTTCTAGTAATGCCGTAGAGTGGTATTTGTATACAAGTCTTCCTTCGAGTAATAATACAGAGTATTTGTTCGTACTCTATATCGAGTCTTCTTTCGAGTCATAGGATAGAGTATTTGTATATACTCTAGATCAGAGTCTCCTTTCAAGTAAAAGATAGGAGTTAGGCTATGACACTAAGATTGAGAATGTAGATGTCAACTCAACGAGGAAAAGGAAAGAATTTTAATGATGTGATTTCTTTTAAATAAGAAATTTATGAATAAGCATTCAATGAGTAGAAAGAGGGAATGGTGCCAAAAATACTTTTCAATGATAACGAAAGTAAAATTGTATACTTTATGTGATTATGTGATAGTACGAGTACTATCTTATGTGAAATTATTTGCGCGATAATTTCTTTCTTATGAAAAATTTTTGGACACAAGAATATAGTTGGATTTTAGGGATTTTTCCCTGTTCAATGAGAACATAGACTTGAAACCTAAGGTCTTTCCGGTTCTTCGAGAACTTAGACGTTTTAAGAAACGTTATTTTGAAATGATTTTGGAAGGAGATCCCCAACATGAGAAGGACTTCTACTGATAAATGTCACGTGCATAAGGTGACATGAATAAAGATTCGGCAAAGTCGATCTTTGTTTTAAAAATCCAAACAAGATTTCCTTGCGAGGAAAATGAAATAAAATGATATGGTAAATCGTGTTAGTAAACGGAGGAAACAATTAGACGTTTGAGAAGCATCGGCTTCGAGTTAAGAAAGATATGAACGAGACGACGAAGATAGAATAAAGGGAATCAAAGCCAAATAAAATAAGTGAACGTTACTTACGTGTAAGTAACGTAAATGACGTCATTCTGTTTTCTTTTCGTATCGTGTTTCAGTAGGGTTCGCCTTGGTCGAACTCTACGAAGAAAATCGTATAGATTATTGGAAGTCGAGCATGAAGCCTGATTAAATTTTCCATCGATCGCCCGATTCTAGCGACGACAGCTGTAACTTAGTTTCCAGAAAGTTATTTTTTAAGTTATATTCCATTTCTTTTGGAATTTATTATATATTTTGTCTTTGAACGAAGACTACGACTAGTACGAGTATCAAGAGTCGTAAACGATAAAAATTCTTTTGTAAATGGATGTTACTTTTGAATAAGTAACATGAATAAAGTAGACATACTTTGTTTTAATAAGTAAGAATCGTTAAGAAATGTTGTTGAGAAAGTAATAAAGAATTAAGGTAAAGTAAGTAAGAACATAGTAAGATAAGGAATGGAAATAAAATCTTGAATTTTTTTTTAATAATATATTTATATATATTGTTTGAGTGCAGTTTCTTGAATTGCTAGAAGTCATGATAAGTGGTTGTTTTAAGTGGTGATATTACAATTGAATAAGGAATGTTCATTTTGTAATTTAAGTATTTCGTTGAGATAAGTTATTTTCCTACCTGTTACTGATCCGTGTTTCCTTAAAACTTTTGTAGGATGGCTAGGACTCGCGTTACTACTCAGAAGAGCCAGCCCTTGGCCGCGTGCGAGCGTGCCATAATAGATATGATACATGACGAGTATTATGATTTCGAGGCAGATTACGGTGAGGAGGATGTGGGGCAGATAGTGAGCAACTTCTCGTCAGTTTATTTTGCAGTACGGCACTTGATTCCGGAGAGTCAGGCGATATCCGACCTAATTGTGCACTTACCGGACGAGTGGCGCGGTTGGGGGCACCGCGTGGCGTGGTACTTTCTTTGGATTTTCGGCGACGACACAGAGCCGACCGCAACTACACAGGATTCGCCCTGTATGTACACAGGGGATTCTTTGACAGCAGATTCATGCTTTCAGTTCCTTTTGAGCTGCATCTCCCCTACAGTCACTTCCCAGCAGAGACCGAGCTAGAGCACCTAGACTTGGACCCAGAGTTTTCCGCCTTGTTGGAGATACCACCAGACTTTGTACCGAGTGAGGAGTCTGACGCGGAGTCAGAGCAGTTAGAGGTAGACGAGGAGCCCGCTGTTACACTAGAGTTACCTCCAGTTAGTACACAGATCGAGGAGTTGATCCCAGGGCCGGGATTCGTAGAGATCGACGCCGAGACAGCCGCGCTGTTAGGATTATCTTCACCGTTTATACCTGATGTTTATGTTAGAGTCAGAGGACCTTTAGAGACAGGACTGTTTCGGGCAGAGTCGGAGTACCGAGGGATTGAGGCGGAGCTTGCTGCCATGTTAGAGCTACCATCTCCACTGACACCGCTTGAAGAGATCTGTGCGAAGTGGGGCGTAGTCAGAGGTCAGATGGAGGCAGGACCGTCCAGGGTCCGTTCCAGAGAGGTCTTTGAGTCCGGTTCCATTCCAGAGCACCTTCTTCCCCTGAAGAAGCGTGCAGTAGAGATCAGTGAGGACTATCTTGTTTCAGACCTTGAGGAGACAGTTTCAGAGGCACCGTCACCACCTCGACTTACACTTTCTGACGGCTCTACTCTGAGGGAGGACGAGGCACTCCAGCTCGTCTTTGGTTCAGAGTCTGATGAGGAGGACCCGAACGAGGATCCTGAGGAGGACCCGGACGAGGATCCGGAGGAGGACCCAGAGGAGGACTCTTAGGGTTTTTAGGCCGTAGAGGGCAGTTCGAACTCGACTATAGTCGGTTGAGTAGAGCGTCGTAGACGCATGTTAGTAGTAGTTGTAGTTCTTTTGTCCTGTACATAGTCGGATCAGTAACTAGTTTTTGTAGTACTCTAACGGATACGAAATTTTTATGAATCGTTTCCGTTCTAGTACTTTTAGTAAGTACGGAGATGCAGCTTGTTAGTGCACCCGGTAAATAGTAGGCAGTCAGCCTAGTTTAGACTAGTAGTAGTCTAACTTTTTGTATAAGTCCTCGTTGGAGGCAGAATTAATATTCTTTTTTATGTATATATATATACATGACCCATGAGAGGGTTTTTAATCACAAGAAAAATTTCCTATGAATTGTGTAATTAAATCAGAATGTCAATAAATTCGTGTGACGAGAAATTTAAGTTTAACTTGGAAGTTAAAAGATTTCGAAGTAATATCGAAACTATGTTCGATATGTCATCCCGTGAACTTGATTAAGTTGAAAACGAGTTAGTAAGTAATAAGAGCGATTAACAGAAAGGACCAATGAGAATTTCAATTTTCCTTTAGATCAAAGAAAATGCCACCAAGAAATGTTAACAATAGGAGAGGTCGAGGACCTGGAAGGCCTCGAGGACGTGGGAGAGGTCAACCGGAGAACGACAGAGAACAAGAGCACGAACAGAATGATACCCCATCACCATCCCCATCACCATCCCCATCACCATCCCCATCACCACCACCTCCACCATCACCCCGTAGGGATATTGAGGATTTATTCCTCAAACGAAACCCCCCAATGTTTAATGGAACGGGCAGCCCTAGCGATGCTGAGCTATGGGTGAGATCTACAGAGAAGATATTCAAACTCCTCAGATGTACTTATGAGGAGAGAATGCTATGTGTCGCGTTCCAACTAACTGGATCGGTAGATTATTGGTAGGAAGCAAGGCAGAAGGTGATACCCGCAGAGCAGCTGGCTCGTTTCACGTGGGAAGAATTCAAGGAAATACTATTTGACAAGTACGTACCCAAGACGTATAGAGCTCAGAAGGAAGCCGAGTTCTATAGCTTGAAGAAAGGGAAATTGACTGTAACAGAGTATGACGCCAAGTTTTGCGAGCTGTCTAGGTATGCGCCGACTCAAGTTGATACCGAGGAGAAGTTATCGAATGTATGATTGAATGTATGATATCTTTTATGTATGTTTAATTAGTCAGCCCCCTTCTTCCCCGCTTCTTTAATCCAATCCCAGTCGCACCCCGGCTTCTGCCGTCCCTCGGGATTTGGGACTGTGACAAGTTCGTAGTTGATTAATAAGTAGGAATGAAGTTGATAAAGATTTCATATAGGTTATGAAATAGAAAATAGAAGTTGAATATTAAAATGGAATTGAAATTGAAATGGAAATTCTAAGTATAAATGATTGGTTGAAAAGACGAGAAGTAATCGTCGTAGTTTTAATCGAGGAACGAGAAAGTATTCACGTTAGATAATTACGAGACTTGACTGTAATGTGATAGAAATTTCATGCACATAAAGGTTGTATAGCATTGATCGAACCTAGGGACTCGTGCGTCGAGTTTTACGAGCGATTAGGGTTTCTCGGCAGTTTTGCAACTCTTCACAGAAACGGCCATAACTCTTAGCTCGTTTAACGAAATCAAGATCTGTTAATTGGACAGTAAACTAGACATCCGTAGCTTTCTTTTGGTACCAAGTACGTTCCCTGTTTCGAAATACTCGATTCTGTAGAAGCTCCAGACCTACTGCCTTGTGCAGAAAATGTCTAAAACTCATTTTCTTAAGTTGAATTCTTTTCAACTTAATTCCTTAAGAACTTTTAAGTCGTTAAGAGTTATCGACTTCCGTCTTTAACTAATATAAATGTCGAGTAAGGAACCAAGTTAGTTTTAAACGAGATGTGTCCAAATCTCGTTTCTTTTAAACCAAAAGAGGTTAGTTAAAGTGCAAATGCCTAAAAGACTTAACCGAATTCGAATTACTTTTTCTTTAAATCATCTCGACCGATTTACTAAAGCATGTTTGATTACGATAGAAGGAGGAAGTCGCAATTAGAAGAAAGGACGGAAGACCGAAGATAGAAGTTCGTATTTGTTCTGTAAATGGTTAAGGTGGGCTTTTCCTATATATCAAATAAAATGAGCGATGCTCGAAAATGTTACTTACTGCTTCGATAAGTGTGTTTTTAAATTGATTATCAGTGTATAAAAGATTTGTTTTATGTGAGTTCTTTTGTGCCTTTATGAGTTAGCCAAAGAGGGCTAACTAATCGATCGGATTCTGAGTTAACCGGAAGGGTTTTCCAGAGTTAGTGTACACGGTAGCCGGTGTGTGTGGTACTCTGTTGAGGGGTAGCCAGCCACGGTAAATAGAACATGCGCGGAAGAAGTTAACTCTTCCCCGGCGTTGAAACAGAAGTTGGGCAAGTTGAACCCCGATGTGTTACTTTAAAGATGTCTGATTAATCTATAAGCTTATGATATGTTTTCGGCACTGTGCCTACTAAGTATGATTATACTTAGCCCTGAATGTATTTATAAATGTGCAGGTTGAGTGACGGAGATGGTGGAAGTTGAGTAGAGGTTGTATATAGGAATGGAGAATAATGTAATCAGTTCTACGTTTTTTTCCGCTACAAACTACTTCACTTATGTTGTATAAACTTTTAGGTTTAAGTTTCATACTTTAAACATAGTCAACTCTTATAACAACTTCGTCTAGTGATTCTTTGAGATCGACTCTCTTTTGTTAATAAAATCGGTTCATAGATATCATCTTGTTTATTATTATTAGTTATGGCATCTATTCAGTTATTATTCCCCCTTCTTCCCCGCTTCTTTAATCCAACCCCTAGTCACACCCCGACTTTGCCGTTCCTCGGGATTTGGAGCTGTGACATAAGCCCTAATTTCGGTCAAGGGAAGAAATAGAGTTAGGGTTCCTTTCTTTTGATTTTTCATGCAAGAAATGAGGTCTAGGACGTAGATCGAGCATGATATGTCAAGATCAAACATTTCTCCTTTGTCTTAGCATGGAGCACGAAATGAAATAGGGAGGAAGGAGAGTTTTTGGTGCTCAAACTTAAGATTAAAACAAAGGAGATGATAGATCTAACCTCGTTTAGAGTTATGCTCGAATTGGAAGTCGATTTCTTGCTCGATATTGAAGCTTGATTGAAGAACAACAATGGTGTGTGTGTGTTAGTGTGTGTTCGGTCAAGAGAGGGAGAGAAGAGAGGATGGAGGCTGCCAAGAGGGAGGGATAGAGGGATGTATACTAGGGTTTGAGAGGAGTTTGTGGCTAGAAGTTAGTTGCTAGTCATTCGATGAATAGTGACTAACTTTATCACTCAATCTCATTAACCCTCATTAACTTAATTAGTCACTTAGCCACGTGATCTCATCCTCAAATACTCCCAAAACATATTACAATGGTTTCAAAATAATTTCCACACCTCAAAAACATCTTTCCAATGAAAAATCAGATAATCGAGTGAATAGTGAAATCTACGACGCAATTTTCTATCCAGCAAAAATTGAAGTTTCTGCAAACTAAACACAGAACTTTCACACATATTCAAAAAAATATTCTCATGCTCATAAACTTCATCATCAACTCGTTTCGGGTTAGTAGAGACAAGACAATCTCATAGAAACTAAAAAAAGACATGTTTAGGCTTTCGGGAGAATTTCTCCTGTCGGATATTTTCTACTCAAACTTAACATATAATAAGGCAACTCTTAAACACATAATTACATTATGAAGAATAAATTAAGCTAATTAAAGAGACGGGGTATTACAAGATGCGTCGGATTGTACACCAAGTCCAAAATTTCGATAACGTGCTTAGCGAGCAAGTCGATTCATGGTTTTGAAGTTGAGGTGATTCTACCTTTTGTACCACAATAGCTGACTTTTGAGCTATTTTTTGACACCAGGCATGTCTCTGGAGGACAGTTTGACTAGTCCGCATCGTATACATCTCTAGAGAAAGACCTTTTCCCAACAAGGAGAATTTACTTGGTCTTAATATCTTTCACCCTGAACCATGTGCATCAAACTTCACAGAAAAACCATTATCGCAAAATTGGCCTATGGAGAGCAAATTATGCTTCAATCCATCGACCAAGGAAACATTTTAATAGTCCTCAAATCAATTTTGAGTATACCAAACCCTTTGGTATGATCTCTAGAGTTATAACCAAAGATAATTGTGGGTCCAACTCGAATGGTGAAGTCTTTGAGTAGATCTTGGTGGTGCATCATGTTCTTTGAGCATCCACTATCCACGACCCATATAGATTTTGCAGACTTCTTTTTCCTAAGCTCGTCTTATTCCTGCAACAAACAAAATGAACTTAGGTACCTACACTTATATGGGTCCTGGCTGGTTAGTGACAGCTACTGTTTCCTTAAAGATCAAAATTGTGCGGTCAGTTCGAATGATCCAGCAAGCTTCCCACAAACGTTGGGTTAATCATCGTGTAATAAGACAGACAAAGACAAAGAGAATATGCAGAAATAATGCACTAAAGATTTTCAAAAGATCTATTCAGTTGACAACTGAAAAACCTCGTCTCAGACCTAGTGAAACAGAAACAATAGTCTTTTGAACCACTGCTCTGATACCACTTAATGGTCCAAGTAACGAGTTAACTGGTGTATGGGAGTCGGCGAGGAATACACCACATTCGACTTGATTTCTCGACAACTGTAAAGCTCAGTTGGAGTGGTCGCACAGTTGGCTGTACAGTGAATTATATTCATCGAACAGAGGTTTTAAGTGCAGTGCGGAATGTGGTGGAAATTTGATTAACTCATTTTACTAGAAAATCTTTTGAAAATGTCAAGTTCGGGAAACTCTTGATGCAGTTTTTGTAAATATGCATGTATGATGCAGTTAGTCTTCAGTTAGTGAATAGAACAGTAACTAAAAATAGAAAGTAAAAACACACTTGTTTTTACGTGGTTCGGAGAGCGACTCCTACATCCACGACCAGATGCCTTGTTGGTAGTCCCTTAAACTGTTTCTGCATACAATTCAAATGTACTGCTTAGTTCGCGGGTACTAAGCAACCTTTACAGTTTATTATGGGTTCGGAGAAAACCTCTCTTTGTTTACGGGTACAAAGGGACCTAGCAACCTTGTAAACTTGATTAGGGTGTAGAGAGAGGTTTGTGGGGGTTTTTTCCAACAAGAAAACCTACAACACTGGAAGTGGATATTTTCTCTCTAAGACTGAGTTTCTCTAACTCTAAAGAGTGAGTAGGCTTAGGAATAAAAGGGCTGAAGCTCACAAGCTTAATCAAAGAAATGTTTTTCTTGGAGAGCTATAAGAGCTAAGAGGGCAGTAAGCATGGGGAGAACTTCTTCTTGCTTGAAAGCTTTGATCTTGTATGTAGTTTTCTCACAGTAGTTTCAGTAGTCTTCATGTTAGAAGTGAGCATCTATTTATTGGCGGAGATATCGAACTAGCCATTGGAAAGAGTTGTTTGACCTTTGCCATGAAAACGATGGGCTCCTCTTTCACTTCTGCAGACTTTCCCGATATGGTAACTGTAAACCTTGCTTTTGAACTACAAGTCTTCACTGTTTGCCCAAAATAAGTAAATAACAGTTTGTCTTGTATTCACGTGATCTTATGCATTTTGAATTCAAACTTTGATCCAAGTCTTCGCTTTAGAATTCTTCTCACTTATAACTATCACGATTCTGAGCACGGCTAATGATTTAACTGTGGTGCTCAAGTTCCGGAGTCAACTGTGATGTCTATAGACTTGATCAGTTGAGCTTTGTCTTAATAAAATCCTTACGCTCAAACAATGAGCTTTTAACTAGAAAGACTCCAAGGCATATCTACTTTGTTAGGGTCAGTTGTGTTGGTATAAATCAAAACCTTACAAATTTCCCAACAATTGTTCTTTATACTTATTCAGGTTTTACATCTCTTATAGTTTCATATTCAAGCTGCATTGGTTCAATATTTGTATCATCTTATTGCTCCATGTTTACAGTGAATATCATTACAAATCATGAAATTAAAGACAAATTATCATAGTAAAAGATTGTCACGCCCTCATTTCCGAAAAAAAGCAAAAATGCCGAGACGCGACAAGGGGTTGAAATAAAGAAGCGGGAAAGAAAGGGGGAAACTTTATTTGGGGATTTAATAAATAAATATAGCTTAATAACTAGAGCCTTTAGATATTAACACGAAGTCATTACACAAAAAAGGGTAATCAAACCAGCATATAACTTAGTAGAATATTCATTGTTCAAAATAAAATAAAATAAGCGGAAGCAAATATTATCTTTACTCAAAAGGAGGTGTTTATGTGCATTAAGCTAATACCAAAAGTTTAAGAGAACTTTATAATGACAGCAACCAACTTCTCAGCACCGGCACCTCACGACGACCGTTCAACCTACAAAATAATTGAAAACATTTTGCAGGGCTGAGTACTAATGTACCCCGTAGGCTTAGCCATTTTAAAATACATTTGATAAAAGAATATTCATGCTTTCAAGTATAACATAGATGGTTTTAAACAAAATCTATGCATACCAAATCATTTCATCAACATAGTACTCATCTATAGGTGCTTACCAAACTATGAACATGTGGGTGCAGCCCACAGAGGTCCATTCTAAAATTTCTAGAAATGAGGAATTTAATCACTCAAATCTCTTCGAATATGGAGAGTAAACTCAATTCAAGTCCGGCTCATAGGATTATTGGGTTCTGCCCACTTAATCCAAACTGTGTACACTAGCCCTGATTTAGCACGGAGGCTAACTTCAAGACCCGATCGTTCTCATCTCATACATAAGCACATATCCAATAGAGATTTAACCAAAAACATTTTAAGCATGATATTCACTTACAGAGCTTAATAACTCAAAATATTTGTACAGAAAAGTAAAGCCCACTTTTCGTTAACCTTGAGTACTGAAAGGAACTACTTCAACGGTGACAGGTTTAGGGGTTTTCAACTGGAAGGCCTACACAAGTAATACTCACTTAAGAAGAAGTTCCTAGCATGTATATATCTTAGTCATAACTTGAATTTACTACGTCCGGTTCTTCTAAAAAAATTTAATTGATTTCTTCAAATTGGCTATACTTCATTATTTCCGAGTATGTTCTAAAATAATATTAAGAGACTTCAAAATTTTTCATAGATGATCTATTATAGTTATGTCACAGCCCCAAATCCTGAGGGACAGCAGAAGCCGGGGTGCGACTGGGATTGGATTAAAGAAGTGGGGAAGAAGGGGGCTGACTAATTAAACATACATAAAAGACATCATACATTCAATGAACAAGACTTTACTATTATAAAGGAAGAGTTAATCACAAAGGATTACTCGACAGAAAGTACTCGAAAGCATCTAAGTTAAAGATTACAGACTTAAACTACAGTGATTTAATAATGTACATATCCTCAAAAAGGTCTAGAGTTTTGCAGCGGAAAGTAGGTCATAAGCTAAAGCTTTCCTAACAACTCAAGTCAACTTCAACCACTGCCGCTCTCGTCGCTTCAACCTGCACATTTAGAAAATATATGCAGGGCTAAGTACAAAAGTACTTAGTGGGCACGATGCCGAAAACATAAACATAAGTATAGATAATCTGGCATTTCATAATTTGTAGCACATCGGGGTTTTATTTAAAATTAGCCCGTGTCTACTAAAACATTTTCTGACTCATTTTCACAATTTGGCTTGATCAAGCACTTTTTATAGATATTAAGTTCAAATCTTGACCAATTCTCATTCACCGTGGCTGGTTACTCCTCAACAGGATACCACACACACCACAGGCTACAAAGTGCACTAACTCTGGAAAGCGCTTAATAGCTAACTCAGAGCCGATCGATAGTTAACATCCTAGCGGTTAACTAATAAATCTGGAAAACACGAATGTTAACTCAGATAGGTACAAGAGAACTCACATAAAACATAAAATAGTTCATGCCATAATTATCACTTTGAAAACACAATTATCAAAGCGATAAAGAAAGGTTTTCGAGCATTGCTCGTTTTGTTTCATATATAAAAGCCCACCTCGATGATACAGAACTACTAAACAGGTTTCCGTTCTTCTGTTCTTCCGTCCTTTCCTTAGTGCTGGCTTCCTCCTTCATCGTAAAATAATCACACTTTAAATTCGATCGTAATAGATAATCGAACATGGAAATTCGAAGTAGGTTTTAGTCGTTTTGTTTCTTTAGGCATTTGCACGCTACTAGTTTCTTTTTAGTTTAAACGGGAACGAGACTCGAACAAATCTCGTTTAGAACTTGAAAGGTTTCATACTCGATTCTTAGGTCAGTAGAAAAGATAGTCGTTAACTTATTACGGCTTAAACGATCGAAAGAAACTAAGTTGCGAAGAAAACAACTTAGGAAAACAAGTTCTGAAAATTTACTGCGCAATGCAGTAGTTCTGGGGACTGCCCAGAAGAGAGGAATTGGAAACAGGGGATAAGCCCTGTTCCGTTAGAAAGCTTGGGAAGTCTAGATTACTCTTCAATTTACGGATCTCAAATCCGATAAACGAGCTAAAAGATATTACAGTTTCCGGGAAGGGTCGCAAAACTGCCGCGGCTAACCCTAGTTGCTCGATAGAATCGACATATGACTTCCTAGGCTCGTTCTATGTTATCGAATCTACATTTTCACGATTTTAACACTTCAAGGCAGTCAACACGTACTCCCGTACGTGAAGGACTCCTTTCCGCCGTTCGTCTACTAGCACGATGTTCTAAACATCGGCTTTCAAACTAACAAGTACTATACCAAAATCAAGTTAACAATTCTCGTTTCTAGTTCTCGATTATAACTACAACTCATTATAATATAATTCGGATGCTCATGCCGTCAACTACAAAGTCGTGCCTTAGTCCATTATAATCATTATTATCTAGTTAGAATCCTTACTCGACTTCTCAATTATTACTTATGTTCACTTATTCGTCTCTTAGAAATTTTCCAAAGTTATCGGAATTCGTTCAAATTCGATATTATAAATTTTCATCTATCGAGAATCATTACTACGTATGTCACAACATCAAATCATTTACCAAACTCGGTTAAATTCCAATTCTTTGTCTCTTACGTTCTACAAAATAATTTTAGAATAATTCCAATTAATTTCTATCATCAACTAACATCATAAGAAGCATTAATTCATCATTATATCATCAACTAAAACAAGCTATATGAAACCCCCAATTTCTTCATAAAAAATCGGCCTTAACAATAAATTAATGGGGGTGATTTTCTTCACCAATTAGCTCCATTAATTCATTTATCCAACTACTATAACATCAATTAACCAATTACCAATACTACTACAACATTAATCAAGAAAATCAAGTGAAACCCTAGCCCTAATTTTCGGTCATCATCAATTACATAGGGGATTTCATTTGTTCTTTCACCAATCCTCAATTAGACATCTTCTAAACTCAATTATGTAATCAATTTTAGAATTAATCCATCCTACATAGAACCCCTAATTTTCGGTATTACCTAGTATTTGGGGTTCTTGGATTTCTTCAAATTTTAACCATAGAATTCATATCTAATCCATCTAATTATCTTAATTAAAGCTCAAATCATCTAATCTACATCATCATCAAAATCGTCCTCTAGGAAAAATTTAAAGAAAAGAAATCTAATTGGATAGATCAAGAGATGAGAAGATTACCTTGAACTTTAGTGAAAGAAGTTATAAGATTTGATGGTTGGATGATGAACTTATGAAAATTTCTTGCTCCAAGCTTCAAGTTCATCAATGGTGAAAAGAAAAAAATGGAACAGAGAGTATATGTGTGTGTGTATCGAGATTGAGAGGGAAAGAAGTGAGGGAGATGACTTAATTTGTATGATATATATTTACTACTATAATAGGTGTAAAGTTTAAGTAAAATATCTAAATGGTGAGTCATAATGTATAATAGTACATAAAAATGAAATATCTATGCTAGAGAGAGAGGTGAAGTCAGCAAAGAGGGGGAGAAAAGGAGAAAATACGCGTTTTTCCGGCGCGATACGACGTTACGGAAATCGAAAGATGGAAAACGTATCTCGGCACATTATCGTCAAAATCCGATTCGACCATTAATTTCGATATATTTAACTTAATCGGAAAGTAATATTTAAAAACTTAATTCCGACAAAAACTCGGGACGTCACAGTCCGAGTTTCGTCCGGAGAATCAAAAAACAAACTTTCTCGGGCGAGTTCGTATCGCGATTTCGTGAATGTAAAAATCAGACGGTTTTCCATTCTGAGTTCTAGAACTAAAAGGTTTTCGTACGCGATAACCCTAAATACAGTAGTCATCTAACTGACTTCTGTAATTTATTTTCGGAAACGGATTTCACCGTTAGTTTTAGAATTCAAAATCGTAAACTTAGGCGTGCAAAGCCATTTTTATTATTAACTTTAAATTTTTAAGACTGTATGGAATTTTTGGGTTATTACAAGTTATAATAATAATATGCTTACTTTTTAAATAATAACCATAATACTAATGCAATAAGGAATTAAACTAATCAAAATTCTGAAATTCTGAACACTATGAAAGTAATAAATTATTACTTGTAAAATGTAAGATTTAATACTTCAAATTTTAATACTGTATCATCACGACTCATATATAAACACGTCTATAAAATTGTATATCCATTAGAATTCTCTTGCTATTTTTAATCAATTAAGACGTAATAGTTTTAGCAACAGTTTTTCATCAATAAAGAGCATTTTCACTATAAAATTCATAACTCGAAAACTACTAGCTCAAAAATTATGAAATTTGATATTTGAGCTTGTAACATATGTATCTACAACATATTAAAATTTCGTGCAAAAATAACTACTGCAAGTAAATGCGATGTCACACTTTTGTAAATGTAATGTTCATTCTATGCATGATACTACAAGATTTCACATAGAACTTAACTTAGAAATACCTTATACTTGAGGAAAAAGAGATGACAACAGGAAATCTAAATGGCGATCCCTCTTCCTTCGAAACCTTCTTAACTACTTATATTTGAAGGAGAAACAAGAAAAGAAAGGAAGTTTAGGGAAGAGAGGTGGCTGGGAAAGGAGATATTTCTATTTCATCTTCATTAGAAGTTTTGAAGCATGAATATTATGAGAGGAGTTTTGGCTGCTGTGGTGTGTTTATCAGTCACTTTGGGAGCTTCTATTTATAGAGGAGAGATTTATGAAGATAAGGGAGAGGAGGGACACGGCAACGTGGGTTTTGATTCATCAAGATTTTACATTAATTGAATAAGTCTAAGAATCCCATGAGTTTTGGGATATGAAGTTTGAATATGTGAAACATATAATTCTGACAATGAATTGTTTGCTTAGATTTTCCTCTTATGCAAAATCATGACCAAAATCCTACTTCCTGTAGTTTACGTCATTAGTGTATACAATATTAACTCATTTGCTTTCCTTTCTTTTTAAAAAAAAAAAAGAAGTCTAGGATAACTAGGATAATGGTAGTAGACATATATATAGTGTACGTATATATCCTATACATGCATATAATTCATAATACTCTTATTTTGTTGTAAACTAGACACTTATGCATGCATGCAAATTCATTTATTATTTGCTTTTATGTTGAGACACATATACAATATTTAAGGTTATACATATGCATACCAATACAATATCTTATAATGCATTTTAGTAGATTTAAATTACTAGCATACTTACTATATTATTACTTTATTATGTTCCTTTCTTACCTTATGCATTGTCGGCATATGCATGTATATTTTATGCATTTTTTTTTATTTTATTAATTATTAGCTACAGTACACTAGTTGATAGCAATGTATTTAGTATCATTCTTCATATTTTGAAGGTACGGATGACAACATGGAGTAGGAAAATACATTGGTCAAATATGAGATTTTCTACATTAATGAAAATGATGCAGAATCCCAAAAAAAATCTCGGAGAACATGTATCTAATGATGGTGTACGGATGAAAATCTATAGATAAATTGGTTATAAGATATCATATTGCAATTCAGGATATCTATGCTTATTCTTTGCACATGATGATGTAAAATCAAATCTATTGATGAATTACTTAGTAGGACATGTTCCTCTGCACAAACTCACCTATATATAATATATGTATAGATATAGTTATCCTTAATTTACACATTTATAGACATTTGCATGCACAAGAGTTGCATGAATTTTGTATGCTATTTAATAAACTAATATGCATAAAGAAATGTAACACATGTAATTTATAGCTAATAAATTAGGCCAATCCTAATTATAACGGAAGGTATTTATAAATATTCTAGCAAAATCTTTATTGGAAATAATAAAAAAAAATTCTCCTCGGATGTAGATAACTTATTTATTACTTAATAAATATCAAATAAATTCGGGTTATCACAAAGATGAGTTGATTACATGATAATCTAGATTACAAAAGATGAGTTCACATGGGATTGTACATTACACCAAAAAAGATAAACTAAATTGATACCATTTACAAATGCAAGTTGAAACCCCAAATCATAGTCTAATATGGATAAACTTCTACACAGATTACATCTCATCTCTTATCCAGCTTCAAATCAAATTACATCATTGATATGAATGCAACAATGAAAGTTGCAAAAACACAAGCAATCACTCTCATTTTCCAATCTTTTTTCTTGATTTTACCTCATTTTTCTTGATTTCTAACTCCAGCTCTTCTATACTGGCACGAGCTTTGTCTAGTTTTCTCTTCAATGCTTCACACTCATTCACCTTTATCCTCAATCTCTCAGCATACAGATTCTCCATCAAAATTTGGGCATCCAACCTCTCAACATTCCTATCATTTTCAATCTTCATCCGATAGAAAGCTATCTTATAGTATGATGATAATTCAGGATCGATCCACTCCCAGAAGAAGCAATCATCAAACTAAAACAAACAAAAAAATTAAAACTTTAAGTGAATTACTACACAATTTCAGTGTAAATAGCTGAAGAAATTAATTTCTTCCAACCTCCCTTTGACGACAATAATAAAAACGTCGCGCCGGATTCCTCTCCGTCATTGAGCTCCTCACTGGATATGTTTGAGAGTCATTTGAGATCAATTGAGAAAAGATTTAAGTTTGTTTTCGAAAACCCTAATATGAATAGTAAATTCTGAAGTTTTCTTCGTAAATTTTTCTTCGAAAACTAGATTTCTAGAATCCTTGATTTATTTGGTGAGATATGAGACAAAGTAGAGAGCTTTTGGAAGTCGTGAAAGAGTTGTGGTGAGTTTTAAATCGTTTGAGAGTTGAATAAAAATATAGGGATGTTTTGCACCGGAAAACTTTTTCTTTCCGGCGATTTAAATCGCGATTTTGACTTGGTTAATCTCTCTTTTCCCTATGAATTCCCAACTCTCATCTCTCTCCCTCACTCTCTCCATGCGCCCTCTCTCTCTTCCCCCCTCTCTCTCTCTCTATCTCTCTCTCCCACCGTCGATACACACACACACATAGATACACCATTTCCATCCATTGTAGCTCAAGGGCTGGAGCTTTAATTTGCATGGAATAAAGTCTATTGATCGATCGAATCGTCAAGTCCAAGTAAGATTAATTTTCCTTGTTTGATTTTGATTAAACTAAGATCAAGAAATATATTTCTTCTTTCCCTCTTGATCGATCGAAAATGGAAGGAGTAGGAAGCTTTGTTCTTCAAATTCTAGAGGTTAGATCATCGATTCTTGCATGGTTTCATGCATGAAAATTGAAAGAAAACCCTTGATCATTTCTTTTAGTTAAGTACCGAAAATGTTTATAGATTTGGGGGTTTTCATATCTTTCATTTGATCTTGATTTTGATGGTAAAATCGAGCTTTATAAATCATTCTAAGAGATTGTGTGCAATCAATTGAAGAAGTCGAACTTTTATCTCTTTTCTCTTTGAAATTTTAGAAAGTTTTGAGTATGAAACTAGGGATTTTCATTGTGATATTCTTAATGAGTTAATTGATGCTGTTTATGATGGATTTGAGCATGTAGAAGCATGAGTATGTGATCTAATCAAAAGTATGAATTAATCCCTTCCTTGTCCAAAATTTTTTGAAACTTTTTAGTATGAAGGAATTGTGATTTTCGATGATTTTGAATATAGATTGCTCAATTGATGATTGATTCAAATTTAGCATGTTTTGAACTTATGTTTAAGAAAAATCAAAGAAATGAAATTGTTTGCCTAAAAGTTGCAAAATTTTGAAACATTTAAGTATAAGAGTTGTAAAATTTTGATGATCTTGTGTTCTAAATGATAAATTTAACATAGATTAATGAAATTGGAATTATTTAAGGCACTATAGAATTTTGAATCGTTGAATTCAGATTTCTATGGAGAAACCCCCAAAATTTTCGAAACTTTATGCCCAAAATGAAGATTTTTTATGTTTGATGTTATTTATCAAAATTGATTGTGAAATCGATCAATTGAAATTTTTCTAAGCATAATAGAATCTCTAATTTTTGAATTTGGATAAGTTTTGCTTAAGTTTCAAAAATTTCGAACCTTATGTGAGAAATTGAGCATGAAATGTTGAGTTCTTGATGTTGTTTGATGCATGTGATGATTTTATGTTAAAATTGGAGTGAAAATAAGCATGATAGCTTTTTGAATTTCTTGATTTGGAGTTCGTATGTGAAAGTTATGAAAAATGGAAGTTTTGATAATGAAAAATCAAAACTTCGTAAGTAAAAATGAAATTAGTGATTTTGATCGAATAATTGTTCGATTGAATACTTTATTTTGAGAAATTTTGATGTAGGTATCGGATGTGGAATCTAATTTCGTATTTAAATTCTTTGATCTATTTTAAGAAGAATGAAACTGTTTTTCGTTCAAAACCGATAACTTTCATTTTTCAAGTTAAAATGTTACAGCCCGCTTTCTAATGTTTGAAACGACTAGAAACTATTGGACAGTGACGGTGAAACAATGGAAAATAAACAAAGAAACATGCTCGGGTACAAGGAAATCTCTATTGAAAGCAATAATAATTAATCAATTTGCCTTCGATTACCCATTTCAAAAACTCAATAAAATAAGTTTATTAATTAAGAGTCAAGAGAGAATCATTCAAAGTGTCGAGCACGAAACTCATTCATCAAATATCTGAGTTGAAAGGATTTAAAACACGATTAAATATTGGTGTTGCAGCGGAGAATTACATTAGGTCCCAAAGTTATATGTATGAAGACATATAACCCAAGCTTAAACAGGCTCGACTCGAAAACAACGAACGCCGCCAAGCACTATGCACCATCATCATCCGAGCTAACCTGAACGTTTTAGAAATAACATGCAGGGCTGATGGTCCCGATACGAGTTTTGGTGTATGGGGGGGGGGAGAATACACCAGTTAGGATTTTTAAAACAACCCCTGAAAAAATACCACAACTGAGTAAGACGACTCAGCTGGAATCACAACTGAGTAAGAAAACTCAGTTGGAAGAGTGGTGCTGTGCGGAATGTGGTATATACAAAAATTAACTCGTATAAAACAACTCACGCTCTGATGCAAGGTCGGTCAATAACTAATCAGTTGAAATGTAAATATGTAGTTTTGAGTGCTGGTTAGTTGGTCAGTTGGATATGCAAAAATTAACTGAACTGAAAACACAAACACATAAAGGATTTACGTGGTTCGGAGAGAACTCCTACGTCCACGGGGAGTTGTGAGTCCATACAACTCAGTCCAAATTCTTTAGGACAGCTACCACAAAGCTTATGCGGGCTTTGCAACCGTTCAAATAAGTTTGCGGGTACTTATCAACCTTACAGATAAGTTTGCGGGTACTTATCAACCTTTCTACTCAATTTCGAGAAGAGCAGGATCCTAACAACCTTTTTAGGGGATGTGAATAAGGGTGGGTTTTGCAACTACTAGCTCTAACAAAGAAGTGAGCTAGGATCTAAGCTTGAACAAATGAAGACTCAAACTAAGATCGAAAACACCAAGACAGATTCTAACTCTCTATGAACTCTCAACTGGTTATGTTCTTAGAGATTAATTGTTGTTTAGCTTGTGCAGAATATCGTAGTTCTTTCTTTTGCTCTTTAGTCTCTTCTCACACTTGTCTGTCTTCTGTCTTGATGAATGAATGAAGGCCTTTATTTATAGGCGGAGAGAATCAACTAGTCGTTGGATGAGCCATTGATCTCTGTTCTGTGAAAGCGATGGCTTGTCTCTCATCTCTGCAGATTTTCCCGATTTGGCAACTGTAAATTTCTGCTTTCCTTCTGAGACAACCTTGTGTTGGGCCAAGTGAGGTAATGATAGAACGTCAAACCTTCACGTGACTTCCTATTTGAAATTCAAATTTCAACCTTTGTCTTTCAACATTGATTAGTCGGTTGAGAAGTTTGATCTTCATCCGAGTGGTCTTCAGCTGATGTTCCATCTGATCACTACCTTCATCTGACATTCTGTCTGGAGAGGAACAATTGAACCCTCAGCTACCTTGAACTTCATGTTGTCGATCTATCGGATTGAGTCTTGCAACTGATGTTCCATCTGAACAGTTGGCTTGAATGCTCAGTTGCCTTTCTTACATCTGATGTTCGTATCTTGAACGCTCAGTTGCCTTTCTTACTTCTGATGTTTTGTATCTTGAACGCTCAGTTGTCTTTCTAAAGTTCTATTCGAGTAAAGCCATGTTGTCGTCTTCAGCTGGAGTCCTGTAAAGATAAAATCTCAACATTGCTCAAACAGCGAGCCTAAATACTAACATTAGGATATGGAAACATCTACTCGGTTAGGGTCAGTTGGTTTTGGAATCAATCAAAACTTTACTTAAATTTTCCAACAATTTCCCCCTTTTTGATGATGCCAAAACCCTACTGACCTATCTAAAATCTCAGCTGAAATTCTAAACAGTCTATAAGATTAAACATCAAAGGGTTAGCACAGTTATAACATGGTATTGAAATAACTTTGCGATTCAGAGCTTGGACAACTAGAGATTGTACGTCAAGGTGAATCGGATATGATGAAAGTTTTCATTACAACTGATGTTTACACAGATAAGCATAAAAATCAAAATACATCAGTTGCTCAAAAACTCTAACTTGGCTAATACTTCAGCCCATACTTGCCAAAAATCCTGACAAAAATATCTCTCTTTGCATCTGATTCCTTCGATATATCTACTCCATGTTCCTGACAGACTCTTCTTGCCTCAGCTGCGATCTTCTGTCGGTTAGGATTTCTTGTGTCTGGGATGAATTGAGGAAGATATGTGACCTTCTGAGGGACGGGGACGGTGTTCATATCCAGCTTTGCATCAATCATTGCTTGCCCGAACTGGTTGAACATGCCTGGATCCCCAGAGTGTAGCTCAGTTAGGGCTTCTTTGAAGGCTTTCCTCAAATCCTCAGTTGTGTACACCTTCCTGTAATAGAAATCATTCACAAACTCTTGCTTGAATGATTCCCAATCGTCATTCCATTCAGCTGGCATCCACTTGTCAACATGCTTGAAGCGTACCTGTAGCTTGATCTTTCCAGGCAGTCTCTGTTGCTTCAATCTCGCTTCAGCCTTTACTTGATGTTTCTCAATTCGTCGTCGGCTGCGGGAGGCAATATTTTTGTCCAAGTTGTTGGTAACCTTGGCAAGTTCTTCCTCAAATTTGTTCACTCTTGTAGCTTGATTGGCAGCAAATTTCTTGATCCATTCAGGATTCATGTAGTGCTTCTCCGGAACATCCATAGCCTTAGCAGCAGCAATACACTCTTCGGTTGTAATACCGTCGAGTTCAGCATCGAGCTCGGCTGCAATCTCGGCTATGAAGTTGTAGGAAACTCCATACTCCTCTGCTTGCTCCATGTCCTTCGCCATTTCATCTCCGCCGACAACAATGGATTTAAGCTGTTGTTATTTCTTGTCGGTTGGCTTCTTTTTCGGAGCTGTCTTTTTCGGAGCGGACTTCTTCTTCAGCTGAGATTCCTTCCAGGCTGGCATTTCTTCTTGTGTCTCATCTTCCCCGATCTCATCTTGCTGCATCACATCTTCCCCCTTTATGACATCAGCAACAAGGCTTGCGACTGAGCCATCCAGAGAGGTGAGTTTCTGTTCAGCCTGCTGGATTCGGTTGAAGAGCTCATGTACTGCACACTCCATATCAACCTTCTTTGCCAGTTCATTATCATGGCGCTCTTGATAAGCTTTCTTCAGAGCAGCGAAGGTTTCATTTACTTCGGTTTGGAAGGCGACAAACTCAGCCTATCTGGATTCGAACCGAGAATCCCATTCTTCATCTTGCGTCTGTTGAGATTTGGCAAGATTGGATTCTAAGAAGGACTTCAGCACGTTCAGTTCTGATTTAATTCCCAGAACGGTTGTCTTCAGGTCGGTGATGTCCTTGCTGGTGGATGTTGAAAGATCATCCAGCTTCACCTTCATCGCATTCTGTTCTTCCAGCAACTTCTTATTCTTTTCCTCTTGAGCTTCCATCATCCTCAGCTGTTCTTCTCTGTTGAGCTGGATGTTGGCAAGCATCTCCTTCCTCAGTTGATTGACCCTCTCAGCGATCAGCTCGCATATTTCATCTGTGGAGGGTGCTGGCTGATCAGCTGGAGCTGGTTGTTCAACTGGTGCTGGCTGTTCAACAGTAACCATGGCTTGGCGATTGGCCAGGTACTGTTGAAGCTCCTATTCCTCCTGCTTGGCTGCTGCGGCGGCTGCGTCAAGGTCATCGACGAATTCAGCAGATTTGACAAGCATGTTGTCAAGAAAGGCGACACAATCTTGTTCGGCTGTCTCCCTAGTGTCTCTTTCTTCTGCCTTGCTGATATCCAGTCGACGAGTCAGCAGTGCAACCTTGTTGTTGTACGCAACTTCAAGGTTGGTGTAGTTGAAGTATTCCCTTATTCGCGACTCATCTTCTTTGACATACCAGTGGCTGAATATGATGTTGAATTGATACAACAGCTCAGTTCCGAGTGTGGCAAAAGTGGGCATGTCGCACGCCTCGAAGAACATTCCGATCAGCTTCTAAAAGCAGTAGGCCAACTTGCCTTCATGTTCCAACGCGACAGCTCGACGATCAGCTTCTTCGTCGATGGGGGAGGGAGAGAGATTTTCATAAGGGATCGGTTCAAGGGTTTCCTCAACATTGGCCAAAGAAGTGGTCGCAATGTTGGCATGGAGCGGGGAGCTAGGAATTTCTGACTGTGTGGGGATGTTGGCATCAAGAGGTTCCTCAACATTGGCCGAAGAAGTGGTCACAATGTTGGCATCAAGCGGGGAGCTCGGAATTTCTGGCTGAGTGTCGGTTGTGAGAACCTCTTTGGGCTGTACGGCATCAGCTCCTACCGTGGGGGAGGTTGGAATATCTTCGGATTCCTGGGATGAAGAAGATGCATCCGAGGAGATGTTCGGCTAATCTTCTAGATCAGTTTCCATCCCTTCCATCACGTTTTGATGGGGAGAGTTCTCCTTCCTTGTTGCACTTTCATAAGGAACAATCTCGAAAGCGTCCTTGTCAACTGAGTGACTCGACTCAGATGGTTCCTCCTCAGCTGGTACCTCCTCAACTAGTTTTGCAACTGACTTCTTCTTGATACGAAGCCTCAACTTCTTCTTAGCTGACTCTTTCTCTTTCTCCTCATCTGACTCATCTCTGAGTCGGCGAGCAGCTGTCGATTTGGAAGTGCGGCCGGCAGCTGGAGGCAGCTCCTCAACTGTATCTTTCTCCTCAGCTGATTTTACAGCTTCCCTTTTGTCTTTAGGAGTGTAAACACTCCGTATCACATCCAGAGCCTTCTTGGTTGTTGGGAACATCATCTGCCTCTTTACTGGGGTCTCCCCACAGTCTTCCCACACCATGTTCTAATCCTTCGTGGCGAGAAGGATCAGGGCAGATATTTTAACTCCAAAGTTGAGAGTTCCCTTGACACTCAACAACTTTTCCCCGGAGTCAGTTGTGGTTTCTGTAATCTTCTGCTTCTCCACTGTCAACTGGTTTTCGAAAAACTTGAACCAGTTGATGTTGTGCTTGTGCTTGTGCTCCAAAGCAATCAACTGCTTGAGCTTTGGTCAGCTGATGTCTCCAAAGGCTCCGCTGTATCCGAAGATAACCTTAGATACAATATCGAACAGAAGTCGATGCTCGGGCTTCAACTTCGTTCGCTGCATGTTGCTCCTCAATCTTTCTGCAGTGATGAGAGCATTCTCCAGAAATTGATCCGCATCTGCATCTGTGATGTTCTCGACGGTGTCTGTGGCGGTCAGATTTGGTAGAATGATGGAGCGAAGCAAATCAGAAACTGGTATGGAGACGGTGACACGGTGGATCGTTCTGGCAGGGACGTCTCGCTGTTGACAGGAGATTTCTGAGACGAGGCCATCTCAGCAGTCGATAGGAGATTTCAGGTTTAAGTAGAATTCCCCGACCTGTCTCCTGAGTAGGTGGGAGGGAAAGACCGTCGCCCACTCAAGAAGGCTGTTTTCCCTGAGAAGATCGGCGAGGGGGGATAACACCGGCGAGTCCAGTGCTTCTTCCGACAGAATCTGCTCAAAATGTATATTGGATAGCATCATATCAAAAGATTCTTCGTATGATGAGGGGACTAGAGCTGGTCCAGAGGATGCCATCTTCTTTCCTTGCGGAAAAGCTTTTGGTGCCATTTAGTATTGCAGTGTTGTTTATATAGAGAGAATAAAACAGAAACTTAGTCGAAAATGGCGAAAAAGAATTAGAGACGAAGATGAACAATTACGCAGATAATCACAAGAATAAAAGGTAAGAAATCACTTCCTGATTTTCCGCCTTTTATAGGTTAGTGGGTCGTTTGAAATCGATGGCCAGGGTTGAATGGTGCGAATCCATCAACGGCTGAGATCTCGCGACTGTTGACTAACTTTGACTGACGTCACATTCCGAGTTCCAATACCCGCGCGTGAGAAGGTGAACTATTTTTATGTCAGCCCAGTCGCACTATAAAGTACGACTATTGATGTTCAGCCGTACTTTACATTAAATGCGCTATGATGGCTATTTTAATCTAACTGACATGCTCAAGAATGTTTGAATTTATTTCAAACATTTTCATTTAAGACACAAACACCTTCAGCCATAAATGATACATGCCAGCTGATGTCGGAATCAGCTGTGTTCCAATGTTGCGGCATACCATCAGCTGACTCGAGTTCGTCTGTTCAGCTGACGTCTGATGTCTTCAGTTGGCGATCTGCATCTGAGATTCCCCCTTCATTTGATCTTCCCCCTCAGATGGATATCTATCTCTTCAGCTCGGCTGATTCCTCATCTGATAGATCCAACAATCCAAGAAGATCGCATAACATCTTGAATTGTGCTTTGGCTAGAGGTTTGGTAAAGATATCTGCTCTCTGAATCTCAGTTGGAATCTTCTTCACAGATACATCCTTCTTCTCAATATGATCTAGGATAAAATGATGTCGGATGTCGATGTGCTTCGTCCGAGAATGGTGAACAGGATTCAAAGAGATAGCAATGGCACTTGAGCTATCACAATGGATGGGAACCTGTCCAGTTGCGACTTCATAATCTCTCAGTTGTTGCTTGAGCCACAACACTTGCATGCAACAACTACCGGCAGCCATATACTCTGACTCGGTTGTAGATGGTCCTGAAACGAGTTCTGGTGTATGGGGGAGGAATACACCAATAAATATTTTTAAAAAACAACCCCCTAAAAATAACACAACCGAGTTGAGCAAATCAGTTGGAATCACAACTGAGTTAGAAACACTCAGCTGGAAGTGAAGTGCTGTGCGGAATGTGGTGGAAAATAACTCGTATAAAAAACAACTCACGCTTAAGTGCAAGGTTGGTCAATAACCAAGACAGTTGATATGGAAGAATGCAGTTTGTATGCTGGTTAGTTGGACAGTTGAATATGCAATAAGATAACTGAAAAATAAAGACAACACACAAAGATTTACGTGGTTCGGAGATAACTCCTACGTCCACGGGGAGTTGTGAGTCCACACAACTCAGTCCAAGTTCTTCTGGACAAACCACAAAGCTTACGCGGGCTTTGCAACCGTTGACATAAGTTTACGGGTACTTATCAACCTTACAAATTAGTTTACGGGTACTAATCAACCTATCTACTCAATTACGGGAAGAGTAGGGTCCTAATAACCTTTTCTGGTGTGTGAAAGTGTGGGTTTCCAACTAATAGCTCGAACAAGAAGTGAGCTATGATCTAACACTCTACGAACTCTCAACTAGTGATGTTCTCAAGGTTGGATCAAAAGACACTAAGACAGAATCTATCACTCTAGAACTCTCAACTAATGATGTTCTTAGAGATTGAATGCAGTTCAGCTCGTGTGAAGTATTTGGTTCTTTCTTTCGCTCTTTGGTCTCTTCTCACACTTGTCTGTCTCGTATCTTTGGTGAATGTATGAAGGCCTCTATTTATAGGCGGAGAGAATCAACTAGCCGTTGGATGAACCGTTGATCTCTGTTCGTTGAAAGAGATGGCTTGTCTCTCATCTCTGTAGACTTTCCGGATTTGGCAACTGAGTGCTTCTGCTTTCCATCTGAGACAGCCTTATGTTGGGCCAAATGAGGTAATGACAGAGAGTCAAACCTTCACGTGACATCCTTGTTTGAATTTCAAATCTCAACATTAGTCTTTCAACAAAGGATGGTCGGTTGAGAGTTTCGATCTTCATCTGACTTGTTCTTTAGCTGATGTTCTATCTGAATGCTAACAGTTGAACTCTTAGCTGATTTGAACTTCATGCTGTTGATCTTCTTGGTTCGAGTCCTACAACTGATGTTCTGAAACTGAACGCTCAGTTGTCTTTCTTGTATCTGATCAGTTGGCTCCGAACGCTCAGTTGTCTTACTTACAACTGATGTTCTCTTGCATCTTCCTTAGTTGACTTTGGCATCTTCCTACTTTTTAATTCTCATCTGATGAACGCTCAGTTGTCTTTCTTACAACTGATGTTCTATCCGAGTGAAGCCTTGTTGCCGTCTTCAGCTGGAGTCTTGTAAAGATAGAATCTTAACAATGCTCAAACAGCGAGCCTAACTACTAACATTAGGATCTGGCAACATCTACTCGGTTGGGGTTAGTTGGTTTTGGAATCAATCAAAACTTTAATAAATTTCCCAATAATTTCCCCCTTTTTGATGATGCCAAAACCCTTATAAAATTCCTACAATGCAAACTGATCTAAATCCTACTGACCTATCCAAAATCTCAGCTGAAATTCTAGACAGTCTATAAGATTAAAGCATCAAAGGGTAAGCACAGTTATAACATGGTATTGAAATAACTTTGCGATTCAGAGCTTGGACAATGAGAAATTGTACGTCAAGTTGAATCGTATAACTGAATAGTTTTTATTACAACTGATGGTTACAAAGATAAGCACAAAAACAAAAAATTACATCAGTTGCTCAAAAACTAACTGAGCTAAAACTTAAGCCCATACTTGCTAAATATTCTAACAAAAATCTCTCTCTTCGCTTCTGACTCCTTTGCTATGTCAACCCCATGCTCTTTGCAAACTTGCCTTGCCTCAGCTGATATCTTTTGTCGGTTGGGGTGTCAAGAGTCTGGAAGGAGGGGAGGGAGATAGGTAACCTTTTTAGGGACCGGGACTGTGTTCAGATCCAGTTTTGCATCTATCATTGCACGTCTGAACTGGCTGAACATGCCCGGGTCCCCTGAGTGCAACTCAGTCAGGGCTTCCTTGAACGCTTTCCTTGGATCGTCAATTGAGAAGACTTTTCTGTAATAGAAGTCATTCACGAATTCTTGCTTGAATGACTCCCAGTCTTCATTCCACTCAACTGGCATCCACTTGTCCACGTGCTTGAACCGGCTTTGGACCTTGACCTTCCCTGGCAACCTCTGTTGCCTCAGCTGAGCTTCAGCCTTAACCTGATGTTTGTCAATGCGGCGTCAGCTGCGAGAGGCAATGTTCCTATCCAGGTTCTTGGTTATCTTGGTCAGCTCCTCCTCGAACTGGTTGACTCTTCGAGCTTGGCTGGCAGCGAACTTCTTGATCCAGCTAGGATTCATGTAATCTTTTTCAGCAACATCCATAGTCTTGGCAGCAGCAATACACTCTTCGGTTGAGATACCATCGAGTTCTGAATCAAGCTCGACTGTGATCTCGGCTATGGAGTTGTAAGAAACTGCAAACTGCTCCGCCTGCTCCAAGTCTTTTTCCATTTCAGCTCCACCTACGTCGATTGACTTGGGAGCGGACTTCTTCTTCTGTGCTGTCCTCCTTTTCGGCTGAGATTTTGCAGCAGCTTCAGCTTGGGTCTCATCTTCCCCCTGCATCTCAACATCCCCCTGCAACTCCTCTTCCCCCTTTTTTATCTTCCCCCTTTTTGGCATCAGCAACAAGGCTTGCTACTGATCCATCCAGAGAGGTGAGTTGTTGTTCGGCTTGTTGGATCCGGTTGAAGAGTTCATCGACCGTGCACTCTATTCCGACCTTCTTTGCCAGTTCAGAGTCATGGCGCTCTTGTTCGGCTTTCCTCAATCCAGCGAATGTTTCAGTTATCTCATTCTGGATAGCAACGAACTCAGCCTAGCGTGACTCGAACCGATACTCCTATTCTTCATCCTGAGTCTGTTGTGATTTAGCGAGGTTGGAATCAGAAATGGACTGGAAGACATTCAGCTCAGACTTGATCCCCAGAACTGTTGATTTCAGATCAGAAATATCCTGGCTGGTGGAGGAGGAGAGTTCGTCTAGCTTTATCTTCAGTGAAATATTCTCCTCCATCAGCTGCTTGTTCTTCTCCTCTTGTGCTTCCAACATCCTCAGCTGGTCTTCTTTGTTTTGCTGGAAGTTGGCAAGCATCTCCGTCCTCAGCTGGTTCACCCTCTCAGCTATCAGCTCGTAAATGTCTTCAGTTGAGGGTGCTGGCTAATCAGCTAGAGCTTGGTGTTCAATCAGAGCTGGCTGCTCAACTGTAACCATGGCTTGACGGTTGCCAAGTACAGTTGAAGCTCCTCTTCTTCTTCCTTCGCTGCGGCGGCGGCTGCGTCCAGATCATTAAGGAACTCAGCTGACTTGATTAGCATGTTGTCGAGCAAGTCAATACAGTCTTGTCCAACTATCTCCCGGGTGTATGTGCCTTCCGCCTTGCTGAGGTCCAGACAACGCGTCAGCAGCGCAACCTTATTGTTGTAGGCGACCTCCAGATTTGTGTAGTTGAAGTAATCTCGGATGCGTGACTCGTCCGCCTTCAGCTGGTTCCAGCTGTGTACCCTTACAGTATCTTCCTTCACATACCAGTGACTGAAGATTAGGTTGAACTGGTACAGCAGCTCGGTTCCAAGCGTAGCAAAAATTGGCATGTCGTGCGCTTCAGGGAACATCCCGATCAACTTCTGGAAGCAATAGGCCACATTGCCTTCATGCTCCATCGCGACAGCCTGACGATTAGCTTCGTCATCGAGGGGAGAGAAAAAGATTTTCATATGGCAATGGTTCAAAAGTTTTGTCAATGTTGGCCAAAGAGGCGGTCTCAACATTGGCATCGAGCTGAGAGCTCGAAATATTGGATTCTGTGGGAGTGGGGTATCAACAGGTTCATCAACATTGGCCGAAGAGATGGTCTCAATGTTGGCATCGAGCAATGAGCTCGGAATCTCTGGCTGTGAGTCAGTTGTGAGAGCAAGAGGCTCTTTGGGCGGTACGGCATCAGCTCCTGCCGTGGGGGAGGTTGGAATGTCTTCAGTTTCCTCAGAGGAGGAAGAAGCATCCGAGGTCAGATCTGTTTCCATCCCATCAGCCACATCAGTTCCAGCAGCGCGAGGAGCGATCTCGAAAGCAGCTGCCCCAGCTGAGTGGCTGGACTCGGATGGCTCCTCAGCTGGTGCCGTCTCAGCTGGCGCCTCCACAGCTGGTACTTCCTCCTCAGCTGGCGTACCCTCAGTTGGCGCATCCTCAGTTGGTACCTCCTCCTCAGCTGGCGTACCCTCAGTTGGCACATCATCAGCTGGCTCCTCTTCAACTGGTACTGCCACAGTCTTCTTGAAGCGAACTCTCAGCTTCTTCTTGGCAGGCTCCTCAGCTTTCTCCTTCTCCGACTCAGCTCGTTGTCGGCGAGCAGCTTTTCGACTTTGTGGGACGGCTGACAGCTGGTACCTCTTCAGCTGTATCCTTTGCCTCAGCTGTCTTCCCAGCATCCTTCTTCTCCTTAGGAGTATAAACACTCTTAATCACCTCTTGAGCTTTCTTTGTTGTTGGGAACAACATCAACTTCTTCACAGGGGTCTCCTCGCAGTCCTCCCAAACCATGTTCTGACCCTTAGTTGCGAGCAGGATCAGAGCGGAGATTTTGCAACCGAAGTTGAGAGTTCCCTTGACACTCAACAACTTCTCCCCGGATTCGGTTGTGGTCTCAGAAATCTTCTGTCTCTCCACAGTTAGCTGGTGTTCAAAATACTTGAATCAGTCGACGTTGTGCTTGTGTTTGTGCTCCAAAGCAATCAATTGCTTGAGCTTAGGTCGGCTGATATCTCTGAAGGCACCACTGTAACCGAAAACGACCTTGGAGACAACATCGAACAAAAGTCGATGCTCCGGCTTCAACTTCGTCCTCTGCATATTACTCTTCTACTTTTCCGGAGTGATGAGAGCACTCTTCAGAAACTCATCAGCTTCCGTGTCGGTTATGTTGTCGATGGTGTCTGTGGCGGAATGATTCAGCGGAATCACTTGGCGAAGATAGTCGGAATCTGCGATGGGGACGGTCACACGGCGGATGGTTCTGGCCGGAACGTCGCGTTGACGACACGAAACCTCTGTAACGACGCCATCTCTGCTGTCGATAGGCGATTGCAGATTGACATTGAACTCTCCGACCTGGCACCTGAGCAGGTGGGAGGGGAAGAGCTTCGCCCATTCCAGTAGGCCGTTCTCCCTGAGAATATCGGCGAGGGGAGACATCACTGGCGACTCCAATTCATCCTCTGAGAGGATCTGCTCAAAATATATCTTGGAGACCAGCAAGTCGAAGGATTCTTCATATGATGTTGGGACTAGGGAGGGTCCGGAAGAAGCCATTTTCTTTCCTTTGGGTGCCATTTAATACGTCTGAGAAGATATATATAAGAAGGAAAGAAAAACTTGCAGAAAATAGTTAGATAGAATCTGAGAAGATGATGAACAGTTACTGCAGATAAACACGAATGAGGAAGGTAAGAGATCACTTCCTGATTTTCCGCCATTTATGGTTTTTAGGCTCGGTTGAAATCGACGGCTAGGGTTGAATGACGCGAATCTATCAACGGCTGAGATTACACAACTGTTGATTAGCTTTGACTTGACGTCACGAACCGAGTTCCAACCAGCACGTGAGAAGGTGAACTGTTTTTCATGTCAGCCCAGTTGCACTATAAAGTAGGCTATTGATGTTCAGCCGTACGTTACATTAAATGCGGCATGATGGCTATTTTAATGTAACTGACATGCTCAGGAATGTTTGAATTTATTTCAAACATTCTCATTTAAGATCATAACACCTTCAACCATAAATGTTACCTGCCAACTGATGTCGGAATCAGCTGTGTTCACCTGTCAGTTGATGTTGGAATCAGCTGTGTTCCAATGTTGCGGCATACCATCAGCTGACTCGAGTTCGTCTGTTCAGCTGACGTCTGATGTTGTCGGTTGGCGATCCGCATCTGAGATTCCCTCTTCATCTGAGCTTCCCCCTCAGATGGATATCTATCTCTTCACCTCAGCTGGTTCCTCATCTGATGGATCCAACAATCCAAGTAAATCATATAACATCTTGAACCGCGCTTCGGCTAGAGATTTGGTGAAGATATCTGCTCTCTGAATCTCAGATGGAATTTTTTCCATAGAAACATCCTTCTTCTCAATATGATCTTGGATAAAATGATGTCGGATGTCGATGTGCTTCGTCCGAGAATGGTGAACATGATTCAAAGAGATAACAATGGCGCTTGAGCTATCACAATGAATGGGAACCTATCCAGTTGCAACTTCATAATCTCTCAACTGTTGCTTGAGCCACAACACTTGCATGCAACAGCTACTAGCAACCATATACTCTGACTCGGTTGTAGAAGTGGCAACACATGCTTGTTTCTTGGAGAACCACGAAACTAGCTTGCTTTCTATGAACTGACAGTGTCCAGATGTTGACTTCCTGTCCAATCGATCTCCGGCTAGATCTGCATCTGAGTATCCGGTCAATTGGATGTTGTCGTCGGTTGGATACCACAACCCAACATTAACTATGCCCTTCAGATACTTGATGATGTTCTTTGCTGCCAACTTGTGTGCTTCCTTCGGTTGAACTTGGAACCGAGCGCACACTCCAACCGCGTAAGATATGTCTGGCCGACTGGCGGTTAGATATAGCAAAGAACTGATGATCCCTCTATACTTACTGGCATCCACAAGCTTTCCCTCAGTTCCAGGTTAAATCTTCCAGTTAGTATTCATCGGGATCCTTGTGGTCTTACTTGTTTGCAATCCGAACTTGGTGATGAGCTCCTTTGTATACTTGGACTGATTGATGAAAATCCCTTTTAGCGATTGCTTCACTTGTAATCCAAGAAAATAATTTATCTCGCCCATCATTGACATCTCGAACTTCTCCTTCATGAGATTTGAGAATTTTTCACACAGCTCCTTAATATCTCCGTTGAGGAAGGCACACTTCACATCCATCTGATAGACCTTGAACTTGTGAAATGCAGCATAGACTAGAAATATCCGGATGGCTTCCAGCCTTGCAACTGGCGCGAAGGAGTCCTCAAAATCGATTCCTTCTTGTTGGCAATAACCCTGAGCTACCAACCTTGCCTTATTCCTCACGATGAATCCAATGGCGTCTCTCTTGTTCTTGAAAATCCATTTTAATCCAATGACTTTGACACCATTTGGTCTTTCTACCAACTCCCATACACAGTTGCGTAGAAATTCGTTCAGTTCTTCTTGCATGGCTGTTGTCCAGTGAACACAGTTGAGAGCTTCCACAACATTCTTCAGGTTCTGGCACATCAGCTACAAAGCAATAAATCATGGCAACATCTCCAGCTTGCTCGAACTCCTCAAGAACTGCCAACTCCTCAGCATATTGAGCGTAAGTGTTGGAATCTTCCTCAGTCGAATCTGGATTTGCAACTCTGCTCCTTTTACGCACACCTTCCGTTGGATCCCCGATGATGTTGTCAGTGGAATGATCTTCATACCATCTCCTATTGCGTCTTCCTTCTTCTTCCAACGTTGGCTGTTCCGTGATTTCAACTGTTGGTGAATCCTGAGCTGTGGGAGATGCTGGAATCTTCAGAACTGGTGATTGATCAGCTGTTGAGTCTGGATCCTCAACATTGACAATATTTTGAACTGGGCTTGGTTGGGCTTCGGATGCTGATGCAGTTGGAGTGACATCAGCTGGAGTTCCCCCTTGAGATGAGCTGGGGTCATCGCATTCATCTTCAGAGGAGTAAGGATCATCATCCTCGGTTGCCCATACCAATGGTTTAGCTAGATTCTTTTCCCTTAGAGCCTGCGATCTGGTGAGAACAGGTGGAACTTGTTGATCAGCCTGTTGTCCTTTAGCCTGTTCCTGTGTCTCCATAGCTCGTATGGTGTCTTTCCCAACCGCTTGGTCAGAAGAGACCGGTTCTGGGTGTAGTAGGATGTGTTGATAGCCTCAGCCCAAAATCTCTTTGGCAGAGCTGAGCTTGTCAACATGGATGTAGCTGCATCTTTCAGCGTTCGGTTCCTTCGCTCGGCTACTCCATTCTATTGCGGAGTACGCGCAGTTGATGTTTGATGAGTAATTCCATGCTTCTCGCAGTACTCGATGATGGTTTCATTTAGAAACTCGGTTCCACGATCTGATCGGATAGAAATACTTTTCATCTCTTGTTGGTTCGATATCTGATCCATTAGCTTGGGTAGCTCATCTCGGGTTTCACTCTTATGACGCATGAAAATGGTCCACGTGTATCTAGAATAATCATCAGTTACAACAAGGGTATACTCGTTACCATTCATGCTTTCTGGTGTAACTGGCCCGAAGAGATCCATGTGGATCAGCTGTAACACTCGGTCGGTTGAGGGAGTTGATTTCAATCGAAAGGAGGATCTAGCGAGCTTTCCCAACTGGCATGCACTGCAGATATGTGTTGTTGAAAACACTCGGTTTGGTATGCCTATTGCATGTTCTTGTCTGGCAAGTCGGTTCATAGACTTGAAATTCAGATGGTTGAGCCTTTTGTGCCACAGCCAGCTCACATCTGAACTGCTCTTTGATAACAGGCAGGTGTCAGGAGGACTACTGTTCCAGTCAGCATAGTAGACATTTCCGGTTGGTGATCGATTTCCCAACAATATGACCTGCTTTGTTCCGACATTTTTAACCTTGCAACCCTGTGCATCAAACTTGATAGAGAAACCATTATCACAGAATTGGCTGATGGAGAGCAAGTTATGCTTCAATCCATCAACATAAAAAAACATTAGAAATCGAAACGTGATTGGTTTCAAGGGTACCATAACCTCTGGTGTGGCCTCTTGAGTTGTCACCAAAGGTAACTGAGGGTCCTTCTTTCTCCATGAAACTCCCAAGCAAATCCTTCAGATTTGTCATGTGTTTCGAGCATCCACTATCCATCACCCACATGGTTCTTGATGCCTTATTCTTCCTCAGCTGTTTCTCCTGTTCCTGCACAGAGAAACTCGCTTAGGTCCCCAATTTTAGTTAGGTCCTGAAGGGTTAGAACCAGTTCCCCCTTGAACTGTGGGACGTTTTTTCCTGTATACTCAGATAGATTTATCATTCCAGATCACTTTTCCTTCATCATCAACTATAACAACGCCTCGGTTATCCTTGGGCTTGTTGTTAGTAGTGATGTTCTGTTTCTTGGGAGGAGATGGATTTTTCCCATTTTGAGCTTTCGGAGGAGAGGCTTTCCCCCTTTTTTGATGGCGCTTTTTATCCTGTTGGATTTGTCTATGAGGTCCGACGCCATGCTGGAATCTTTGTGGCTGATTCTGATTCCAACTCCCTAAATGTTGTCTATAGTTGTTCATGTCCTATTGTTGGTTCATGCTGTGGCATGAATATCTCCAGCTGTTCAAACTGCTCCTCATAGGTTGACTCGGTTGGAACCTCTGGTTGAACTGATGATGGAACCGTTGTTGATTCAGATGGTTGGATCCTTGTCGGTTCTGCGGTCGGTTCCATTCTTTCTGATGTTGGCTCTGAGGTCGGTTCAGAGGTCGGTTCAGAGGTCGGTTCTGAGTTCGGTTTCGATTGTATCTCCGATGCCTCTGGTTCCTCTTCTGACTCTTGGAACATTCCCCCTCAGTTGATGTCCCAACCGATGGAATGTTCTGTTCTCCATCCACTGCTCCTTTTCCTTTGGGGAGATTCAGGTTCAACTGTGTTAGGTTCTACAACCTTGACTTCCACAGCTTTGATGAAGGTTGCTGGAGGAATTCCAGTATCCTTGATCACATCATAACCGAGTTCTGACACGTCATCCATCTGTCGGCTATAACTGATGAGATTCTCGATGATCTTGGATGACTGATATAGCTTTATTAAGTTGTCCTTCTCAGTTTGCAACTCCTTGAGGAGAACAGCTATATGCTCGGTCTGTCCGTCTGACTTCTTTATCAGCTAGTCGATCTGAGCCTCTTGCTTTTTTAACTGATCATGCTGCTCCTGGATTTGCTTCTTCAACTCCTCATCGGTTGGAGCATTAGTTCGGTTGGCCGTATTCAGTTGATTTTTGAGATTATCAATCTCTTCAGTTTGGCTATTAATCAGATCGTCCTTTTCGGTTAAGGATTCTTCAAGTTTGGTGAATTGTTCTTGAAAACTCTTAAACTCAACCGATTGCTGATGTAGTTCCTCACTGAGTTCTTGAAAGTCACTCTAGGAGGGTTCCAACTCTTCATCCAGTTTTTCCTTCATGTTAGAAATATTGGAAGAATTTAAATTAAAAGGACTAGAGTGTACCTCAGTGTCATCCTGGTCGGTTGCAAGTGCCATGAGGCATTGATCCTGACCGATAGCGTTGTTGGGGGAAGTCAACTCATCCTCATCTTTAGTGTCAGTGAAGATGTTCATGTCATCAGCTGCTTCTTCTGCAACCATGGCCTTGTTCTTTCCAGTTTGGTTGGCCCTCAACGCTTCTCTTTCTTTCTTCGAGAGGTCTGGACAATCTGCTTTGAAATGTCCCTCCTTGCCACATTCAAAGAAACCGTTGTTCACAGGCTTTGAGTTGTCTCGAGTTCGGTTAGATTTGTAGAACCTCTTGTATTTTCCGAACCGAGTGTCCATGTCAGCTAGCTTCTTTGACAGGGCGGCTATACTCTGTTGCAGCTCTTCTCTGCTTGGCTCCTTCGTAGCTGTGTCCGCTGATCTTGTTGGCCTTGATGTTCACGGCTTTGAATAGTCAGCTCGGAGTTCTACTGACTTTGTGGCTGAACCAACATCCTCATGTCGACTCGTCTGAACCGAGGACTGAGTTGACCTTCGTCGGTTCACCTTGTACTCATTTCCCTTCAGAATTGAGAACAATCTTTCAGTTCCCATCTCACCAAGGTCAACTCGGCTCTCATGGATATTGGTGAAGGTATCCTACTCAGCTGGTAGAGCTTGTAATACTTTGAGGTTGATTTCTCTCAAAGTATATTTTCCTCTTCGGATGGACTGGATCCTTCTGATGATGTCCATAAACCGGAGCTCTAACTGATCAATGGTTTCATCAGTTCTCAGACAGAAGTTGTCAAAGTCTTGACAGGCATGTGAGAACTTGTTCTCCTTTGTTTTGTCGCTTCCTTCACTCAGAGATGCCAAGATATCCCACATCTCTTTAGCGGTTTTGCACTCTTCTATCCAAGGAAGATAGTCTTGTCCAAATGTGGACATGATTGTGCTCTGAGCCCAGATGTCCAACTGGCTCACTTTAGCTTCCTCTGGAGTGAAGTCTTCTGGCTTCTTCTCCACTAACTCCACAGTTGCATCCCCATCGTTGGGATTTGTAGGAGTGCGAGTGACTCTCTCTCTGATGATGATCGGTCCGGATGTGAGTACTTGTTGCATTCGATGATACTTTGATAGTAGGATCTTCTTCATCCGAGTTCTCCAGGATGTATAGTTCACTACCGAGAACATGACCACGATCTTGTCTTTAACATCCATCTGCACACAACAACAGAAGAAAAATGCAAGCAGATATGCACTAGCGTGATAAAGAGATCTGTTCAGTTGACCACTGAAGAAAACACCTCGAATTTCACACCTTGTGAAACAGAGTCAGCAGTCTTTTGAACCACTGCTCTGATACCACTTGATGGTCCCGAAACGAGTTCTGGTGTATGGGGGGAATACACCAGTAAAGATTTTAAAAAAACAACCCCCTAAAACTAACACAACCGAGTAGAGCAACTCAGTTGGAATCACAACTGAGTTAGAAACACTCAGCTGGAAGTGAAGTGCTGTGCGGAATGTGGTGGAAAATAACTCGTATAAAAAATAACTCACGCTTAAGTGCAAGGTTGGTCAATAACCAAGACAGTTGATATGGAAGAATGCAGTTTGTATGCTGGTTAGTTGGACAGTTGAATATGCAATAAGATAACTGAAAAATAAACACAACACACAAAGATTTACGTGGTTCGAAGATAACTCCTACGTCCACGGGGAGTTGTGAGTCCACATAACTCAGTCCAAGTTCTTCTGGACAAACCACAAAGCTTACGCGGGCTTTGCAACCGTTGAGATAAGTTTACAGGTACTTATCAACCTTACAGATTAGTTTACGGGTACTAATCAACCTATCTACTCAGTTACGGGAAGAGTAGGGTCCTAATAACCTTTTCTGGTGTGTGAAAGTGTGGGTTTCCAACTAATAGCTCGAACAAGAAGTGAGATATGATCTAACACTCTACGAACTCTCAACTAGTGATGTTCTCAAGGTTGGATCAAAAGACACTAAGACATAATCTATAACTCTAGAACTCTCAACTAATGATGTTTTTAGAGATTGAATGCAGTTCAGCTCGTGTGAAGTATTTGGTTCTTTCTTTCGCTCTTTGGTCTCTTCTTGCACTTGTCTGTCTCGTATCTTTGGTGAATGAATGAAGGCCTCTATTTATAGGTGGAGAGAATCAACTAGCCGTTGGATGAACCGTTGATCTCTGTTCGTTGAAAGCAATGGCTTGTCTCTCATCTCTGTAGACTTTCCGGATTTGGCAACTGAGTGCTTCTGCTTTCCATCTGAGACAGCCTTGTGTTGGGCCAAATGAGGTAATGACAGAGAGTCAAACCTTTACGTGACATCCTTGTTTGAATTTCAAATCTCAACATTAGTCTTTCAACAAAGGATGGTCGGTTGAGAGTTTCGATCTTCATCTGACTTGTTCTTCAGCTGATGTTCTATCTGAATGCTAACAGTTGAACTCTTAGCTGATTTGAACTTCATGATGTTGATCTTCTTGGTTCGAGTCCTACAACTGATGTTCTGAAACTGAACGCTCAGTTGTCTTTCTTGTATCTGATCAGTTGGCTCCGAACGCTCAGTTGTCTTACTTACAACTGATGTTCTCTTGCATCTTCCTTAGTTGACTTTGGCATCTTCCTGCTTTTTAATTCTCATCTGATGAACGCTCAGTTGTCTTTCTTACAACTGATGTTCTATCCGAGTGAAGCCTTGTTGCCGTCTTCAGCTGGAGTCCTGTAAAGATAGAATCTTAACAATGCTCAAACATCGAGCCTAACTACTAACATTAGGATCTGGCAACATCTACTCGGTTTGGGTCAGTTGTCCTTGGAATGATCTTCATACCATCTCTTGTTGCATCTTCCTTCTTCTTCCAACAGTGGTTGTTCCTTGATTTCAACTGATGGGATAACCTGAGCTGTGGGAGATGCTGAGATCTTCAGAACTGGTGATTCATTTGCTGTTGAGTCTGGATCCTCAACATGGACAATATTATTCAGTTGGAGTGACATCAGCTGAAGTTTCCCCTTGAGATGAGCTGGGGTCCTCACATTCATCTTCAGAGGAACAAGGATCATCATCCTCGGTTGCCCATACCAATGGTTCAGCCAGATTCTTTTGCCTTAGAACCTGCGATCTGGTGAGAACTGGTGGAACATGTGGATCTGCTTGTTGTCCTTTAGCCTGTTCCCTGCACTCAAAAGTAGATTCATCAAAACTAACATGAGGTGTTATCTCCACAACACGAGAACTGTTGTTAAAAACTCTATAAGCCTTGATCCGAGCGGCATATCCGAGAAATATGCCCTTCGAAGCCTTGGCGTCAAAAGTTTTCAACTGAGTCTTCCCATTGTTGTGAATATAACACTTAGAACCAAAAACGCAAAAATATGAAATATCAGGCTTCCTGCGTCTCCATAGTTCATATGGAGTCTTTCCCAACCGCTTGGACAGAAGAGACCGGTTCTGGGTGTAACAAGCTGTGTTGATTGCCTCAGCCCAAAATCTCTTTGGCAGATCTGAGCTTGTCAACATGGATGTAGCAGCATCCTTCAGCGTTCGGTTCCTTCGCTCGGCTACTCCATTCTGTTGTGGAGTACACGCAGCCGATGTTTGATGAGTGATTCCGTGCTTCTCACAGTATTCGATGATGGTTTCATTGAGGAACTCGGTTCCACGGTCTGATCGGATAGAAATAATTTTCATCTCTTGTTGGTTAGATATCCGATCCATCAGCTTGGGTAGCTCATCTCGGGTTTCACTTTTGTAACGCATGAAAATGGTCCACGTGTACCTAGAGAAATTATCAGTAACAACAAGTGTATACTCGTTACCATTCATGCTCTTGGGAGTAACAGGCCCGAAGAGATCCATATGGATTAGCTGCAATACTCGGTCGGTTGATGGAATCGTTTTCAACGGAAAGGAGGATCTAGCGGGCTTTCCCAGCTGACACGCACTGCAAATATGTGTTGGTGAAAACACACAGTTCGGAATACCCTTTGCATGTTTCTGTCTCGCAAGTCGGTTCATTGTCTTGAAATTCAGATGGTTGAGCCTTTTGTGCCACAGCCAGCTCACTTCTGAACTGCTCTTTGATAAAAGACAAGTGTCAGGAGGACTACTATTCCAATCTGCATAGTAGACATTCCCGGTTGGGGATCGATTTCCCAACAATATGACTTGCTTTGTTATGACATTTTTGACCCTGCAGCCCTGTGCATCAAACTGATAGAGAAACCATTATCAAAGAATTGGCTGATGGAGAGCAAGTTATGCTTCAATCCATCAACATATGAAATATTGGAAATAGACACGTGATTGGTTTCAAGGGTACCGTAGCCTTTGGTGTGACCTTTTGAGTTGTCACAAAAGGTAACAGATGGTCCTTCTTTCTCCACGAAACTCCAAAGAAAATCCCTCAGATTTGTCATGTGTTTCGAGCATTCACTGTCCATCACCCACATGGTATGTGATGCTTTATTCTTCCTCAGCTGTTCCTCCTGCTCCTGCACAGAGAAACACGCTTAGGTCCCCAATTTTAGTTGGGTCCTGGAGGGTTAGAACCAGTTCCCCCTTGAACTGTGGGCCGCTTTTCCCTGTAGATTCTGATAGATTTGTCATTCCAAATTATCTTTCCTTCTCCATCAACTATAACAACATCTCGGTCATCCTTAGGCTTGTTGTTCTCATTGACGTTCTGTTTCTTGGGAGGAGATTGATTTCTCCCATTGTGGGCTTTAGGAGGAGAGGCGTTCCCCCTGTATTGTTGATGTTTCTGACCCTTTTGGTTTTGCAGATGAGGTCGGATGCCATTTTGGAATCTTTGTGGCTGAGTCTGATTCCATTTTCCTGACTGTTGACGACAGCTGTTCATGCCCTGTTGTTTATTCATGTTCTGGCATGAATATCTGCAGCTGTTGGAACTGTTCCACATTGGTTGACTCTGATGGAATCTCTGGTTGTTCTAATGATGGAACTGATGTTGATTCTGTTGGTTGAATCCATGTCGGTTCTGTTGATTCCATCCCTTTTGAGGTCGGTTCAGAGGTCAGTTCTGAGGTCGGTTCTGAGGTCGGTTCTGATTGTATCTCCGACATCTCTGGTTCCTCTTCTGAGTCCTGGACCATTCCCCCTCAGTTGTTATCCCAACCGATGGATTTTTCAGTTCTCCAACCACAGCTCCTTTTCCTTTCTCAGCTGCAGTTCCCTTAGCGGGTTGTGTTGTAGATACTTGCTGTGACGTGGAGGTTGGATTGAGTTGGGGAGTTGCAGACTCAACCGGATTTGGTTTGGCAACCGTGACATCCACAGCCTTGATAAAGGTTGCGGGTGGAATTCCAGTGTCCTTAACCATGTCATATCCGAGTCCAGACACGTCATCCATTTGTCTTCGGTAACTGATGAGATTCTCGATGATTTTGGATGATTGATATAGCTTTATCAGGTTGTCCTTCTCGGTTTGTAGATCCTTGAGAAGAACAGCTATATGCTCGGTCTGTGCATCTGACATCTTCATCAGCTGGTCGATCTGTGCCTTTTGTTTGTTCAACTGCTCTTGCTGCTCCTTGATCTGCTTCTTTAGCTCCTCATCGGTTGGAGCCTTAGTTTGGTTGGCAACATTCAGTTGACTTTTGAGATCATCAATCTCTTCGGTTTGATTTTTGATCAGATCATCCTTTTCGGTTAAGGATTCTTCAAGTCTGGCAAACTATTCTTGAAGATTTTTAAACTCAACCGATTGCTGATGCAATTCCTCACTGAGTTCTAGGAAATCACCCCAAGAGGGTTCCAACTCTTCATCTACTGTTTCCTGCATGTTAGTAGCATTGGAAGAATTTAAATTAGCTGGATTAGAATGTACCTCAGCATCATCCTGGTCAGTTCCAAATGCCATGAGACATTGATCCTGTCCGATAGCGTTGTTGGTGGAAGTCAGCTCGTCCTCATCTTCGGTGTCAGTGAAGATGTCCATGTCATCAGCTGCTTCTTCTGCAACCATGGCCTTGTTCTTTGCATTTTGCGTGGCCCTCAACGCATCTCTATCTTTCTTCGACAGATCTGGACAATCAGCTTTAAAATGTCCCTCTTTGCCGCATTCAACGCAACTGTTGGTCACAGGCTTTGAGTTATCTCGTGTTCGGTTGGATTTATAGAACCGCTTATATTTTCTGAACCGAGTATCCATGTCAGCTAGCTTCTTTGACAAGGCAGCTATACTCTGTTGCAGCTCTTCTCTGCTCGGCTCCTTCGAAGCTGTGTCTGCAGATCTTGTTGCCCTTGATGTTCGCGGCTTGGAATACTCAGCTCGAAGTGCTACTGTCTTTGTTCTGGAACCAACATCCTCAAGTCGACTCGTCTGCACCGAGGACTGAGTTGATCTTCGTCGGTTCACCTTGTACTCGTTTCCTTTCAGAATTGAGAACAGTCTGTCAGTTCCCATTTCTCCAAGATCAGCTCGGCTTTCATGAATATTGGTGAAGGTGTCCCACTCAGCTGGTAGGGCTTGTAATACTTTGAGGTTGATTTCTCTCAAAGTATATTTCCCTCGTCGGATAGACTGAATCCTTCGGATGATTTCCATGAACCGAAGCTCCAACTGATCAATGGTTTCATCAACTCTTAGACAGAAGTTGTCAAAATATTGACAAGCATGGGAGAACTTGTTCTCCTTGGTTTCGTCACTCCCTTCACTAAGAGATGCCAAAATGTCCCACATCTCCTTAGCTGTGTTGCACTCTTCTATCCATGGAAGATAGTCTTGTCCAACTGTGGATATGATAGTGCTCTGAGCCCAGATATCCAGCTGGCTCACTTTAGCTTCCTTAGGAGTAAAATCTTCTGGCTTCTTCTCGACCATCACCTCAGTTGCATCCCCATTATTTGGATTTGTAAGAGTACGAATGACTTTTTCCATGATGGTGATCGGTCCGGATGTAATCACTTGTTGCATTCGATGATGCTTGGACAGTAGAATCTTCTTCATCCGAGTTTTTCAGGATGTATAGTTCACAACTGAGAACATGACAACAATCTTGTCTTTAACATCCATCTGCACACAACAAACAAACAACGAATGCAAGCAGAAATGCACTAGCGTGAAAAAGATCTATTCAGTTGACCACTGAAGAAAAGCACCTCGATTCACACCTTGTGAAACAGAGACAGCAGTCTTTTGAACCACTGCTCTGATACCACTTGATGGTCCCGATACGCGTTCTGGTGTATGGAGGGGGGGGGGAATACACCAGCTAGGATTTTTAAAACAACCCCCTGAAAAAATACCACAACTGAGTAAGACGACTCAGCTGGAATCACAACTGAGTAAGAAAACTCAGTTGGAAGAGTGGTGTTATGCGGAATCTGGTGGATACAAAAACTAACTCGTATAAAACAACTCACGCTCAGATGCAAGGTCGGTCAATAACCAAATCAGTTGAAATGTAAATATGCAGTTTTTAGTGCTGGTTAGTTGGTCAGTTGGATATGCAAAAATTAACTGAACTGAAAACACAAACACACAAAGGATTTACGTGGTTCGAAGAGAACTCCTACGTCCACGGGGAGTTGTGAGTCCACACAATTCAGTCCAAAATCTTTAGGACAACTACCACAAAGCTTACGCGGGCTTTGCAACCGTTCAGATAAGTTTGCGAGTACTTATCAACCTTACAGATAAGTTTGCGGGTACTTATCAACCTTTCTACTCAATTTCGGGAAGAGCAGGATCCTAACAACCTTTTTAGGGGATGTGAATAAGGGTGGGTTTTCCAACTACTAGCTCTAACAAAGAAGTGAGGTAGGATCTAAGCTTGAACAAATGAAGACTCAAACTAAGATCGAAAACACCAAAACAGATTCTAACTCTCTATGAACTCTCAACTGGTGATGTTCTTAGAGATTAATTGTTGTTTAGCTTGTGCACGATATCGTAGTTCTTTCTTATGCTCTTTAGTCTCTTCTCACACTTGTCTGTCTTCTGTCTTGATGAATGAATGAAGGCCTCTATTTATAGGTGGAGAGAATCAACTAGCCGTTAGATGAGTTGTTGATTTCTGTTCTGTGAAAGCGATGGCTTGTCTCTCATCTCTGCAGATTTTCCTGATTTGGCAACTGTGAACTTCTGCTTTCCTTCTGAGACAACCTTGTGTTGGGCCAAATGAGGTAATGACAGAACGTCAAACCTTCACGTGACTTCCTATTTGAAATTCAAATTTCAACCTTTGTCTTTCAACATTGATTAGTCGGTTGAGAAGTTTGATCTTCATCCGAGTGGTCTTCAGCTGATGTTCCATCTGATCGCTACCTTCATCTGACATTCTGTCTGGAAAGGAACAGTTGAACCCTCAGCTGCCTTGAACTTCATGTTGTTGATCTATCGGATTGAGTCTTGCAACTGATGTTCCATCTGAACAGTTGGCTTGAATGCTCAGTTGCCTTTCTTACATCTGATGTTCTGTATCTTGAACGCTCAGTTGTCTTTTTTACTTTTGATGTTCTGTATCTTGAACGCTCAGTTGTCTTTCTGAAGTTCTATCCGAGTAAAGCCATGTTGCCATCTTCAGCTGAACCCTGAATACTAACATTAGGATATGACAACATCTACTCGGTTGGGGTCAGTTGGTTTTGGAATCAATCAAAACTTTACTTAAATTTCCCAACAAGGGCTGAGTACTTTGTACTCAGTGAACACATGCCAAGATAATTTAAAGCTTGCTCGATAGAGCTATATAATTGATCTTGTCTTTCTTGTTGCATCACAAGTATTACAGTTATAAAACAGTTTACTTGTGCATGCAAGAAAAATCATTTCACTTTTGAAAATGTGTGCGCATGTCATAATATATAACTCAAGTGTGTACCAATTCTAAAAGCAAATATGAGTGTTGAGAAGTAGGCCTCCTTCTCAAACACCGTGACCGGCTCACCCATAGAAAAACTCACGATCACTTCTATGTGTACACAGAAATCCCGTCTCACACAGGACCGAATTCGTCTTCTTCAAGTAGGTGGTAACATACATCAAAGCTCAAAATTTGGAAAGTCAATTAATTTAAAAGTCACATAATATGATAATAGTAATCATATTCATCGATTTGTTTCGGTTAGAAAGCCCACCTGTTATCCAGCGATTTTGCTCAGAATACCTCATTCCGTCTCGCTCCTTACGTCTGGACTCCACTCGTTTCTTACTATTGAACTTCACTCGTTCCTTCAAGGATAACATTCTTATAAGGGCGAGTTCTATTTCTCGATTGAAAATGGAATCTAAACTCGATTACTCGGATTTCTCTAACTTTTCTCGACTCGACTAATCAAACTTTCCGATTCTTAACTCTACTCAAGTATTATACCAACAAACCTTCCTTAGACTCGACATACTCAACAAACTTGGTCCATCAAACAATTTGAGACTTATTCAAATAATAAAAATCGAGATATCACTATTCATTCCATAATCTCGGAATTTCTCGATTTCACACATCCAACGACTTCAGAAAATTACGAGATTAAATCCTGATCACTTTAAACACAATTCATTCACATTCAAGTCGGCACATGACAAATCAAGTATTCACAAATAGGTAAACGATCGACTTCAATAAATAGTCGGAAAATGAAAATTTTCCAAACTTTCTTAAAATATTCTAGAAAAATTCTAGAAATTCACATATATTCATACATGCTCAATTTCATACTTAGAAACTCATTCAAGACTCAAAACACTGTCTCATGTTGACTTGATACAACTCGACTTTTTAACTTAAAAATTAAAGTTATCGGGTTTGAATGAAAACAGTTTCATTTCTCTTATAACAATTTAAGGAGTTGAAATATGGAATCGGATTTGAAATCCGAGACCTCACGCAAAAGTTCTCGGAATAAAGTAAGGCACTGTTATCTTAAAAAACGTGTACATGCTCCAAAAATTCTCAAACTTTCATAATGAGTCTAAAATAAATCTAATTGAATAATTGCTTATTAAATTTTAACTTCCGACTCATATGTCGAAAACCCGTAAATTCAATTTCTCTTAATCTTTGACTTTTACTCCATTACATGCATAAGGGTGCGTTTTTGCTGAATTTAAGTTCTAACATACTCAATTTAATTGTCTAAACTTCATTTGACTCATAATCTCACTTAGCTTTATTTCAATTTTTGAAAATCGACTTATTAGTGCATAAAACATACTTGTTAACATAAATTCAAAAGGCTAACATACTTGTTTTAATCCCAATTTAATCTTGGAATCATCATTTACATGATATCTCATCAACATCTACATCGATTTTCTCATTAAATTTTCTGCACGAAATATAAATTTGTATACTTGACCTTTTTCATAAATTTCAAGTTCTATTATACTTAAAATAAAACTAATTTCATAGATTTAACATCAATTTCATACTTAGAACACATGATCATCAAAAATCACAATTTCATAGCTCATTTGGTTCGATTTTTTCAAGCTTTTAAGCAAATAAAATTCTTTCTTTGATTCCTCTTAAACTTAAGCTTAAATTATACTCAATTTTACTTATCAATCATCAAACTAACAATCAAAACTTAACAACATCAAAAATCATCAAATTTCTCATGCATATTGTTCGAAATTTTTGAAATAAAATTCACAAAAATTCCTACTTCTCCAATTCTTATTTATTTATGCTCATGTCATCAATTAACTCTTAATTCTAACAATATACTTCAATGTCATCATAGAACTATCAACTCTTCTCATACACATGTTTCGAATTTTTAATGAAAAATAGCAAAATAATTCCTTTCTTTAATTTAATCTCATATTCATGCATAACTCATCCTCTAATTCATTAAGTCATTATCAATCACTAATTTTTTAGACTCAAAAACTCAAAAATCATAGTATATGCTCATACATATACTTCGAAATTTATAAGTATTAAAAAAATAGAGCTCATGCTCTCAAATTGGATTCAATCATGCATCAAACTACTCAAATTCATCAAGAATATCATCAATTTACTCATCAAGATCATAGTATGAAAACTCGTAATTCTTTTACTCCATAATCTTCGATTTGTTCATGACCCTCATGCATATGAACTCATTTTCTTCAATTGATCATTCACACAAGCTTACATTAGTTTATAAAACTCAATTCCTTAATTAAAATCATGAAAAAAAATCAAGGTGCAAAAACTCCCAAATTTAAAGGAAATTTTCGGCACATACATATATAAATTATTCTTGGATTTTTCTTTCTTGTTTTGATGCATGGAAACTCTTAAGAACAAAGAATCACACTCGAAAAATTAAAGATCAAAACTCCTCCTCTAAGACTCAAAATTTTCGAAGGGTATCAAGAAGATTTCTTGTTTTGGATTTAATCATCTCTACTCCATTCCATGCAACTCTAGCTTCCTTTTCCTTGATAGATTTAAGAAAACTGAAGGTGTTATGGTGGAGGAGGAAGCTTGGCAGCCATGGATGGAGGTGGAGAAGAAAGAGTGAGATAAGTGGGAGAGAAGAGAAAGACGTGAGTTGGGAGAGAGTGAGGGAGAGTGAGGGAGAGTGAGAGTGGGAAAGTGTAAGAAAGTGTGTTTCACTCTCTTGAGAGTGAGAGTAGGAATCAAATTATAAAGGGAGAGAGAATGAACCATGTCGGCTATCAAAGGGGGAGGAAAATCTGAAATTAATCAGATAAAAATCCCCGGAAGAAAATATTTTTCGGTACAAAACATCCCTCTTTAATCAATTAACTCTCAAACGACTCAAAACTCACACCGACACTTTCTCGACCTCAGATTTTACTCTAAATCGTCTCATTAGTCATAAAATAAATCAAGAATACTAGAAACCCAATTTCGGGATCAAATTTCTGAATAACGAAGAAAACGAAAAAAAAAATTGCTATTCATATTCGTTCCTCAAAGAAATAAAATTCAAATTCGGCTCAAATGATCTCAGAAAATTTTCAAACATGCATCGATGGTCTTAAAATAAGTTCTAGACTAAAAAGACACTAATTTGACGAGATTCGGAAATAGTCGACGAATAGTGAATTCTCGTCGGCAGTTACTATTCACTGAAAAATCAATCTTTCTCATAATTTCCCGAAATTCGCACACATACTTAATTTCTTATTCTCATGCTCATGTAACTCACCACATCTTTGTTTCGATTCACCAAAATGAGAAAATTACTTTTTTGCCCTTAAGGGGCATTTTGGTAATTTCACATGGAAAATTATTTCTCAAAAATTTTCACCACATAACATTGCACATAATCACATATAAACACATTCAATAAACTCTTAAGCACACTTAAGCATAATTAGGACGATTAATTAAGACTTAGAAAATTGGGATATTACATAAAAGTCGAGTAGTGTCGAGTCAACATGAAACTGCATTTGAGTCCTGATTAAATTTCTAAGTCTAAGATTATGTTCGTATGATTTAATATGATTCTCTATAATTTTTCTAGAATATTTCAAGAAGTTTGGAAAATTTTTCTTTTTCCGACTATTTATCGAAGTCAGTCGTTTACCTATGTGTGAATGTTTGATTCGTGATGTGATGATGTAATTGTGACTAATTTGTGTTTATAGTAATCGAGAATTAATCTCATGAAGTCATTTGACGTGTTAATTCGAGAAACGTGAAGTTTATGGAATGAATAGTAACTTCTCGATTTTTTTTTCTATTTTCATTTCAGTTTTAATTTGTCTGATGTTATCGAGTTAAGTAGTCGAGTTCGAGGAAGACTGTTGATTTAGTATCTGATTAGCGTTAGGAATCGAAAAAGTTCGATTAAGTTGAGCAAAGAAAAAGTTAGAAAATCTGAGTCAAGTAGATATCCGAGAAACCGAGCCTTAGGTTTCGTTTCGTTTTTCGAGAAACAAGACTCGTCCTTATAAGATGTTATTCTTGAAGGAATGAACAAGAAAAAAAATACCTAGCTTACCCTTGTCACAGGTTGGCTTTTTAACTGAGGATTGATGGATACTATAATTTAGTGATTATTATTACGTGAGTTAATAAATTAATTAACTTGCCAATATTTGAGTTTTGGTATGTTTAATCATCTACTTGAGTTATTATGAATTCGTATGTGAGACAAGACGTTGTTAATTGATCATTAGTAGTGACTGTGAGCTTTGCTTCGGTTAGGCCAGTCACAATGTTTGAGACGGAGGCCTACTTCTCGACACACAACTTGATGTGGTATATTGATTCATATCTACTGTTATATATATATTTGACTGCGTAGTCATTTCAAGAAAGAAAATATTTTTACATTCACAAGTTAAATGTTTTTAAATTGTGCTAACGCTTGTGATGCAGTGGCAAGGCAAGTTCAATTATATAGCTCTATCGAGAAAGTTTTCAATTATTTTGGCATGTGTTCACTGAGTACGAAATACTCAGCTCTGTATGTGTTTTCTAAACGTACAGGTTGGCTTGGATGATGATGGCGGGGATTGCTCGGCAGAGTGTGTTTACTTGGAGTCGAGCCTTTTGTTTAAACTTGTAGTTATGTGTCTTCACACATGTAACTGTTGGGACTTGAGTTTATATTTCCGCTGCAACACTAATACTTTATTTCTGTTAAATACTTAAACTCTGATGATGAAACAATGAACCTTCATGCTCGATACATTTCTATTCGTGTTTAATCTACATGACTTTGGATATCTTTTTGGAACTAATACCTTGAGTTTGAAAGCATGCTTTATTTATTATCACTTTCAATTGATAATTCCCTTAATCCCGAGCACGTTCCCTTATTGAGTTGTAGTTTATTAAGTTGTTTGATCCTCACTGTCCAACGGATTCTAGTCGTTCCTACACACTTAAATTCAGGCTATGTTAGCGTGGTATTAAAGCAGCTCGTCTGCTCTTAAGCTTAAACTTCTTTGATAGTCGAGTTTAGATTTAATTTCCTAGACTTATTTGAGTCAGTAACACACTGAGCATCCCCATCTCATCCGACAACTAGGTACGAGTATTTTCAAAAGCTTTCCAAGTTTTCAATATAATTCTAAGTTATTATTCAGTTTTGCTATTTGCGCTTTACTAGAATTAAGAGCTTGTAAGTAGCTTGAATAATTAGATTGCTTTAGAGTGCTCTCCCTAATTTTGTGTTTTGGTGTTGGAAATCAAATGAAATGGAACGTTTGTGCAAATAATTTCGTGAAATGGAATTGCCAAGTACCCTGAGCAATTAAACATCTTTGGGAGGCAAGAACGAGTATGTGGAGATGGAAATTTCAAATGTGTTGTTTAATTGTTTTGGTGTGCTTAATTCATTTGATTCGTATAGGATGGCGCATCACGAGACCCTTGCCGAGTTCTTAGCGAGATACCACAAGGTATGGGAGACAGTCAAGTACCTTAACATGAGTGCTTTAGACGTGATGGTACATCTGATTCGTGTTTTTCCCCAAGAGCAGCGTGACTGGGTAGCTTCTTTGATGTCGAGCTATGTAAGACGCCAGTACTTGGGTGTCTATCTCTACGGTGATTGCAATGGTTTCATTGCCACCATCTCTGGCCAATTCACCAGACACGGTGCTCCGCCGCCCGGACCCTTTGACCTTGTACTGCGAGTTGAGCCGAATAGGCAAGGTTCTGAGCTCCAGCCTCAAGATGATCCTATTCCACTCTTTGCCCCTTCTCAGCCTCGCCAGGTGCCGAGATCAGCATTCTAGTTCAGCCCTTACTCGGGAGATGTTCTCCCTATCCGCTCTTTCGACCCCTCCGCCTCGTCTAGCTCAGCCGCAACGTATCCAAATGATTCGCGTGGTCACATCAGAGTCTTGCCGCCTTTGCATGACTAGCTAGAGAAATTCTTGCACCAAGACCGCACTCCCTCTCTAGTTCAGGGAGTAGCCGAGCCTTCCAGGCCGACCCCATACAAGCGATAGTGACGACGACGAACCTTTTGAGGACCCAGCTGCAGAGGCTACAATAGGCACAGGTTATCTTCAGCTGATCTTGAGTGACCGCCTCGCCATCTCATACCCAGCCTTTAAGACCCTGGTCTTGAGGCCTAGTTAGAAGCTCGAGCTAAAGCTCGACGGCACAGTCGACGTAGTAGGCTACATGCGACGCGAGAAGAGTAGTCAAGAGACACCCCCGTGGGATGACACCGTCAACGCCCGCTTTGAGGACGTCAACGCCCACTTTGAGGACAAGAAAACTGAAGACAAGACTAACGCTTAAGATATTCCAGGAGCTACCTATAGTTACTTCTTACAAGCACTCGTAGCAGAGGGTCAGTGTAGCGATGAGAAGCCAAAGGAAGATCCCGAGGAGTATCTAGAGGAAGACCCAGAGAAAGACCCTGAGGAGGAGCCGAGAGGAGATGACGACTTGAGCGAGAATGGTTCTTACGCTTAGAGTTCGTTCGAGAAAGATGTGGAAGTTTGAGAAACCCTTTTCTTTTTTGTTGAGAGTTGAACTCTTTTTATTTATTTCTTTCTTGTAGTGCTGTAAATTAGAACTTGATGCCTAGTATAGTAGTAGGATGCAAAGTGATAGCTCATGTCTTGGATGTTTCAAGGAGTGTAGAACATCTTGTAGACGTCAAGGAAAGTTTTCCCTGAGAATATTATTCCTTGTTTTGGTATAAGTCCTCAGAAGAGGCCATCATTTAATGATATGAAAAGAAGTCGTTAGGCCGTTAAAATCAGCTCTGAGTCTCTTGATTATTTTGAGTATTTTGAACTAATTCTCAAGTTATTAATTGAGTTATTTTTTGAGTTGATATATGAACATTTGAGTATCTTTGCCTGATTATCTGTGATAATGCTTGAGTATATTTTATTGAGTATGATGATTGATATGTGATGTTATGATTATCTGAATTGAGAAATGATTGTTGAATTATATGCTTTGCCTGAGAAAATTTCCATGTTTCCTTTTTTGATTAAGTATTGATCGAGAATCATTCCTTCTTTACAAAAAAGAATTTTCGAAAGTCGAGAAAATCTTTGCGGCGAACCTAGTTCGTTTTGCGGAAAGTTTGTAATACCCTGATCTTTTATAAGTCTTTAAGTACATCGTGATTGAGTTTATATGCTTTAATAAAGTGCCTTTGTGTGATAATCATCACAATATATGAGTGACAGAAACTGAATCCGTTTGGTCAAACAAAACCAAATCTCAATTTTTTTTTGTTCAGGATATAAACTTCAGCACATCGTCCGTCTGGGCAAATTGGAGATTAAAACATCACCCTTTTTTTTCCTATACGAATCACACATAGATGAATTTTCGAGTTTCAAACATACACAATAGGGCCAAAAGAACGTCAAAATAGGCCTTGGCTAAATATTTAATGACGTAAATGAAAGAACATGGCCAAGGCTTCAAAGTGGCTCACTAGGGATTAGTGCACGGGTTAGGCAACGAAAAGCAGGCCAAAATTGGTTCATCCTAGTGCCTTCTATCATGCATTACAAAATGGCACACTCGATATTGCAACCTTATAAATAATCTCTCAGAAAGAAATAAGTAGAGAGTCTCTACTATTAAGGTTTAAATCATATATAAGTGTGGATTAAAAATTCAGCTATTGCCCTTTTTCATCATCCCAAGTATCATTCAATAAATGCTCAAACTATAAATCGCATCTCATCATTTAAAAGTATCTTGAATCACCAAGTTAATTACATGACTCATACAAGCATGGTATATTCACAAAAATAAACAAATTTGGTAATACGTGGCTTATTTGACCCAAAAACTCAACTCAATAAAACAAATGAATATAAGCACACATAGACAATCTTCTCACACTTAAGCTTTGCTTGCCCTCAAGCAAACAAAGAATAAGCATAACAAGGAGAACAAACATATAGACATACACACACAAAAAAAAAAAACAAAAAAAACAATAGAAATAATAAACACAAATAAAGAAACGGAAAGAAATCATCGAAGCCTTTTTATTTCGAATTTAGGTGGCTTAAACTCCAACTAGGGTAGCTTCTCATCACATGGTATGGCTCTGTCACAGACATCCTGTTTGGGCCAAAGGGAAGTATTTTCAGAACCTTGAGCATCAAAATCAGTCGTCTCTTTCATCGAAATTAGATCTTAGTTCTCCTGCCTAAATTCAGTCTCAAGGTATTCTTGGACAGGAGAGTCAGTCACATAAATGGCACAAACATCTTTAACATCAAAATGATTATTCAAGGCATGATCAATACTGAAAATTAATTTCTCTCCATGATAATCCAAGCAAATAGTACCATTAAAAATATCAATGACCGACTTAGCAGTCTTTAAGAAAGGATGACCTAATAGAACTCCAGAAAAACTCTTTGACTGCATATCATTCATTTTAACCACATAAAATCAGCAGGATAAACAAAATCATACACTTTCACAAGAACATTCTCCAATAGACCCTCAGGATAAATGCATGCTCCATTAGCCAATTGCATCTTAACATTAGTATCTACCAACTCCACACCAGATAAGCTATTTTAAATAGATAATGGCATGACATTAATAGATGCTCCTAAATCACACATAGCATACTTGAGTTTTGTACCTCCAATTGAACAAGGCAAAAGAACATACCTGGATCCTTGCATTTGGATGGCAATTTCCTTTCCATCATGGTCGATACGCTCCCACTCATCAAAATCTTGCCAACATCCTTCTTCTTTCCAGCAATGAAATCCTTCATGAATTTCATCAACGGAGGAAGCTTGTTTGCTTGAATAAATGAAAGATTAATCTCCAATTTTTTAAATATCGACATGAAGTCCATGGGATCTTCCTTCGGCTTCTTCTTTGATAATCTTTGAGAAAACGGTGCTGGAATAACAATGTACGGTCATATAAACTCAAAGGTTTATGTACCTTAGATGACTCCTCAAATTCAGCTTCATGTCCAACTCCTTTTTCCTTCAGCACAACTGCCAGATCACTGTCCTGTTTGGCCAAACAAAATGTATTTTCAGCTTCCGCTTCAGCTACAGCTTCAACTTCAGAATCGTCCCGTTTGGCCATATGATCCCTTTGTCAGATTCATTTTTCAAACTCTTTTCCAACTTCTTAATTGGTAGCTCATCCAACTCCTTGCCACTTCTCAAGGTGATGAAGTTTACATATTCTGTGAAATTCACTTGAACTTATGAAAGCAATCGGCCTTGATTCCCCTTGAGCTCATTTATAGAAGTCGAAAGTTGAGAAATTTGATGAGCTAATCCATCTATGCCCACCTTTTGCTTAGCTTGAGACTGGTGAAGTTGTTGCACATTATTCTGCAAAAATTATTGCGAGCCAATCAAATCAGTCATCATCTCCTCAAGTGATTTGCCTTGCTTTTCTTGTGGAGGTGGAGGAAGTGGCGTTTGCAGAAATTCTCTTTAATGAGGTGATCAATAATTCTGTTGTTGTTGCACTTGATTGCTTTGATCACTCCAACATGGATTGTAAGTGCTTGGTGGTGGATTACCATACCAACTCCCAAAGGAACTTGCATTAGCAATGAGATTCTCTTCATTCAATTTGCACTGCATTGTTGAATGACCCAAATTACCACACATACCACATGGTCTCTCCATCGGTCCAACACTTGCAACCTTCTTAACAACAGTACTCAGCATTTGCTCCATCCTTCCTATACTTTCTTTAAATTTCTCTTCAAAATCGGAGGAACTCAACTGTGATTATCTCTTAAGCAAACTACGTCTAGGTTCCTCGTACTTCTTTGTTGGTTCTACCAAATGTTGAATCAACTTCTTAGCTTTGCTAACTCGGCAATATGAAAACCTTTCTTTATCTGTGATGAACTCATATTTGTGTTCATTTTACGTGTTTTCTTGTTGTGTCTTGTGTGTCGTTTTCAAGTCTTTATATGTCTGGGAGGACACAAGTTGGAGGAAGTGAGTGCAGGGCAGAACATGTGTGATTGTGGGCTTAATCTGGCAGAAAACTGGTTTTCTGACGTTGTGCAACGATACCATGCAATATGGGCATAGGGCTGAGGTCTGTAGCTGGGAATTAAAAGGCGTATCTTAAGCAAGTTATAGGTGAAGGAATACCTCCCCATATCATTTTGGCCAAAGCAACAGAGTACCCAGAATTGTGCGTGTTGAGGGCAAGACTGACACAGTCGTGACCAAGGAAAAGGAATGTGGGGCGTGGGCAGCGGACGTTACTTCATCTCCAAGGAAGAAGATGAGGAAGGAAACTTCCATCCTTATCATGAAAAGTCCGGTCAAAGTCTAATCCATCTAGGAGAAGAAAAGTTGTCCAAATCTATCCCAACAAGGAAAGGAGGCCGAACAAGGGAAGAAGTTCAAGTCCATAAGGAAACCGACTTCAACCTTAATTCCTGCCTATATATATGGTTGATTCTCATTCTTTAGTGAAGCTTTTTTGTTCTCTAATTATTTGGAGTGTTGGAATGAGGAGACAAGTCCTACAGGCAACACTTTTTAATTTTCTGCACTACTTTCTGCTGGCCATCGTGGCCAAGATATTTTCTGTTTTGCTGGAGTACAGTTCATATTTCAGATTTAATTCCAAGTATTCCTTTATATCTTTTGTGATGATTTCAATTTATATTATGTCTAGCTAAATTTCTAAGCCCAGTTTGGTGAGATGATTTGAGCATAAAACGAAACACTCGTGAGGTCTAATTTGAGTAAATTACTTGCATGCTTTTATTCTCGAAATAATAGGTTTGTTGACTAATGCTTTTGTTGAACTTGAGTAGTTAATAGGCCGTTAATTACTTGGTCAAGATAAAAGTACAAATAGAAATCAGGAGTTCACATAGAAAGTCTCTTGAACCTGAAAAGTATAACGAGTATCGGAGAGCAGTTGGCTGATTTGGGTCTAAACGTTTTTAATGCTTCTTAAGCAATATAGTTGTTGAAGAGTCTTCATGGCTATCTTGACTAGGGAAGGGGATTTGTCTATTTAGCCTCATAAAGGGCCAAATAGGGGGCAGGGGTAGCCGGCCAACGAGCCTCTTATCCATTCTCATTGAATCACGGCGAGGGGAGTGTCTCTGGCATAACCTAAGTTAAAAGGATAGATGAAGAGTAGAGTATCTTAGTCGTGACTTCGTGACCATATGGCTAGACTTAATCTATTTGGACACCGAATAGTAATTGCATGTGACCAAAACCTTTGCACCAATGACCGAGTGAGTGTTTATGTTCAATGATTCGATCCTAATCCAGATATCTTTTATTACTGATCAAGTTCTTGTTTAGTTTTCAGTATTAGTTTTCAGTACTTGTTGACCAAGACGAGTGCATTTGAGACCAAAGCCCTATTTGTAACACCAGTTACGTGGAAGAGAGACTAAACCAATTTCCTTAGGTTCGACCCTACTTACCGTTGGCTACCACCTACTGTGGGCATAAGTTATAAATTTATCTCTGCGAAGCTAAACGACGGCTTTGTCAGCTTGATGAGTTAACAAAATCCTTCGTGTCGACAGTCATGCCTTGGTAGAAATATTGCTACAAGTCACCATCAGAAAACTTATGATTCAGGAACCTATCCACCAATTTTCTGAATCTTGTCCAATAAGTACTCAATGATTCATCATATTCTTGCTTCACTCCACTAATCTCCTTCTCCAATGCATGAGTGTTGGTAGGAGGAAAGAAGTGTTCCAGAAAAACCTTTTTCATTTTAGGCCATGTGGTTATGGAGTTTGGTGGAAGACTGGTGAACCAAGCATTCGCTTCTGCCGTCTGAGTGAAAGGAAATGCGGCTAGTTTGAAGTGTTCCTCGGAAACTACACTTGATCGCTTCTGCATGTTGCATATTTTGATGAACTCACTTAGAAAATGGTACAAATCCTCTCGTCTTTTCCCATAAAACTTAGGCAACGCATGCAACAACCCCAGTTTAATCTCGATTGGTATCTCCAAATCTGGTAGCTTAATAGGTATTAGCAGGATCATCTTCCAAATGGCTGAAGAGTTCATTCAATCTTGGTTCGTCTTCCGCCATGTCGCCTTCAATAACTGCGACAAAAGTAGACTCAACTTCTTGTTTTGTTTCTATTTCTGTTTTAAGAATAGGTTCCGTTTGAGTAAACGGATTACTTTCAGTTCATGGAACACTATTGTTGGGCTTGTAAATAGATTATGTTTGGCCAAACGAAGCAACTTTCCATTCTAACAGATCAGATTTTGCTGCTTCATCTACTCGGTCTCTTTCTCAGTCATTTCACTGCTTATAAAAAACAAAAAAGTAACAAAAGATCAATAAAAAAATAAAATAATCAACACCGTTCCCCGACAACGGCGCCAATTTGGTGAGCGTCATATACTCCCACATAATTCCTACAAATCCTGTTTAGAATCAAAATGAGTATAGCAATAAGCAGGGCCGAACCACAGAGAACGGGATAATCACTTATTTTTCAAATTAATCAATTTTGGTGTAGCCACCACGCCTTAAATTTGGGTTTTAATAATTACTAACTAAGAAAAAAAAAAGGAAATTAACTACATTTCAAACGAGATATTAATCAAAGAAAGGTAATTTGACTTCGAATATATCCACACTAATCTAGACTCTGATCATCGATGCAAAGATTAATTAATTCTCAGGGACCAACCAGTTATAGGGTACCGTGAATGCAGCAGACATACCATAATTCCTACGTACTTTATCGATAGTTAGCTATAGACGCTAGACCTAACTATTTCTCTTATTAAAACATAACCTAGCTGGAGACGTCAAACCTAGATTTAATGCTCTAATAGCTTTTAGCTTTGAAGGAACCTGATTTAAATGAATTACCCAAGAACGCAAGTAATAATCGTTTACCAATGTATTCCTACTACGAACATGGTAGCTTTATCACTAATTAGCCCTATTCCAACAATTACGGATTGACGGCTAGGAGAAATAAAAAGATATGGAATAGAAAAGTAATCCTAATCCACCGTCTATGTGCCTTAAATAAACTAGAGAATAATTAAATAATATAATTCTTATTATAAAAGTATACTAAATATTGTTTAACGTACTACAAATATTGAAATCAGCGCATCTAATTAATTATATTCCATAACAATAAATATTCCTTCTTCAACCTCTTCCAAAATTGATAGAAATTCTTTCTTCTCGATTTGTCTCGTCTGAATTCCTATGCTCACGAACTCTTCGATTCCTATACAAAATTACATAATAAATGCAAATTATATTCAAATAAAGTCATAGAAAAACTAATAACATGAACAACCAAAACACACACATCAATAGTTCATACCTTGAAGATAAGGAGACATCATCTTTATAGAGCCAAGTGTGAAATCTTTTCGGATCACAAAAGTCTGAAATATTTCTTTGAGGAGAAGGAGTATAATATGAGACAAAGACGATGGTTAGAATTGGTGAAAGATTATGATTACAAGATTTCTTATCACCCTGGAAAGGCCAATGTTGTGGCCGACGCGTTAAGTAGAAAAGGAAAGTCGGAGTTAGGATTTCTTCTCTCCAAGAAAGAAAAGTTGATTGAAGAATTTGGAAGAATGAGAATCGAAATATTTCAGCCTCTGATGTCAATGGATCAAGTGATTGCATCTCTAGATGTCGTTCCAGACTTGAGATCCTGTATTACAGACGGTCAGAGGAAGGATGAAGAGTTGGAGAATTTGAGACTTAAGATCAGAAATGAAGGAATAGAGGATTTCAGTGAGGCACGAGATAATGCCTTGATGTTCCATAACAGAATTTGTGTGCCTAATAATGAAGAGTTAAGGAACAAGATTATGAGTGAAGCTCATGATACCCCGTATATTGCACATCCGGGTAGTACAAAGATGTATCAAGATTTGAAGCAACAATTATGGTGGAAAGGAATGATGAAAGAAATAGAGATGTATGTGGAAAGACATTTGGCATGTCAGCAAGTGAAGTCTTTGCATCAAAGACCTTATGGTCCATTCCAACCGTTACTAGTCCCAAAATAGAAATGGGATGATATTAACATGGATTTTTTTACGGGTTTGCCTAAGACGAGAAAATAAAATACTGCCATTTGAGTGATTGTAGATAGATTGACAAAATCTGCTCATTTCATACCTATTCCTATCACTTATGGATTGGACAAGTTAGCATATATATATTTTAAAAAGATTGTGCGTTTACATGGAGATCCGAGTACGATCACGTCAGATCAAGACTCTATGTTTTTCCGCGCATTTTTGGGAAAGTTTTGAAAAGGATTTGGGAATGTAGTTGCAGTTTAACACTGCTTATCACCCTCAGACGGATGGTCAATCAGAAATAACTATCTAGGTATTAGAAGATATGCTGAGAGCCGTTGTGTTAGACAAAGGAGACAACTGGGAGCAAATTTTACCTCTTATCGAATTTTCCTACAACAACAGTTATCAGAATACGCTAGGAATGATGCCTTATGAAGCCTTGTATGGAAAGAAGTGCAGATCTCCGCTCTACTGGGATGAAGTAGATGATAGAAAACTGATAGGACCCGAAACTATCGAGGAGATGATAAAATATGTTCGTCACATTCGTGAGAAGATAAAGAAAGCTCAGAGTCGGCAGAAGTCGTATGCCGACAACCGAAGATCAAAGTTAGAGTTTGTAGTAGGGAATAAGTTTTTTCATAATGTATCCCTTTCGATAGGAGTACATCGTATTGGTGTCAATGGAAAGCTGAAGCCTAGATTTATAGGACCGTTCAAAATCCTGGAAAAGATTGGAGCTGTCTCGTATAGGTTAGCTTTGCAGCCTAGTTTTGGGAATTCGCATAACGTGTTTCACGTGTCACAGTTGCGTAAGTACATTTTCGATCAAAAGCACGTAATTCATCAAGAAGATGTAGCCCTCGAACCAGACCTGAGTTATGAAGAGAAGCCCGATGAAATTCCGGATCGTAAGATTTAGCAGCTTAGAACAAAGTCGATTCCTTAGTGAAGATCATGGAGACATCATGATCTTGAAGAAGCTACGTGAGAACTAGAAGATAAGATGAAGGAAAAGTACCCCGAGCTCTTTTCTCAAGGTTAACAAATTTTGAGACGAAATTTCTTTTAAAGGGCTGAGGATGTAATACCCTGATCTTTTCTAAGTCTTTAAGTTCGTCTTGATTAAGTTGACTTGCCTTAAATTGTCTGTTAATGTGCTTTTGTGATAAAAATTTTCGCTAAAAGAAATTTTCTTGTGAAATTACATAAATGGCCTTGAGTGCTCTTATGTGATTTAACTCGTTTCGGTTATCCAATTCAAAGATGTGATAAATTGTTTGAGCATGATTATATGAGTTTTAGTTTGAGTCTAAGTTTTAAAAAAATTTGAGAAGTTTTATTTTTCGATGAATAGTAACTTTTCTCAAGTTTTTGCTACTTGCCGAGTTTTTCCAAATTTCATCTAATTAGTGTCTTTTGAGTATATAAGTTCTTTTAAATCCTTTTGGATATGTTTGAGAGTCATTTGAGATCATTTGAGAAAAGATTTGAGTTTGTTTTCGAAAGCCCTAATATGAATAGTGATTTCAAAAAATTTCTTCGTTACTCGAATTTTTTCTTCAAAAACTGGATTTCTAGCATCCTTAATTTATTTGGTGAGATATGAGACGAAGTAGAGAGAGCTTTTGGACACCGAGAAAGAGTCGTGGTAAGTTTTAAATCGTTTGAGAGTTAAATGAAAATATAAGGATGTTTTGCACCGAAAAACTTGTTCATTTCGGCAATTTATATCGCGATATTAACTTGGTGCATCTCTCTTTTTCCTATTAATTTTCCACTCTCATCTCTCCTCCTAACTCTCTCCATGCGTCCTCTCTCTCTCTTCCCTCTCTCTCACCGACATCAACACCTCTCTCTCTCTCCCACCATCGATACACACGCACACATAGATACACCACTTCCCTTCATTGTAGCTCAAGGATTGGAGCTTCAAGTTGCGTGGAATAGAGTCTATTGATTGATCCAATCTTCAAGTCCAAGTAAGATTCATGTTCTTTGTTCGATTTTCATTAAACTAAGATCAGAAATTTATTTCTTTCCCTCTTGATCGATAAAAAATGGAAGGAGTAGGAAGCTTTGTTATTTAAATTCTAAAGCTTAGATCATCGATTCTTGCATGGTTTCATGCATGAAAAGTGAAAGGAAACCCTCAATCATTTCTTTTAGTTAAGTACAGAAAATGTTTATAGATTTGGGAATTTTCATATCTTTCATTTGATCTTGATTTTGATGGTAAAATCGAGCTTTATAAATCATTCTAAGAGATTGTGTGCAATCAATTGAAGAAGTCGAATTTTATCTCTTTTCTCTTTGAAATTTTCGAAAGTTTTGAGTATGAAACAAGGGATTTTCATTGTGATGTTCTTAATGAGTTCATTGATGATGTTTATGATAGATTTGAGCATGTAAAGCATGAGTATGTGATCTAATCGAAAGCATGAATTCATCCCTTCCTTGTCCTAAAATTTTCAAAACTTTTTAGCATGAAGAAATTGTGATTTTTTATGATTTTGAATATATATTGTTCAATTGATGATTGATTTATCAAATTGAGCATGTTTTGAACTTATGTTTAAGAACAATCGAAGAAATGAAATTGTTTGCCTAAAAGTTTGCAAAATTTCAAAACTTTTAAGTATAAGAGTTGTAAAATTTTGATGATCTTGTATTCTAAGTTTGTAAAATTTTGCCTCGAATTGAAATTATTTGAGGTAATATAGAATTTTGAATCGTTAAATTTGAATTTCTATGTTGAAAGCCCCGAAATTTTCGAAACTTCATACCCAAAATGAAGATTTTTTTATGTTCGATGTTATTTGTTGAAATTGATTGTGAAATCGATCAAGTGGAATTTTGCTAAGCATAATAGAATCTCGAATTTTTGAATTTAGATAAGTTTTGCTTAAGTTTCAAAAATTTCGAAATCATGTGATGCATGTGATTATTTTATGTTGAAATCATTTAGATAAGATTTTTTGGATGCATGTGATTATTTTATGTTGAAATTGGAGTGAAAATAAGCATGATAGCTTTTTGAATTTCTTAATTTGGAGTTTCTATGTGAAAAATCGATGTTTTGATAATGAAAAATTGAAATTTCGTAAGTAAAAATGAAATTAGTGATTTTGATTGAATAATTGTTCGATTGAATTTAATTTGAGTCAGTTTGATAAGTTTAAGAATTTTTTAGCATGTGCACATTTTTCAAGAAAAATGGCGTATACTTTATTTCGAGATATTTTGATGTAGGTATCTAATGTCGAATCTGATTCTATATTTGAATTCTTTGAAGTATTTTAAGTACGATGAAACTGTTTTCGTTCAAAACCGATAACTTTCATTTTTCGAGTTAAGAGTCGAGAAGTGTCGAGTCAACATGAAACTGTATTTGAGTCCTGATTAATTTTCTAAATATGAGATTATGTTCGTATGGTTTAATATGATTTTCTAGAATTTTTATAGAATATTTAAAGAAGTTTGGAAAAATTTTCTTTTTCCGACTATTTATCGAAGTCGGTCGTTTACCTATTTGTGAGTGTCTGATTCAGGATGTGATGATGTAATTGTGAGTGATTTGTGTTTAAAGTAATCGAGAATTAATCTCGTAATTTTCTGAAGTCATTTGATGTGTTAAATCAAGAAATGTGAAGTGTGTGGAATGAATAGTAACTTCTCGATTTTTTTATTTTTGTTTAAGTTTTAATTTTTCTGATGTTATCGAGTTAAGTAGACGAGTTTGAAGAAGTCTGGTGGTTTAGTATCTAATTAGAGTTATCAATTGAAAAAGTTCGATTAAGTCGAGCCAAGAAAAAGTTAGAAAATCTGAGAAACCGAGCCTTAGGTTTGATTTTGTTTTTAGAGAAAGTAGACTCGTCCTTATAAGATGTTATTTTTAAATGAACAAGCGGACCAGAGAAGTAAGGAGAAGAAGAAGAAGAAGAAGAAGAAGAAGAAGATGAATGCTTTTTAATCCCCAGCTTACCCCTCGTGACAGGTGGGCTTTTTAACTGAGAACTGATGAATGCTATTATTTACTGATTATTATTACGTGAGTTTTAAAATTAATTGACTTGCCAAAATTTAAGTTTTTGTATGTTTAATCATCTACTTGAATTATTATAAATTCCTGTGTGAGGTAGGATTACACGCGTTGTTAATTGATAATTAGTAGTGACTGTGAGTTTTGCTTCGGTTATGCCAGTCACAGTGTTTGAGAAGGAGGCCTACTTATCGACACACAACTTGATGAGGTAGATTGATTCATACCTACTGTTATATATATATATATATATATATATATATATATATATATATATATATATATATATATATGTTTGACTGCGCAATCATTTCAAGAAAGAAAATATTTTTGCATTCACAAGTTAAATGTTTTTAAACTATGCTAACGCTTGTGATGCAGTGGCAAAGCAAGTTCAATTATATAGCTCTATCGAGCAAGTTTTCAATTATTTTGGCATGTGTTCACTGAGTAGGAAGTACGCAGCCCTGCATGTGTTTTCTAAACGTGCAGGTTGGCTTGGATGACGATGGCGCGGATTGCTCAGTAGTGTGCGTTTGCTTGGAGTCGAGTCTTTTGTTTAACCTTGTAGTTATGTGTCTTCATACAAGAAACTGTTGGGACTTGAGTTTATATTTCCGCCACAACACTAATACTTTATTTGTGTTAAATACTTAAACTCTGATGATGATACAATGAGACTTCGTGCTTGATACATTTCTATTCGTTTTTAATCTACATGACTTTGGATATCTTTTTGGAACTAATACCTCGAGTTTGAAAGCATGTTTTATTTGTTAACGCTTTCAATTGATAATTCCCTTGTTCCCGAGCATCTTCCCTTATTAAGTTGTACTTTATTTAGTTGTTTCATCATCACTGTCCAACGGATTCTAGTCGTTCCTACGCACTTGAATTCAGGCTGTGACACCCGCTACCTCAACAGTTAACTTCCCAAACTCACAATCTATCTTGGCTCTTGCTGTCCTTAAGAATGGTCTCCTGAGCAAAATCACCGGGTTCTTGACCATCCGCTTGCCCATATCCAACACATAAAAGTCAGCATGGAGTATGAGATCCCATCCCTTGACCAAAACATCTTCCACGATTCCATATGGGTAAACCATTGAAAGATCCGCAAATTGAATGACAACACGTGTTGGAGATAGTGGTCCAAATCTCAACTCATCGAACATCACCTTGGGCATGACGTTGATCGATGCTCCTAGGTCAAACATTGCCCTTGGTATCATTGTTGTGCCTATAGTGCATGGTATAGCAAACATCCCTCGATCTCTTTTTTTTATGGGCAAGTGTGGATTCATAATTGCCGAGACATTAGCTATATGGATTCATAATTGGCAAGATTGATCTCGACTTTTCTAAAGACTTGCAACATTTCATTCATCTCTTGCTACTCTTTGTCTTAGGCAAATCTCCTTGGATAAGGTGGAAGTGGACCATTTGGCTTAGAACTGGTCCTCTTGGCTAATTGTATTGCCTCACTATTAGCTTTCAAAGACTCAAGCAGTTCTTCATCCTCCTTCGAGCTAGAGATGAGATTCTTCTTGGCTAAGATAGCAGCATCCTATTCAGCTTCCATCTCATGGTATATTTCCTCTAAATCTCCTGAACCCATCTTGGTCTCCTCCACCTTTTCTGGTTCCTTGGTTGGTGCCTTGGGCATCGTTTCATAACGGTCTACCACTTCTCAAGGTTACAGCACTGACCTGCTCCTTATTAATCTCCATTTAGGTACGAAGTCGCCCGCTCTACTCTTCAACAAGCTTAGACAATGTCTGAGTAATGTGAGTCAATTGAGCTTGAAGATTGTTAGACGTTCCTCGGCTTTCGATTTGAAAGTTCTCAAAATCCTTTCTAAAATGATCCATGGTGTCCCTTATGAATTCTTCTCTATTCTGGTCACGATGGGGAGGAACATATGGTTGTTGCTGTTGGGTAGGTTGCTGAGGTTGTTGATGTGGAGGTGGCACTTGGTAGTGGTTATTGCCACATTTTAGATTCTCATTTTGTCTATATCCAAGGTTATTGTTTTGCCCATATCTGAATCTCTGTTGCCCATTACCACCTTGCTGATTCTGCCCCATAGCTTTGACTTCTTCTTCCTCAATGAACCAATTGGGGAAATCTGAGGTGATGTAGGTCGAAGCTTCACACTTCTTGATAGCCTTCCTAACAACAACTTCTTTTTTGTCCATTTTCTGCTCAAAGCATCCATTCTATCATCCATTTTAGCCATAAATTCTTTCATGGTATTGACCAGAGTATCTTTGTTTCCACCATGGTCATGAGAACTCCCCCTAGGGATGTCATCTTCATCTCTCGATTGTTCGGCAATAGCAGCTATTTTCTTAAACACTTCTATCGGTGATTGATCGACAATTCCTCCTCCACAAGCAGCTATAATCCACTTCCTTTCTAAAGATCACAATCTACTCATGAAATACTCAACAGATCTTCTCAATCCAATGTTATGGGCATCGCCACAACATTTTCTTGAATCTCTTGTAGTACTCATATAGCGACTCATTCGCTCCCATCTAGACTAAAGACATTGCATTCCTTATGCTTTGGATGCAGCCAACAGGAAAATATTTATCAAGGAATTCCTGCTGTAGTTTCTTCCATGTGACCATACTCCCCTCGGGCAAGGTATAAAGCCACTCTCGTGCCCCATCAAGTAATGAAAAGAGAAATGTGAGCAATCTTACATAATCCTCAAATCTTTCATGAGGATTGTTGACCCTAATGATGCTACATGCCATCTCAAAATTCTGGAGATGAGTTTGTGGATCTTCCCCTAGATGATTGCTGAACTTGGGCATGATCTGGATCAATGAATGTTTAAGCTTCCAATTTCCAGTTATCTTGGGCAGCTTGAAGCTCGAGGGCTTGATGCCTTTGTCTTTATGGAACATGATCTTCCTTATGGGTCTTATCCGCCATTTCTTCTAATTCAAATCCTTCACTCTCTGAGCTCGAGCTTGGATCTTCTTTCTCAAAGTACTTCTCACCTATCAAGCCCTTGACCCCTGAAGGTTCGTTGACAACGTCCTCCACGGTTCTTTTCCATTTTCTTGCTCGGATTGCTCTAACCTCTTACCTCTTTCTCAAGATCCTCAATGAACAAAAGTTCACCTGGTTCAAATCGAGTTTTTTGCTTGGGCATGAACCGAACTTAAACATTGAAGATTAACTATCTTGGAACTAATTCCCTGGCAACGGCGTCAATTTGATGAAGCAGTCGTATAGCTTCGTGCAAATAAAATTTATAACTCCTATGCCTACAGTAGGAGGTAGCCAGCGGAAAGCAGGGTCAAACCCAAGGGAATTGGTGTAGTCTCTTTTCCACGTAGCCGGTGTTGCAAAATAGGGCTTTGGTCTGGACTACACTAGTCTTGGTCAACAAGTACTGAAAACTAAATAAGAACTTGATCAATAATAAAAGACACCTAGATTAGGATTGAATCATTCAGCATAAACACTTACTCGGTCATTGGTGCAAAGATTTTGGTCACATGCAATAACTATTCAATTTCGAAGCAAATTAATTCTAGCCCTATGGTCATGAAGTCACAACTAGAATACTCTACTCTTCATCTATCCTTTTGTAATAGCCCTATGCCAGAGTCACTCTAGGCAAAACCCCTTTCTTGATCAAGACAGCCACGAAGACTCTTCCGCAACTATCTTGCCTAAGAAGCATTAACTTTTTTAGACCCAAATTAGCTAAGAGGTGCCCAAGACACCGACTGCTCTCCAATACTTAATATTTATTCAAGTAAAAGAGACACTCTCATGTTGACCCCGACTCTATTAGTGATCTAGACGCCTTAACTTATTGGTGATCAAGCAATTAGTTATCTTGCCCAAATCTATTATTAAGCCCTAAGTATTTCGGAAATAAAAGCATCCAAGTATTTTATTCAAATTAGACCTCACGAGTGTTTAGGTTTATGCTCAAATCATCTCACCAATCCAGGCTTAGAAATTTAGCTAGACATAATATTAATTGAAATCAATGCAAAAGATACAAAGAAAAACATACTTGAAATTAATCCTGAAATATAACTTGTACTCCAGTAAAATAGAAAACGTCTTGGCCACAACAACCAACAAAAAAGAAAGTAGAAAATATAAAATGTTGCCCGTTGGACTTGTTTATTCCTCACAGCTCTCTCAAACTAAAAGTGAAGTAAGGCATAAATCGTATGTTTTAAAGAGTGAAGATAAGCCATATATATAAGCAAGAGTTAGGGTTGAAGTCAAATTCCTTCATGGGTTAGACTCCTTCCCTTATTCAGCCTTTTTTCCTTGTTTGGCTGAGACTTGGATTCACTTTCCTTTTCCTTGGCAGATTCGGCTTTTGATCGGAATCTTTTAAGATTAACATGGAATGTTTCCATGCTAATCTTCCTTGGAGAGAAAGTAACATCCTCCGCCCTTCGCTTCATCCACTCTGTCCCGGTCACGTTAGTGCTCGCCTTGCCCATGGTCTGCATCACTCCAGGTACTATCTGTTTGGCATGAAGATATTGAGGGGAGGGGGTATACTACCTTACTTGCAGCTTTACTCTGAATATTCAATTTGCTTCCCAAGCTGCAACCTTTAGCCCTTTGCCCATTTGTATCGTATCATTGCCCATGGCCTTTTCAGCAGATTTTCACCGGATTTTACCCAAAATGCTATCTGTCATGCCCTGTACATAATTCCTCCAACTTGTGTCCTCCCAGACACAAAATAGACTCTAAACACACACAAGACACAAACAAAAGACACATAAAATGAACACATTATGGGTTCATCATCTTTTATCTAGCCTCTGAGAAAGCCTTTTCTTTTATCGAGTCTAGAATCTTGATTTTTGCATACTTCTAAGCAGACTCTCTCCCAAAAGATCAAGTCTGTAAGCATTACGAAAAAGCCTCCACTTCTCTCTGTGTAGAACGTTTCATAGTTGGAAAAACCCAAGTTTGTCTTTGAACCCGCAATCAATGACACTAGGTCTCTTAGAACCCGCAATCTAAGACTAGGTCCCTTAGAACCCACAATCTAAGACTAGGTCCCTTAGAACCTTCAATCTATGACCAGGCGGTACACTTGCTCGCAAAACTGTTGTAAGGTTTGGTTCGAACTCGTAATCGAACTGGTTAGGTTTCTTGGTACCTGCAAACCAAGTAGAACGTTTGATAAGCACGCGTAAGCTTATCTAGTGGATTATTTTCCTGAAAAGGAAGTCGTGGGTGTAGGAGGTCAATCTCTGAACCACATAAAAATACTTTGTCATTTACTTTCAGTATTTTACATTTCAGTTATCTAACTAACTGACTCTGCATTCTACAAACTGCAGTAAGATTTCGGAACTTTACCTTTCCCATGATTCGTCTTAAACTTTTAGGCCGTTTGGCCCCATTTTTTCTATCTTTTGTGTCTAGAATATTTGTATAGGGGAGAAAGCAGTTGTTCGTAGGAAAGAAGCTCAGTCCAGGGCAAACGGAGAAAAGATGGTCTGAATGGGCATTACCAAAGCAATTCTAGCCTACTGCATGAAGCTGATTTCCTAAGGGAAAGACAAGTACTCTGGTGTGAGGCCAACCGAAGAATGCAGCGACTATGACCGTGCCCGACAGCAGCAGTCAGCCGCCGAAGCCAAAAATAAAAAGACGCGTTTTGGAGGAGATTTGCAGAATATCTTGTCGAGTTCCAATGGCAGAAGGATCTGGAAGGCAGTTGAATCATCCTAATCAATCAACCAGTGATTGCAAATCATCAATCAGATCAATCAAGAGTCTATCAAGATCGAGTTAAATATTGAAAGTAATCAATCATGCTGATATGGTCTGCCAGAGAAGGAGATTTACTGCCACAACCTTAACTATAAAAGTCCAGCAAGTGTGGCATTCGATAGTTGTTCCGCTCAAGATACAATAACTTCAGTTCTTTACATTCCCTACACAAACAATTTACGTTTTCAATATTTTTCTCATTCCTATCATGAACGAATCCAAGGTGGTTTGCCTTAGGTATTTTCGTAATTCAAGTATTTCATATTTTATGTTATTGACGTGTTTATTTAATTATGTTAAGATACCTTTTAATATGTGTGAGTAATTCCCCTCGTGAGATTTGGGTGAGGGAAATGGTTGACTGTTGATATGTGAAATATTCGTGAGGCATTTGTGCCTTCGGTTGGATCCAGTGGCTCTGGATAGATCTGGGCTGAATCCGTAGGTAGTCCTAACCTAGCGGGTGATTTCCGCTCGGTTAGGGCTGTACCATGCCAAGCAAAGGTCAGAGGATGACAAACAGCAATGTTCAGTATGCCCATGACCGAGTGGCTAAGTAGCACCCTCAATGGTGTTGTAGATGTGGAAGGCGAGAAATGGGCAAGGGGATACTGCATCCTTCCTCGATCTTGAACTTCTCTAATGGCTATCTATCAACTATGACGAGGCACCAAGCCATGGTTATTGACCAAGGAACTCACCTCACACATCGTAAATATATTTATGACCGGTTGGACGTGTTGCCGGAAATGGTATCCCGCGAGTTATGTCTACTCTGAGGTGCGGAGCCGTGAAGCTTGGGAGAGAAGGTTGGTGAGGGTCATACTTGGAGGGATTGGGTATGACTACTATCTAAGGAGGAGTGAAGCACGGCCTTGTGACCGGGGTGAAAGGTGACCTTAGGACTAAGTGACCACAAGGGATTCGACCATCCCAAGTGGGAAGTATAAACTCTTGAAATGCCTCAATGTCTTTGGGCCACGCCTTGAGTTTATGTGAAGCATGGATGGATCTTCAATATGTTCATAACCGAATACCCGTATCAACAATAATCATGACCTACCCCAAATCTTACCCCCTTTATATTTAATTGTTTTCAAGTTAATTGTGCAGATAACATGATTAGATTGTGAACACTAAACTTGTGCACCTAAAGAGTAAAGTAGTTCTTATTCTTCGTGGGATCGACCTTAGCTTACCGCTAAGTCTAATCAGTTCAATTTGTGGGCATAGGAGCGTGTACTGTCCGTCAGGGGCATACACAAGTATTTTGATCGTACCATACGATGGGTGCGTGTCAAAATTAGGGCCGTTGCTAGGGAGTGACGCGCAGCAATTTTACTCTTCGCATTCCATCTTCCGTTACTAGTGTATGCGTGGAACTCGTCGAGTAGCAAGAGCATTGATTTTTTATCCTAATATCGACCAAATTAAACGAAGACTATAAGCAACCGCACAGATAGCAAGATGCGAAGCTATTGTAGAACAACAGAAGGTGTTGACCCTCAAACAGTTGGCATACCTAACAAACCTAACTCTCAGGCCGAACGGGATCACCCTACCAGAGAACCCTTTCCATCCTGAGCGGTATGACCTAAAACCAGCACTGATACAAATCTTACTGAAGTTCAATGGATACGCTGGGGATGACCCCCACAACCATCTCCAGAATTTTGAAATGACGGTGATGCACCAATCGAATAAGAACCAGCAGGAGTATGTGAAGTTAGTTCTTTTTCCATTCTTATTGGTGGATCAAGCGAGGAGATGGTTGTATAACCTACCCCAAGGAAGTGTTACTACTTGGGCTAAGATGCAACAATGCTTTCTAGAGGAATTCTTTCCAACAACCAGGGTTGAAAGAATGAGATGGGAAATGAGAAATATCAAAAAAGATGGGTTGGAATCCTTCTATGAGTATTGGACTCGATTTAAGCAGCTTCTGAGTAACTGCCCTCACAATCAGATTACTCCCAAGGATCAAGTGGAGAGTTCTGTGAAGGGAATATAGAAGAATGATCATGGGCTGGTGCTAGTTGCATGTAGTGGATCTTTGACGAGTAAAACACCCCAAGAGATCTTTAAACTTTTGGGAACTATGGTTGATGAATCACGAGAAGATGGGCATTAAAGGAACAGGGAGCTGCCCTCCAAAGATGAAGAAAAAGAGACTCTCACCACGCTGAGTAAAAAAATGAAGGAAATCGAGGCACTATTGAGTTGTTTGACCATACATAAGAAAGTACGTCAGTGTGATCTATGCGATGCTACCGTGCATCAATCTGAAAATTGCTTAAATTTTGGTGAGGACATGATGGATATGAATGATATGGGAGGAAATGAAGGATTTCACTGAAAGCATGATCCTTTCTCTAACTCTTATAATCGAGGATGGAGGGATCACCCTAGTTTCAGGTGAAAGCAAGATGGTCAGCCCCAACAAAACAATGTGGGTTTACCAGGACCTTCACAACAGTATGCCCAGCACCAGCAACACCCACAGTATCAGGTCGGACCACCACAACAGCAGAATTGCCAACCCCAACAACAACAAGTGGTATCAACCACCACACCAAAGGCGCTCACCATGTGAGGAAGCCATTGAAAACATGGCTAAAGGAAGTGAGAAATTTCGAAACGAGCTTCGTGTTAGCATAAACTAAACCAATGTGCATATTGGTCATTTAGCAAAAGCATTAGCCAAGGTAGAGGAGAATACAGGAAAACTCCCTCCCTAAGGAATAAATCATAGAGAACAAGCTCAAGTGATATTGACAGAGGTAGAGGATGAACAAGCAGAGAAAATCTTGGCTGAAGTAGAAGTTAGTAAGAACAGAGGCGAAGAGACCAGTAGTACAAGGTTTATCGCAGAGTATACTTGTGGTGATGATCAGACCGAACCTCCTTACCCGGGAAGACTAAGATAGACCGCTAAGGAAAAAGAAGCCAGTGAGATAATGAAGATGTTATAGAGAGTGGAACTTAGCATTTCATTATTGGACGCAATCAAACAAATTTTGAAATATGCTAAGTTCCTGAAGGATTTGTGTTTGAGAAAGGTGAAAGTGGAAGAAGATGCTCGATATGTGATGGGGGAAAGCGTCTCTATAGTAATCTAACAGAAATTACCCCCAAAACGTAAGGATCCTGGAATGTTTACAATTCCATGCAACATAGCAAGAAGGAATATAGATAAGACCATGATGGATTTAGGGGCTTCGATAAATGTGATGCCCTTAGCTGTTTTCAACTGATTGAATCTGGGAGAGTTAAGGAATATCCGTATGGTCATACAACTTGCAGATCGGTCTAATGCATACCCAGAAGGAGTGACAAAAGATGTGTTGATTAAGGTGGGGGACCTAATTTTTTCCGTTGACTTCTATGTACAAGACACAGGATCAGAGGCCAAGGAGAATTCTATCTTTTTGGGCAGACCTTTCATGATGACTGCAGAAACAAAGATAGACATGAAAATGGGTAAACTGTCTTCTGAATTCGATGGGGTAGTGGAAAAGTTCAACATATATGAAGCCATGAGGAGGAAACAAGAAGTGGAATCCGTGGAAATGGTTGATATATTCGAACCATTGGTTCAAGAGAAGAGCCTTGAGTTCAGTTCTTGTGGCTCAACGGACAAAATAATCCAGGCTAGTCTAACCGATCGAGATGCTGCTTAGATTGGAGATTGGGACATGAAAGAGGCTATTATGGAGCTATATTCGCTCAAGAAAGGCACAATGGAAACAGAATCAGAAGTGGACCAAAGGATCAAGGATATTATTTTGGAAGTGTATTCAGTTGGAGGATCTGCAGAGGACAAACCGGAGTTATTTTCTCAGTATGGGCAGCACACAATGTTACATCCATCAATAGTTGAGGCACCTATCTTGGAACTTAAGAAGTTGCCCAAACATTTGCAATATGCTTATTTGGGACCTTAAAAGACTCTTCCAGTAATTATCAGTGCAGATCTAACCATGGTGCAAGAAGATAGATTGGCCAGGATCTTACGGGAGAATAATGGAGCCATCGGTTTAACCTTGGCAGATATTAAAGGAATTAGTCCTACTGAGTGCATGCACCATATATATTTTCAAGAAGAAGCAAGGCCGGTGTGAGATTCACAAAGAAAGATGAACCCTATGATGAAAGAGGTCGTGCTTAAGCAAATTCTGAAACTTTTGGAATTGGGAATCATTTTTCCTATCTCTGACAGCCAGTGGGTTAGTCCAGTCCATGTCGTAGCGAAGAATCTGGGATACAAGTGGTGGAAAATGATAAGGGAGAATTGGTACCGACTCGACTGCAAACGGAATGGAGGGCTTGCATAGATTACTGGAAGCTGAACATGGTCAAATGGAAGGACCATTTCCCTCTACTCTTTATTGATCAGATGCTCGAGCGCCTTGCTGGTAATGCCTATTACTGTTTTGTAGATGGGTACTCAGGATATATGCAAATACTCGTTGCACAGGAAGATCAGGAGAAAACTACATTTACATGTGTATATGAAACATTTGCTTACTGAAGAATGTCGTTTGGCCTGTGTAATGCACCTGGGACTTTTCAACAATGTATAATGAGTATTTTCTCCAACTTGTTGGAGAACAGTATTGAAGTCTTTATGGATGACTTCACAATACATGGAGACTCGTTCAACACATGCCTCAACCATCTTGAGTTGGTGTTAAAAAGATGCGTGGAGAAAAGCTTGGTACTCAATTACGAAAAGTGCCACTTTATGGTGAAGAAAGGAATAGTTTTGGGCCATGTTATCTCTAAAAGGGGGATAGAGGTGGATAAAGTAAAGATTGATTCCATCACTAACTTGCCATACCCAACCACGGCCAAGTACATACAGGCGTTCATGGGTCATGCAGGGTTCTATCGGCAATTTATCAAAGATTTCGCAAAGATCGCCCAATCCATGACCAGATTATTGCAACAAGATCTTTAATTCGATTTAGATGACAATTGTAAAGAGGTATTTCTTGACCTAAGAAATAGGCTTATGTCAGCCCCTATTATATAGCCCCCAGATTGGGAGTCGCCTTTCGAGATTTTGTACGATGCCTGCAATCACGCGGTTGGGGCTGTACTGGGACAAAAAAAGGGGAATGAGAGCTACGTAATCAACTACACTTCAAAGACTCTCAATCCAGCTCAGTGCAGTGACACCACCACTGAAAAGGAGTTGCTAGCAGTAGTATTCACCATAGAGAAGTTCAGATCTTACCTTTTGGGCACCAAGGCAATCATATACACTGACCATGCAGCCTTGCAGTATTTGATGGCTAAAAAGGAGTCCAAGCCACGACTAATTCGATGGATATTGTTGTTACAAGGGTTTGACATTGAAATCAGGGATAAAAACAGAGTTGCCAACCTAGTGGCAGACCATCTGAGCAGATTACAAATGGAGAAGGATGATGGGGAGCCCATAGCGGACACTTTCCCTAATGAGAAGTTGTATGCAGTATATTCCAATACAGAGATTGTGTAATACCCCGAACTTCTATAACATTAGTGAGCATAATAATTAACCGAGTAAGTTTAAATGACGAGATTTGAGGAATAAAATTTTTCTAAATAAATAGAAATGAGTAAAATGACTAAAATGCCCTTATGTGTTTTACATGAGATTATATGTGCTATTTCTTGAAATGATAATGTGATGTATTTATTGAGTTTGCTTATATAAGAATGAGTATGAGTATGATTTTCAGAAAAACTTCGAAGATTTTTGATTGGAAGTGAATAATGTTGAGAAATTGCTATGCGCCGAAGAGTTTAGAATAGATTTTAATTAAAATCTTTGAACCTAGAATTAATTCTAAGATCATTGAGATAAGAAAGAATCTTGCCCGAGATAATTTGAGAAGAGTTGCGAGGATTTAATCTTTAAAGGATTAATAAGCCGACTAAATTCTTTTAAGACCTAAAAACTAGATGATCAGAATCGTTAATCTTTTTAATGAGATGTGAATTAGGTTTGAGATGTTTTAGTGTCGGAAACGAGACGAGGAGAGATTAGACCCGTTTATAGCAAAAATGGAATAATACGGATCGTTTTATCCGGAAAACCTTTACGACCGGGTAATTAATACCGTAATAAAACAACGAGACAAGTGTCGCTCATCTCTCTCCCCTTTCCACCGCCACCTCCCACTATCTCTCTCCCTAATCTCTCTCTCTCCACACCTATCTACAAGACTATACATAGAGTTCATTATGATTATTCTTTAATCAAATCTTAGTAAATTGTGCAACCAAGATTGCATGCAAAAACCATCCTATCAATCCTTTATCAAACCAATTTCCAACACCAAACATCATTATGTTTGTTCCATGTGTTGGGAAAATAAGAAATCAAGTGCATGCATCTATCTCTCTCTCTCGATATCTCTCTCCATACAAAAAGAAGAAATTTCATTTCATTCATCTAACACTCTCTAAACTCTCCATCCAACACCAAAGAAAGAAAAAAATCTCTCCCTACTCTCTCCCTCTCGGCAACACACACACACATCACACACACTTGAGTTTCTTCCATGCAAGCTTAGCATCCAAGCTCAAAATCCATGGAGATTAAGTGAAGATCATCATCCTTCATCTAGTTCATCTATACCTTCAAGAAAAAGGTATAAATTCATCAAGTTCTTTAGTATTAAAATTCAATAATCATCCTTATTTTTCCTTGTATTTTTGGCTATGAAGCCCTAGATGGATGATTAATTATTCTTTATATTTTTTCTTGAGGATTCAAGAGGAGTTCTTCCATAAATTCAAGCTAGTGTTTGAAGCCCTAATCCCCCTTCATTTCGGTCCCAAGAAGCGAAGAAGAGGAGATCAAATTTTAATTTTCAAAGTATGTTAATTTATTTGATTTATTGTATATATGTATCTCTCTAAGCCCTAAAAGAAAGAAAACATGCATGCATGGTATTTATTTTATGTTTAGGCAAACTTAGGTTATCGATGTGAAGATTGAGTGAGGAAAAATCGTTAGAAGAACCGAACACTAGGATTTAATCGATGAATTAAGAGAAGAAAAAGAAATTAAAAACCCTAAAATTTTGCTAATACCGAAAATTATAGAGAAAAATAGGAAAATGTGAATTTCTTGAGTTATTGTTATTTTGATGCTTGATTTATTATTTTTATCATGTTGAGAATGGAATTATATGCTTGAAAAATTGAAAAATCAATTGCCGTAAAAAGTGTATGAATGCCGTGAGTTTTGGGTGAAAAAGAAGAATTTATTTTGTTGATTTTGTTGATGATTTAAGTGATGTTTTGATCATGAAATTATTATATGATGTGTTGATTTAATCTTGTATGATGTTAAGTATAAGAAAAGCAAATTGCATGTGAAGTTTTTAAAGAAAATAATTATTGATGATTTTGATGATATAATGTGTGTTAAAGTGTTAGTTTGAATCATAAATGAAGATAGGAATTTTTGTGATAAAAGATTTAAGTTTTAAAAGCTTTAAAAAAATGTTAAGAGTTGAAAAATACATAGAAAGATATATCTAGTAAGTGTTCTTGAAATAAGCTTGAAGATTTAAATTTTTAATAAATTAAATCAGAAAGAAATTTTGTAATTAAATTAATAAGATAACCTAGTTTTTATAAAAAAAAAACTAATTGAAGAATAAAGGAAAATGTTAATTAAGAAATTGGTCTTAAGTTAAAAATAAAGAAGAAAAGGAAATTATTAATTAAATAAATAAGAGTCGAGAAAATTGGGTTAAAAAGAATAAAATAATAAGGAAATGAAAAGAAGATTTAATCGAGTCGAGAAAAAGATGTTAGACGAGTTAAGTACTCGTATAATTTAATCAAGAAAATAATAGAATAAAATTCGAGTAATAATTTTGAAAGAAATTAATTAAAGTTAATTAATTAAGTTATTTTTTTTTTCCAAACCATGTAGATTGAGAATAAACCGAGGAGAATTGACGAGAATTGAGTTAGAAATGGAAAGGAAATTCCTATTTCATAAGAGATTAATAAAAATTAAAGAGAAATTTTATTAATTGAGTAAAAGTTATGATATGTTTCATAAGATAACGAATTTGGAAAAACGTAGTTTATAAGCCGAGAAAAGATAAATTATATTGTTTGAGTTTTATAAAAAGGAATTCTTATTTGAGTTAAGTTCTAAAATATAATTGAATAAATGTTAATGTGTCTTGAAATGTGTTTGATTCACTTGGATTTGTTATGCAATTGAATTAAATGTTTGAGTGAATGATATTATCTGTGACGTGAAGAATTACTTAGTTTAATTGTATGCAAATAATTGAATTACTGAGTTGTTAATTAAATCGAAAATTGATTAAGTCTTTAAAAGAAAGCTCGAGTAATGGAATGTAGATAGACGACATTTCATAATTAAAGCATGAAGTGCTAAGACATTGGTTAGTAATATTAACCAATCATCGAGTAGAGTTAATGGTTTAAAAACGAGAATGCGAGATCCCTTAGAAAAGATAAAGCGTAGAGACAAACGACTCAAGTAGAAGTCCTTCAGTCGAGACTAACACCTTTTATACGTCCTTGCGTCGTATCTCATTTTTCTTATCGATGTCGATCTGTGAAGGATCAAGCTGGACGGAACGATAAGCAAGGACAATAGCCCTTAAACCGCCTAGCTAGAATCTTCAGAAGTCAGGTGGGCTTTTCTGAACCAAAACTAGCGATGAAAGTTATTATGCTATTGAATATTATATGATTTTAAATGCAATTGAGTTGCGATTTTTATGAGTTTGGTATGTGTTATCATCTGTTTGCTTGAGACTGTTGTTATCCTGTGAAAGGCAGGCTACCCACGTGTGGTATGTTGAATATTGAGGTGACTGTGAGCCTTGCTTCGGCTAGGCCGGTCACAGTGTTGAGAAGGAGGCCTACTTCTCGGCACAGTGAATGAATTTATGACAGATGATGCATACTATTGATATGTGTTATGTTTTGACTGCGCAGTCTATTTAAAAGAAAATGTTTTAACATGCACAAGTAAAACTGTTTTAAGTTACTTAAGTACTTGTGATGTTTCGGCAAGGCAAGTTCAATTGATATAGCCTTTAAAAGCATCTTTATCCAAATGTTTTGGCATGTGTTCACTGAGTACGAAGTACTCAGCCCTGCGTGTATTTCTAAATGTGCAGGTTGACAGGATGGTGATGGCATGGATACTTGGTGGTGTGGTGTCTTTGGTTGAGTCGAGTCGGATGTCGGACTGGCATTTGCACGTCTCCATACGTGTGAATGTTGGGTTTTGAGTCAAGTTTCCGCTGCAACTCTTTGAAATGATGTCTGTTGATATATACACTCTGATACTTATGATTTTTTATTCCGAGCGATGTGCTCGATGGTTTAAATACTTGTTGAATTCTTAATCTCTTGACTTGAAATACTTATTCTATCCTCGTTGGTATGTGATTTTGAAATGCTCGGTCATTATTTCCTTATGTCTTTGATAGTCTTATTTGTGTGCTGTTACTTTCATTAATGTTTTCCCCGAGCATGTTCCCCGTATTTGAGTTGATGGTTAGTTGATTAGGTTGTGTTGTTGTTTCATAAGTCACACCTCGAGAGTCAGGGTGTGACAGATGGAGTCTCTGTATGCCCTGACCGACAAGGAACCGTGGTACGCGGACATAGTAAATTACTTTATCACAAAAGAGGTTCCTTCAGGGAAGACAAAGTTTGAAAAAGTAGAAACTGGTAACACAAGCTCGTTCCTACTTTTGTAAAGCACCACATCTATGGAAGATCGGAGCAGATCAAGTCATACGGAGGTGTGTTAACATACTCAGATCTTGGAGATGTGCCATGGGACCTCATGTAGTGGACATTTTAGTGGTAAAAGAACAACGTAAAGAATATTGGATAGTGGGTTTTATTGGCCTTCAGTGTTTGCTGATGCAAGGAGATGGGCACAGGGTTGCCCGAAGTGTCAGTTGGTTGGAGGCATAACTGCTCGAGATGAGATGCCCCAAATGCCAATTATGACTGTTGAAATTTTCGACATATGGGGTATAAACTTTATGGGACCATTCCCCAAGTCTAGAAATTATGAGTATATCTTGGTGGCAGTCGACTACGTATCTAAGTGGGTTGAGGCAAAGGCTACGACGAAATTGATGCTCATACAGTAGCTGAATTTTTAAAGAAGCAGGTGTTTAGCAGATTTGGAGTTCCAAAAATTCTCATCAACAATTAAGGTTCTCACTTCTGTAATGCCACCATCAGGGCACTCACAAAGAGGATAGGGGGTGAAGCACAAAGTGACAACCGCATATCACCCCCAAGCAAATGGGCAGGCTGAGATTTCAAATAGAGAAATTAAAGGTATACTGGAAAAGATGGTGCATCCAAATCGGAAGGATTTTAGTAATCATTTGGGAGATGCGTTGTGGGCATACCGAACTGCCTACAAAACTCCAATTGGGATGTCTCCTTTTAAGGTGGTATTTGAAAAAAGATGTCATCTACCTATGGAGATAGAGCACAAAGCGTACTGGGCCATCAAGAAAATCAATCTCAGTATGACCTTGGCCAGAGAAGAAAGGAAATTGCAAATGAGTGAGCTAGAGGAGCTTCAGTTAGAGGCATATGACAATGTTGTCCTGTACAAGGAAAGAACCAGGAGAATCCACGATGCAAAAATCCACAAGAATGAGTTTTGGGTTGGACACAAGGTACTACTTTTCAATTCCCATTTTAAATTGATGAGTGGGAAACTCCGATTCAAATGGGGAGGACCATATATAGTTAAGGAAATATTCCCCAATGGAAGCGTCGAAATATATGACCTCAATAGAAGTGACACGTTTATGGTAAACGGGCATCGATTGAAGCCCTAATTAGACTATTCCAACTTGAATAAGCGAAAGGAGAAATGTTCTCTCCTTGATCCTGTTTATCACTAAAGAGGGATATGGCGAGGTCGAGCTCAAGACAATAAACAAGAGCGCTGACTGGGAGGCAACCCAGAAGTGGTCGTCGGTATGACCACAACCACTTCTTTATTTTTTATGCTTAGGATTTTTTCTTTAATTTGTGATTTTGGGGCTGAAGAGGATCAGAAGAAGGTGGGCCAGAATTAATCAGGACCAGTGGAGAATTCAAACTCACTTTGCGATGCAAAGTGTGTAGGTGGAGGACCATGGTTGTTTTTGTTGGGAAGGGGCTAACCGAGGAGTGACGTAGTAGCGCGTCTGACACGATGTGACTGTGCTGCTTCGATTTTCATAAGGAAATTTGAATTTTAAATTTGCTAATGATTTTTTTCCTTGAATCATATCCATTATTCCATAACTGTCATCTCCACTCCCAAGTCAGTTCAATCTCTCTCCCTCTTAAAACTACCACCTCCATAACTACTACACACGATCTCCACTTCCCCCACTTCGATCTAGCAGTTTTTATCTTCTTCCACACATAGAAATCCCCAAATTGCAACCTAAAATTCTCCAAACCTTCAAATTCACCATGACCATAACTAAGATGCCTGCAAATAGGAAAAGCTCTAAGAGCGGCACCACCTCTGGTAACACTTAAATCGCTACCACTGGGCAGAAGAGCACCATCGCTACGAAACCCTTACCGACTGGTGGGAAAAAAAAGACACATAACTCTACAGTGGAAGACACACCCACTCAGGTGGTGGAGGACACTATGCCTGCCCTGACCACTGAAGAGAAAGAACCGGAGAAATCACCTTCGCCACAAAAATAAACTACCGGTGAAGGGGATAATGAAGAGAGTCAAGGGTTCTGACCAGGCTGAGGAAAAAGAAGGTGATCTTCCGCCACCTCAAAAGAAGGAAAAGAAGCAAACCACTTTGAAACGCACCTCCACTACCACCGTACCAAAGAAAAAGCCTACTACTACCAAGAGAAAGAAGGGTGTTGTTGTACCGCAGGCCCCACCAAAGGAACTATCTCCAGTTCTTAAACCCTCTCGTTCTCACTCTCAATCAATGGAGGATGGTCACACCGCCTTCGACGACAAGGAGGAGGATCGGGAAAATGAACAGGAGGAGGAACATAAAGTAGAGCAGCAAGAAGAAGAGGGGAAGGAAGGAAACTCCCCGTGCAGTCAAAAGAAGGCCCAACTCTACAGATCAAGGAGAAGAAGGTTGGGGTCAAGAGGAAGCTGGAAGTCTCAAATACTCCTCTGCCATAACCCAAGGTCAAACCTAGCAAAGAAGGGGGTAAGACCAGGACCACGAGTGCAGTGAGAAAGGCCACTGCTGCAGAGAAAGGAAAAGGGAAGGTAGTAGAAGTCAAGAAAGAGGAGGAAAAGAAGGAGGAAGAAGAAGAAAGGGAGGAATCAGAGGCTATAGATAGTTTAAACTATGGGATTATACCAGCCCCAATGAAGTATGCACCCAGCATCACCACCAAGAAGTCTGCAGCCAAGCGCAAGGGCTTGGTGCGCCCTGCTTCATCTGGTACGACCATACCGAGAGACAATTAACGGTATGTCGTACTCCTGAATAGGGAGATCACTCCATGGTACTTCCTGCTCACGGAATCGTTGGAGGAATTTGGGATTAAGGAGAAGGTGGTGAGGTATTTCGAAGGTATAGGCTGGGGAAAGGTGTTGGCGTGGAACTACTTGGCTTATAAGAGGATGTCGGAAGAATTTATGGGGTCAGTTGAGTTTAAACCCCGTGGCAACTACACCATCGAGACTCCTGGTATCCTGCGCTTCCAACTGCGAGGTAGGATGTTCCCTCTTTCTATTAATAAGCCAAACATCCAACTAGGAGTGCTCGAACCACGGGATGTTTATGATGAAGAGTACAAGGAGGCAGAGACAGTGGCCTCGACGGAATGGAAATCTTGGATTGACCACTACTGGTCAATCCGCTCCACCAAAGACAAGTACATAAAGAATGTCTGCAATTCCAATGAAATTCGTGACCCAGCCCTACAGATATGCCACAAGTGGCTAGCCTACAATATTTATGGCCGCCTGGAATGATCAAATGTGGTCACCCAACAAGAGGTGTTATTGTTGTGGTGTATGTTGGAGAAGAAGAAGTTGAACTTCGAGTTCACAGTGGCGTTGCAGTTCTAGTATGGGGTGTCCCATAGCAACAAGCACCTCTCTCTATGCCTTTTGGTGACAATTCTTGCATGAAATCTCACCAACTTTGATGTGGACAAGCCTGATGATACTTCGGTGTCAGACACCCAGTTCCTTGTCTAATGGCGCTTCGTGCGATGGAGGATCATCGAGGCGGATGAGCATGGTAACTACTCTCTGGTCTACTCGGATGGAGCTTCAAGCAGAGCTAAACCGCGCAGGGTAGGAGAGTAGGCAGTGCCACACCTTACCAACAGTGAGGTGGCATCCATACTTGCAGAGCTGATGTTGATAGTGAAAGTTGATGGAGGGACATGAGGACTGGCTTCGAGGTGTTGATAGCGAAAGCTGATGGAGGACGGGATGATGCCTCCGACCAACATGACTAAGTTTTCTATCCCTACTCTTACATTAGGTTTTATTTTATCTTTTGATTTTATATTTTTGTATCGTTAGTGTATGATAGATTCTAGTTGTATAGTTAGTCTGTGTGCGCAAGTTATTTGGCGTTGGTGAATTATGCATGCTATTTGATTTGGGTATTTGATGGTATAATGAGCAGAATTACATGATGTGAAATAATGAGCTTACTGAATACTCTTTCCTATGAGTTTTGAGCCTGAACTACATTCATTTTAGTGTGACTATGCTTCTTGGTACCTAGAACTTGTTTGTAGATTCTAGCTGGCTAGTAGAATTGGTATGATTAGGGAAAGTTTCTTTGATCTAGAGCCCAAGAATTGATTTCTTGAGTTAAAATGATGACCCTTGTTAACCACTTTGAGCTGGACATAATTGTTTTCATAGCCCTTGAATTGAAATGAAATGAAAGAGATGTGAATCCAACATTGTACAAATAATAAGGGTAGTATATTGATCTAAGTGTGAAAAAATAATTGAGAAAGGAATAGCTAGGAGTAAAAATAAAATTAAGGGAAACATGCTGAATCAAAGAAATAAAAGAGAGGCCCTAAGTAAGGAAGAAAAGAAAAAAAAAACTAGGAGTGCCATTATTGAAAAGATAGGTCGGTATGACTGGAACGAAGTTTAAAACTACTTATCCAGAAATTCTAACCCCCCCACTCCGTATGCCCAGTATAAGCCTAAAAGTCCCTTTGACAAATTCTATTTGCTCTAAAAACTCTTCTATGAATCAGCAACCAAGCTTATAAGAGAACCAAAAGTGGCATAGTATGAGAGTAAACACTTAGCCATACACATGAGAGTGTAAGAGAATGCTGCATTATATACATGTCAATTCTATGTTCAAGGGAATGTGGCTTGATCTTATGGTTGATGCATGCATATATAATCTGATCCAACTAACTGCGCAGTCTCATGTCTTGAGTCTTTATTCCTTTTATTTCATCTATTTTCGTGGTGTCTTCTGTGAATCCACCTGCATACTTGAGGGCAAGTGGTTTAAGTGTGTAGGTGTGATGCGTCTTCAACTTTTGGGCCATTTAGTCCTATTTTTCCTATTTTTTATGTCTAGAACGTTTGTATAGGGGAAAAAGCAGTTGTTCATAGGAAGGATGCTCAGTCCAGGGCAAACGGAGAAAAGATGGTCAGAATGGGCACTACCGAAGCAATTCCAGCCCACAATATGAAGCTGATTTCCCCAAGGGAAGACAAGTACTCTAGTGTAAGGCCAACCGAAGAATACAACCAGTATGACCGTGCTCGAAAGCAGCAGTCAGCCGCCGAAGCCAAATATGAAAAAATTTGTGGAGGAGATTTGCAGAATATCCTGTCGAGTTCCAACAGCAGAAGGATCTGGAAGGCACTTGAATTATCCTAATCAATCAACCGGTGATTGCCAATCATCAATCGGATCAATCAAGCATCCATCAAGATCGTGCTAAATATGGAAAGTAATCAATCATGCCGATATGGTATGCCGGAGGAGGAGATTGACTACCACAACCTTAACTATAAAAGTCTATTAAGTGTGGCTGGCAAAATGTTGGTTACTCTAGCATTCGATAGTTGTTCCACCCAAAATACAATTACTTCAGTTCTTTACATTCCCTACACAAACAATTTACGTTTTCAGTATTTTTCTCATTCCTATCGTGAACAAATCCAAGGCGGTTTGCCTTAGGTATTTTCTTAATTCAAGTATTTCGTATTTTATGTTATTGACGTGTTTATTGAATTATGTTAAGATGCCTTTTAATATGTGTGAGTAATTCTCTGGTGAGATTGGAGTGAGGGAAATGGTTGACTATTGATATGTGAAATATTTGTGAGGCATTTGTGCCTTCGGTTGGATCCAGTGGTTCCAGAGAGATCTGGGCAGAATCTATTAGCAGTCCTAACCTAGCGGGTGATCTCTGCTCGGTTAGGGCTGTACCATGCCAAGCAAAGGCCAGGGCATGACAAACAGTAATGTTCAGTATGCCCATGATCGAGTGGCTAAGCAGCACCCTCAATGGTGTTGTAGATCTGGAAGGTGAGGAACGGAAAAGGGGTTACTGCGTCTTTACTCGGTCTTGGGCTTCTCTACTAGCTATCCATCAACTGTGACGAGGCATCAAGCCATGGTTAATGACCAAGGGACTCACCTCATGCATCGTAGATATATCGATGACCTGTTGGACGTGTTACCGGAAATGGATATCCCGCGAGTTATGTCTACTCTATAGGTGCGAAGCCGGGAAGCTTGAAAGAGAAGGTTGGTGAGGGCCATACTTGGAGGGATTGGGTATGACTACTATCTAAGGAGGAGTGAAGCACGACCTTGTGACTGAGATGAAGCAAAACCTTCGGACTAAGTGACCACAAAGGATTCAACCATCCCAAGTGTGGAGCATAAACTCTTGAAACACCCCAATGTCTTTAGGCCATGCCTTGAGTTTATGTAAAGCATGGACGAATCTTTAGTATGTCCATGACCGAATACACGTATCAACAATAATTATGACCTACTCCAAATCTTACCCCTTTTATATTTGATTGTTTTCATGTTAATTGTGAAGATAACATGATTGGATCGTTACAACCAAACTTGTGCACCTGTAGTTCCTCACTCTCCGTGAGATCGACCCTAGCTTACCACTAAGACTAACCAGTCCAATTGTGGGCATAGGAGCATTGTCCGTCTGGGGCATACACAAGTATTTTGATCGTACCATACAAGGTTTCAGTTTGAGTAACGAGCTTTTATTTCCACCAACTTCCACATAGCTTAACTCTTTGAAACCTTAGTTATATTACACAGCTAACTCTCAACAAAAGAAGTCAGTTGTACACCTGACTGTGTGATCAGCTCCAACTGACTATCTTAGTTTTTGAGCGAACTGACCTGAGCAGTTTCCTCAGTGAAAAGATTTGAAGTTCAAAATAATGCTATTGGTGTATTCCCCCACCCACTTATACACCAGTTACTCATTATCGGGACCATCAAGTGGTATCAGAGTAGTGGTTCAAAAGACTGATGACTCTGGTTCACAAGGTGTGAGTCAAGTAAGTTTTTCAGTGGTCAACTAAATAAATCTTTTCTGAAAACCTTTTAGTGCATTCTGCTGCATATTTGTTTGTTTGTCTCTTTTGGTGTGCAGGAAACATGAACCCAACGTTGCTAGGAAGTTTACCGAAGTTCATAGTGGATGATTACTTCACGTGGAAGTTTCGACTGCAGAGGGCACTGACTGCCAGACATCACAGGATGTGGGAGGCCATTGAGAACGGTCTCATCCGAGTGACACAGTTAGTAATGGTTCCCTCCACTACTCCTGGGGATGAAGAAGTGACTAGGAAGTTAGAACCTAAAGATCCAGAAGGGTACATCAAGGAAAAAAGAGACGTAGAGCAGCTTGATGAAATTGCAAAGAGTGTCATATTTTCCACCGTTGGCAAAGCCTACCTGCCAAAGATCATCCATTGTTGTACAGAAAAATAAATGTGGAAAGCCTTAGCTGCACTGTGTGAAGGATCTGACGAGATCAAGGAGAATAAATTCACCTTAGCTTGTCAGAAGTACGAGAACTTCTCTCAGCTCACCGATGAATCCATCGACAAAATGGAGCTAAGATTTACATAGGCTATAATAGACATTGAGAGTATCAAAAAGGCCAAATACTCTCAGCGTGAGATGAACTTCAAAGTTCTCTCTGCACTAAGTGAAGACTGGGCGGTTTATAGAGTCGTCCATCAAAATTAGAGTGACCTCAATTTGATAAAAACTGAGAAGTTGTTCTCCATGCTCAAGGTGAATGACTATGACGTCCTTCGACTAAAGCACACCATGCTTCAGAAGCTAGAACAGACCGAGCAAAGCTCAGCGACCAAGCTAGTGGTGCTTCGAGCTGACACAGAAAGATCTAAGTTCGCAAGACCTTTTCGATCTACTGACTCTTCAGCTACGGATCGACCACGCAGGTCTAAAATTTAAAAGAAGGTCAAGGAAATGACCAAGCTCTTCGAGAACATGAACTCCAAGATCGAGAAGTATAGGAGGATTAACAGGTTCAGGAGGAACTCCACTAAAACCTCCTCAAAGAATCAAAGCGAATGATGCTTTGAATGTGGGAAGCTAGGACACTTCAAGGTCGACTGTCCTGATCTCTCCAAAAAATAAGAGAGATGCCCTTCGAGAAAAGGCCAAGGAGAAGACCAAGGCCATGATTTTTAAGAATGACGTCGATGACACCAATGTATTCGCACAATTAGAGGGAGAGGAAACTGACTCTCCATCCAGCTCAGGAGGAAAAGACCAATGTTTCATAGCACTGCCTGAAGAGTCGACTGACGCGGTAAACTCTTCTTTCCATCCCTCTCATAATATTCCTTCTGGTAAGCAATGTGCAGGAGAATTAGACGACGAAGTTGAACCATCTTGGGATGAAGTAGAAAACTTGAGCAGATTGTGCAATGCTCAAGTTAACCAGTGCAAAGCCCTCCAAGCTGAATGTGACATCATGAGCAATGAGTTGATCATGAAGGATCAAGACATAGAAAATCTCATGGAGGAGAACAGGAGACTCCATGAAGAAGTTGCTTAGTCGACCAACAGTCAGGTCATCAACTTGATCAATATGACCAGGACACATGCGGAATACATCTCTCAGTTGCAAATGGAGCTAAAGCATGTACACTGGAAGATAGTATCTCTTCATGCCTCGAGCGCAGCTCTAGAGAGCATGATAAGCAACCAACGACCTGCCAACTGAGTAGAAGGTCTTGGATATAACCCGGAGACAGACACTGGAGCACAACCAGGGCAGTTCGTTAGGGCAAGTCAATCACCAAATGAGACACATCAAGTTCAACTGAACTCAGTCAAAGTCACAGTTCAAGATACTCCAGTTATTCCTCACATTGTTGAGACTCCTGTGAAGGATAAAGGAAAAATTGTTCAACTTGAAGAACCTAAGGAGCATGAGGCTGGTACATCAAGAGATGCTGAGAAATCATCAAAGAAATCCAAACCCTAAGGTCGTAAAGCAAGGGGGAACAGACAAGGAGGACCTTCGCAGCCAAGGCAGAATCAGCCCATGCGCAGGTTGAACAACACAGCTCAACATCAACGTCAAAGGCATCCAAACTGGGATATTCCTCACTTCTATCATCAGACGTACCTAATGCCTCATTGATGAGTCCATATTTTATGTCTTTTTAGTGTATGTCTTAGGAAGTTTAGATTGAGTCTTTGTGTGTGTTTTGTCTAATTTTTGTGTCTTGGAGGACATATTTTGGGCAGGAGTGTGTTTGCTGCCTTGCAGATGGAAACTGAGCAATACAGGAGAAGAAAGCAACATTTCTGGAAGCAGGTCAGGCAGAGCCATATTGGTCAAGACAGATAGGAGGAGTGCTTTGGTCAACAGGCGAGTTTCTCTCCTAGGTCTAGAAGGATAAGGATAAGATGATCTAACTTAAGTATCTTTCCTTATCCGACTAGGTTTAAGATCCGCAAAGGATCTCTTGAAGATAGACGTTACTTGCCTTGTTGAGGGTCGAGCTTATCAAGTGTTACTTGCATCCCAAGGTAGCTCGTGGATTCCTTCCATGTGAAGGACTAGGGGGCCCAAACCTTAAAGCACTCGCCTATAAATATCGATGCCTTGCTGCTGCGAAAGGAGCCGTCTTTTTATGCTTAATTCCCTGTATTTTCCATTAAGAGAGTTTGTGAGGAGATAAACAAGTCCTACGGGCATACTTTTATTGTCTTCTTTTCATCAACACTTTTGGTTGTGATTTACTTTTGCACGAACTTTGTAAGTTTATATAGTTCTTATGATTTCCTTTATTTCGATTATTCATCGTTGTATGATTATGTCTAGCTAGGCTTTTATACTTGGTCTGGGCAAGACATTTAGGTGTTAACTTATGCTTGGGAGGTCTACATTGTGCTAGATAATTGCATGCATGTGTTCCCATAATGTTAATGAGATTGTTCAAATATGAGATAATACGACTAAGAGGTTAATTGGCCGTTAATCACTTAAGATATATTAGATCACAAATCAATTGAGAAGTAGGAGTGTTTTCCACATCTTTTTGATTAAGATCGATTAACATTAGAGGAAGGTGTATGCCTCATGGGGTTAGACGTGATGATTCCTTGTTGGGCCTTTCTAGAGATAAATGCTCCTTGGGCAAGAAACTGAATGATGACTTCGACAGAGGTATTGCCCAAGGTAGGGAGCTGACGGTGCATCGCCAACTAAGTAAGGATAGGTAATGAAAGGGTTTGTTGAGAGCGTGACGAGTAAAAAGGGATCTCAGCATTCAAGTCCTATAACTAACGATGCATGCATGTGATGAATATATTTGCACCAATGACCAAGCTAAGGTTTTCACTTAACGATGTCTTAGTCCAGATCAAGTCCTTTTTATTATTGATCAAGTTACTTGTTTACTTTTCAGTGCTTTATTGAGTTTTCGAATTGGGCAAGAGAGCCCTAGTGACCAAGATAGCAAAACCAACTTTTCTAAACAGGTGGAGGAGGTTTCAAGAGATAGTGACAATCAACTCCTTGTGGATCGACCTTGTACTTACTTGCTAACTATATAGCTGTGAGGATAGGCTATAAATTCATTTTGAGAGTGCAAACGATAGCCTCGTCACTCATCCTTACCAGAAAGCATATCAAGGACATGGAAACTATGGTGATCAGTATAATGGTCCTAGTTATCCACAGTATGGGTATGCTCAAGGAGCTAGATAGTTTGGGTCATCTTCCAGACAGTTCTCACCACGAAGGAATCGACCAAGTCAGTCGAGTCGAAACCAAGCTCCTCAAAGATAAGGATATTCACCATTGAATTGGACTGCACAAGCTCCAAGTCAGTCAGTGTATGTGGATGAAGAAGGAAAAGTGATCCGAACTGATCACACAGTTCGAGTCATCGAGGAAACTCAAGTCACTAACCTGCCAGGACCCAACTAAGTATGTATACCTAAAGTTCTTCTTGTGTTTTGCAGGACCAGGATGAACTGAGGAAAACAAGAGCTACAAAATCAGTTTGGGTGTTAGATAGCGGATGCTCCAAGCAGATGACACAATAGAGGAATCTTCTTAAAGACACCAAGTTTCGAGAGGGAGGAATTGTTTGTTTTGGTGACGACTCCCAGGGTAAAACCAAAGGGATGGGCACATTCGAAACCGACTTAGTGACTATTAAAAATGTTTCCTTGGTCGATGGATTGAAGCATAATCTGCTCTCCATAGGCCAACTCTGTGATAATAGTTTTTCCGTGAAGTTTGACGCACAGGGTTGTAGGGTGAAAGATGTCAAGACCAAGCAAATTCTCTTATTTGGTCGACGATTTTCATCAGGTGGGGTATACTACATAGATTGGTCAAGTAGTTCACCAGAGACGTGCCTTGTATCCAAAAGCAGCTCGAAAATAAACTGGCTTTGGCACAAAACACTTAACCACCTCAACTTCAAAACCATGAACAAGTTAGCTCGCCAACAGCACGCAGATGGAAGACCAGACTTGAAGTATAGTTCGACGCATCTCTGCAGTGCATGTTAACTTGGAAAATTGGCTAGAGCATCATTCCATCTTAAGTTGACGCCCTCCATGAATCATTTTCTACAATTGATCCACATGGATATTTTCGATCCGGTCACCCCCAAGAGTTTAAGAGGAAATGAATACACTCTTATAGTCAATAATAACTATTCGAGATACACCTGGGTGATCTTCATGGTGCATAAGAATGAGACGAGAGAAGAATTGCCTAAGCTGATGGATAGACTTGCAAACCAACAAGGAAAATCCATTGTATCCATCAGATCCATCGGGGATGGATCTGATTGCGGAACTGAGTTTCTCAATGAGACCATCATTGAGTATTGCGAGAAGTATGGCATAACTCACCAGATCTCAGCTGGAAAGACTCCACAGCAGAATGGAGTAGCTGAGAGGAGAAATCGAATGCTAAAATATGCAGCAACATCCATTCTGACAAGCTCAACCCTGCCAAAATGTTTTTGGGCTGAGGTAGTCAATACAACATGCTACACACAGAACCGCTTCCTACTAATGAAGAGACAAGGAAAAACTCTATTCGAACTGTGGAGAAATATGAAGCCTAATATCTCTCATCTTCGTGTTTTTGGTTCTAAATATTATATCCATAATAATGGGAAAGCTCAGTTGAAAACATTCGAGCCTAACGCTGTCAAAGGCATATTCCTAGGATATGCTACAAAGATTAAAGCTTACAGAGTTTTCAACACCAACACAAAAAATTTTGATATAATACCTCATGTTATGTTTGATAAATCTACTTTTGAGTACAGGGAACAGGCTAAATTGCAGGCAATTAAAGAAAGTGCTAAGCCACAGCAAGCTAAGACTGAAGATCTCAAGCTCAACGACTGAAGAACTCGGCAGAACCACTCATTTGGTCAGCCGAATAAGAAGAAGTATATTTTTCTGAAGATGAGACTGAAGATCCCATCTCAAATCAAGGGGTAACTTCAGAGTCAACAGATCAAGTGTCAACTCCAGCTAATACGGAGACAGTACCAGCAACTGTACAGCATCCAAGTCTTGGACTCCCAAGTCCAAGACCAGTCATCTCCCCAGTTCATCCTCCTTCTCCAACTGAGGACAGACTACACCAGAAGTTAGACCCCTAGGTGCGGCACCTCTAGAGTCTCCAAGACCAGATTACTCCATTACAATGCTTGAAGCAGCTAAGCAAGCAAGGAGGAATAAAAGATGGTATTAAAACTACGTCAAAGATGCAGTGATAGGAAATCTTGAAGCTGGTGTTTGAACCAGAAGATCAACACAAGTTGTTGATCCCACGGCATATGCACCTACTCAGTCCACTCAGTCAGGAACTCCAGCTGATGAAGAATCAACTTTGTTAGCAATGTACGCTGATGAACTCAGGGTACTAGGGAAGTTTGACCAAGTAGGAGATGTAGCCATGACAGCATGCTTCGTGGCTTACGTGCCTGAACCTAAAAATATCTTGGAAGCTTTAGGTTGTATCCACTGGACTCAAGCCATGCAGGAAGAGTTAAATGAGTTCCTCTAAAACTATGTTTGGGAACTTGTTGAGACATCTGAAAGAGTTAAGGTGATAGGTCTGGAGTGGATATTCAAGAATAAACGAGACGCCATTGGATACGTAGTGAGAAACAAGGCTAGATTAGTAGGCCAAGAATATTGCCAGTAAGAGGGGATAGATTTTAAAGACTTCTTCGCTCCAGTTGCTCGTCTTGAAGCAATCTGGATCTTCTTAGCCTATGCCGCTTACCACAAATTCAAGGTTTACCAAATGGATGTGAAGTGCGCATTTCTCAATGGTGACATCAAAGAAGATGTTTATGTGGAACAACCTCTTGGTTTTGAGACTGGTGACAGTAGAGTCTACAAGCTGAAGGAAGTGATATACGGACTGAAACAGGCTTTGCGTGCATGGTATGACACCTTGTGCGGCTTTCTACTAGAGTCTGGATTCATCCGATGCTAAGTCGACAAAACACTCTTTGCCATCAAAGTTGGAGAGGACATCCTGGTGGTACAAATATATATCGATGATATCATCTTTTGATCCAAGTCCGAAGCTCTGTATGAAAAATTCTCCCAACTCATAAAGGAAAAGTTCGAGATGCCAATGATGTGAGAGATGAATTCCTTAGGTTGCAAGTCAAACAGTCACCAAAAGGAATCTTCATCAATCAGTCCAAGTACACAAAGGAGCTGATTTCCGAGTTTGGACTGGACCTAAGCAGAACAACGAAGATCTTGATGAACACCAACTGGAAAATCGACCCCAGCCAGGAAAGAAAGCTTGTCGATGCAAAGAAGTATAGACGCATCATCGGTTCGCTGCTCTATCTAACTGCAAGTCGACCAGACATCTCCTACGCAATCGGAGTTTGTGCAAGATTCAAAGTTGAGCCTAGGAAAGCTCACATATAAGCAGCGAAGAATATAATCAAGTACCTTAAAGGGACATTCCATATGGGACTGTAGTACCCAACTGATGATAACATCGAACTGACAGGCTACTCAGATGCAGACTTAACTGGATATTGAGTTGATAGGAAATCAACCTCAGGATATTATCAGTTCATGGGAACAAAGTTAGTTTCCTGGTTTCAAAGAAACAGATATGTGTCACCACCTCCACAACTGAATCGGAATACATGGCAGCCGGAGATTGCTGCATGCAGATACTCTGGCTGAAGCAACAACTCAGAGATTATGAAGTGGAAACAGGCCAAGTACCCATCTTCTATGATAGCTCAAGTGTTATTGCCATCACGATGAATCTAGTTCATCACTCCAGGACTAAGCACATCGACATCAGACATCACTTTTTTTGTGATCATGTTGAAAAGAATGACATCATTTATGAGAAAATTCACACTCCCATTCAGAGAGCTGATATTTTCACAAAGCCTTTGGTGGAAGCTCTATTCAAGATGATGTGTCAACTCCTTAGATTGCTCAATCCAACCGAAGATGAAGCTATGAAGATGGAGATCACAAGTTGAGAGGAATCTCACCTTGAGGGGGAACGGTACAAGTTAGCTGCCCCAGACAGTTTAGAGAAAAGATGGAGTCAAACCTCGACTGAACTGATGACTTGAGTTAGTCGAGTGTAAGCTGTATTAAGGAGACAGTCGAGTTCCACACTGACTGAGTGGTATTTTGTGTTAACTTGTTCCTTACTTATTTAAGGCGGGTGTTTTGAAATAAATTCAAACATCTGTCTACAAGTTTTTCAAAAAAGAATTAACCCAGCAGTTGCATTCAATGCAAAGCAAGTCTAAATCCATAGACTATGCTTTTAGAGTGCGATTGGGCTAACATAGAAATACCTACTCTTCTCACGCGCACGAGTGTCGCTCATAGCCCTTGACACGTTCCATCACCGTCATTCCTGGAAGCAGCTTTTTCTGTAACGGTGCATTCAAGAATGTTATTTATTCCGAAGAAAACTGCGAGATTTAATCTGATCCATCGATAAGGATCTTATTCCTCCTATAAATAGGGGACTTTATATCTTATTTTGTACAACAAGATTTTCTGCCTTATCTCATGAAATTTTTGCCTTGTGGATTTCTCTCTTGCTAGGGTTTCTCTTCCTCTTCAGAAAATCCTACCAAGATCGATTATATGCCTTCCCACTTTGCAAAGCGATTCTCTTCTCCCGCCAGCACTGAATCAGTGTATTAATCGATTAAGCAAAAATGCTATGTCATGGCTATATGAGACGCAAACGCTTTAAAGGACGACTGATGAAGTGGATGATTCGCGGTGTCAACTAGCTAATACAGATCTTAGAGGTGTTCATCCAATTGCATATCAGACATGAACCCCTTCCACTCATTCATTTCGCTCAAATGCAACATTGCGGAGGTTACTCCTGTTTTAACCTTGAGTATCATGGGATGAAGATCTGCAACCCCACGTCATGAGAATAGGTCAATAGTAACCTGTGTATCAGGAATCCCCCAATCGGACCCATGCATTCACTCCTAAGACAGTCATGTGCAAGGCCTTCCTTGTTCACCAGCTCATCTCAGTTGAGCTTCCTTCCGCTAGAGTTGACTCATCTACCATCGTAGATGGTTTAGGAGTCAAAAAGTTTCACTCATGACTTGAGCGGGTGTTGAAGAAAGGGGCAATTTCTGCCTTCTGTCAAATCGAACCTCGAATGCCTCCTGCAAAGCTTCTCCCTCCTCTTCTTTTTGCTGATGCCAAAAGGAGGGAAAAAGTTGGCTAACTCTCTTTTAGAGTGCTGTTGTGGCAGTACTTCAGGAGAACTGGGAGCAGGAATGGAGATCGTGAAGGCTAAAAAAGAGTGCTAATAGGTGGTCAGTTGCCTTGCCCTGTTACTTGAGGCATTTAATCAAAACTGACCTCAGCCGCCAGCCTTCAAGAAGATTTGAAAAAGAAGATCAAGGATGAAGAGAAGAAGGTTGACGAGAAATCAGTTGCCTCGCCCCGTCGCTTGTGATAGGATTCAAGTGAAAGCTAAAATAAATATCATCAACTAACGTCAGCTGCCAGCCTTGGAAGATGAAGTCGAAGGTGAAAACGAAAACCCTAGAGTAAGTTAGAATGTTAGAGTTATATTTTTTTCAACTTTGTAGTTTTTGTTTAGAAACTCAGTTGTAATAGGTACTTAGTTGTAACTGTAATCACTCCCCAACTTGTTATCTATAATGATAAGTTGTTAGTTTTAAAAGGTCTTCAATTATTAACTTCACTTGATTACTACTATCTCGTTGTCCAAGTTTGGAGTTAATTTATATATTTGTCTTGTGCTAACCTTTTTTCTCTTATAGACTAGAACTCATTTTGTCTTTAAGTTAAATGATATCAGTTGTGTGGTATCAGTTATGAAAGTTAGGTGGTGTCAGTTTAGAGTTTTGGCATCATCAAAAAGGGAGAAATAGTTGCGAAAATCAATAAAGATTTTGATTTATCCCAAACCCCAACTGACCCCAACCGAGTAGATGAAAGTCATCAGTCTGAACTTACCTAGAGCTCACTGTATGAGCATAGAGATTTTTATCTTTGCAGGATTTAAGCAGAAAAAGTCAGCCGGACTGAAGAAGACAGTTGGTGAGGAACTTGGTCAGTCTCAGTTGACTCCATAGCTGAACCGTGCAGCTCAAGCATGAAGAGAAGTTGTGTTGAAGTCAGATGTCACAAAGCTGAGAAAAGAAGACTTTGAAGACGTTGAAGGCAGAAGAGTTGAAGTCTAAATTCAAATCTACTCAGAAACATAAGACAGCCTGGAAACTTACTACATATAGACCGATGACAGAGACGCGCAAAAAGCGAAGGTCGTAGTTACCATTTTAGGAAAGTTTGCAATAGAGAAGCTGGAGTGCAAGATCAATAATCCCCAAGTTCGAGGCCAAAAACCATGCTTTTGGCAGAGATCAAACGGCTCTTTCCAATGGCTAATTAGATCTCCCTCTATAAATAGAGGTCTGCTCATAGAAGAAAGTAGAGAGATTAGTAGAGAGAAAAACAATACATGCAAAGTAGCAGACGACCAATCTCTCCAGAGCAAGAACAACCAAGTCAAAGAATCAATAGAAGTCGAGTGTCCACACCTCCTCCTGTTCTTTCATCTAGCCTCTCAGAGAGTCATTTCTTTGATCGAGCCTAGAATCTAGGTTCTTATATAGTTCTAAGCAGACTCTCTCCCAAAAGATCGAGTCTGTAAGCCTTAGAAAGAAGCCTCCACTTTTCTCTGTGATGAAGGCTTCATAGTTGGAAAAATTCCCAACCCCAAAACCCCAGGTTTGTCTTTGAACCCGCAATCAAAGAAACTAGGTTCCTTAGAACTCGCAATCTGAGACTAGGTCCCTTAGAAACCGCAATCTATGACTAGGTCCCTTAGAACCCGCAATCTAAGACTAGGCTGTACACTTGCCCACAAAAAGTGTTGTAAGGTTTTGTTGGGAAATTTATTAAAGTTTTGATTGATTCCGAAACCAACTGACCCCAACCGAGTAGATATTGTCAGATCCTAATGTTAGTAGTTAGGCTCGCTGTTTGAGCATTGTTAAGATTTTGTCTTTACAGGACTCCAGCTGAAGACGGCAACAAGGCTTCACTCGGATAGAACATCAGTTGTAAGAAAGACAACTGAGCGTTCAAGTTTCAGAATAACAGTTGAGCATTCAAAGGGATAAGATGCAAAAGTCAACTAAGTATTCAAAGGGGAAAGATGCAAGAGAACATCAGTTGTAAGAAAGACAACTGAGCGTTCAAGAGATAGAACATCAGTTGTAAGGAAGACAACTGAGCATTCGAAGCCAACTGATCAGAGTCAGATACAAGAAAGACAACTGAGCGTTCAAGATGGAACATCAGTTGTAGGACTCAATCAGTTAGATCAACAGCTTGAAGTTCAAAGTCAGCTGAGAGTTCAACTGTTCCTACTCAGACAGAAGCATTCAGATAGAACATCAGCTAAAGACCAATCAGATGAAGATCAAACGACTCAACCGACTATCAAATGTTGGAGGTCAAAGGTTAAGATTTGAATTTCAAATAAGGAAGTCACGTGAAGGTTTGACTCTCTGTCATTACCTCATTTGGCCCAACACAAGGCTGTCTCAGATGGAAAGCAGAAGCACTCAGTTGCCAAATCCGGAAAGTCTGCAGAGATGAGAGACAAGCCATCGCTTTCAAAGAACAGAGATCAACGGCTCCTCCAACGGCTAGTTGATTCTCTCCGCCTATAAATAGAGGCCTTCATTCATTCATCAAGACTATGAGAACGAGACAGACAAGTGCGAGAAGAGATAAAAGAACGAGATAAAGAACGAAAAACTGCACTCAAGCAAAACTGCTGTTATCCTCTAAGAACATCACTAGTTGAGAGTTCTAGAGTGTTAGATTCTGTCTCTGTGTTTTCGATCCAACCTTGAGAACATCACTAGTTGTGAGTTCGTAGAGTGTTAGATCATAGCTCACTTCTTGTTCGAGCTATTAGTTGGAAACCCACCTTTCACACATCCTCTCAAAAGGATTGTTAGGACCCTACTCTTCTCGGAATTGAGTAGATAGGTTGATAAGTACCCGTAAACTTATCTATAAGGTTGATAAGTACACGTAAACTTATCTCAATGGTTGCAAAGCCCGCGTAAGCTTTGGGGTTTTTGTCCAGAAGAACTTGGACTGAGTTGTGTGGACTCACAACTCCCCATGGACGTAGGAGTTATCTCCGAACTACGTAAATCCTTGTGTGTTGTGTTTATCATTCAGTTACTTATTGCATATTCAACTGACCGACTAACCAGCATACAAACTGCATCTTTCTATATCAACTGACTTGGTTATTGACCAAGCTTGCATAAAAGCGTGAGTTATATTTTTACGAGTTGTTGTTTTCCACCACATTCCGCACAGCACCACTCTTCCAACTGAGCTTGCTTACTCGGTTGTGAATCCAGCTGAGTCTTATTACTCGGTTGTTGATTTTTCAAGAGTTGTTTTAAAAAGTTTTATCTGGTGTATTCCCCTCCCCCCCATACACCAGTACTCGTATCGGGACCATCAGGTTTGGTTCAAACCCGTAATCGAAATGGTTAGGTTGCTTGGTACCCGCAAATCAAGTGGAATGTTTGATCAACACACGTAAGGTTATCTATTGGATTATTTCCCCGAAAAGGAAGTTGTGGACGTAGGAGATCAATCTCCAAACCACGTAAAAATATTGTCATTTACTTTCAGTATTTTGCATTTTAGTTATCTAACCAATTGACTCTGCAAGCAAACTGCATGCTACAAACTGCAATTAGATTTAGGAACTTGACATTACCCATTTTCATAAGGTTTCAATTTAAGTAACGAGCTTTTATTTCCACCAACTTCCACATAGTTTAACTCTTTTGATGCGTCTTCGACTTTAGGGTCTCTTGGCCCCATTTTTCTGTTCTTTTCGGTCTGTATAAGTTGTATGGGGGAGAAAACAAGTATTCTGGAAGAGGAAGATTGGAAATGGGCATATGGATGAAATATGGTCGAAATGGGCATTACCAAGACAAATTAGCCCCGTTGTCCGATAATGATTCCCCCAGGAAGAGAGCTCAACAATGGACCACTCAGAACATCTTTGAGAAGTGACAATTCATGAAGAATCCACTTGGTATGAGGCTAACCAAAAGATGCAGTCAGTACGACCATGATCGACAGCAGCAGTCAGCAACTAGTGCTAAATATGGAAATACGCGTGGGTACCAGGAAAGGAAAGTCCTACCAGGCGAGATATCAATTAGATACAAAGATAAGACAAGAGATTGGAGAAAATCAAATCTTATCAAATCATATCTTCATATCTAGCCGATCAAGAGCAAAAAAAAAGGATGTAAACCCTAGGCGAGAGGAGATTAACGACGGCACCTAGGGTTTTGATATTTTATACACTATCTCTATTTAAAGTCCACCAAGTGTAGACGGCGAGTACACACTTATCACCCCCCAAGATACAATTTCGTTCTCAGTATTTTATTTACATTCACAGTATAAACAATTTACCATTTTTGTTTTCATTCTGTTGTTAAGAACAAATTTAAGGCGGTTGGCTTTAGGTACTTTTTATTCTAAGTATTTCGTATTTTCTTTCATTGATGAGTTTATTTACATGCATGAATATGTCTTTCAATATGTGTGAATAATTCTCTTGATGAGATTTGGGAGGGAAAAGTGATTAACTGTTGATATGTGAGTTATTCGAGAGGCATTTGTGCGCTCGGTTAAGTTTAGTGGTTCCGGAAAGTTCTGAGCAGAAATCGTGAACAGTTCGGACCTAGCGGGTGATCTCCGCTCGGTAAGGGTTGTACCACGTCAAGCAAAGGTCAGTTAATGCAAGACAACAATGTTTAGTATGCCTATGACCGAGTAGCTGAGCAGCGTCTTCAAGGGTGTTGTAGATCTGGATGGCAAGGAACAGTCAAGGAGATACTGCATCCTTCTTTGGTCTTGGGCTTCTCTAATGGCTATCCATCAACTGTGACGAGGCATAAAGCCATGGTTATCGACCAACGGACTCACCTCATGCATCGTAGACATATCGATGACTGGTTGGATGCGTTACCGGAAATGTATATCCCACGAGTTATGTCAGCTCTATAGGTACGGAGCCGGGAAACTTGGAAGAGAAGGTTGGTGAGGGTCATACTTGGAAGGATCGGGTATGACTACTATCTAAGGAGGAATGAAGCACGGCCTTGTGACTGGGGTGAGGCCACGGTATTGTGACCGAGGTGCAGCGTGACCTTTGGACCAAGTGACTACGAGGGACTCAACCATCCCAAGTGTGGAATATAATCTCTTGAAACGCCCCAATGTCTTTGGGCCATGCTATATGAAGCATGGACGGATCTTTAGTATGCCTATGACCGAATACAAATATCAATAGTGCTCATGACCTAACCCAAATTTTACCCATTTTATATTTGATTGCCTTTAAGTTATTTGTGCAGATAACAGGATTGGATCGTGATAACCAAACTTGTGCACCTGAAGAGTAAAGTACTTCCTAACTCTTCGTGGGATCGACCCTATCTTACCGCTAAGACTAGCTAGTCCAATTAAGGGCATAGGATCGTATACTGTCGTCTGGGGCATTCATAAGTATTTTGATCGTACCATACGACGGGTGCGTATCAAAATTGGCACCATTACCGGGGAGTGACACGCATCAATTTTACTGTTCTCATTCTATCTTCCGCTACTAGTGTATGTTTGGAAATCGTCGAGTAGCAAGAGCATTGGTTTTTCATCCGAACATTGATAGAACTGAACGACGACTATGCGTAATCACACGGATAGCGAGACGTGACACTATGGTAGACCCACAACAGATGCAGACCCTCAAACAGTTGGCATACCCAACAAAACTAAATCTCAGGCCAAACGGGATCACTCTACCAGAGAACCCTTTCCATCCTGAGCGGTATGACCTCAAACCAGCACTGATACAGGTCTTACCAAAGTTTAATGGATACGCTGGGGACGACCCCCACACCCATCTCCGGGATTTTGAGATGACGGTGATGCACCAATCTAATGAAAGTCATCAGGAGTATGTGAAGCGAGTTATCTTTTCATTCGCATTGGTGGATCGAGCGAGGAGATGGCTATATAATCTACCCAAAGGAAGTGTTACTTCTTGGGCTGAGATGCAACAGTGCTTCTTAGAAGAATTCTTTCCAGCAATCAGGGTTGAACGGATGAGATGGGAAATCAGGAATATTAAACAAGATGTGCTAGAATCTTTCTATAAGTATTGGACAAGATTTAAGCGGCTTTTGAGCAACTGCCCTCACCACCAACTTACTCCAAAGGATCATGTGGAGAGTTTCGTGAAAGGAATGCAGAGAAATGATCATGGGCTGGTGTTAGCCGCATGCAATGGATCACTGATGCCCAAAACACCCTAGGAAATCTTCAAACTGCTAGGGCCTATGGCTGAGGAATCACGAGAGGACGGACATGAAAGAAATAGGGAATTACCCTCCAAGGATGAGGAAAAGAAATATCTTACCGCGCTAAGTAAGGAAATGAAAGAAATCAAGGCACTACTGAGTGGTTGACCATACAGAAGAAAGTTCGTCAGTGTGGCATATGCGATGCTACTGGACACCAATCTGAGAATTGTCCGAATTTTGGTGAAGACTTGATGGATGTAAATGCGATGGGAGGAAATGAATGGTTTCATCGGAAACATGATCCCTTCTCTAACACGTATAATCGAGGATGGAGGGATCACCCAAATTTTAGATGGAAACAGGACGGCAAACCCAATAAAACAATATGGGTCTGCCAGGGTCTTCACATTAGTATACCCAGCACCAGCAGCAGCCACAGTATCAAGCTGGACCATCACAGTAGAACTACCAACCCCAATAGCAACAAGTGTACCAACCTCCACATCATAAACGTGCACCTTGAGAGTTTGCCATCTAGAACATGGCTAAAGAAAGTGAAAAGTTCATGAATGAGGTTCAGGCCAGTATGAATCAAACCAATGTGCAAATTGGTCATTTGGCGAAAGCACTCGCCAAAGTAGAGAAAAACACAGGAAAGCTCCCTCCACAGGGAATAAATCAGAAGGAGCAAGCACAGGTAATATTGACAGGGGTGGAGGATGAGCAAGCTGAGAAAATTTTGGGTGAAACAGAAGTTAACAGGAAAAGAGATGAGGGGACCAGTAATGGACTTACTGGATAACAGATTGGTATCGATTAGACCGAACCCCCTTATCCGGGCAGACTACGACAGAAGGCCAAAGAAAATGAAGCTAGTGAGATGATGAAAATGTTTCAAAAGATGGAACTTAGCATACCCTTATTGGATACAATCAAATAAATTCCTAAATATGCTAAGTTCCTGAAGGATTTATGTTCGAGAAAGGTGAAGGTGGAAGAAGATGATCGATATGTGATGGGGGAAAGTGTGTCAACTGTAATTCAATAGAAATTACCCCCAAAGCGTAAGGATCCTGGAATGTTTACCATCCCTTGTAACATCGCAGGAATGAATATAGATAAAGCCATGATGGATCTGGGAGCTTCAATAAATATAATGCCCCTAGCTGTATTCAATCGGCTGAATTTGGGCGAGCTAAGGAATACCCGTGTGGTCATACAACTAGCAGATCGGTCCAACGCATACCCAGAAGGAGTAATAGAAGATTTGTTGATTAAAGTCGGGGATTTGATTTTTCCTGCCAACTACTATGTATTGGACACGGGATCAAAGGCCAAGGAAAACTCTATTTTGTTTGGCTGACCGTTCATGATGACTGCGGGAACAAAAATCGATATAAAAACGGGGATTTTATCATGTGAATTTGATGGAATAGTTGAGGAATTCAACATCTATGAAGCTATAAAAAGGAAACCAGAGATGGAGTCAGTAGAGATGATCGATGTTTTTGAACCATTGGTACAAGAACAAAGTCTTGAATTCAGTTCTAGCGACTTGACAGATAGGGTGATACAAGCTGGTCTGACCGATCAATATGCTGCTCAAAACAAAAGATTTGGACATGAAAGAGACTATTATGAAGCTATATTCACTAAAGGAGAGCATCATGGAAGTAGAATTAGAAGTCGACAAGAAAATCAAAGAAATCATTTTGGAAGTGTGCTCAGTTGGAGGATCTTCAGAGGGCAAGCCGGAACTATTGTCTCAGTATGGGCAGCACAAAAAACTGCTTCCTTCAATTGTCAAAGCCCCTGTCTTGGAACTCAAGAAACTGCCCAAAATTCTGCAGTACGCTTATTTGGGACCTGAGGAGACTCTTCCAGTAATCATCAGTGCAGATCTAACCATGGTACAAGAGGAACGATTGGTCAAGGTCTTATGGAAGAATAAGGAAGCCATCGATTGGACCTTGGCAGATATTAAGGGAATCAGTCCAACTGAATGCATGCACCATATATACCTTGAGGAAGGAGCGAGACTAGTACGAAATTCACAGAGAAAAATGAACCCTGTAATGAAAGAAGTGGTACTCAAGGAAATTTTGAAACTTCTAGAGTTAGGAATTATTTTTCCTATCTCTGACAGCTAGTAGGTTAGCCCAGTCCATGTCGTACCGAAGAAATCAGGGATACAAGTTGTATAAAATAACAAGGAAGAACTGGTTCCGACAAGATTGCAGACTGGATGGAGGGTTTGCATAGATTACAGGAAGTTGAACAGGGTCACGCGGAAGGACCATTTCCCTGTACCCTTCATCGATTAGATGAACGAAAGTCTAGCTGGTAATGCTTATTACTATTTTTTAGATAGGTATTCGGGATACATGCAAATTTTTGTGGCTCAAGAGGACCAAGAGAAAACCACTTTCACATGTGTATATGGAACATTTGCTTACCGAAGAATGCCTTTTGGTCTATGTAATGCACCTGGAACTTTTCAAAGGTGCATGATGAGCATTTTCTCTGATTTATTAGAAAACTGTATTGAAGTCCTTATGGATGACATTACAGTATATGGAGACTCGTTCGACACATGTCTCAACCATTTGGAACTAGTGTTAAAAAGATGCGTGGAGAAAAGTTTGGTTCTTAATTACGAGAAGTGCCACTTTATGTTGAAGGAAAGGATAGTATTGGGATACGTCATTTCTGAAAGGGGAATCGAAGTGGATAAAGCAAAGATCGATTCCATTGCTAAGTTGATGTATCCAACTACAGTCAAGCACATACGGGAGTTCCTTGGTCATGCAGGGTTTTACCGATGCTTCATTAAAGACTTCTCAAAAATTGCACAACCCATGACCAGATTGCTGCAACAGGATGTTCAATTTGACTTTGATGATGACTGCAAAGAAGCATATCTCGATTTAAGGAGCAGACTTGTGTCAGCCCCCATTATACAGCCTCCAGATTGGGAGCTACCTTTCGAGATTATGTGTGATGCCAGTAATCATGCGGTTGGAGTTGTACTAGGACAGAAAAAGGGGAAGGTGAGCTATGTAATCTATTATGCCTCTAAGACCCTTAATCCAGCGCAATGCAGTTACACCACTACCGAGAAGAAGTTGTTGGCAGTGGTATTCGCCATAGAAAAATTCAGGTTATATCTTTTAGGCACTAAGGCAATTATATATACTGACCATGTGGCCTTGAAATACTTGATGGCTAAAAAGGAGTCAAGGCCACGACTCATTCGATGGATACTGTTACTCCAAGAGTTCGACATCGAGATAAGGGATAAGAAAGGAGCTGCCAATCAGGTAGCTGATCATTTAAGCAGGCTATAAATGGGCAAAGATGACGGTGAACCCCTAATTGATACCTTTCCTGATGAGAAACTATATGCGGTATATGCCAATATGAAGAAGGAGTCTCTGTATGCCCTTACCGATAAGGAACCTTGGTACGCAAACATAGCGAACTACTTGATCACAAAGGAGGTTCCATCAGGGAAAACAAAGTTTGAAAAGTAGAAATTAGTCGCACAAGCTCGCTCTTATTTTTAGGAAGCACCATATTTGTGGAAAGTTGGAGCAGATCAGGTCATACGGAGGTGTGTTCCTGAGAGTGAGCATACTTAGATATTGGATATGTGCTATGGGACTACATACAATGGACACTTTGGAAGAAAACGAACTGCACAAAGGATATTGGATAGTGGGTTCTACTGACCTTCAGTATTCGCTGATGCAAGGAAATGGGTACAGAGCTGCCCGAAGTGTCAGTTGGTTGGGGGCATTACCGCCAGAGATGAGATGCCCCAAATGCCTATTATGCCTGTGGAAATTTTCGATGTATGGGGGATAGACTTCATGGGACCATTCCCCAAGTTTGGAAATTATGAGTATATCTTAGTGGCAGTCGACTATGTATCTAAGTGGGTCGAAGCGAAGGCAACATCGAACAATGATGCTCATACCGTGGCAGAATTTTTGAAGGATCAAGTGTTCAATAGATTTGGGGTTTTAAAAATCCTCATCAGTGACCAGGGATCCCACTTATGTAATGCCACCATCAGATCACTCATAAAAAGAATGGGGGTGAAGCATAAAGTGACAACCGCATACCACCCCAAGCAAATGGGCAGGCTGAAATTTCGAACAGGGAAATCAAGGGCATACTAGAGAAGGTGGTCCATCCAAATCAGAAAGACTGGAGTAATCATTTAGGGGACGCATTATGGGCATACCAGACTGCCTACAAAACTCCAATTGGGATGTTTTCCTTCAGGCTTGTATTTGGAAAATGATGTCATTTACCGGTGGAGATATAACACAAAGCATACTGGGCTATCAAGAAAATCAATCTTAGTATGACCTTGGCCGGAGAAGAAAGGAAGTTACAGATGAGTGAGTTAGAGGAGCTCCAGTTAAAGGCATACAACAATGTTGTCCTCTATAAGGAGAGAACCAGAAGAATCCATGATGGAAAAATCAGGAAGAATGAGTTTTGGGTAGGATAAAAGGTCTTGTTGTTCAACTCGTGCTTCAAAATGATGAGTGGGAAGATCTGATCTAAATCGGGAGGGCCATACGTGATTAAGGAAATATTTCCCAATGGTAGCATCGAAGTGTATGACATGAATGGATGTGACACATTCGTGGTGAATGGGCATCGACTAAAGCCCTTTTATGATTACTCGGGTACAGATAAGCAAAAAGAGAAGTGTTGTCTCCTTGAACCCATATACAATTGAGAAGGATTTGGCAAGGTCGAGCTCAAGACAATAAACAAGAGTGTTGACTGGAGGCAACCCAGAATAAGGTCACTGGTATGACCATTACTGCTTTGAATTTATGTTTCTTTTATTCTCTAATATTTTTTGTGTCTTGGATGACTAACCTTGCAGATGGGATGAGCTAGATTCTATGCATCGGAGATCAAACCTCACTTTGCAAAGCAAAGTGTGTAGGTGGTGCTGGTGGAGACACTACAAGGTGGTTAAGGGATTACCGCATCAGCAGTATGATATATGGCCAGGGTCTGCCCTAACTGGCGAGGCCTCTGCATTTTGAAGCAGCAGAAAATTCATTCGCCCACTCTCTGTCACTTAATAATTGCTACACATGATCTCTACTCCATACCAAAGCCAGAGCACACATTGTTGGACATTTGGGGTGCATTCCATCAAGAGAAGAGTCAATCTCTTGGTATCGAGTCCTCACACTCCACGAATAAGTTTTCACTCCCTAATAAAGGTCTTTGTTTTTCTTTTAAGTCTTGAGTTTGGAGTTAATCTGCACATGTTGTTGGTATTGGTGATTCATGCATGCTATTGAGTTTGACTGGTTTGTTGGTATGATGAGCATTATCACATGATAGCAGTAGAGAGCATACTGATAATCCATACCTGTGGGATTTGAACCAAATTTGCATTTATTTTCTGGTGTGACTATTCTGCTTAGTAACCCTAGAACTTGATTGTGGATTCTAGCTGGTTGGTGTAGTTTATATAATTCGGGTAATTTCTTCTATTTAGAGCCCAAAATTTATTTCCTTGAACTGAAAATGATAAATCATTGCTAACCACTTTGAGCTGAATGAATTCTTTCATAAGCCCTTGCATCAGAATTGATTAAAAGTGTGACTCCCACATTGTAAGAAGGATAAAGCGTAGCTCATTACTTAAGGTGGAAAAGCATAAATTGAAAAAGGAGAGTCTCGGTTCAAAAATGAAAAGACGAAATTACTTAATTGGAGAAAAAAAATAAAAAAAAATAAACCTTGCCGAAAGGAAAGAAAATGTGAAGTAGGAGTGCTAGTACTGAAAATGATAGGTCGGTATGACCTGAACCAAGTTTTAAACTACTTATCCAGAAATCCTTACCTCTGCTCCGTATACCCCACCACAACCTAACATAGACCCTTTGATGAATTGCACCAAATTAAACATTGGTTATGAATCCATGAACAAACCTATAGGGAAGCTAAGGCAGCATAGAATGAGAGTATACACTTACCCATACACTTGAGTGTGTGAGAGAAACTGCTAACCTCTTCGTGTGATTTATTTGCTCAATGGTTTTTGGTTGACATTATGGCAGATGCATGCATGTATGATCTGATCTGATAATTGTGCAAATTCGTGTCTTGAGTTTTATTTCTTCTCTTTCTTCTATTTTCGTCGGTGTCTTTTGTGAATCCACCTGCATACTTGATGGCGAGTATGGTTTAAGTGTGTAGGTATGATGCCTCTTCGACTTTAGGGTCTTTTGGCCCCGTTTTTCTCTTCTTTTGTGTCTATATAAGTCGTAAAGGGGAGAAAATAAGTATTCTAGAGGAGGAAGCTCGGAAATGGGCATATGGACGAAATATGGTCGAAATGGGCATTACCAAGACAAATTAGCCCCGTTGTCGGATAATGATTCCCCCAGGAAGAGAGCTCAACGATGGACCACTCAGAACATCTCTGAGAAGTGACGATCCCTGAAGAATCCACTTGGTGTGAGGCTAACCGAAAGATGCAGTCAGTACGACCATGACCGACAGCAGCAGTCAGCAACCAGTGCTAAATACACAAATACGAGTGGGTACCAGGAAAGGAAAGTCGTACCAGGCGGGATATCAATCAGATACGAGGATTAGACCACAGATTCGAGAGAATCAAATCGTATCAAATCATATCTTCATATCTAGCAGATCAAGAACTAAAAAAAGGGATGTAAACCCTAGGCGAGAGGAGATTGACGGTGGCAGCTAGGGTTTTGATATTTTATACACTATTTCTATTTAAAGTCCAGCAAGTGTAGACGGCGAGTACACACTTATCACCCCCCAAGATACAATTTCGTTCTCAATATTTTTCTTTACATTCACAGTATAAACAATTTACCATTTTCATTTTCATTCCATTGTTAATAAAAAATTCAAGGCGGTTGGCCTTAGGTACTTTTTATTCTAAGTATTTCGTATTTTCTTTCATTGATGAGTTTATTTACACGCATGAATTTGTCTTTCAATATGTGTGAATAATTTCCTTGGTGAGATTTGGGAGGGGGAAGTGATTAACTGTTGATATATGAGTTATTCGAGAGGCATTTAAGCGCTCGGTTGAGTTCAGTAGTTCCGGAAAGGTCTGAGCAGAAATCGTGAACAGTTCAGACCTAGCGGGTGATCTCCACTCGGTAAGGGTTGTACCACATCAAGAAAAGGTCAGGGCATGCCAGACAACAATGTTCAGTATGCCTATGACCGAGTAGCTGAGTAGCGTCTTCAAGGGTGTTGTAGATCTGGATGGCAAGGAATGGGCAAGGAGATACTGCGTCCTTCTTTGGTCTTGGGCTTCGCTAATGGCTATCCATCAACTGTGACGAGGCATAAAGCCATGGTTATCGACCAACAGACTCACCTCACGCATCGTAGACATATCGATGACTGGTTGGACGCGTTACCGGAAATGTATATCTCACGAGTTATGTCTGCTCTGTAGGTGCGGAGCTGGGAAACATGGAAGAGAAGGTTGGTGAGGGTCATACTTGGAAGGATCGGGTATGGCTACTATCTAAGAAGGAGTGAAGCACGGCCTTGTGACCAGGGTGAGGCCACGGCATTCTGACCGGGGTGAAGTGAGACCTTCGGACCAAGTGACTACAAGGGACTCAACCATCCCAAGTGTGGAATATAATCTCTTGAAACGCCCCAATATCTTTGGGCCACACCTTGAGGTTATATGAAGCATGGACGGATCGTTAGTATGCCTATGACCGAATACAAATATCAACAGTGATCATGACCTAACCCAAATTTTACCTATTTTATATTTGATTGCCTTTAAGTTATTTGTGCAGATAACAAGATTGGATCGTGACAACCAAACTTGTGCACCTGAAGAGTAAAGTAGTTCCTCACTCTCCATGGGATCGACCCTATCTTACCGCTAAGACTAACCAGTCTAGTTGTGGGCATAGGAGCATGTACTATCCGTCTGGGGCATACACAAGTATTTTGATTGTACCATACGACCGGTGCGTGTCACTAACCTGAGCAGTTTCCTCAGTGAAAAGATTTCAAGTTTGAAAAATTGCCACCGGTGTATTCCCCCTACCCCCCCCCCCCCCCTCCAGACACCAGTTACCCGTTACCCGTTACCGGGACCATCAGTTGTAGTAAACATTTATTTGGTCGCTACGTGGCGATCATCAATTGGCGATCGTGGCGACCGCTGGTAATTGCAACGGTCAAATATTTATTTTTAGTTTTTAATGTTTACCTATAAATATACCCCAATTCATTTATTTTTTTTTCACACCAAAATAATTCTTCTCTCTATTCCCTCTCACAATGATAGCCATTTCTCATTTGCCAATGGCTCCACGCATGTAACAACCCACCCCGCCTAACTACTACTTTTAGAAGGGCAAATTGAAACCATATCATGATCCTACGTCGGTTCTAGAGTGAAGATGACTAGAACGGGTGAACCATGACGTCTACTTAAACTTTTGTCTTTTCTTAACTAGGCTTTCTTTTGAAAGAAAGAATAAGAGGGATGCCTAGCATGCTCGGGTCTAAGTTATTCACATGACTTTGAAGCATTTAAGAAATAGAAGTCATGTTTATCAAGGAGTTCTAGCATGCTTAATACTAACTCAATCTTGAAACATCAAAAGAACTTGAATGTTCGATTATCAAAGAGGACTTAGCATGCTTGGGTCTAAGGCTTCGAGTCAACACCAATGCCAAATTTTAACAATTGAATCACATTATCAAAGACTCTCAAGAGGCCCGTTGGAAGCCCAAAACTGCTTTTTAGTTTAAAGAAAAAGATTCAAGTTTTGATGGTTGTTCAAGCATTAAAAGGGGATTCGGGGTGCATGCATTAAGGATTAAGTTACGGACCCGAATAAAATAATAACGCTATAACTATATCGAATGAATGAATCTTGCAACGGAATAATAAAGTTGTTGAGATATAAGTATGAAGACTTAAATCCCAAACTGGGCAAAACTGAGACAAACGGGGAATCCTCTGAGCTTGCCCTTATCCTGCCCAAAATTTCCTGCACGTTTTAAGAAAACCAATGCAGGGCGTGAGTACAAAGTACTCAGTGAACACATGCCAAAAACTTGCTTTTCTTCTTTAAGAACTTGATATGTTTAAACTTGCCACTTTAGCTTGAGCACCAAGGGCTTTTAATAAAGAAATTACCTTGGGCAAAAGCCAAAACATTTTCTTTCTTAGATGTATGGACAAAAACATAAGTGAGTGAATCCAAAAATCTCTACAACTTTACTTTAACAGTAAAGAGAAGGAGGCCTCAATCTAATCACCAGAATCGGTGAGAGGCTCTCGATTCCTATTGTGCACAAATCTCACCTTGTGTGAGACCGAATTCATTTTTCTTTCTTAGTAGACGGATCACACACAACTTTAGAGAAAAAGGCAAGTTAAACAGTTATAAAACATGCTTCATCATGTATTGAGGCCAAAAGGTCCTCGATTTAGAAAAGCCCACCTCAAGAGATGTTTCCCTAGCTTTCTACTTGCTTTCTTTCCTTGTCTTCACTTCACTTCTCTCTGGATGTTCCTTCAATCGAACTTGATTTAGAAATGGAACAACGGAAAACGAGAAATGAAACTTATCCTTACAACTTATCTTATCTTAAAAGGATATTTCTTAATCTTAATAAAGGAATCTTAATGACACAGGAATTCAAAGGATTCCTACTACTTCTTTGCACTTACTTCACTTGGTTAACAACTTTCTACTTCTATGCATGCTTTGATATGATCATGATATGCCTAACTTTAACATGCTTGGTCTCTTAAGACCACACAACTTGCAAAGATTCATGCTTTTAAACAATCAAGCAAGTCTTAATACTTCTTCATTATGCATACTTTCAATTCTCATCAAAACATGCTACTACTTCATCACTCCATACTTAACTTCACAATTCTTAGTCATTTATGACAACATACTTCCAAGACAACATGATAATTAGGAATCCAAACAAGTCCTAATCATGCTCATCTAAATTATCAAATATTAATCACCATTGCATCATGTTATCATAACATACTTAGAGCAATCATACTCACTTCATATATACACATTTTCGGTTCCCTTAGGGCTTAGAGCTAGGGTTTCTCAATTTCATGCAAACCACTTCCAATCATGCTCAAATATATCATAAAGGAATTATATATCCTCAATTCATCAATACAAGATCATAAACAAAAGCCCTAATTCTTACTACTTGCATAAATTTCGACTTTCATCATATAACCATGCAAAAATTCTCAAAGATTCCATATAATCTCCAAATCTACCCAAGAACAAGGTTCAATGCTCAATTCATGCATATAAAATCATCATCATGAAAATCTCACTTCCTTCTACTCCATAAACTTTCGAAAATAACACTTAAATGAGCAAGGGTGTTTCAAATCATGAAATCCACACATGGATAGATACATATAACTCCTTAGACCTCAAATCAAACATCAATTTCATCGTAGAAGACATGAATCAAAAAACCCCAATTTATGCCCTGAAATCGTTCATGAAGAGATAAGGCTAGGGTTTTGGGAATTACCTTCAATGCAAAGCTTTTAAGAGGTCTATTGGATGTAGAATACAACATAATTGAAGCTTGGAGGGATCTCATGGATCCATCATCTTGACCGAAATCTTGAAGGAGTAGAATAGGGAAGATTACAACTTATTCCACCATAAAAATTGAAGAATTGAAAAAACATGATCTAACCTCCTTGAAGGGATTCAATGGAATGAAACTTTGATTCTTGATGATTCTAGCTTGGATCTTGAAGAAATCATGGATAAATGTGTGTGGAAGGGTGCAGCCGAAATTGGGGAGAAAATGGAATAAAATAAGCTTCAAAATCTATATATAGGTGATATTAGGTCAAAAATGGATAGTAGGATTTCAATCTCCAACATGGATGGCTGGAATTGAAACTTGCAAGCCAAGTTTGTTAGATTAAATGAGGAGATGACGTGTGTCCACGGATGGACTAGATGAGAGAGTGACAAGTTTCCCTTTTTTAAGACTGTGGTCCCCACATTCAATGCAGTCTAACTACATAGTGTTCTTTTATTGAAAATCGGCTAACACACACATTCTTCTTTGGAATCAAATGATTTTGAACTCAAAACTTATACCAAAGTTCATAAAATTTTATCACGAACAACGTACTAAAATTTGGTGGAAAACGGACAACTTTCGATTTTTTGCTAAAAGACGAAAAACTGCGTTTTTGACCTAAAAACCAGAAATTCGACTTTTCATTGCAACAATTCACATTCTCATGCACACATAAGTCATGTAAGATCATATAAACATACACTTCACATAATCTTGCTTTCTTTCACCGAATTTTGCAAATTCGGAAAAAATGCTATTTTGGAAAACTTTCCTTTTATGGAAACTTTCTATTTCTGGAAACTTTTTATTTTAAGAAACTTTAAGAGACGGGGTGTTACAACACAGGTACTAGGAGGCAGAGATGGAGGCGTTGAACCGAGATTGGATTGCTATTACCCCAAAAACTCTGACCGGTCGTCACGCATTTTGGACTAGAGTCATCGATCACTACAATCGGAATCGGCCCGAGGTAACTCAGTTGCGCCACCACTGAGGCCAAGTGAAAAATACGTGTGCCTTGTTTCACGAGCTGCACAGGACAAACGTCCAACGAGCTCTGGACGAGGCTACCACCTATCAAATCCTCGCGACGACTATCACCGAATAGCAAAGTGTTTACGGTATTTCGTTCAAATACTTGGACACATGGAAGATTGTGAAGGATGAGTCCAACTTCTTCACCTAAATTAGTTGTTAGGGCTTTTTTCGGCGTTTATTTAAATTAATTGTAACGTCTTTAATTCTCGATTAATAAAATTAATCTTTATACAATTGTTATTTATATTCTTAAATTTAAATTAATTGAAAATGAAAATAATTAAATAAAATTAACGATCCTGAAATGGCGATCGCTAGCGTGGAAGAAAAATGGGCGATCGTTGGGACTCACAAATAACAGTGCGATCACTTAAATGACGATTGTCATTGTGCACAGTGTAAGTACTAATCTTTTTTTTTTTCTTTTTTTTTTCAGACCTTTCCCTCTGCCCCCATGACACTCACACATGGAATGATGGAAACCATAGTCTTAATCCTAATTCCTAATATAGTGACGTGTTACTCCATGCAATTAATTTTTGTTTAAGGATTATTGTTTCTTGGAAAGTGTAGTTTGCAGATTACTGCACAAGGATCGGAAATTTATTTAGATACATCGAAGGTAACAGCTGCTGGTTCTCACGATATAAAAAAAAAGTACTGATTAATTCTCAAATGTGAAATACTCAAACAATTTCCAAATCAAGAAGACGACAAAACACATATTTTATTTTACTTTTTACATTGGCCATTTAGCACATAGCATGTGAAATTGAAAGCATAGTCTATTATACCAAAAATTAATTAAATAGCCTAACACCAATAAGCCACTTTTTCCATGGTTGAGTGTGAATAGTACAAATAATGTTTAATCATTGTAATACAGTTGCAATGAAAATTAATTAAATAGCCTAACCACTTTTTCCATGGTTGAGTGTGAATAGTACAAATAATGTTTAATCATTGTAATAAAATACTTTACAGTTGCAATCGTTGTAATTATCTTTCACATCTATGTTCCTTTGATTCCACCAACAATGTTTCACAGCGCCCCTTAATCGTATACAATTTTTTTATGAGAAGCCATGCAACCTAAAATCGTTACCGTCGAATAATATTTGCCTTATCGAAGCACCATATCGTGGCGGTAACGTGCATCTGTTGCCGTGGTGCCTTTCGATTAGTCTCTGAAAATGTGGAAAAATACTAAAAAGAAAATTAAAATATAGCTCGATATCTTTAATTTTGACTCTTGGTCTTGTTAAGATATGTGCTAACGAAATACTGTATATATATATTAACCCCACACCATCGTAATTTAGTGGTATTTCTACCATTATATGGGTGAGATGTCAGAATACAAATTTCAATCCCTTCATTCCCGACTGAACAAAATTAAAATTAAACTCAGCTAACTATAATATTATCAAAATATAAAAATTAAAAAAACAATCTCAATCCCTTTGATCATCAACAAATCTTAATCCTTTCATCCACAAATTAAGCTCAGTTTATATGAATTTGAACATGCAGTTGTATGATAAACTACATATTTATGAATTCAGCAAGACATCTACTTTTGTTCATGATAAGTGTGGTCTGAGTTCTTCTTTTGACCGTCCACAATAAGTGTGCTCCAACAAAAAATTGACATGAACCTTTATCTTTTTATCCTTAAAAATCTATTTATTTACCACATAACCTTTAGTTGGCTCATTGTTCACCACAAATCCTACAATAACTGTGAATTTCATTCTCCACTCACAATACTTTTTCCTTTCCCGCTCTCACTCACTCTCCATTTCTTAAACATGTGACACTTCCTCCGGACCATACTTATCGTGAACGGAAGAAGTATTTGTCAAAACTAAAGTTTAGAATTAAACAAATATCTCAATTAGTTAAATTAGTGTTATTGGGCACCGTGGTCAGCACACAAGATAAAAAATGTAATATATGTCCTAAAAAAGAAATAAATCTAATTGGAGAATATAAATCCTGATGAAAATGTAATTATTTTGATTTTTATAATTAATTCTTTTCTCATGCGTATATAGCCGATTACATGTGTGGCCGGATAGTTTTATATATGCGTAAATATTGTGTAAGTCATACTACTAACTAAAGGTTTACAACCATGCTTAATTGCTTAGTTGGGTTTACTAACTACTCCCTCCGTTCACGAAATGATGCCCTATTTGATGTGCGACACGGAGATTAAGAAAGCTGATAAAGTTGTTTTGAGTGGGGTAAAAGTTAGAAAGTAGGGGTAGTGAAATAATTACAAAAAAACAGTGGTAATGAAAAAAAAGATGTGGTATTGACCAAAAAATTGAAATAAAGTTGTTAGAAACAAACGAAAAGAGTCATTGGAGTCACCATATATCATTTGAATAGCACAGTTCTGGGCAGACCAAGAACAGAGTAGCTTATCTGAATAATGGAATGCAATCAAATTAATTGGCTAACAAATAAATTAGTTTAAACTATGCAGTTACATAGTTAATATTGTGAAAAGTAATATAAGTAGGTGAGTAAAAACCTTGAATCCAAATTCTTTTTGTAATTGAGCAGCCATCTCTTTGGGACGTAGAACAGCTTTATGATCATATAGTCGGGTACCAACAATCTTAGAACACATTGTTCGTGGGTTATTGACATGCAGATCAATTTCACAGTTGTGCGGAGCAACCCAATGTGTAATCCTCTAGAAAGAATTAGGAGAGGGAGTAGAAACACGCATATGAAACTGGCAACGCTTATAATATTTGCAAACAACATAATATTTTCTAGGCTACACCTCTCAACATGGAATTCATATTTATTAGTCAAATGATACAAACCAACAACATACATCAAACTATCTTTCGACTCGAATGTGCCACCAACAGAAAGGGGTTCATGACTATAATTCATCTCAATATCTACTTTAGGAGGTGGTAAAATAGCCCCAGATGTACTACTTGGAACGATACATTTTTTTAGATATGCATTACTTGATGACAAGTCTTCTGCGTAGATATTACGCGGAGGGGAAGTTTGACGGATGGGTGGCACTAAGGTTTTTTTTAAGCAAAGGATGGAATAAGGGAGGCTCACCAGTATCATCATAAAAAGGATCAAACTCATAAGAGTGATCATCATCAAGACTATCGTCACTAGCATCATCTGCAGAGACATACTCTTCATCATCTTCATCAAAACTAACATAAATGTTGGTGTAAGAATCCGTATGTGTTTGATGATTTCTTGAGCAGGATGCAACATTTGGAATTGGGGGTGGAGAAGGTGACAATACAGGAGTAACGGTTATGTAAAAGGTACGTACATTGTTATCCAAGGCAAATTGCTACTCAACATCATTAGTGACATTAAATCGAATATCACCACAGTCATCAACGGGTGAACCAACTAAACAAGTTATTAAATATGACATTGAGTTGCTGTCAACACCACAAAAGTTCGATTGGATCTTGGTTAAGAAATTATTGTAAGAAATTCCAACAGTTGACAATAACAACAATTTCTCTCCCCCTTGATATGTGTCGTTCATCCATTTGCCTCCAAAATGAATAACAATAGATAAAACACCCATCTAAGAAATGAAACAAATAACATTGATATTAATACCAAAATAAAAATTGTTAAATAACAATAACAGAATCGTGCATGCAACAAATTGTCTCAATTATAAAAGATGCAGACAACTTTCAAAAATACGATGAGCAAAAAGAAACGAAGTGGGTTTATCGAAAATCTTCATTTCGTTAACGTAGATTGCTACACCAGCATAGCTGATTCTATTCCTTGAGGAATTGCTTTAAAAAACTAGTCACGTTAAAAAGATTAAATTGTACATTCAAAAGCGACAGGAAAAAAAAAAAAAAAAAAAAAGACGAACAAAACAATCAGATCTGCATACCTTATACAATCCAATGGGAACAATGTAATGGAATGGCAAGAATGATTTTGAAAATATTGTGTGCCGAAAGAAAATAGAAAATGATGCCAGAGTTATGGGCAAAAAAGAAAGGATTGTGCAGATTCGGTCTTCGGCATTTTTAGTTCCCAAAAATTTAGGTATAGTAACATTTTCCTAACAGTTAATATCATAATTTTTTTGGTTATTCTAACAAGCAATCAATACGTTAAATTCTAATATAGTAACAATTCAATATTAGTTAATAGCAAAATATTTTTTGTTATTATCAAACACCATCTGAATAGAAAATCTAGTTTAATAACCATTGTGTATTAGTTAATATCAATTTTTTTTGAGTTAGCTAGTGGAAAATGCAATCGTAAAATGAAATATAGAGTTGTAACATTTTCGTATTAGTTAATACCAAATTTACTTGAGTTATTCTTAAACGCAATCTTAGCATAAAATATAGTTTAGTAACATTTTTTTACTAGTAAGTAACCAATTTTTTTTTTTTTGGTAATAATTCACAAGTGATTATGTTGTTGAACTAATTTTATTTGCTGAGTGAACATAATGAGTTTTGTTAGTTGTTATTGTATAACAATTACAGGAAGTCTATACTGCCAAGTAAAAATATTTTTATACAACACATGCAGGGCTAGCACTAAATATTTGTTAGTAACAAGCATGTTTAATTTCTAAACAAAAGGAGAAAATAAATGTTTATGCATAAATAAGTAACATGTGCTCAATAATCTACAAAGCATTCCAAATCCAATAAACCAAAACAAAACATCAATGTAGAAGGATAGAATTTTTTGATAAAGCTAAAGCAAGTCAAGCTTCAATATTAGAATGCATAGATGATGAACTAGTTAGAATTACATATAAGAACACTACAAGCTCACGTAGTGCAATAATAAGACCGATAACCAAAGCAGCAATTACATAGTTCTTCCACCATAATCCTGATTTAATGGAATCCAATTCTTCTATCAAATCAACATTAGCAATTGTGAGATGACCATTGTTAATAACATCATTCTCATGTGCTTCCTTCAATTGATGATAATCAGAATCTTTGATATGGAGTTCTTGTTGCAGATCATCTCTCTCCTTGCGACATTGAGCAGCAATATTAGAAGCATTGGATTCAGAAATAACAAGCTTACGATATTCATCATGCAACATAAAAAGTTGATCTTGGTAAAAATCCCTATCCACACGAAGTTGTTGGATGTAATCACGTTGAACGTCAGTCACTTTAGGATCAATCTAGGCAAAGAAGTTACATACATCATGCTGCAATAACAAGAAAACACGATACCTCAAACCAAAAAGAAAATAATGTACACAAAGATTTGGCAAATAATAATAGATTTATCTCATTGTTTGGACAAGCCAAATACCATCTTGCAGGATCAGAATCAGACCACGAAGTATTAACAACTAATACTAGTCCATGCTTACATTTCCCCTCACCCATAGGTGGTATTCTAAAACGCAATCTTTAGATTGAAAGGTCGAAAAACACAGAAAAACGAGTACCGACATACATTTGCACCGGTTACAAAAAAAAAGGAACAAATTTAAATTTGTGATTATAAATAAGAAACATAGAACTTAAGAATTCAACAAAATAATGTGTGAAATGAATAAACAGATTAAGTAGACGAGTAAATCATATACTGTCTTGTTTAGACAGATGTGGCATAATAAACTAAATCAAACTATGAACAACAGATAATAGTGATAGTGTTTGTCGACTATGTACAGACAAACATCATATAATGAAGAGCAATGAAATGTGAAATAACAAAAAAAAAAAAAAGTTTCACCGATTTTTTTTACAAGAATTACAAGCACTAAGAAGAACAACATTAAATTTGTGAGTATGAACAACAACATCAAACTGAAAAAAAAAAACTAAAATCTAATGTTCTAAAATGAAAATACATATTAATCGAAGGTCACCGAAGAATAACTATATATGGATGGAGCATAAGAAAAAAAAAACAAATTATTCAACAATAGATGATAATGATAGAGACCGGACAAAAAAAACCCAAAATTCATAAAATAAAGAAAATACCTTTGCCGGAATTTTCCGAAAATGCAGATTCACCAGAAAACAAATGCAGATTCGCCAGAAAGTAGGAATTGATGGTAAGAATATAGTCCGACTAAGTACGATCTACAAGAGAATCAACCAAAAACTGCTATCGAAGCACATTTAAAATAAGAGCACATGGAGTTAGAAGAAGAAATTTTTCATAAAAACATTAGTCCAGAAGAAGAAGAAGAAGAAAACACGAAGAAGGAGAAGAATAAGAGGAAGAAATAACCTCAGTTCTGTATTTCATCACAGCGACTAAGATGAGTCATGTGAAAAAGAAAATGAGAAAGAAAGAATAGAATAACAAAAAGAAGGAAAGCAGAAAAGGAACGGAAAAATGTGAAAAAGGGCAAGGAGGCGTAGAAATGTTCAAAAATGACATAATTATAAACTATTAAAAAATGTGACATAATTTAAAAGTGATAATGATAGTGACATAATTTGAAAACATACATTCAAGATCTATAATTTAAATTTGTAGATCTTGAATGTATGTTTTCAAAGATTAATTTAGTGTATTTAACTTATTCTAATTGATTTTTGGATGAACGAGCAATTAATGCATATAAATAGCTACTTAATGTTGAATATAGAGGATTTGGAACTACTACCCCATGCATGAATCCTAGAAGTCGATCCACCTATCAATCAATTGACTGGTCTATCGTGCCATTGCACCCATTCGTAAGGATGTGTCTATAATAAATAGAAGAACGAGTCTTTCACTGTTGTTTTCGATTCTATTTCATCGTATTATATGGTTTAACATATTCAATAATATTTCACACGCCAAATAACATCGATCATCCACCATTCAATTTTACATGTACTAAGTATAAGGAATTTAAATCAACTTGACAAAAAGAAAAAGTTTGTCGTGATTTTAAAGTGTAAAATCACCATTTTACAAAGCAAAACATCATTCACAAGACATAAATTAATACTTTCTCGCTCCAAACATATAGTGAGGTTCTGACACAGATATTAAGAAATGAGTAGTTTATAGTAATAAAATTGAAAAGTATAAATAAACTTTTGGAGGATTTTTTTTATTTTATCAAATCATGAGTAACCTGAGGAAAAATTAATTTTTCGCATAAGATAATGTGTAAATTTTTTTTTTTTTTTTCCGATGATGCTTATTACCCCATTTGTTTTGTTTATGTGGTATTTTATCTGCAGTTGGTCTTAATTTGTATGATTTGTACATTGGATACGCATTTTCAATGAATGGAAAATCATAATGGAATTTAAATGTCTGTTACCTAATTCCTGATTTTAAATTTCTCTCTTTCTCTCTCTCACACACAACAGATCTTGTGCTTGCCTGCTTGGTGTAGTTGCTGTGCTAGGATATAACCAATAAGCGGTTGACACTATTCAGTTCTTTCAAGAACAATAATAATTTAAAACCAAACAACAATAAAAATCGTAGTAATAATTTCTTTTTTTTTGGGGGGAGCAGGATAGTAGTAATATTTGAAATCAATGTAATTTTGTACATATACATTAATTATAATACGTTCCGTCTAGATATGTTTCATTGTAGTCTATGTTTAATTTATTCAAATATTGCATGTATTTACATTCTCCTATAACAAACTTAATAGAGTCGCACTCATGTACAGTTGTAGCACCGTGCAATAATGGATCTGGCCGCGTTGATTTGACCCGTGCATGATCCATACTGTAGTATATTATATATAGATGCAACTGGTAGCGTCAACTGGTACTATGTGGCTTGGTGTGGTTGAGGACTTTGCCTCTCAATCCCAAGGCATTGGTTTCGATGCCTACAAATGGCATGCTTTATTGTTTGTTTGTTTTTTTCACTTTTTCTTTGTTTTTTTTTTAAACTTAATTCTTCTTTCTTCTTCATTGTTTATATATTATCTCTTCATTTCTTTTTTTTTTTTTTTTGAATTTGTCTTTCTTTTGCTATTGGATAATTTTTTCCTTTTTTCTTTTGCTTTTTTTTTCTTTTTTTTTTAAATTTAATTCTTCTTTCTTCATCCTTTAGTTTTATATTATCTCTTCATTTTTTTTATTTGTCTTTCTTTTGGTATTTAGAAAAATTATTTGCTCACCATGTTTTTCTCGACATATATATCTCAAATGGCGAATAATTATCTCATTAAGACTATCACTTTTATTCTTCAAGACTATCAATTTCATCCGTGAAGACTGTAACTTTTGAAATAATATTGTATATGTCATTTATTTTGCGAAAAAAAGTGTCACTTTCATCCATTAAGACAATCACTTCTATTCGTCGAGACTATCACTTTCATCCGTTAAGACTATCACTTTTGAAACGATATAATATGTGTTATTTATTTCGTAAAGAAAAAGTATCACTTTCATCGATTAAGACTATCACTTTTGCTCATCATCACTATCACTTTTATTCGTGAAGACTATCACTTTTAAATGTAATATTGTATATGTTTTCTATTTCATTAAAAAATGAAAATGTAGAAAGGAAAAAAGTGTCATTTTTATCGATTAAAACTTTCACTTTCATTCGTAAAGACTAACACTTTTGATAGAATATCATAGATGTTATCTAATTCGTTAAATGAAAACATAAAAATAAAAAGTGTTACTTTCATCCATTAAAACTACCACTTCTATTCGTCAATACTATTACTTTCATTCGTGAAGACTATCACTTTTGAAATGATATGTTAAATGCTATTAATTTTGTTAAAAAAAATGTTACTTTCATTGATTAAGACTATTACTTTTGCTCGTCAACACTATCACTTTAATTCGTGAAGACTATAACTTTTAAATATACTCCAATATTGGAGTATATGTTTTATGTTTCATCAAAAAAATGAAAATATAGAAAGAAAAAGTGTCACTTTCATTCGTTACAACTATCACTTTCATTCGTAAAGACTATCAATTTGAAATAATATTATATATATGTTATCTCGTTAAAAAAAATGAAAATATAGAAATAAAAAGTATCTCTTCCATCCATTAAAACTATCACTTCTATTCGTCAAGACTATCACTTTTATTCGTGAAGATTATCACTTCTATTCGTTAAGACTATCACTTTCATTTCTGAAGTCTCATTTTCATTCGTGAAGACTATGACTTTTGAAATGATACAATATATGTTATTTATTTCATTAAAAAAAAGTGTCACTTTCATCGATTAAGACTATCACTTTTGCTCGTCAACACTATCACTTTTATTCGTGCAAACTATCACTTTTAAAATAATATTCTATATGGTTTCTATTTCGTTAAGGAAAATAAAAAATAGAACGAAAAGCCTCTTAAAATCTTCTCCACCATTATTCAATCTGGCATCGTCCTTATCCATTAACAGTTTGAACACGGTTCCTTAATCTACAGAATCTTTCAATCCAAATCTCAACTTAAATCCCGTAAGAAACACGTGTCACTCTCATCATTCCTCCCCAGAAAAGTAACCTCAAATTCTTTTGATTCATTTCTAGGCAATAGAAATATATCTTGAATATCAGCAGGAGTCAAAACTATAACTGTATCACCGAGAAATTGCAGTATACGAGACCTAGGGTTGAAGTTATGAATAAACCAAAGAATTTCATTCCAATGAACATATGTCCATGTACGCAAATAAGCTAATATCATGTTTCTGGGCATCATTGAGAGCATCAACCAATTTGCAAAGCCTCTGAGTTCTACATCATCCTTTACTTCTATTAAAAAAACAAGAATAGTTGTCACTATTAATTGTACTAACTGTCACTATTATATAGAGCAACTGTAAATAAAAAAATGATAGTAACCACATTCAATTATAAAATAAACTCTTACACATCCGTTCCTTTGCTAGACTTTTTCTTCTTAGGTTTTAGATTGTCATCAAATACTTTCTTTCTCTTATTTTCGGCAGGGGATAGCACCATTTCTTTGCACGTATTTGGCATTCTATATGGGGCAGCGGAGAGGATCAATTGGAGGTACTCTTAGTGGACATATTAAGCTGTACAAAATAGGAGAGAGTATAAATTACTTAAAATGGGAAGGAGTATAAAGTCGGTCAGATCAATGCACACTACATTCACAAATCAAATAATTAGATGAAAAAATAGCAGAATTGCTGTCAATAGGTAGTCCAACGAACAAGACTCTCCAATATCATATTGAACTTTGGAAAGTAAACTAAAATGAACACCACCAACCTGATTCCCCAAGCATATAGATATTCGATCAAATTTAAAGAAGCAAGTATCGTAGTGTATATGCTCAATAATTTGGTAAAAACGTACATGCACATTACCACATCATCCCATATATCTAGCAAAGAGCGTGGTCTCGCATGCAGGGCATAAGTGCCATAAACTATAACATAAACAACCACAAAATGGATAAACAAAATCGGTAAGCTTATTACAAGTTCAGCAAAAGAGCAACCATAAGAAGACCTACCACCCCAGATGAAATGCTTTTTATGGTATTCAATATCAAGTTTTCTTCCATAACCTGTTGTTTGTTTTTCTTTTTTCTTTTTCAAAATTTTTCCAAATGCATTGTTACCATTTTTAATAATTAACTTTAGCAGATGTAATAGCATAGCAGAAACTTATTAAACTTATTATGAAAACACCAACATATCGAGGTGTTATACCCCTCTGACTCCAACCCATACTACCATATTACGTAACAGATTGGATAGAGTAACCAACTTCGCCTACGGATCCTAGAAATTAACATACAAGAGTAATTTCTCGAGATCGAGATATATCGTCATCACAAAACCTATAGGAACATCCAATTGCTGATGCATTTCTCAAGCTAAAATCAACACGCAATCAACATCCAATTTCACAATTATGCAGCTAGACTAAGTTTTGATTAGTGACATTCTGCAAACATTGATATTCAAACTTATAAATGTTTGTTGCGGTCAACTTCCAAATCAAAGAGTAGAATGAAAAACCCAAATAGAGTAACAATTTTCAAAATAACGAAAGTCGAGCACAAAATCAAAGAGAAAACCACGAAAAAAAGGTTGTAAAGAAGAGGACAAAAGTTGGATTCAAAAATGTAAATGCATCATTTAATAGTGCAGTAATTTCATAAGTTGAGCCATAAATAACCATGAATTATCAACTGAAAAGTTACCATCAGCGTCTCAATCCAAACCCAAATAAGAAAAATTAAGCAACAACATCATCAACAATGAAGCAAATTCCCCAAAACCCTACTTCAAAAATTGTGAAATTGAACCAACAAACTCACATTATACATAATGTCAGGCTTCTCCAACTGACTGAGAAGTGAAATACTGGAGTCGGATTCGGGCGGAAGGACGTCAATGAGGGCGTTGGAGTGTCGGTGCAGGGCTATGGAGGCGGAAGGCTTGAGCAGCTCAAGCAAACGGCGTCGTCAATTGAACGGAAGGAGCAACATATGGTGTAGAATGGGAAGCAGCTGATTGTAAGAAGGTTCCCTAATTTGGAGGAAGGAAGGGACGAGTTCATGGAGGAAAGAATGAGGCATACGATTTTTTGTTGGTTTAAACCTGTGTCGGGTTTTCGGGTCGGATTCTGGGTCAGGCGCGGGTTAATGGGCCGGGTGTTGTACGGTGCAACATTTGCACCAGAGTTTTTGTCAACTTAATAACAGTTCTAGGTATTGAAAGACAAAAAAAAAATTGGATTAAAATACCCGATCTTATACCAAAATCTGATTTTCGACAAGCCTTTTAATTGTAGCAAAAAATAGAGCGACCTTTCAATTTGTTGCAATGTCTGTCCGAATTTAATTTGAAAAAAAAAATTAATGATGACGTGTAGTGACATGGCGTTCAAAATGACGTCGTTTTAGTTAAAACGACGTCGTTTTGATTAAGAAATAAAAAACAAAAAATAAATATGACACCTCATTTAAAATTTTCATCTCATCTTCCTCTTCCCTTTATCTCTCTCTCTCTCTTTCTCTCTTGCCCAACCCCTCCTCCTCTCCTCCGCCGCATACAGCCCCATCCCCACTTCCACCTCAGCCGCCTAGTCGCCGCCAACCGCCTCAGCCTACAAAACCATCAATCTGCCCAAGCTTTCTCTCTTTGCTTCTCCCACTTCGTCTCCCACTTTCTCTCTCATTACGACGATGCCATCACCCTCTGCATCTTCCACCTCTCCATCGACGGCCATTTCATCCGCGCCCACGCACCCACCATGAGAAATTATGCTACTCTGCCGAACCACCGTCATCGTACTCCACTGCACCACCGCTAGAATCTCTCTCCTCTTTCTTCTCCTCTGCTACCACCCCTAAACCATTCGATAAAATTCCATGGAAACACATGCCCAAAGCCATCCAAGAATCGTAGGAGGCACTTCTCGACTATCCACACAACCCGTTCTCTCCCTTTTCTCTAAGCCAACCACATCTCCAGAAATTCGTCTCATTGTCTCTCCAAACTTGTTTCCAAAATCCCTTTTTGCATTCAAATTTTTCTTGTGTGTTTCAGCAATTTCTCACGTACCATCCTATCAACGAACTCGATTTCTTATTGGAAAGCATTGGGTTGAATTGCGATGGGAATGTAACCGCACCCGTTATTTTCCCTAAAAATACATTCTTTATTTCTGATTGGGATCATTTTGATGTGGTTTGTATGTTGGGGGGAATGGGTTTCCCTTGGAGGAAACTGGGATCGTTGTGTAGAGAGATTTCTTTGATTTTCAAAGCCGATCCATTGGAGATCAAGAGGAGGATTGAAGAAATTAAGGATTAAGGGTTTAATAATGTTACTGTATGCAGCGGAGGAGAGGAGGAGGGGTTGGGCGAGAGAGAGAGAGAGAGAGAGAGAGAGAGATAAAGGGGAAGGGGGAAGATGAGGTGGAAATTTTAAATGATGTGTAATATTTTTTGTTGGAAAAATTATAAAGGTTTCGAAAGATGCCTAAAACCCAACTGACCCTGACCAAGTAGATGATTACCTTTAGTCTGTTTAGCTTGACCAAGTAGATGATTACCTTTAGTCTGTTTAGCTAGAGCTCACTGTTTGAGCGAATGGATTTTATCTTTACAAGAGTCAAGCAGAAGAAGTCAGTCGGACTAGAGAAGGAGGTTCGTGAAGAACTCAGCTGAGGCCCAGACTCAGCTGAGGGATCACACTCAGTTGAGATTCAAGGTCAGTTTGGACATCAACCCCAACTGAAGCACGGTCTCAGTTGGACAGCAGTTCAGTTGACTCCCCAACTGAACTACGCAACTGAAGCCATACAGTTGGCATGAAGAGAAGTTGTGTCCAGTTTGTGAATCTGCTCGAGAGCACAAGTCAGCTGGAAAACTTACCATAAATAGACCGACAATAGCAACGTGCACAAAGTATGGTCGTAGGTACTGTTTCTGGAAAAGTTTTCCAGCTTACTTGTGCTCTCGAGTTGATTCACAAACTGGACTACAGCTCCTCCGTCTTCGGCGTCTTCTCTTCTCCACTTCGTGACGTCTTGGATTTGGACACAACTTCTCTTCACGCCAACTATATGCCTTCAGTTGCATGGTTCAATTGTGGAGTCAACTGAACTTCTGTCCAACTGAGTCCGTGCTTTAGTTGGGGTTGATATCCCAACTGACCTTGAGTCTCAACTGAGTGTGATCCCTCATCTGAGTCTGAGCCTCAGCTGAGTTCTTCACGAACCTCCTTCTCTAGTCCAACTGACTTCTTCTGCTTGACTCTTGTAAAGATACAATCCCTATGCTCAAACAATGAGCTCTAGCTAAATAGACTAAAGGCAATCATCCACTCGGTCAGGGTCAGTTCGGTTTAAGGCATCATTTGAAACCTTTATAATTTTCCCAACAATTTCCCCCTTTTTGATGATGCCAAAACCCTAACTGACATCACCATCCTTTCCTAACCGATACCACAAACTGATACTAACAAGACTAAAAGATAGACTCAATTTTAGTCTTTAAAAGGAAAGTGTGAGCACAAAAATAAAAAATAAAAAAATGCTGACCTCGAACTTGGACAACGAGAGCTTATCAACAAGTGAGGTCAACAGCTGAAGACCTTTAAAACCAGCAACTTGTTATAACAGAGAACAAATTGGGGAGGATTACAGTTACAACTGAGTTAAAAAGAAACTCCAGTCCTAACTTCTAATCCACTATAAGTCTTCGTCTTCGACTCCTCCACCTCCTTAAGGAAGAGTCTTCATCTTCTTCCTCTCCAAGGCTGGAGACTGAGGTTATCTTTTCTTTGACCTTATCAGCCTTTCCTTCAACAGCCTTGGTAATTGACGTCAGTTGCCTGAAAAGCCTTCCTTGATCAGAAGGAGACAACTAAACTGTTGTCAGCTTTCTTCTTCGGCCTTTATCAGCCTTCAATCCTGCGCGAGAGATCACCGGATTTTCGCATCAAACTGGAGTAAACAGTCTGAGCAGCATCCAAACAGTGCCTTTTCTGCTTCTTCCCCCTTTTTGGCATCAGCAAAAAGTCAAGAAGAGAGAGGGATTGGCAGGAGACATTCTAGACTAGATTCGCTAAAGAGCGGAAATCTATAGGGGTGTATACGAGCTGAGCCGAGCCGAACACTAGCAGGCTCGAGCTCGATTCGAGCTTTGTGTTTCAAGCTCGAGCTCGGCTCCATATATATCAACCAAGCTCGAGCTTGGTTCGAGCTCGGCTCGCTATATATTCGTTTGACCTGAGCTCGAGCTCGGCTCGATAATCTAAAAATTATAAATTTATTAATTTATATTGATATTAAAAAGTAATAAAATAAAAATATTTATTAAAAGTATTAAAAATTTTGTGAACATGTACGTTTAGGTGATTCGCGAACATGTTCGTGAGTTAGCTCGTTTACTATCAAATTCGAACGTGTTCGCGAGCATTTCAAGCCGAACATAGGTATGCTTGAGCTCGGCTCGAAAAATTTGTTGAGCTCGATTTGAGGCTCGATCTCAACTCGTTAGTAAACGAATGAACTTCGAACGAGCTTTTTCCGAGCCGAGCTCCGAATAGCTCGCGAACCGTTTGGCTCGTGTACAGTCCTAGATATCTATGTCTTCTTCACTGCCTAGTGAAAACTACTCGACTGAGACTATCTTGCGAACAAGAGAAACCCTTGTAAGAAGCAGTCTCATGAGGGAATGCCAGAGCCTGAGAGGGCGGTCTGACAGACAGGTTATGGAGGTTCTATTCAGGTGACGTGGAATTGCAAATCTTCAACCTGATGTGCAATTGGAAGAACACTTTAGGGAGCTGCATTAACTGGTTGACGCCACGAAGTACCAACATCATCAATCGTCCTTTAAGGCGTCTGCGTCTCATGTAGCCACGAACATAATGTTCTTGCTGAACCGATTGTTTCACAGATTCAGGTCTGGCGGAAGGAAAGGACCGCTTTGCAAAGTGGGAAGGCATATTCTCGATCTGGTAGGTTTTTCTGAATAGGAAGATAAACCTTAGCAAGAGAGAAACCACAAAGCAAAAATTTCATGAGAGAGAGGCATAAAATTTTTGGAGTAGTTGAGATATGACTCCTGGATGATATGCAAAATAAATTGCAAATCCCCCAATTTATAGGAGAGTTGAGATCCAAATCAATGGATCAGATCAACTCGTGCAGTTTCTTCGAGATGAACGGCATATTTTAATGCACCATTTCAGAAAAAGCTGCTCCAGGAATGATGGTGATGGAACCCGTCATGAGGCGGTGTAGAACACTCGCATACGTGAGGAGAGTTGGTGACACTATGTCAGCCCAATCACTATCTACAAGCATAGTCTAAGGGACTAGACCACCTTTCCAAAGAGGCGACTGCTTGGCTAATTCAATACGAATGACTTGTGGCAGATGCTTGAATTAAGTTCAAGGCACCCTCCTTAAAGAAAAGAAACAAGTTAACATAGCGTTACTCAGTCGGCGTTGACTACGACTGACTCTTCTACTTAGCCAGCTCTCAACTGACTCAAGTCATCAGTTTAATAGAGGTTTGACTCCATCACTCAGCTGAACTGGATGGGAAGGCGAAATTGCTCACTTCCCCCTCAAGTTGAGATTCCCCCTCAACTTGTGATCTCCATCTTCATGGCTTCTTCTTCGGTTGGGTTGAGCAATCGAAGAAGTTGATACAACATCTTGAATCAAGCTTCCACAACGGATTTATGAAGATATCAGTTCTCTGAATGTCAGTGTGAATTTTCTCAACAAATACATCCTTCTTTTGGACATGATCACAGATGAAGTGATGTCGAATGTCGATGTGCTTAGTCCTGGAGTGGTGAACTGGATTCACCGTGATGGCTATAGCACTTGAGCTATCACAGAAGATGGGTACCTGGCCAATCTCTATTTCGTAGTCTCTCAGCTGCTACTTCAGCTAGAAGACTTGCATACAGCAGCTTCCAGCTGCAAAATACTCTGACTCAGTTGTGGAGGTAGTGACACAGAGTTGTTTCTTCGAGAACCAGGAAACCAACTTGCTTCCTACTAACTGACAATATCCAGAGGTTGATCGCCTATCAACTCTGCTTCCGACTAGATCTGTGTCTGAGTAGCCGGTCAGTTGAATGTTATCATAAGTTTGGTACTACAGTCCCATGTGGAATGATCTCTTGAGGTACTTGATGATATTCTTTGCTGCGTGCAAGTGAACTTCCCTAGACTCAACCTAAAATCTTGACAAACTCCAACTGCATAGGAGATGTCTGGTCGACTAGCAGTTAGATACAACAATGACCCGATAATCTCTCTGTACATCTTAGCATCGACGAGCTTCCCTTCCTGGCCCAGGTCGATCTTCCAATTTGTATTCGTTGGGGTCTTCGTGGTCCGGCTAGAGGTCACTCCGAATATGGAGATCAACTTCTTTGTGTACTTGGACTGATTGATGAAAATTCTTTCCGGCGACTGCTTCACCTGCAGCCCAAGGAAATAATTCATCTCTCCCATCATGGACATTTTGAATTTGTCCTTCATGAGTTGGGAGAACCTCTAGTACAGGTCTTCAGATTTGGATACAAGAATGATGTCATCGACATAGATTTGCCCCACCAAGATGTCTCCTCCAACTTTGATGGTGAAAAGGGTCTTGTCGACTGAACCTCGAATGAACCCTGATTCGAATAGAAAGCCACACAGGTTTCATACCATGCACGCGGAGCCTGTTTCAGTCTGTATGTGGCTTTCTTCAGTATGTAGACTCTGTCGTCACCAATTTCGAAACTGGGAAGCTGAGCTACATAAACATCTTCTTTGATGTCGCCACTCAGAAAGGCACACTTCACATCCATTTGATAGACTTTGAACTTGTGGTGAGCGGCGTAGGCTAGGAAAATCTGAATTTCTTCCAGACGAGCAACTGGAGCGAAGGAACCCTCGAAGTCAATTCATTCCTACTGGCAGTAACCTTGAGCTACCAGTCTAGCCTTATTTCTCACAACACACCCAATGGCGTCACGCTTATTTTTGAAGATCCACTTCATCCTAATTACCTTGACCCCATCAGATCTTTCAACAAGTTCCCATATAGAGTTTCTGAGAAACTCGTAGAGTAAGATGTTTACAACTCAAAGCTTCCAAGATGTTTTTGGGTTCAGGCACATCTACCACGAAGCATGCAATCATGCTTACATCTCCTGCCTGTTCTAGCTTCCCTAGTATCGAGAGCTCGTCAGCATACTGTGCTTCCATAGTTGATTCATCATCAGCTAAGGTTCCTAACTGAGTCGGAACATAAGATGAGGAATCTACAACTTGAGCTGACCGTCTGGTTCGAACATTGGCGTGCAAATTTTCGATCACGGGATCAGTAACGTGGTCCTCATACCAACATTTTTACTTTGTGCCTCGCTTGGCTGAGTCAAGCATCGTGATGGAATAGTCCGGTCTTGGAGACGTCGGAGGTGCTGATCTTAGAGATCTTGCTTCTGGTGCAGTTCCATCCTCAGTTGGAGTTTAGGGATGAACTGGGGAGCTGGCTGATCTTGGACTAGGATGTTCTGGACTTGATGGCTGCTCAGTTGCTTCTCTTGACTGAGCTTCAGCTGTGGTTGGCACTTAGTCAGTTGGCTCTGGAGTTCCCCCTTGATTTGAGGCGGGATCTTCAGTTTCGTCGTCAGAAGAGTACACTTCTTCGACTTCAGCTGGCCAAATAAGCGGCTCTGCTAGATTCTTCAATCTTTGAGCTTGAGATCTTGTCTCAGCTAGTTGACCCGGTGCACTTCCTTCAGCTGTCTGCCAGTTAGCCTGTTCCCTGCACTCAAAAGCAGATTCATCAAACAACACATGAGGTGTAATCTCCACAATTCTGGAGCTGCTGTTGAAATCTCTGTAAGCTTTAGACTTCGCAGCATATCCTAAGAATATGCCTTTGACAGCTTCCGGCTTGAAGGTTTTCAATTATGCCTTTCCATTATTGTGGATGTAACACTTAGAACCGAACACACGAAAGTAGAAAATGTTTGGCTTCTTGTTCCTCCACAACTCGTATGGAGTCTTCCCTTGCCGTTTCGTGAGGACGGATCGGTTCTGTGTGTAGCATGTTGTGTTAACCGCTTATGCCCCAAAAACTCTCTTTGGCAGAGCTGAGTTGGTGAGCATGCAAGTTGACGCATCCTTCAGCATTTGATTTCTCCTTTCAGCTACTCTATTCTACTGTGGAGTCCTTGCAGCTGAGGTCTGGTGAGTTATGCCTTTCTTCTCGCAATACTCAATGATAGACTTATTGAGGAACTCAATTCCGCGATCATATTTGATGGAGATGATAGATTTTCCTTGTTGATTTGCAAGTCTATCCATCAATTTAGGAAACTCTTCTCTCGTCTCATTCTGGTGTGCCATGAAAATCACCCAAGTGTACCTCGAGTAGTCATCGGTAACCAAAGTGTATTTATTTCCATTTAGGCTCTCATGGGTGACCGGACCCAACAGATCCATATGGACGAGTTGCAGAACTCAATCTGTCTATGGCGATAATTTAAGACAAAATGATGCTCTATCCAACTTTCCGAGCTGACATGTACTGTAGTGGTGTGTCTGACAGAACTTTAAGTCCGATATCCTAACTGCGTGTTGTTGGCGAGCTAGTGTGTTCATGGTTTTGAAGTTGAGGTGGTTGAGTCTTTTATGCCATAGCCAGCTTGTTTTAGAGTTGTTCTTGGATATAAGGCATGTTTCTCGCGAGCTACTCGACCAGTCGGTGTAATAGACTCCGCCTGATGAAAATCGTCTACCAAATAAAAGAACTTTCTTTGTCTTGACGTCTTTCACCTTGCACCCCTGTGCATCAAACTTCACAGAAAAACCTTTATCGCACAGTTGACCTACGGAGAGCAAGTTATGCTTCAATCTGTCTACCAATGAAACATTTTTAATGGACACAAGCTTAGTTTTGAATGTACCGAATCCTTTGGTTTTGCCTTGAGAGTCATCACCAAAGACAACTATACATCCTTCTCAAAGCTTGATGTCTTTGATTAGATTCCTCTGGGGTGTCATGTATCTGGAGCATCCGTTGTCCAACACCCAGACGGATTTGGCGGCCTTTCTCTTTCTCAGTTCATCCAGGTCCTCTTCAGTTGGCTCTTCAGGCAAGGCCATGAAGCACTGTTCTATTCTAACTGGACTGGATGGTAAGTTAGTTTCTTCTCCTTCTGACTCTGAGAACACGTCGGTATCAACAACGTCTTCCTCGATGATTATAGCCTTGGATTTCTCCTTGGCTTTTCATCGGAGGACGTCCTTCTTCTTCATGGAGAGGTCAGAATAGTTGGCACTGAAGTGTCATGACTTACCGTACTCAAAGCAGCCTTTGCTTTGATTCATGGAGGATGGGTCAATTGAGCGCCTGCTCAGGCTGATCCTCCTGTACTTGTCCATTTTGGAGTTCATCTCCTCGAGTTGATTGGCTAGCTCTTCGACCCTCTTCTTGAGTTCCGACCTACTTAATCAATCCCTAGCTGAGGAGACAGCGGATCATGAGGGTCCGGCGAACTTGGACCTTCCAGATTCAGCTCGAAGCGCCATGGACTTGGCATCGGAGCCTTCCTCGGTCTGTTCTGTTTTCTGAAGCTTGCAAGGCTTCAGGCGGAGGATATCATACTCATTTGCTTTGAGCATGGAGAACAACTTCTCAGTTGAAAACGAACTGAGGTCACTCCATTTTTGGTGGACGACTTTATAGATTGTCCAGTCTTATAGATAGATTCCCCAGAATGCTGAGAGAAGTTTTTGAACTTCTGACAAGCTAAGGTGAACTTGTTCTCCTTAATCTCATCAAAGTCTTCACAGAGTGCAGCTAAGGACTCCCACATATTTGTTGTCGTGAGGTAATTGATAAACTTCGGTAAGTAGGCTTTGTCGACTGTGAAAGAGATGACGCTCTTAGCGATGTCATCTAGTTGCACGATGTCTCTTTCTTCCTTGGTGTATTGGTGGACGCCTTTGGGTTCCTCCTTCATCATCTCTCCTTCCCCTGGAGCGACGGGAGTCACCAGCACTGACTGAGTCACCTGGATGGGACCATTTTCAATGGTTTCCCACATCCTGTGATGTCTAGCAGTCAAAGCCATTTTAAGGCGAAATCTCCAAGTGGGATAATTATACACAGAGAACTCCGACAAGCTTCCCAGCAGTGTCGGGTTCATCTTTCCTGCACACCACAAGAGACAAACAAAAAGATATGCAGCAATATGCACTAATAGATTTCAGAAAAGATCTGTTTAGTTGACCACTAAAAAATATACTTGACTCACACCTTGTGAATAAAAAACAACAGTCTTTTGAACCACTGCTCTGATACCACTTAATGGTCCCGGTAACGAGTAATTGGTATATGGGGGGAGGGCAGGGGGAATACGCCAGTGGTAATTTTCGTTATTGGGACCATCATTCTTTTTTTAATTCTTAATTAAAACGACGTCGTTTTAGTAAAAACAACGTCGTTTTGAACGTCACGTCATTATGAATTGCACACGTCATCATCAATTTTTTTTCCAAATTGAATTCGGACGTACATTGCAACAAATTCAAAGGTCGCTATATATTTTACTACAATTAAAAAATTTGTCAAAAACCAGATTTTAATATAAAGTCGGGTATTTTTATCCAATTTTCCCAAAACACAATAGTAGATGCTAACCACTTTCCCAATTCACAATTCCGAAACAGTCTACGATAGAAAGCCAATGATGTAAATTTCCTAAATTAATACAACTATATTTTTGTGCTTCAAATTGTATCACAGATTAGTTAGATTCCATCACTTGACATTTCGTTTTTTATTTGAGTAGATCTTCTTTTTTCAAGGGATTTGCGTAGATCTTTGTTATAGTCATCCATGAATAAATAAATTATCATGGTGCAAAATCTAATAATTCTTTTTTAAGGTATTACATTGAGGTATAAATATTTAATCGAATAAATAGGGGGAGAAATCTACACCGCGCTCAGGCGGGATTGAACCCAAGATCTCTCACTAAGGAGAGACTTGTGGTGCCTTAGCTAGCCAATTAAGCTAGGCCTCATCGGCGCAAAATCTATTATTTTTAAAACAAAACTTCTGTGCATCGTATGCACGGTACAGATACCCGACCCAACTCCTGCCTGACCAAGAACCCGCACCAAATACCCGATGTATAAAAACAGAAAATAACCCATTGCGTGTTTCTTTCTCATTTTTTTCTCCTCCCACATTGCATCCTTCTTCCAAATTAGGGCAAATTCATTCGACTACCTCCTTCCCATCTCCGGCGTATGCTAATCCTTTCGCTCAATTGACAGTGTCGGCGGCAAAGTCCCAACATGTGGGCAGAACTTCTATGAAGGGTTGAAGTTTAGATATCGGTTTTGTTCCATCCTAATTCAGCGGCATCAAATTCTAATTCAGCGGCGATATCGGTTTTATTTATGTAAGATCTCTTCTTCTTTGATTCAGCTTCCTCACATTTCTATACCTCTTATCTACACGCTGCTATCTCTGTACTCTCTTCTTTGACATGCTCCGAAAGTTTAGGTGTTGTTTATCACTTAAAATGCTCAAATTATTTGAAAATTCTTGCTGATTACAACTCATAATTCTTTAAGTGCATTTCATCATTGCTTCATTTGATTTCAGTGGTTTTCAGTAGTCAATCTTCAGATTATGTGTTTCTTATAGGCTTGTACAGTTGAGTTTTCTTTAGTGTTTGTTTCCATTTTGTTCTGCTATCAATCGATGCATACAGAAAGTTTAGGTTTCATCCAATGGATGAGGAGTTGGTGTGGTATTATTTTAGGAGGAAAGTTTGTGGGAAGCCATTCAGGATTTAAGCAGTTTCTGAAATTGATGTGTACAAATCTGAACTACGCCATGGATAAGATTCTGTGCAGATAGTTGTGTTTAGTGAAGCTAACTCTAGAAGGGGAAAAAGGGCCATTGTTCTCAAGTCATGTCAAGCCAAGGGCAGTAAATAGACAGACATAATTGTTGCTCGGTTGTTTATCTGTATATAAATATATAAAATAGTAGGCTCATCTCATGCAATTTCGAAGATATGACGGATGATGTATCCCTCTTTTTATACTCCTAGCTTAAGTTTTGTTTGTTGTTTTGGTTTCTATTACTCTAGCTTTATTTTCGTCCACTGTTTTTTCATCTAATAATTAGTATTTGATTTGTGAATGTAGTGCACATTGAACTGACTGACTTTATACTCCTTCCCATTTTAACTATTTTATACTCTTTCCCATTTTATGCAGCTTATTATGGCCACTGAGAGTACCTCTGATTGAACCTCTCTGTTGCCGCATGTACAATGCCAAATACGTGCAAAGAGATGGTGGTATCCCCTGCTGAAAATAAGAGGAAGAATACGTGTGGTGGTAATCCGAAATCTAAGAAGAAAAGATCTAGCAAAGTAAAGACCGGGTAATAGTCTCTTCTACAATGAAATGTGATTACTATTATGTTTTTATTACAGTTGTTGTACATAATAGTGACATTTATTACAATTAAGAGTGACTACTATTTTTTTTTTTTTAAGATTTAAAGGATGGTGTAGACATTAGGTCTATAGGTTTTGGGGGTTTGCTTTATTTGCACAAATGGACATATGTTCATTGGAATTAATCAAAGTGATACTATTAGCGGATATAGTGGTACTTTTCTTATTCTAATTTTCTCTCATTTTTGTATTTTCCATTTTTCATTTTCACTAGTGATAGTCTCGACGGATAAAACGATAATTTTTTCCATTCTATATTTTTTTTTTTTGCTTTTCTAATTTTTATTTTCAACGAAGCCAATGATGTGTGATACTTAATTAGGGCGCAAGTGACAGTCTCGACAAACCAAAGCGATACTCTCAGCGGATAAAGTAAGAGTTCTTACTAGTCATATTCTCAACCAATGAAAGTGATAATTTAGACAAGCAAATTGATACTTTTTTCCTTTCTAATTTTGTCATTTTTTTCTTTCCCATTTTTCATTTTCGTCGATGATGTGTATACCTGATTTAGGGCGCGAGTGATACTCTCGACGAAATAAAGCGATACTATTAACTGATAAAGTGATACTTCTTACTAGTGACATTCTCAACGAATGGAGGTGATATTTTTGACGAGTAAAGTGATAATTTATTCCATTCTATTTTTTTGTTTTTGTTTTTCTAATTTTCATTTTCGATGAAGCCAATGACGTGTGGTACTTTATTATGGCGCGAGTAATAGTCCCAATGAACAAAAGTGATACTCTTAGTGGATAAAGTGATACTTTTTTCAATTCTAATTTTCTCGTTTTTTTTTTCATTTTCGCTTTCAACAGAGCCGATGATGTGTATACTTTATTAAGGCGCGAGTAATAGTCTTGATGAATCAAAGTGATACTCTTAGTGGATAAAGTGGTATTTTCTCCATTTTAATTTTCTCTTGTTTTTTTGTTTTCCATTTTTCATTTTTACTAGTGATAGTCTCGACGGATAAAGCGATAATTTTTTCCATTCTTTTTTTTGGTTTTCAAATTTGCATTTTCGACAAAGCTTATGACGTTTGATACTTTATTATGTCATAAGTTCTAATTTTTTCATTTTTTTCTTTCCCATTTTTCATTTTTGCCGATGACGTGTATACTTATTTAGGGTGCGAGTGAGAGTCTCGACGAATTAAAGCGATACTATTAATGGATAACGTGATACTTCTTACTAGTGACATTCTCAATGAATGAAGGTGATATTTTTGACGAGTAAAGTGATAATTTATTACATTCTATTTTTTTCGTTTTTGTTTTTTTACTTTTCATTTTCGACGAAGCCAATGGCGTGTGGTACTTTATTATGGCGTGAGTGATACTCTCAACGAACAAAAGTGATACTCTTAGTGGATAATACTTTTTTCAATTCTAATTTTCTCATTTTTTTCTTTTACATTTTTCGCTTTCAATAGAGCGATGACGTGTATACTTTATTAAGGCGCGAGTGATAGTCTCGATGAATCAAAGTGATACTATTAGCCAAATTGAACAAACTTTATAAACCAAATATATCTCCTTCATACCCTATTTTGTGTACCTATCCCATATCCATTGTAACCATGGTTTCCATATATCTTATATCACTTCAAAATAAAACAAGTATATCAGTACATCAAGAAATTTTCCAAATCTTAGTAAAATGCAAAAGCAATTTAATCAATATAATGTAATATGTCTACTAATTCTTTAGATCAAATGTTGTGCGAAAAGTCTTCCATTCTTCTTCAAATTCCTCACCCATAATCAGATTCTATTGAATTCAACATTGCGTGATCTTGATCATTAAACAATGATACAGGAGTTTTGCCCTCCATAGATTTCAGGAAAACATCAAATAACCACTCGAATGTCCTAATTCCCATTTTAGATGAATGCACATCCAAACATAACATTCTTCCTATGATTATTTATACCAGCAAACGGTGCACAAGGCAATTGATACCTATTTGTCCTATATGTTATGTCAAAGACAACATCTCCATATATCTTATAATCTTCCTTCATCATCGAGTCTCTCCAAAACACACTCTGTTGGTTTAATATCTCAATCAGTTTATGTGTGACCCCCCTATCTATTGCACCAATTTTCAACCTATTTACGAAATTCAAGTGGTCTTTTTTCTTATGACCAAGCATATGTTCACCTCTTGCATTCTTTGTCATGTATCTAAAGCAATCAATTGCGCTTATTCTAGAAGATATCATGTCCTCAATGACAGTATCCTTTTCTTTGCCAATTGATTTTGAGAACGATGCATGTAACTTCATTCACTCCTAGACAGTTTATGATTGTATTTTAAATTATGGTCATACACCTCATAAAACCCATCAACACCATTTTTTGCCTTCAAAACTGCCTTACAACTTGTCCGGGTGATTAATGTTGCTTTCTTCTTTCCTTTTACATCATCCTTTGAACTACACTTTCTAGTTCCTTCACATGAGCACACTAACCATTTATTTATCAGCTCCCCATAAGCATGCTTCTGGTATAGATCATAAGATATCACTAAATTCCTTTCTCTTGATGCCAATTAAAGAACCACACACACACCTATAATAGGGAAAAAAACTACTTATATCATACTGCAAAATGTTATAGTTTTATCAGATAAAAGTGACAATTTTATTCTATATAAAGTCAATATATTACCTTCATAGAATGTGTTACATTCAATTTTTTCAGCATGGGGATCATTACAATCATCATTAGAGTCATCTACATCAAACATGATACATTGTTGCTTGTTGATGTTGTAACTTTCTTGCTCCTCTCCAAATTCATAAGTTGTCAATATCAAATGAAAAAATAGTTTATAGAACTAAGAAACACCTTGTTTTTATGTTGTACTATGTTGCGTATGAATCAATATATTACCTTCACAGGAAGTAACACATTTTTCTTTTTCTGCTCGCATCTCATTAGAGTCACCATTAGAGCAGTTAGCATCAAAACTGACATCTTGATGCTCATCAAAGGTTAAGTTACCTTGATCCCCTCTGATGAATGTATTCATCAGCTGTTAACTAATAACAATAATAATTAGAAAACTAATAGTTCAGAAATCTGACAATCATAAATGAATAAACTTATCTTCTGTCACATGCAATAAAGGCAAAGATCACAACAAGTAGGGACATAGACAAGCTTTTGATATCTCCATAAGCAGTATGATATATGCTCCATCTTTCTAGTAAGCTACCTTTGTTGATTATCCAGATTCAATGCTATAGTGTGTGGCATACTTCTTTTTTGTTGAGATTGCATAGGGTACTAAAATGGGAAGCTTAAAGGGACAAACTATCAACAAAAAGGGCACCTAAAATCTCTTGGTTGCTTTAGCAGGAAGTGATGAATATAGATATAGATATATGCATGATAATTGTCAGACAAGTTACCAGAAATTAAACTACTAATACTGCAACAACAGATGGAATGAACATGGGAGAGTCTAAAGTCAACAGAACCAAAGCCCTCTAATACTAGCTATCTCTTCATGCTTTTGGAATCGACCACCAAAAGAAATTGCATTGTAAGTCAGATATAAGAGCTCCAAATATCAGTGTACACAGATTTATCAGTTCCAGAATGATCAATCAAAAGATGGAGAGACAATCATAGAACCTTTTTTTTAATCATATAAGGACTTCATCCGCCTACTTTTTTTTTTGTTAATCCATATCAAATGATAGGTGTCATCACTAATATCAAGACAATATAAGCATTTTTTAAGCCAATCTATATCAATATACTAAAATAGAGGAGCTGAAAGAATTTTTTCAGCGTAAATTCTACTTTAATTTTTATGTTTTGAATCTCTTGATTAATTATGTTTTGTTCATTTTATTAGTTTTCTCCTAAAGCACATGTTCAATTTCTCAAAATTTTTTTCATTCTTTATGGGAAGCTTAAAATGACAGGTTCATAATTGTATTCATTTTCGAAAACTGTAAATTTACTCTATTTGGTATTTTCGTTTCATATATATATTCAAATATATTTCATAGGTAATATATCCCATCTAAGATTCACAAATCTAATTTTCTGCATCAATTCACCTTTCTTACGTATAAATAATACAAATGAATATTATCTATTAAATATATTATATAAATTATTTACGATTAATATAAGTGATTGAGTAATATCCTCCCTTGCAACGCGAGGGTAGAATACTATTAACCAAATAAACAAAAAAAATTCACATAACTTAAGTATGAAAATGGCGTCGTCCGAGTCTCCGACGTCAAAACCTCTAGATTCGTGTTATCAGACTATGTGCAGTGGATGTCTTCATGCCAGCACCCACTGTCTCGAGACTGTCTCGTCCCATAAAGACAACCTTCAATCCTTTTCTTCTTCTTTTTTTTTTCTTCATTTTTTCAATTTTTTTCTTCTTCAATTTTTTTCTTTCATTTCTAAATTTTTTTTCTTTTTTGATTTTTCTTCTTCATCAGTTCTTTTTCTTTTCTTTTTTTTTCATTTTTAAGTTTTCATTTTTAATATGTTTCTTAAAATTAATGGAGAATCAATATTCAAAGTTAATAAACTAATTAGATGGAGACACCCCATAGAGACAGTCTCACTGCATCTGACTATCTTTATCTCCATCACACCCCATAAAGATACCTTTATAAAGACACTACCAGTGCGGATAGTCTCATTCAGTTAAGCTTTTGTCATGGCAGAGGTAAAAAGTCCAATAGTTTGGAGTAATTAATTGTTAGGTTCTTTTAAATTGCGAAAGTATCGATAATGTAGGCGTGAAAGCATAATTTTCTCGATTAATTGTTTTCTCATATTGTGTGCAAAAATTAACATGAGTTTTATTAATATAGAATGGGGAATTTAGTAGTAACTAGTGTGTTGGATGGGGAACTATGATATGTTGTTAATTTATAAATATGTATAATAAAAATAATATAATATTATTTCGGAGTAATAATATTTCGACAAATGATCAAAAAGAATGTTGTTTTTTTATTCCACTTTCTTTAGCTACAAAAGATTAATAGAAATCAAACTATTTTTTTTCGTACAAAGTAAACAACATTAAAATATAAAAACAAAAACAACTTTGTAGTTACCTTATAATTTGTCAAAGATTTAATCGTATATAATGTTAATTGTTGAGTATATCTCATCATCTCATTAGAAATTAAAATTTTGATCTCTTTTGCTTATGTACTCATGAGTTGCAACGTATCATTAGCCATATTTAACTGTGGTCATCTCGTTCCATATTAATTATTGTAATAGTTATAGAAAAAGTATTACATAAAAAAATTAAACTGTTTATTTGACAAATTTGATTATTAATCAAATTAATTGACAATAAAAGTATTCAAGAGTGAAGTTTTAATGAGAAGCAATGCGGGATGAAAATTGATATTATTCATTCTTTATTTTGTTTGTTCTTTAAATTGGAAAATCTTGTTTGACGGTTATGTTCCTTATTATTTATTAGGGATGCAATATTTATATTACTATGGAAATTTTAAAAATATTAAACATAACAGATATGAATAATAAATATATAAAAATAAGGATTTATGATAAATAGGAATGATATCATAATATTCTCATTTCATATTTAACTATAGTAGCTTTGGTAATATAAATATTAAATAATGGAATATATATTGATATGGGGTAGTGCTATTTGGACATACTATATCCAGACATACGATGGTAAAAATTGGGGTTCGATGTAATTTTTTAACTTATAATTTAATTTCATAGTTTTGACAGTTTGGTTATTAATAAACATACTCTTTTTAAATTTTTATTATAAAGTTTCATCTCAATATAAATTCACAATTTCAGGAGTTGGGTGTAGATGAGAGTAAAATTTGAGAGCGGGTGTGCATGGGATCGATATTTCGGAAGGAGGTTTGAGTAAGAAAGAAATTTTGAATGCAATCGGACATTTTTTTTCCTATTTCAAACACGTATGCCTGAATAGAATTATTGATATGAATATTGTATTAAATAAGGTTTTAGTTCAATATTTAATGGGACAAATTTTGAAATAGTCATAATGACCATTAAAATATAAACTTTTGTCCACCTTCTTCAAAAATATAAATTTAGCTATTTTTGTCAATTTGGGACAAAAATACTCTTAATAAAACGCGGAGCAAGTCGGGTCTAACGCGGGCAACATGGGTCGGTTCGAGCTGGGTATCAGGCATACGGTACATCTGGTACAAATTTAATTTTATTAATACTAACTGTTCTAGTACATTTGGTACAAATTTAATTTTATTAGTGCCAACTGTTTTAGATTTGATATAATTGGAACGATTTGTCGAATTAATTCTAGATGTTCCAAATTATGACATGGTACGATTGAGACTATTATTCTAATTTGTTTCCATTGTTCCAATATATTACATATGAATTCTCGTCTTCTGAATGATGACGGCGATGACAATCCTCTTCTCTTAAAATACGAAATCATAAGTCCAATTACAAGCAAGGAATGAAGTGATATCAGTAATAATATTTTTGAATCACCAGTAAAACTCACACACATCAATTAACATGAAATTTTTATCTCGAAGTCTAAAACAGATCCACCTCATAATTACAACTCCTCTTGATGTAACAAATAAGAAGAATTATTGAATAATTAAAAAGTGGGAGGCGAGAGAGAAGATTACCAAAGTCAAAAGCAAAAGGACCAAAATTTAATTCAACAAAAATCAACCAAATTCAAGAGATTAAATTATTATTACAAGCAAGAAAGAATGAAGAATTGATAATTGGTGTTGAATTTGGCCGCTGTTGCTGCTACAACCAGCAAAATCAACTGAAATTGGGGATTCCCAGTCCATACCAGCAAGCAAACAAAAGATCGATTTGTGTGGGAAATGCGAGGCAGGGCAGCGCCGCGGTGATGGTCAGAGTGGGCACAGAGAGGCGGGGCATGATAGCGCCGCCGCGAGCTCCTTTGAAATATCAACGTTGCGGAGGGGACCTAGATGAGCGCAGGGATCGTCGTAGGGGTTGCGGAGGCGGAGCTCACAAACTTGTCCGGTGATGTGACAGACGATGTCGGACTACTCCCAGCGAGAGAGAGAAGAAAAAGAAGTTAAAGAGAAATTAGAGAGAGAGAGAGAGACAGAGAGGGGTGTGTGTACAAATAAGATAAATAAGGGTGAGAGAGAGAGAGTGGAGGCAGATGGGTCAGGGCAAATTTAGGCAATAGATCTAAGTTTATGAATAGATCGGGTTAATAAGGGTAAGAGATTGAGCTAATAAGGGTATTTTTGTCTCAAATTTAAAATAATGTCTAAAATTTATATTTATGAGAAGGGTAGACCAAAATTTGTATTTTAATATTCATTATGATTATATAACATGATATTCTCATATTTAATTATGCAAATTTGAAGAATTTAAACATTAAATAATATAAAATATTGAATAAAAATAATTTAAAATAAGAATTAAGCAATTTATTTAGATGCGCAAGGAAATTTATATATGGTAGATATTTTAGAGATAAATATGAAATTTTTAATTAAGGAAATTTCAATATCAATAATATTAATTAATGTTGGGAAAATGAGCAAATGTTTCGAAAGATACCAAAACCCCAGCTGACCTCAACCGAGTAGGTGATTGCCTTTAGTCTGTTCATTCCTACAGCAACTCAGTTGTCTCCCCAACTGATCCACGCAACTAAAGACGTTCAGTTCACGTAAGGAGAAGTTGTCAGTCGTCACGAAGAGGAGAAGAGAAGATCTTGAAGACGCTGAAGACTAAGGAGTTGCAGTTCAGAATCGAACCTACTCGGAAGCACAAGTCAGCTGGAAAACTTACCATAAATGGGCCGACAACAGCGATGTGTAAAAAGGAAAGGTCGCAGGTACCGTTTCTGGAAAATTACCAGTAAAGCATGTGGAGTGCCATACTTTTAGCAGGGGCTCGATAGCTCTTTCCAACGGCTAATTTGACCATTTCCTCTATAAATAGAGATCTCCACATCTAAGCACAGTAACACAAATTTTCACATTAGAAGAGTAGTGAAAAGAAAAAGAGTAGTTGCAGCAGCAGCAGACTACCTCTCTCCTCAAGCAAGAAAACCTCCTGCTATCAAGAAGTCTTTCCTTGATAGAGTTTTGAGTGCATGTTCTTGCTTGGTTTGTGTCCCAGCAAACTCTTTCACAAGAGATCGAGTTTGCTGTCGTAGGTTGAAGCCTCCACTCCCCTAAGGTGTAGTAGGCTTCTTTGTTGGATTTCTTCCCCCAAATCCAAACCTCAGGTTTGACTTTGAATACGTAATCAAAGTCACTCGGTTGCTTGGAACTCGTAATCGGAACCTGGAATCCAAGAACAGGTCCCTTAGAACCCGAAATCTGAGACTGGCTGAGCTTTTGCCCGGAAAAGTGTTATGGGGTCTTGTTCGAACCAGGAATCGAACTGGTTAGGTTTGCTTGGAACCTGAAATCCAAGTGGGAGGTAAGCACGCGTAAGCTTATCTAGTCGACTCAAGAGGTCTCTCTAAAGCAAGAACCTGTCGCTCGTAGAACCAAGTTCCAATCCTTTCTCGAATAGTCTCCAAAAGGGTGCAAACAAGAAACCTTCTAGACCATTAGAGACAATTGTTGAAACACTCAGCAACATTAGATGTCATAAGCATGTAACGACGGATATGGCAGCGTGAACGAGTTCATCTGTTTGGGCCAATATTCATTAGCTTCTGATATGCACGAGCTTTGAAAGATTTCTGATTTTCCATATGCTGCTCAAAGTCTTAGATCTTGTACACCCTTGTAGCTAGCTTGAAAAGAGTAATTACATCCTTTCCCCATGTCCTCATGTTGCCTTGTATATAAAAGGTACAAAGTGCTTGAGGCGTTCCTGGAAAGACGTGATCTATAACAATTTTTATACTTAAATGTTGATTGGAAACAAACAACAACTCATCGCGGAAGCCAAAAGTCTACCGCAGTTCAAGAGACATCTTCCGTCCCAAGTGAACTGAGTTTGCCAATCTCATTGATGCCTAATCTGTCAACTCAAGAGGTCTCTCTAAAGCAAGAACCTGTTGCTCATAGAACTAAGTTCCAATCCTTTCTCGAATAGTCTCCAAAAGGGTGAAAACAAGCAACCTTCTAGACTATTAGAGACAATTGTTCAAACACTCAGCAACATTAGATGTCATAAGCATGTAACGACGGACAGGGCAGTGTGAACGAGCCCATCTGTTTTGGCCAATATTCATTAGCTTCTAATATGCACGAGCTTTGAAAGATTTCTAATTTTCCATATGCTGCTCAAAGTCTTAGATCTTGTACGCCCTTGCAGCTAGCTTGAAAAAAGTAATTACATCTTTTCCCCATGTCCTCAGGTTGCCTTGTATATAAAAGGTACAAAGTGCTTGAGACGTTCTTGGAAAGACATGATCTATAACATTTTTTATACTTAAAATATGATTAACAAACAACAACTCATCGCGGACGCCAAAAGTCTGCCGCAGCTGTTTGAAAAACCAAATCCACAATGCATCACATTCTTTATCCGCAATACCAAAAGCTAAAGGAAATGTCTGTTCGTTTGCATCTTTTGTAGTAGCAACAAACAACAAGTCTTTGTATTTGCCCTTCAAATGAGTACCATCAACAACTATCAAAGGATGACACAACTTGAAATCTCTAATACAAGCAGAAAGAGCAATGAAAGCATACTTGAATGCATGATCATCATTAGTCTGTATATCCACAACTGAACCGGGATTTACCTTCTGTAACATGTGTAGGTATTTTGGTATGATGTGAAAGGAAGTATCCGGATTACCATAAGCCTTCTCGAGAGCCAAGTTCCTCCCAGCAAGTGCAATATTATACTTCACATATATACCATAAATTTGCTGCATCAGTGCCTAAATAGCTTTTGGTGTAAGGGTAACACCTTTGACCATCAGATCTAGAACAAAATACAATGCCAACACCTTAGCAGACACTTTTGGGGCAACATGATACCTCAGGTCCATCTCACAGTTATGAGCAACAAATTCAGTAATAATCCACATTTTCCCTAATACTTTTGCATGAGCAATAAACGGGCAACCACCTCTGAACTTGCAAACAATATGATATCTCAAACTGCAGGAATGAACTGTTATAAAGGCTGCATGGTGAAGAAGATGAGAAACACCACATGCTACAAGCATTTTCTCTTTGCTCGAAAAAAGACCATCAAGACAGAATGTATTGTTGGTGCAGTCGTCAACCTCTATGCCTAATTAATGATAAGGAATCGATGCTTGAAAAGCAGCACCTGGGATAATCCACTGAATAATAGGGTGGTGATTCTCTTCACTGTCTTCATCAGAATCATCACCACCATCACGATTTCTGCCACAACAAGAATCATAATAATCCCCAAATTAAGATTCTACAACTAAGTTAGTCAGGTCCTCCTCATCATCATCAACATCATCAACAACTTCATCACCAACATCATGACCAACATCATCATCATCAACATCAACATCTACATGATGTTCACCCGAATTAACATGGCTAGAAGCTGAAACTTCAACTGCACGATGACGTAATATATGTTTTCCAAACTCATTACTTCTACAAGAAACGGTCACATGTAATATGGGGATTTCCACAGACTTCAATAAGTGTGACAGTTCAAAGTCATCAGTAATTTTTATCCTCATAATCTCACATTCAGGAGACTGAAACAACGTGTTAATCTCATACATGTACATAGTTTTGTCTTTCATAATACGCATCTCAAGCTTATCAAGCAGAGTATCAAATGTTATACCATCAGATATTCCCTCCGTCCACCCTCATAAACATTGTTAACCCAAGTCCCTCCATGAGCAATAATAATGGATTTTGTACTCATCTACAAAAGATAAGACAATAAATCAGTATCACTGTACTTTGGCACTAATAACCAAATTAGTGCCAAAGTGCCAAACATCATATATGGCAAGTTTGACAACATACAACACTGAAAAACAAAGAAATCATGATACAAAGAATAAAACGAAGAAGATAAAACTGGAAAACAAAATGATAAGCTCAACTAAATATATAATTAAATTCAAGCCCACTCAAAATTGAAGTAATAAATTCGAAGCAAATATCCACAAGTCAGACAAACAAAAACACATCAGATTAATACACATCAACGAGCAAAACAGGAATCGATAGAACAAATCATGATGAAAAGCAAATGAACTAAACTAGAATCGATTGAATAAAAAAGTAATTTCAGGTTCAAAACATATAAGATTTCAAGAATTACCTCGAATTGCAGAAAGTATTTCGCCAGAGAAAGAGAATTCCTCGCCGAGAACGCTGGAGAAAACACGAACTCCTGCAAAATTCAAACGATATATCTTCAGAACTTTTAAAGACGAGAGTAGAGAGACAGAGAGAGAGAGAGAGAGAGAGAGAGAGAGAGAGAGAGACATCGTCGCAAGCTAGGAGAGAAAGAGAGAAAGCAGATTTCGTGAATGAGAGCTGAGAGAAAAGTGAAAAAGTAGGGTGAAAATAATTTGGGCGGGGTTAGATTAGGATTCGGGTGGGTAGATCTGAATTTTGGAGGGGGTCCGCTTACAAAAGGGTATCTATGTCCAAATTGTAAAAAGTGGGTATAATTTGTGTATATTAAAAAAGGAGAAATACCCCAAAACTAGCCATGCATTCTTCCCTTGTCATTTTAAATTTTAGCCCTTGCCAATATTTTTTCAAATTTTAGCCATTTTTTCAATTTTTTTACTTTTATACCCTTCACCCTTATATTCCTTTATTTTTTGTCATTATTATACAAATACATCTCTCATCTCTCTTTTATCTCTCTTCTTTCTTCATTCTTTTTACTTCTTTTCTTTCTATCCTTTTCTACCCTTCAGCTTTTTACTTCGTTATTTCTAGTGACTGTTTTTTGTAAATTAACCATTTTTTCCGGCGACTTTTTCTTCGAATCCTCCGTCATTTTCCGGTAATATTTTTCAGTTTTTCTCTGCTTTGTAATTATTTATGTGTTTGTTTCTTTTTTAACTTCTATTTTTCCGATCGGTATTTTTCACTCCTCATCCGCTGAATATATGTTTCTACCTGTAATTTTTCCCTTGTGGCTGATCTCTACTACTTTTTCACACATAATATTGTTGTTATCATGTTTCCCAGAGATTTTTTCAAATCTTGAATTTCTCTTCGTTTTATATTTTTTTTTAGCTTTTTATTTTTTGATTTGTGATGGCTAAAAAAAATGTGACTTCACTTTACAGTGCCTTATTTTTTTGGTTTTTGTGAATGCACAAAAAATATGAAATTCCTACTGTATACCTCCTTTGTTTTTTGTAAATGCACTCAAAATTCCCGAGACAAATATGTTTGTCACAGCCCCAAATCCCGAGGGACGGCAGAAGCCGGGGTGCGACTGGGGTTGGATTAAAGAAGCGGGGAAGAAGGGGGCTAACTAACTAAACATACATGAGAGGCATCGATAAACCATGAACAAGACTCAAATATAAATAAGAAAGAGTTAACCACAAGTGATTACTCGACAAAAGTACACTGTAGATACTAAGTTCATATTTACAGACTTAAACTACAGTGTATTGTTCAAAAGGTACATATTCAAAAGATATTCAGAGTTTTGCAGCGGAAGGGTTCTAACTAAGCATCCTATCCTTTAACTCAACATCAACCGTCGCCGCTCACCGTCGCTTCAACCTGCACATTTAGAAAACAATGCAGGGCTAAGTACAAACGTACTTAGTGGGCACGATGCCGAAATCATAATCATAAGTATAGATAAATATGGCATTTCATAATTGTAGCACATCGGGGTTTTATTTAAAAGAGGCCCGTGTCTACTAAACATTTTCTGACTGATTTTCACAATTTACTTGGCCGAGCATTTTCTGGTATGCTATGTTCAATCTTGACCAATTCTAATTCACCGTGGCTGGTACCCCTCAACAGGATATCACATATACCACAGGTTACAAAGTGCACTAACTCTGGAAAGCACTTAGCAGCTAACTCAGAGCCGATCGTTAGTTAACCTAGTTAGATTAACTCTAAATCTGGAAAACACGAATGTTGACTCAGATAGGTACAAGAGAACTCACGTAAAACATAAAACAGTTCATGCCATAATATCACTTTGAAAACACAGATATCAAAGCGATAAAGAAAGATTTTCCGAGCATTGCTCGTTTTATTTGTATATAAAAGCCCACCTCGATTTACAGAACTTAAAGCACTAGCTTCCAAACTTCGGATCTTCTGTCCTGTCTCTACTGCTGGCTTCCTTCTTCATCGTAAAATAATAATACTTAAAAACGGGTCGTAAAAGATAATCGATCAAAGAGAATCGAAATAAGTTTTAGTTGTTTCATTATTTAGGCATTTGCACGCTTACTAGATTCGTTTTACTTAAACGGGAACGAGACTCGTACTAATCCCATTAGAACTCGGAAAGTCTCATACTCGACTCTTAGTTCAGTAGAGAGGGTAGTCGATAACTTAATACGACTTTAAAGATTATAAGGAGCTAAGTTGGAAAGAATCAACTTAGGCGATTTACGTTTTAGTTCTTTGAACGACTTATGAAATTTCTCGTTTATTACTTCTTTAATGAAAGGATAAGAGATAAGATCTCGACTGGTTTTCATCACTCAAGGCTCCATACTTGACTCTAGGGTCAGTAGGAAGATATTCGTTAGCTATTACGGCTTAAACGATCGAAAGAAACTAAGTTGTGAATGATACAACTTAGAAGAATTGAAACTGAAAATTTACTGCGCAAAACAGTGACTCTGGAGGCTGTCCAGAACAGAGGTTTTGGAAACCTGGGACGATCTCTGTACCACTGGAAAGTTTGTAATGTCTAGTTTACGCTCCAATTTACGGATCGCAAATCCGATAAACGAGCTAAAAGTTATTACAGTTTCCGGCGAGGGTCGCAAAACTGCCGCGAAAACCCTAGTTGCTCGATAGATTCGACGTATAACGTCTTAGGTTCGTTCTAAGCTTTCGTATTCAATTTCTTTAGAAACTGGACCCTCAAGGCAGTCACCACGTACTCCCGTACGTGACGAACTCCTTCTCAAAACTCGTTCAGTAGCACGACGTTCTAAATGTCGGCTTTCAACTAACAAGTACTAAACCAACAAGTTATTCAAAAAGCGTTCTAGTTCTCGACTATAACTATAGCTCATATTATAATAGCTCGAAAGCTTATGACGTCAACTACAAAGTTGTTCCCAAGTCCATCATAGACAATAATATCAAATTAGAATTCTCATTCGATTTTTCGGTTATTAGTTACGACTAAATGTTCGTCTCTTACGCGATTTTCAAAGTTGTCGGATTCCGTTCAAATTTTACGACATCAATCTACATCTAACGAGAATCACTTCTATGCATGCAATCAATTCATACCATCATTATATTTCAACTTATAACGTGTTCTTCGTCTCTTACATTACATACAATATTTTTAGAAAATTCTCAATTTAATTCTATAATCAATTAACATCAATTGCAACTATATTCCATCAACAATTCATCAACTAACATCAACACATGAAAACCCCTAATTCTTACTATAATTTCAGTTTTCATACTATGGATAAGAGGGTGATTTTCTTCTCCAATTAACACCATTTATTCATTAATCAACCTATTATAACAACTATTAATCAATTGCAATCCAATTACAAACTATCATGCAAAAATCCCTAAATTCAAACTCAAACCCTAATTGAATTTCACAAAAACATGGGGCTTTTGATTTCTCTTTGTTCTAATCACCAATTAAGAATCTCCTAAGCATGAATCTATCATCAATTTAAAGAAATCCAAAAATCCTACAAATCCCTAAAAATTTCGGTATACATGGGGGATTAGGGTTCTTGATTTTTGTTCAGTTTTAATCCCTAATTATCCTATCTAATACATCTAATTTCATTAATTCAAGATCAATTCATCCATTTCAATACCTTAATTTTCGATCAAAGAAGGAAAAATATAAGAAGAAGAAGATGGTTGGATAGAATTGTGGAGGAGAGAATTACCTTGAGAATTAATGAAGAAAGTAGTAGGTTTGGATGGAAGAATGGAGACTTGTGTGTTTCTTCTTGGTGTTCTTGAAGGATTCTTCAATGGAGGATGGAAGATGAAGATGAGAGAAGGAGAGAAGGGTGGCAGCCGAGTTTGAGGTTGGGAGGGAGAGAGAGATAGTTTAATTTGTTAACTTAGGATATAAGATACATGAGGTGTAAAGTTACAATAGTAATACAATAGGTGTCACCTTATTAAACTAATAAAACATAAATATCCTCTAATGAGAGAGGGTATATGTCGGTCAAGGGAGAGAAGAAAGAAGAAATACGCATTTTTCCGGCGCGATCCGACGTTACGGAAATCGAACGACGAAAAACGTAGCTCGGCACAAAATCGTCGCGATCCGATTCGACCTAAAATTCTAACGTACGAAACTTAATCGGAAAATAAATTTACAAAATTTATTTTGACAAAAACTCGGGACGACACAGTCCGAGTTTTGTCTGGAAAATCATAAAAACGAACTTTCCCGGGCGAGTTCGTATCGCGATTTCGTGAATGTAAAAATCAGACGGTTTTCCGTTCTGAGTTCACGAACTAAAAACTTTTCGTACGCGCTAACCCTAAATACAGTAGTCGTCTAGCTGACTTCTGTAATTTATTTTCAGAAACGGATTCGACCGTTAGTCTTAGAATTCAAAATCGTAAACTTAGGCGTGCAAAGCCATTTATTTAATTTACTTTAAAATTTTAAGAACGTAAGGAATTTACGGGGCATTACGATGTTTTCATTCTATCATTTCCCCATATGCTTCAATTTGTCATTTTTTTTTTGTTTTCGTTAATTTGTTTTTTGTTTTTTTTTTGTGAATGCCCAAAATATTCCTTCTTAATATGTCACTGTTTTTTGTTTCCTTCTAAATGGTCTAAACATATTGCATTATGTTTTTTGTCTTATTTCTTTAAGTTGTGCTTCGACTTTTGTTTTTTGTTAGTGAAGTCTCCCAAAGTTTTATGTATCTGTGGCAGTATATTTTTTTGCTAGTTTTTGTAATCAACTTCGTACTGCAAAAGATGAGGCTAAAGAATCTAATGGCCAACTTACATTGAATGACTTTTCACTGAGAGAGGAAATCCTTGGTTTGAAATCGAAGAAGCGGTGAAAGGATTTTGCCATAGGTGCTCTGATAATCACTCTTATTGTTGTAGCTTTTTAGATAGTTACAACTTGTAGTAATATAGTGTTGTATTTATAGACTAGATCTTATGTATTAGTGCTCTTTATTTACTATGTTGTTTACTATTGTTGTAGCTTTTTAGATAGTTACAACTTGTAGTAATTTAGTGTTGTATTTATAGACTAGTTTCTATGTATTAGTGCTCTTTATTTACTATGTTGTTTACTGTTCTTGCAGTGTTTCTATGTGTAAAAACATATTTTCTACCAAAAGTTGCTTATCTATGTCTCCTCAGCTTTTTGAGATACAGTTTCAACAATTTTATTTCTTCAAGTTAACAAGTATTATCATACTTTAGATTATAAACTAAAGAAATGAATAAGTCACGCTATTATTTTGGTTACTTCCCATTTCTCTGGAATAATGAAATGAGTAGTTACCACCCAATAAATTTCTTGCATGCATAAAAAACAAAGAGATGAATTTAAGAGTCTCCATTCTTAGGTTGTGTTTTCACTAAATTGATTGGTTTCATGTCTTAAATTGGCAAGTATTACAAGACAAAATTCATGAATGAACAAAACTATAAATATATATGGAATTCTTTGGGTTTTTTTTGGATTTGTCTGATCAATGATCACAAAAAAAAGTGCTAGTACAAAATTTATTACATAATTGTTTTAAAAATGAAAATGAGTGTATAAAACAATTCACATTCAGTCTCTTGTTTTTATACCATAAATCCTTCAGTAAAAAAATACATTATTATTACTTATTCCGTCCTTCCCGTCGCTTCAATTCTGTTACGCACATAGCCAGATCTCATTATTCAATTCTTCCGAAGGTTCGATTGTTTGGCCTTTAAGTTTCTTCTTCCAACTTTTGTTTGGCCTTCGAGTTTCTTCTTCGAACTCTGCCGTAGGACCACATAGCTTCTTTGATGCCGGCATGCATTCTTCTATTTTTTGAATGGCAACCCCTTTTGCTATCCTTCTTTTGCTCTATTCCTTTTTTTTTTTTTATTCTTTTTCAGTTGGGTAACTTAATGTGTTGAATTCTCCAATTCATTTAAGAAATCAGGATCATCATATTCGTACTATTTATTTCGCATTAGAGTTTGAAACACATGCCCAACCTCCTATCACAGCAAGAAATTATTTACAAAGATGTCAAAAACAATAATTTAACTTTAGTTACTGCACAAAATCATATACTTTTAGTTACTGCACAAAAACATATATTGTTGTTTCACCAAAACATATAATTTTACTTACTGCACAACAAATGTAACACCCCGGATTTTCAATAAGCTTAATATATTTTATATAGCTTATTATTGCCTCTATTATTTGAAATGTTTCGAGTTTTCTATAATGGCTCGAATAATTTAGTTCAGAATTGAGGGTGTCCGTAGTTGCACCTCTAGCTAAAAGGATAAGTTATATTTTATAAGGTTAGCCTATAATTCTTATCAAGATAATAATTAAATAAATAAGTAACAACTCCCTTTTTTTCCATACGAAAAATCAAAATTTTCAATTAGCCCCAAAATTATAAGTAATTAAAATTATATACTAAAGTTAAATATTTTTAGCTCAAACTATTACTCGATAGTACTTAGATAAGAATTATAGGCTAACCTTATAAAATATAACTTATCCTTTTAGCTAGAGGTGCAACTACGGACTCCCTCAAGTCTGAACTAAATTAATCGAGCCATTATAGAAAACTCGAAACATTTCAAATAATAGAGGCAATAATAAGCTATATAGAATAAATTAAGCTTATTGAAAATCCGGGTGTTACAACCCTACCCTCTTAAAAAAAATTCATCCTCGAAATTAAATCTTACTTGGTTTTAGATTAGGATAACGAGCTAAGATTTCTTCTTCATGCTCCCAAGTAGCTTCTTCGGGTCCATGTCTACTCCATTGAACTTTGACTAAAGGTATTTGTCGGCCTCTAAGAATATGGACTTTTCCATCAAGTATAACACTTGGTCCTTCCTCGTATGTCAAGTCTTTGCTAATCTGGAGATTTTCATGGTGAACAATATGACTAGGGTCATGCAAGTATTTTCGAAGCATTGACATGTGAAACACATTATGGACGGCAGAAAGTTCGGGGGGTAAAGCTAACCGATAAGCTACGTCCCCTACTCGCTCCAAAATTTGAAATGGTCCAATAAAACGAGGCCTCAATTTCCCCTTCTTTCCAAATCTTAGAACTCCCTTCATTGGTGCCACCTTGAGGAACACTTTCTCATCAACATCAAAGTACAACTCTCTTCTTCTTTTGTCGGCATGAGACTTTTGCCGATCTTGGGCTGCCTTAATTCTCTCTTTAATCTTTTCAACAACCTTCACAGTTTTCTCAACAATTTCGGGACCCAACATTTTCCTTTCTTCAACTTCGTCCCAATATAATGGCGACCTACACTTTCTTCCATAGAGTGCTTCAAAGGGAGCCATACCATGAGTTTGTTGATAGCTGTTATTATAGGCGAACTCAATTAAAGGCAAGTGTCAAGGTTATTTGGTAAGTATAGTTGGCGTAGAAGAAGATGGAGAGTCGATCGAAAAGGTACCAGTGGTGCGCGATTATAGAGACGTCTTCCCCGAAGAGTTGTCGGGATTACCTCCAAACAGGCAAGTGGAATTCACGATCGTTATTGCACAAAATTATATACTTTTAGATACTGCACAAACTCATTTATAGTTGTTTCACAAAAACATATAATTTCAGTTACTGCACAAACACCAAAAACTTTTACACAAAATCATATACTTTAGTTACTGCACAAAATCATATACTTTTAGTTACTGCACAAAAACAAAAAGATTTGCTTACTGCACTAAATTCACTAAATTTAGTAAGTAACAAAACAATTTTTGTTAATTCTAATCTTAAATATTGTGATTTGCACTATAACTAATGTGTTGAAACTACTAATTGTAAGTTACACTATTACTTACGGTACCTTATGTATCTTAGTTAGAAATATCTACCAAACATTCACTAAAATTCACGGTTAACACATTAAATACCTTGTTTCCAATTGCCGCTTCCACCGCTCTGGATAAAGTTTCTTGATCGTCTGGAGCCTCCACCACATGTTTCGGTGTATCAACAGCACCATGTTCAAAGTCTTGTACATCAGATGAAACGAAAAAACAGTTAACCATTGTTTTACACTTATGCACAAATGTAATTAACATTTTATGAGAAATCACATTAGCTACTGCACCAAATTTATTGTTTTGTGCATGGAAAAAAAAATTCAGTTCCTGCACAAAATCATATACTTTTAGCTACTGCACTAAATCATATTTTGTTGTTTCACAAAAACATATAATTTTACTTACTGCACAATTTTAGTTATTGCACAAACATATCAATATTTCTTTGATTTTTTGTGAAAGCTCAAATTAATTTACTTCGTTTATTTGTGAATACATAAATTCTTTTAGACTTTTCTGACTTCAAAAATGTTGTTCTTTTTGTGCTTCCCCTTCAAAAAAATCAGAGGAATTTGTGACTACACACATTTTGCAATGCAATTATTTTTTGTGAAATCACAAAATTTACCCTAACTGTTCTCCTTTTAATACACAACCTTTTGGCTTCACTTATTTACCTTTGTGCTTCCACTAAAAATGATTGGCAATACATTTATTTGTGAATGCACAATTCTCTATTTTGTGAAAGTAAAATTTTAAAGATTTTTTTGGTGCATGCACAAAACAATTTTTGTGCATGCACATATTTCTCAATCCACAAACAGAAATTTTGTGAGATCACAAACATTTAAAATTTGAATTGATTTTTTCGTGCTTTAAATACCCAGAAAAAGGTACCACACTTATTTCTCACTGCAAAACATTTTTTGTTTTTTTTTAATTGAAAATAGCTAAATTCCCAAATTCACAAACAGTACAACAACTAAGCTCATACACAGAAATCATATGTTGTGAAAAAAAAGAGAAAAATGCTAAAAAGGCATAAACTTTCCTTCATTTTGCAATTTAGACTTGACTTTTCAAATTTTGCAATAAAAGACATCAAGTTTTGAGTTTTTTGCAATTAGGACTTAGCTTTCTTTTCTGGTGATTGAGCATCTTACGTGGCAATTCTTTATCGTGTACATGCCACATATGCTGCCACCTAGACAATACTTTTTAATTTTTATTAATTTTTTATAATTTTCTTTTATATTTTAAAACAGAATATTTCAGTTGTCTTTTTTTTACAGTCTTTTTTTTACGGGTACGCAAGAAACAATTTACGACAACAAACTTTCCACACTGCATACAAACAAGTCGAGCTGCACACAAATAATATTTGATACAAATTATCAAGAAACTTTTTCATATTACAACCTAAAACTTTCCATTGCATTTAACAGTATTGATTGTTGGAATTGACATCTTTCAAAAACATTCAGTAGGAAAAAAAAAAGTCTTTATCATGGTAGTAATAATAGTCAAATCCATGAATAAGCTACAAAAAAGACTTCTTGATAAGTGCAATAGATCTAAACAAAAAACGAAAACTAAACTTTATTTAGCTTTGACTTTCTTGCGTTTCCATCACATCTCTAGAACGGCCTGCATTAGAACTTGTTGCTCCAACACCTCGGCCTCGGCCTCTAGACACATATCTACTTTCTGAGGTACTAGCCGTTCTAGTTGCAGAATTGTATTGGTGAATGTTATGACGGTCAGACAACTAAAAATGGTGAAATTAGATTTATTTGATTCTAACACAAAAAAATAGCAAAAAGAATATTGAATTATACCTTCATGTAAATATTTCCTGATTCACCGTACATAATACCAAAACCTTTATTGACCTACAACACAAAGACATAAATCATTAAAGTCTAAATGAGAAGCTTTATTCAAATAAACAAAATAACAGACCTGAGCTCTCTCTTTGAAAATTTGTGAATTTCTATTTTCACATGCTTGTTGTGATGTGGAGCTTTGCGATCCACGACCTCTAGAGATTTTTGATCCTTGGCCTCTAGAGATTTGCGTTCCTCGACCTCTAGATGTCTGCCTAGATGTTTCTCCTTGTTTAATCGAGGAGACATTTTTAAAGGGTCTTCCTATTTTTGCCTGTTAAAACATAAAAGTTACAGTAGTGCAACACATAAATCTTGTACAAAATATTAGAAATGTTATAAAAGGATTACTCACAGCAGGCTTTGGTGGCAGTGGTTTAGCTGCATTTTTACAAGTTTTTCTATTATGCCCTTCTTGCAAACAATTTTCACATGTTATTCGCTGCCCTATTCGTGGCAGCTTCTTTTGGCCTTCACAATTTTTTCTTCAATGCTTCTTCTTCTCACCTTCTTCGGCCTTCCAGGTAGTATTCTAGGAATGGGTGGCTTTACAGTACAACCCACTGTTTTTGGCCATATCTTCCAGCCGTTCAATGGTTCTAATCCATACTGATATGCTGTCATGTACTTCTTCATAGTGTAGCATTCTTCCACAAAGTCAGTATGATCTAGCTTCAGGTAAGTTATAGCAGAACATGCATGAATACACGAGATGCCAGTAAATTGCCATTCTCTACAAGTACAACTTCTGTCATTGATGTACACCGTAAATTGATCATCGTTGTGGCGCACTTGGAAGTTATGATACAAAGAGGCCTCACAAGAGCACATTCGACTTTGATACTTAAGTTGCTCAAGCTTGGTATTGATGATCGGACATAATTTTGTACGTACACTTTCAGCCGCTTTGAATTTTTCATATTGTCTCTTCATCAATTGGCCTCTGATTGTCTCCAACATATCAATTATATGTTTTTCTCGGGCTTGCACAATGTAGCCATTGAATGTCTCTGATATGTTGTTAGTAATCATGTCACAGTGAGGGGGAGTGGAGACAAAGGCCTTACAAAATCTTTGAGGCTCCCTAGCAAGAAAATCATCATATGCTGCTTCGTCAACAATCTTCAAGTCCTCTAAGGCATGCTTGTATGCTTCAACATAAGTTCTTCTAACAATATTCCAAAATATGTTCTTTAATGTAGGACCCTTGAAACTCTTTTTCTAGTTACAATAAACATGTCTGGCATGATTTCGATGCTCAACACGTGGAGTTAATTCAGCAATTGCATTCAACAAACCCTGCAAAGTACAAGTATAGTTAGCATATTTAATCATGTAGAAAAGAAATTAGTATGGAGTTTCATAAAACAAACTACAATTTTACCTTTTGTTGGTCACTAATGAACGTATATCCAAAACCATCACCTATCCCGAGCTCCTCGAATAGAATGTTCAGAAACCAAGTCCAGCAATTTTGATTTTCAATTTCCACAATTGCCCACGCAATAAGAAACATTTGATTATTTCCATCTTTTGCAATTGCAGTCAATGGAATACCTCCCATGCCTGCCTTTAAGAAATATCCATCGAATCATATAATAAAACGACAACCTTTTAAGAACCCTTTCTTCAGTGCACTAAATCCTACATAAAATGCCTCGAATACACCTCCGAATCCCAATTTTAATTCAAACCTGCCTTCACGATCAACACGAATCATTTCAGCAATATATCCTCTTAACCTCGCATAATGCTGATGAATTGTCTCACTCACTTTCTTTTTAGCTCTCTCCCTACCTCTATACAGTTTCCAGTATGATACTTGACATCCATATCGCTCCATCATGTCGATCTCCAAATCTTTAATCTTAGTATTCGGCTTTTTTTCTGAATGTTTCCACATAGTCATTTGCAATCCATTCACATGTTGCAAGTTTGTTGTGCATTTCTCTAGGACGGTCATGCTTGTTGCCTAAGGTCTTTATCACAAATGATTTGTGTGACCTCATGAGACTAGCATAAAATTTCCATCCACATTCATGCATACATGTAGCTTGTATCTATTTACTATTGGTTCAGGTGAATCGGACAGCATATCCATTCAACAGTGCCCATCTCCTAACTGCCTCCTTACACTGTTTTGCATCTAGAAATCTCATACCAAGCTTGAATTGCAAGTTCTTATGATCACATCTTGGATCATAATAAATTCTTCTCAGTTTCTTTCTCTTTCTAGTGTGCTCGTCAAAGCTCAGTTCACTGCCACTAGATAAGGAATTTATATCTCCATCACTATCCTCATAATCTGAAACTCCTGCAACCCCAATCAATTCATTTGCCATGGCAATTTGTGCTTCATTAAAGTCAGAATTCAGCTTGGCCTTCCCCTTTTCCTTTGCCTTGGCTACGTTCTTTTTTGCATGCATGTATTCTTCATCACCCATGGCAATATGTGCTTAAACAAAATCAGAATCTAGCTTGACCTTTTCCTTTTCCTTTGCATTTTCCTTTGCCTTTGCCTTTTCTTTGGCCATGTTCTTCTGCACGTATTCGTCATCCCCCTCAGCAAGTTCAGTATCACTCATCCCATCTTCGGTTTCGCATTCCAATTCAAAATTATCATCACTTTCTAGATCTCCAGAACTTTCTATATCTTCACCCCCTTCATCTTCCCCACTATAAAACTCTTCCCTTTTCTGATCTTCTGCTCCATTAAAATCTACCCCAACAATGAATTCTTTCCCACTTCTCAATTTTCCATTACATATACACTCGCGTAATTCTTACTTATACCAACTTTAGCCAACAATTCAACAATCTCACTGTCAGATGTTATCTTCTTGTAGGACACAGTAAAAAGGTCTAGGAACCGTAATGAGTCCCAACTGATATATCCCAATTTCAATACTTCTTCTACCAAGTCAAAGAACCCAAACTTATCAATATCTAACTCACCACTCCTACTTATTTTACCCCCATGATATTCTTCACCATCTTCGAAAGGGATAAATTTTCCCCCATGATGAAAACAAATTGAAAATATATCCCTGCACACATACCAGTAGAAGAAAAACAAATCCACTAATTATATGAAAATTCAAAGAATATATTCTTATTAAAAAAAAACCCAACATGCAAAAACCACAATATATAACTTTAGATACATAAATGCACACATTTAAATACTACTCCCTCCGTCCCCAATTGAGTGCCCTGTTTGGCCTTCAAAAAGTGTCCCGAATTCAATGCCCTACTCTGCTTTTTGGACATTATTACCCTTGATGGCCCCACCTCACAATAACTTAATTCCTACCTTTTTATCTTCCCAACAACTTTATTCTTACTTTTTGGTCAATACTACTACCTTTTTGTCATTACCACTATTTTTTTGTCAATACCACTACCCTTACATTTTAACTTTATCAACTTTCTTAATATGTGTGAAAAACATGAAATGGGGCACTGAAATGGGGACGGAGGGAGTAGTATTTTGTTTAGAATATAAAATTCATAGAAACCTTCTCATCGTGTCAGGCTTTCAAGAGTATACTTACAAAATTCAAACAAAATTGAAAGGGAATAAAGCTTAAAAGAGGACCTACTTGTTCACCATGTGCGCAACAATATGATTTTCTAACTTGTAACCACCTAGAAGGACCACTCTGTCATCAGTTAAAAATATTCACCATCGCCTCGCTAACAGCTCCACTCATTGGTCGCCGTTCAAAGTTCAACTGAGGAGAATGAAGCGTTAGAGTGATACAATATTAGGTTTTTTAAAGAGAATATTGTCTACCTTTTTAATTTATAAACGGTGCAGTTTTGATAGGTTGAGGTGGCATGTACACGTGGATAAAAAATTGTCACATAAGATGCTCAATCACCAGAAAAGAAAGTTAAGTCCTAATTGCAAAAAACACAAAACTTGATGTCTTTTATTGCAAAATTTGAAAAGTCAAGTTCAAATTGCAAAATGATGGAAAGTTTATGCCTTTTTTGGCATTTCCCCCCCCAAAAAAAAACTCAAACAAAGAGGAGCAAGACAACCGGCAGATAATGAATGGGAGAACGAATTTCTCTCAAATTCAGTCTACATAAAATAGATATGTTCGTTACCTCATCCACAAATTCACAAGCAGAACGAACTTCTCTCAACATTATGAAGTTATCTTCGCAGAAATAATGAATGGATTCTTCGAAATTCTGACGAGGCGGCGCCAAGAAGATGCAAGGAAGATAAGAATGGGAGAAAAGTTATCCTAACTAAAAGGAGAGGAGAGAAACAGTGAATAAGAAAATAAAAAACGTATAGTAAAGAACGGTGAATAAGAAATAAACTAGTGTGGTTATTTTTAATGTTAGTGAGGGGTATAAAAGTCAAGAATGGTTAGAACTTAAAAAAAACGGGAAGAGCTATAATTTGAAAACACAATCTAAGAATGATTATTCTTTCCTCTCTTAAAAAAGTGGGCTATATATTGGATTATAATCCCCATAGTGGATATTTCACTATATAATCTCTTATTCTTAATCTCCGTGCCGAACACTAACATAACAATTTCAATAGATGGGAGGGAGTAATAATAATCTAAAAGAACACAAAAACTTCAGTGCACCAATGCACTGTATGAGACGGGTTTGGACCCGCTGACCCGACCCGCACCAAACCTGCCTGATTTAATAAATATATAAACTTTTTATCCTTTTTTCTTTTCCTCTTTTTTCCCCTGTCTTCCTTCATTTTTCTCTCGCTTTCATCGTCTTCTCTCCATCACCGTCGCCCTCGACCTCCACTCCCAATCCGAGCTTCACCTCCACTCCTAATCTATTTGGCAACTCAAATCCATCGGCGCTGCAAAGTGAGAGTTCAGGCTCAAGTATTTCGTACTCACCACCGCCTCTGTGAATATTTCCGCCGCCTCCAATTGTTAGTGTTCCAGATTTGTCTCCACTGCTCGCCGTGGTCGATTTTGGCCGTCGATCAGTGCGTCTTTTTCAATCGAAGGTATTCCCTATTTTCCTTTTGTCTGATTTTAGAATAGTTTTTTTTTTAATTTAATTCAATTGAGTGTTCATCTTTTTTTAGGTTGTTGTCATTATGCGTTGAATTTATTGTTTTCTTTAATAGCTGCATCTGAAGCAATTTTGTGTTCATTTTCACCTATTCAATTTGTTATTTGATTCACTTCATGATGCCGAGAAAGAAGTGAAATCACTTAAGAGAACCTACATCTGCTCTGGATTTATATTTCTGTAACCTTGGCATGGTACAACTTTTCTTTGTTCGTATTTGCAATGTAAAAAACAGTCTAATACCTTATGATGCTGTTTTCGAGAGGTATTGGCATGCTTGATGCTGGAGTTTATGCGTTCACCATGGTAAATTGAGTTGTATTACTTACAAATATCATTTGTATCCATTCTTTGAACCTCATAAAATCTCTTTTTTCTTATAATATTTGTTCTTTTAAGAAACCAAGTTCATAGAAGTTGGCTTTCTCGTAGAATTTTAGTGTGGAGGAGTTAGAGTTTCAAACTTCTTTATCTAGATAATCAGTCGCAACTCACAAGGGTAACAATATGTGATCTTGTTGGCTTTACTCTCCTCCTTCGCAAAAGCTCTCACGTAGCTTCCTCTTGCCCGTGGTACTTCCAAAATACTTTACTAATCGTATCGACTTATTTCTTAACTATCGCACTTTTCGATTCGGGATCGATCTTGGTCTTTCGTTATAACTTATATCTTAATCAAGAAATGTCTTGCTGGTGAATCACACATTTAGAATCGAACACGTACTTTCTCATACGAGGTACACAAATATAATAACATTTTATAGACTTGGCAACACGGCCAATCTATACGTCATTTCAAACTCATCTTTCCCGAGATATCCCATACTCATAATAAGCTTCATTTAAGCTTATACTTTACGTGAATCAATGATTCTTTTAACGGAGAAATCTTAAAGAAGACTTTATCTTCTTTTTCGAATTAAGTCCTGATTGTCGCATAAACGTAAGACTTTCGTCTTCTCGAAACTTCTTTCGTCAGTCTTTATACATCTTCGTACTCCCTGAGTAAGCGACTTATGGCGTATCGTGAGCCGCACTCACGAGATCGTTCTTCAATTCGTCGTCGTCTGAATACAAAATCTATCTTAAATACGAATGCATTATCTAGTGCTTTGGAATAATCATCAGGTTTATCCGTTCTTACCCTTAGTCGTAGCTTCTCGATCAACTCGTCCTTTCTCTGGAAACTTATGATTATCTTTCGTAAGCTTGGTGTAGCTATGAGTGCTACTATTCGGCTGGTTATCGATTTTAGGTGTATCGAGCACCTCTAAATCTATTATTTCGAATTCTCGTATAAGTGCTTCTTCCTCGATAAAGAGACATCCGAACTTGATTGAAGTATTGCGACTCTTCGCACCAGTTGCCACGTTTGCTTTTTCTGAATGGTAATTGATACCATGATCATAATCCTTCTATCCCATGGATTATATCAAACGTTTCATTAACACTTACTTTAAGCCTACGATTTAGAAGAAAAATTTTTACGAAGTCAAAGCCCACTCACGGGGTCATATGTACATATACGTCGAACGAGTACTGTTTTGCCTCCAACGAGGACTTATACCTAAAATACTACTAGTCTGAAATAAGCCAACCCCTTGCCTAGTGATCCTTGCCCTTGTCCTGTGCTTCTGGCTCATTCATAAATGCCCATGCATTATATTCTCGTTATTGTCGTAGTTGTTGTTGCGGTTGTGGCTGAGCTTGCATAGCTCTCAAGGTTAGCAACGGTTTCGGACAATTCCTTCTCACGTGTCCCTATCGACCACAGTTATAACAACCGTCAAAGTTCGCCAAACAGTTACCAAAGTGCATTTTGTTATACTTAGGGCAGGTAGGAACTGTGATTCTTCCTTGATCATTGTCTGCATGTTGTCCCTGCCACTGTTCTTGTTGGTCATTCTGATTCGGCTGCTGAAGGCCACGCTGCTTTCCACCCTGGTTTCCTCCTTCTCTTTTCCTTTTACCTTTATGGTTGCAACTATGGTTGTTGGAATGGTCTTGAGTTGGGGTCTGGGTTAGTGCTGATACAGGCACTACAGTCTCTCGTTCATCAGGCACAACTGCCTCCATTTCTAAAGCTCGTACTAGTATGTCTGTATAGCTTAATCCTCCATGGCTGGCCAGTGCCAATCCTAGTTCGTGTCTAAGTCCCCCACAGAACTTCTTTGCTATCTTCTCATCCGTATCTGCCTGCTCGGGTGCATATCTTGATAATTCGCAGAAGGTTGCATCGTATTCAGTCACTGTCATCTTCCCTTGTTTCAAACTGTAGAACTCTGCTGCCTTCCTTGCTCTATAGGTTTTAGGGATGTACTTGTCATTAAATGTTTCCTTAAACTCGTCCCAAGTAAACTGAGCCAGATGCTCTGTCGGAATAACCTTCTGCCTAGTTTCCCACCAATGATCAGCTGGTCCGTTGAGTTGAAAAGCAACACATGAGAGACGCTCCTCATCCGTGCATTTGAGAAGTTTAAAGATTCTTTCTGTAGCTCTTACCCAAAGCTCAGCATCGCTCGGGTTTCCTGATCCATTAAAGACTGGTGTATTTCTTTTGAGGAACAAATGCTCTATGTCACGACGTAGTAGTTGTGGAGGTGGAGGGTTTTCCTGATGTCCTTGATCTTCCTCCCTCTCATGATGTCTATGATCTCTTCCCGGTCCTCCAGACCTACCGCGTCCTCTTCCTCTGTTATTCGCAACTCTTGGCGGCATTTTGAAACTTTAAAGACATCAAAAATTCTCGTCAATTCCGTGCCTTAAGCACACATCTATTCATTAAGGAATTAACTTATCTTAATCATCTAACAATTTTCTCAATTTGCAAACAAACTCTTAACGGTTCTCAGCTGACCTTAACCCTCTTAACTTATCTTTATCGTCTTAACGTACACTTAATCATCTTAGCTTAGACTTTTTAGCTTTCTTGAAGAGAAACTCTTAACGGTTCTTCAACATTATAACAAGTCAACTCCAAAGAGACTTGTTCATGTCACTTATACTTATGTGACATTCGTTTATAAAAGACTTGTCGTTCTCGTCACCTAATGCTCGTATTCGTCGTATTCTTCGTTCAATTACGAAGTATGAAATAAATTTCAAAAGAAAGTGGAATAATAACTAAGGAATAACTTTTAGAACACAAGTTCTAGTCGTCGTCGGAATCGAGCGATCGTTGGAAATTAGTTAAATTTTTTGTACTCGATTCTTAATAATAAAACGGATCTCCTATTGGAGTTATAACGGAGCGAACTCCCATCGAAAGACGACTTCATTCGTGTTACTTGTACGGAAGTAACACTTGTTTCTTCATTCTCTTTGAAAACCTTTATTCTGTCCTCTTCGTCTTGATCGTATCTTTCTGGTTTCGAAGCCAACGCTTCTCAAACGTCAAATCGTTTCTTTCGTTCACTTAATACGGAATTAAATTACCTTATCATTACTTATACTATTTCCTCGAAGAAAATTCTCATCGGCTCTTAATTATAAAACAACGTTTGACTCCGCCGAGTCTTTGCTCATGTCACTTCACGCACGCGACATTCGTCTTTAAAAGTCCTTCTCGTTTCAAGATCTCCTTTCGAAATCATTTGGAATCAACGCTTCTTAAAACATCTATGTTCTCAGAGAATCTTAGAGCAACAGTCTAAGTTTTCATAGAATCGGGAGAAACCTTAGAATAATGGTCTAAGTTCTCATATCAACAAAACATTTTAATCAAAGAAATTATAACTCACATAATTTCACATATTTCACCAAGTATAGTACTCACACTTTCACATAATTCATCCTTGGCATACTTAGTTCTCACAGAAGTATATTTAATACTTCAAATTTTCAAAATAAAAAAATACTTTTAATACCTTTCTTTTCTTCCGTGGTTGAGTCGACGTAGCGGGAGGTTGAGTCGTTTACTACATTCTTAAGTTTAGTGATACAAACTAAACTTTACTTTCTCAAAGAAGACTTAGGTATAGAGTATATACAAATACTCTATCTTACTACTTGAAAGAAATTCGTATACAGAGCAGAAACGATTGCTCTGATATTACTCTGTGGTATTACTAGAAAAATAACTCACGGTCAGAGCAGGAACGAATGCTCTGATACCATTCTGTCACAGCCCCAACTCCCGAAGGACGGCAAAGCCGAGGTGCGACTAGGGGTTTGGATTAAAGAAGCGGGGAAGAAAGGGATATGAATGAATAAATGGACAAATATAACTGAACTACTTATGAACTTAACTTTATTGAATAAAAAGGGAGTCGATCTCGAAAGATCACTCGACGAAGTTTGATCAAAGAAAACTAGGTTTAAAGTAATAACAACTTAAACCGAAAGGATTTACATAATGAGATAACCTACTTTATTAAATGAAAGAAAGAGAAAATCACGGAAGATCACTCGACATAGCTACTCTTAAAAGGGACTAAGTTCAAAGAATGAAACTTAGTTCTAGGTTATATTTTAACTGAAACTAGTTTACAGAATTGGCAGCGGAAAACGTAGAAATGATATCACATATCGAATGTGAAATCGAGGCTCAACTAAACTTCTTTCCTAAGAAAAGACCTTTACTCAACCTCCTCAGTGTTACAGCCCCAAATCCCGAGGGACGGCAGAAGCCGGGGTGCGACTGGGATTGGATTAAAGAAGCGGGGAAGAAGGGGGCTGACTAACTAAACATACATAAAATACATCATACATTCAATGAACAAGACTTTACTAATATAAAGGAAGAGTTAATCGCGAAGGATTACTCGACAAAAGTACTAGAAAGTATCTAAGTTCAAGATTACAGACTTATACTGCAGTGATGTAATAATGTACATATTCTCAAAAAGTCTAGAGTTTTGCAGCGGAAAGTAGGTCTTAAGCTAAAGCATTCCTAACTTCTCAACTCAGCTTCAACCACCACCGCTCTCGTCGCTTCAACCTGCACATTTAGAAAACATATACAGGGCTAAGTACAAAAGTACTTAGTGGGCACGATGCCGAAATCATAATCATAAGTAGATAATCTGGCATTTCATAATTGTAGCACATCGGGGCTTTATTGAAAGGGGCCCGTGTCTACTAAAACATTTTCTGACTCATTTTCACAATTTACTCGGCCGAGCATTTTCTGGTATGTTACGTTCAAATCTTGACCAATTCTCATTCACCGTGGCTGGTTACCCCTCAACAGGATACCACATACACCACAGGTTACAAAGTGCACTAACTCTGGAAAGCACTTAATAGCTAACTCAGAGCCAATCGTTAGTTAACCTATTTTGATTAACTCTTAAATCTGGAAAACACGAATGTTAACTCAGATAGGTACAAGAGAACTCACATAAAAAATAAAACAGTTCATGCCATAATTATCACTTTGAAAACACAGATATCAAAGCGATAAAGAAAGGTTTTCGAGCAATGCTCGTTTTATTTTATATATAAAAGCCCACCTTAGCGTTTACAGAACTAAGTACAAGCTTTCGTTCTCCTGATCTTCCGTCCTTTCCTTACTGCTGGCTTCCTCCTTCACCGTAAAATAATAATACTTTAAAATCGGTCGTAAAAGATAATCGATCATAGAAATTCAAATTAGGTTTTAGTCGTTTCATTTCTTTAGGCATTTGCACGCTACTAGTTTCATTTTAATTAAGCAGAAACGAGACTTGAACAAATCTCGTTTAGAACTCGAAAGGTCTCATACTCGACTCTTAGGTCAGTAGAGAAGGTAGTCGTTAACTTATTACGGCTTAAACGATCGAAAGAAACTAAGTTGCGAAGAAAACAACTTAGTTAAACAAGTTCTGAAATTTTCACTGCACAAGGCAGTAGTTCTGGGGGCTGCCCAGAACAGGGGAATTGGAAACAGGGGATGAGCCCTGTACCGTTAGAAAGCTTGGGAAGTATAGTATACGCTCCAATTTACGGATCTCAAATCCGATAAACGAGCTAAGAGATATTACAGTTTCCGGGAAGGGTCGCAAAACTGTTCGGCTAACCCTAATTGCTTGATAAAAACGACGTATGACTTCTTAGGCTCGTTCTAGGTTCTCGTACTCGATTTCTCACAAACATTCACTCTCAAGGCAGTCAACACGTACTCCCGTACGTGAAGGACTCCTTGTCAAAACTCGATTAGAACTACGACGATCAAACCTCGTCTTTTCAACTACCATTTACTAAACCAAAATCAAGTTAACAAATTCTCGTTTCTAGTTCTTGACTATAATTACAACTCATATTATAATAATCCGAAAGCTTATGTCGTCATCTACAAAGTCGTACCTTAGTCCATTATCAACATTATTATCAAGTTAAAATCCTTACTCGACTTCTCGATTATTAATTACGTCCACTTGTTCGTCTCTTACGAGATTTCAAAAGTTATCGGAATTCGTTCAAATTCTACGACATCAATCAACATCTAACGAGATTCATTATTATATACATCATTACTCCATATCATTACTTAAACTCAACTTAAATCGAGTTCTTAGTCTCTTACGATCCACAAAATATTTTTAGAAAATTCTAATTAAATTCATAACATCATCTAATATCATTAGCAACATTAATTCATCAACAAATCATCAACTAAATCAACTACATGAAAACCCCTAATTCTTTCATAATTTTCGGTAATAACATATAATTAAAGGGGGTGATTTTCTTCATCAAACATCATCATTAATCCCTTAATCATACTACTATATCATCAATTGATCAATTCAAGTCTTATCACACATTAAATTGAACACCCCCAATTCAAACCCTAGCTCAAATCGGTCCTCACTTAAATTTCATAGAGGTTTCAATTTATTTTTGTTCTAATCACTAATTGAACACCTCATAAGCATGATTATCCAACTAATTTAAGAATTCAAACATCCTACATGATTCCCCCAAATTTTCAGTAATGACTAGAAAATAGGGTTCTTGATTTTCTTCAATTTTAATCATAGATCCATGTCTAAATCCATCTAGTTATACTAATTAGAGATCAAGACATCTAATCCATCTACCCATAAAAATCGATCCACTTGAAAAATAAAAAGAAATGGAATCCAAATGGATAGGATTAGAGAGGAGGAGATTACCTTGAAGATTACTAAAGGAAGAAATAGGATTCGATGGTTGGATTAGAGACTTGTGTGAAAAACTTGCTCCAAGAACTTGAACTCTTCAATGGTGAAATGAAGAAATGGAGAGAGATAGAGTGTGTGTGTTTCGAATTGGGAGGGAGGGAGATGAGTGAGGATGAAGACTTAATTATGTTATTATGTATCTATTAACTTAATAGGTGTAAAGTATAAAGTAAATATCTATATCGTGAGTCATTAGGATAAAAACTATAAAGAAATGAAATATCATGTATAAGAGAGGGAGGGAAGTCGGCCATGAGTGGGAAAAGAAGAAATTACGCGCTTTTCCGGCGCGATACAACGTTACTGCAATCGAACGATGAAAAGCGTAGCTCGGCACAAAATCGTCAAATTCCGATTCGACCAAAAATTCTAACGTATTTAACTTAATCGGAAAGTAATATTTAAAAACCTAATTCCGACAAAAACTCGGGACGACACAGTCCGAGTTTCATCCGGAAAATAAAAAAAACGAACTTTCTCGGGCGAGTTCGTATCGCGATTTCGTGAATGTAAAAATCAGACGGTTTTTCGTTCTGAGTTCTAGAACTAAAAAGTTTTCATACGCGATAACCCTAAATACAGTAATCATCTAACTGACTTCCGTAATTTATTTTCGAAAACGAATTTCAACGTTGGTTTTAGAATTCAGAATCGTAAAATTAGGCGTGCAAAGCCATTTTTATTAATAACTTTAAAATTTTAAGACTGTACGGAAAATCTGGGGTATTACACTCCGCCTTCGTTACTCAACCTGCACATTCAAAGAAAACAAACATGCAAGGCTAAGTACAAAAGTACTTAGTGGGCACAATGCCAAAAACAACTCATAAGAGTTTTATTATAATTTAATCATGCATCTTTTCATAATCACTTGTATAAAACTTTTACTGATATATATACATTTAATTTCTGAATGACACACTGTGGGTTTTAAACTCACATCCGATCGTCTGGAAAGCACCTGAGGGCTAACTCAGAAATTGTCCCTCTGGATAGCACCTGTGGGCTATCTCAAAATCTGATCATTTAGTTGGAATTATCTAGATAGCAGCCTGAGGGCTATCTCAGAATCCAATACTCTGGTTAGCACCTGAGGGCTAACGCAGAGAGACATAATAGAATTCACTTAAACAATTCATTAAAGCACTGATAGAACTTTAATACTCACTTATTAAAACAATACGTAATCACTTTCGAGCAACGCTCGCGTATAAATACTTTAATACTCATTTATTAAAGCAAAACGTAAACACCTTCGAGCAACGCTCGCATATAAATAAGACAGTAATTGATACACTTTCGAAAAGCCCACCTCGTTCGTTTACAGAACTATTACTCGTGCTTTCGTCTCTGATCTTCTGTCCTGTCTACTAACCTCAACGTCCTCCTTCTTCGAACGCAAACAAACACATTTTAATAATCGGTTGAGATGTTAAAAGAAACAGAGAATCGGAAACGGTTAAGTCTTTTAGGCTCTTAGGTATTTGCACGTTAAACTAACTTCTTTAATTAAACGGGAACGAGATTCGAACACATCTCATTTAGCACTTGCTCGGTTTCTTACTCGACATTGAGGTTGGTTAATAAAGGTAGTCGATAACTCATAACGACTTAAAAGGTCTTAAGGAGTTAAGTTGAAAAGAATTCAACTTGTGAAAATGAGTTTTGGAAATTCACTGTACAGGTCAGTAACCTTCACGCAGAACAGGGGATTTCGAAACAGGGGACATTCCCTGTACCAAAAGAAAGCCACATATGTCTAGTTTACTTTCCAATTTACGGATCTTGATTTCGTTAAACGAGCTAGGAGATATGACAGTTTCCGTGAAACGTCGCAAAACAGTCCGAGTTTAACCCTAAGGCTCGATAACTCGGCGCACGACTTTCTAGGTTCATTTTATGTTATTCCCCTGTTTTTCACACGAAATTATTGTCTCATGGCTGCAACACGTATTTCCATACGTGGTGAACTCTTTTTCAATTCTCGGTTATAAAATACGACGATCTAAACCTCGTCGTTCGAACTATACAATTACTATACCAATCAAGTTCTCGTTTCAAAACCTAACATCTCGATTTCAATTATAACCTATCATTTCATAACTCGGATTAACACGTTGTCAACTACGAACTTGATCACTTATCGATAACATTCATTAATCTCCAATTATTTTCCTTATTCGACATTTCTATCAACAATTACATTCATTCGTTTGTCTCTTATGAGAAATCCTACATCATCGGAATTCGATCAAACTCTACCACATTATCCAACATCTATCAAGGTTCATTAGTATGCAATTCATATCCTCAATTCATTTACCAAGCTCGATGTATTTATGAACTTTTGCCTCTTATGATTTTCAATATATTTTTAGAATAATTCCAATTAATTCCTATCATCAACTAACATCAATTATAATACTAATCCATCATTATAACATCATTAGGATCAAACCTCATGAACCCTTAATTTCCTTCATAATTTCGGTTTTAGCATAATAATTAGGGAAGTGATTTTCTTCATTAATTTCATTCATAAACTCATTTCTAAACTTACTACAACCATTATTAACCAAAGATTTGAATTACTACACCATTAATTGAATTTCAATAGTGAAACCCTAGCCCTAAAAATCGGTACACACAAAATTGATAGGGGATTTCATCTCTTCTTTACATAAATCATCAATTAAGCCTTTACTAAGCTTAATTATCCAAGAAATTAAGAATTAAACCATCCTAACCACAATCCCTAAAAATCGGTCCACTAAAAAAAATTGGAGTTCTTGATTTTCTTTCTTCAATTCAACCATAGATATTAATTACTAACCATCTTATATCATGAATTAAAGCTTAATTCATCCTAATTCCATATTACTAAAAATCGGTCAAGACATAAAATAGAAGAAAGAAATTCCAAATGGATAGATAAAGGGATTTGATCATTACCTTCAAGATTATTGGAGTTAGAATTGAAATTGATGGATGATTGATCAATTGATGAAGAAATTCTTAAGAAACCTTGGATGATCTTCAATGGAGGTGATGAAGAAATTTGAGAGAGATATGAATGTGTGTGTCACGTGAAGAGGGAGAGAGAGTTGAGAGAGATGACTAATGTTTGTGATATTATACTTAAACAATGAGGTGTCTAATATAATAATATTAGAACATATAATAGAAGATGAGTCATAAAGTGGAAAAGGTAAAAAATGAAATATCCTATACATGTGAGTGTGTGGTGTCGGCTAGGGGAAGAATTTATCCTCCAAATACCGCGTTTTCCGGCTCGTTACGACGTTATAAAAATCGAGTAAATAAAAATGTATTTCGGCTCGTTTTTGTCAAATTCCGATTCGACCATAAAATTCGATAAATATAATATACTTAAAAAGTATATTTTAAATTTTAAAATTAAATAAAAATTCGGGACTTCACAGTCCGAATTTTGTCCGAAAAATAATAAAAACGAACTTTCTCGGGCGAACTCGTATCGCAATTTCGTGAATGTAAAAATCAGACGGTTTCCCGATCTGAGTTCTAGAATTTAAAAGTTTTCGTACGCGAAAACCCTAATACAGTATTCGTTTCACTGACTTCCGGAATTTATTTTTAATAACGGATTTCACCGTTAGTCTTAGAATTGAAAATCAGGAGCTTAGGCGTGCAAAGCCATAATTAATATTAACTTTAAATTTTTAAGACATAAGAATTTTTTCGGGGTATTATATCCTTCGAGATCAACTCTTTCTTTTAAATGAAGTCTTGTTCATAGAAGTTATTCTGTTATTAATGTCTGTTTATTCGTTCATTCTTATTCATCCCCCTTCTTCCCCGCTTCTTTAATTCAACCCCTAGTCGCACCCCGACTTTGCCGTCCCTCGGGATTTAGGGCTGTGACAGAGAGAGAGAGAGAGAGAGAGAGAGAGAGAGAGAGAGAGAGAGAGAATGGCCATGAGATGCTGCACATTCAAACAAGAAGACAACCAAATTGTATATTATGTTCCAGTGGATTATACTGTTAGGATCATAACTAATTTGCACTTATTCTATCTATTGTGAATAATATGTTTAGTTTGAGTTCTTATTAATTTGTTTGAATTTTTTTTGGCATATCAAGTCTCATGGATTTGTATCGGAAGATGATCCAGATTATTTGTTGACTGTCGATTGTAATTTCGTGTCGGTCGATATTGAAAATGAAATATTGTGATAATTTATCAAAGGTATTGTAATAATTCAATCAGCTTTCATTTGTTACATTTGGTGTTGTATTTTATTTCTTTTTCGTCAAATTTAGATTGAAATCTTCATTTTTTATTCTCAAATATAATTCATCGTTTACTCATTTTTTTTATTGATTAATCCATTTAGGATTTATTAATTACCACTTAAGATTTATTAATTCCCAATTAGAAATTATTTATCCAATTAGGGTTTATTATTCCCAATAACAATCTGATCAAATGACTAATAGTACATGTTCTCGTGAATAAAAGTAACAACCGCCGTAAAGAAAAGTAATCTTTTTGAACAGTTACTTTTCTTCACATCAATAATTATTTTTTCTTACGACAATAATTACTTGATAAAATAGTTCAAAGTACAAGTTGTCGTGAATCAAAATAAACAACATATTTATTAAGAAATGTAATTATTAATATGAAGAAATATAATGTTTCGAAAATATTACTTTTCTTTACGACAATGTTTATTTTTATGACAACTTGTATTTATACTTATTTGGTCAAATAATTATTGTCGTAATAAAAAGTAATCATTGATATGAGTAAATGTAATGTTTCAAAGGTATTACTACTTTTGTTCTTGACAATTATTATTTTTGTTCATGAAAAAGAGTACTTTTAATTATTTTGTAAAGTAATTATTTTCATGATGAAAAGTGTTGGTTGACATGAAGAAAGGTAATATTTCAGAAATATTACTTTTTTTCATGATAATGTTTACTTTTGTTCCAAACAACTTATACTTTTAGTTATTTGCTCAAGTAATTATCGTCGTAATGAAATGTAATCATTGACAAGATGAAAGATAATGTTTCAAAAATACTACTTTTCACAACGATTGTTACTTTTATTCACGACAATTTGTACTTTTAGTTTTTTGGTCAAGTAATTATTGTTGTGATGAAAAGTAATCATTTATATGAAGAAAAGTATTGTTTCGAAAATATTACTTTTCTTCACGGCAATGTTTATTTTTGTTTACAAGAATGTGTGTTTTTAGTTATTTGGTAAAGTAATTATTGTTGTAATGAAAAATAATTATTGACATGAAGAAATGTAATGTTTCAAAAATATTACTTCTGTTCAAGATGATTGTTAATTTTGTTCACGACTACTTGTATTTTTAGTTATCTGGTAAAGTAATTATTGTTGTAATGAAAAATAATTATTGTTTGCCTCTTTATTTTTTGTTTGCCTCTTCGTTTTTTTGTTTGCCGATTCTTCTTTGGTCAAGACTTGAGCGAGGGGAGCCGAAGGCCTCGGAGCGAGCCGAAAAATCTAAATTGTTGCCACTACGATTATCTTTATATTGGTAATTGGAGTGAAGGCGGAGCCGTAAAATCGGAGTCGAAGGCGGAGGTGCATAGGGTGCACGCCGTAAAATCAGAGTAGTATAACTTGTCATGTTCAAAAGTAGACATTGTTGTGATGAAATGTAATGATTGTGAAACTTTACGTTACTTATTGACAATGTTTACTTTCTCAACGACAAGAAATAATTTACCCATAGACTAAAAGTACAACTTGTTAATTGTTACACTTTTTAATGAAAATAATTAATTCTTGATTATGCTTGTATATCAATTTCTTAGAACTTATAATAAAATTAATTTATTCTCTTAGCATTAATAAATCCTTAAATAGTATATTAAATCATACTTAGGAGGTATAATAAAACACTAATTAGGATATATTTTTGAAAAATGAAGTGAGTGTATTGAAAATCTTTTCATTAAGGAAAAGTAAAGATCATCATGAACAAAAGTTACACCTTTTATGAAAAAAAGTAATGTTTACGAACATTAACTTTCTTCATAAACATAATCACTTTTCATCATTAAAATCATTACTATTGAAACTACTTAAAGATTTTTGGATAGACAATAACAAATTCAAGAAAATTTCATTGTTAATACTAAGATACTACAATATTGGGTAGCACCCAAGAACAAGTCATTACTACAACTATTACAATATTGAAACTAGAACACAGATGTTATAAGCTGTAAAATCAGCAAATGTCAATAAGCATTGGCCAACATATATGCTAGAGGGAAGCAAACAGATAAATTCCAGATATTGAAAATCGGGCCATTTTTAGAGAAGGAACTTGTTGAGATCATCGAAATAGGGATGTTCCATAGCTTTCTTTGCTGAAATCCTCTTTTGATGGCAGAGGAGTAATGTGTAGCCCCCAAAAGCACCTCAGGAGCTCTGTACTAGAGAGTCAATATCTGTAAATCGTGCATTTATTACAATGTGCTATGTAAATTATTTGAAAAAACTTTATAGTTGGTTAAGATTATTGCAAGAAAATATACCTCATGAGTGTACTTCTTAATCGGCACAGTGAAAGCTCTAGCTAGTCCAAGATCAGCTATTTTAAGCATTATTGTTGAAAGAAGGCAATTTCTTATGGCGTGCGCGAGGAAGTGACGATATTGCACACGCAAGTGACAGAACTTCGATGTCTCGTCGATGATGCCCAGAGAATACAACACCAAGGCACGAAAACCCCACGCAACTGGATCACTCAGATTAGAGATCTTGCACACAAAGCCGAAGATGCCATTCTAACCTATGCCACCCAAGTTTTTTCCCGGAGAGGGCAGGGATTCAAGCAGTGCCTCTTCAGATTCTCTTGTATCGTGACTCCTAAGTGAGTGCTGCTCACTCCACCAAATCGGCACCGAGATTTCAGAAATCAAATCCGAGCTTGAAAGAGTCACCAAAAGTATGCACACATATGGCCTAAAAAACATCATTCAATCTCAAAGGGAGAGTGATGCTGGCGACAACCAGTGGTGGAAAAGGCTAGCCTTCTCATTGGAGACAATAGCAAGATTGTGCGGCTTAAGATCCCTTTACAGCAGCAAATAAACATATTAAGAAGAAAGTTACCAAAGACATAAGATCAGTGATGGATATTAGGAAGAAGAGCAAGGATAACCTGTGCAGAACACCATGACCATGGCAGAAGGCTACACCTTTGCAGAGCTGGTACATTAGACTCTGCCAACGACAACGACAAAGTGATTAAGATGCATCGAAGTATAATCGATTAATAAGGCTGCAAATGAGTGAAGAGGGAGCTTTACCTTGACAATTTAGCTAGGAATGTTATCTCGATTATGGCGGAAGCTTCGGATGTATTTCTTGACGTCAGTGTCCATGTACTCAAAAATCAAGTACAGAACTGTCTTGCCTTCCTTATTATGGCCTTACATCCATCAATCTCCACATTTTTACAAGGACAAATAGGCATTCGTAACAAAATTCAGGCTTGCTGATTAATCAGATTCTTTACAAAGTCATTTTGTTATCTAATTGCTCAGAACATTACTCAAACAAAATCCCTTGCTCTCACCGTGTTTCACACTCATGAATCTGTTTACATGGATAGATTAAGCAGATTCTTCATGTAATACCCCGAACTTTTGTAAGTCTCTAAGTGCGTTTTAAAATGCGTTTATATGCTTAAATAATATGCCTTGAGTGATAAAATTTTTCAAGAAAAGAAATCTTCTTGAAAATGACCAAAATGCCCTTGTGTGCTTTGACGTGAATTTTTCTCGTTTCGATTATTCGAATCGAGTATGTGATGCATTGATTGAATTTATTTATATGAGTATGAGCATGAGAATGACTTTCGGAGAATTTCGAGAACTTTTACTTTTCAGTGAATAGTAACGAGAACCGAAAAAATACTACTCACCGACGAACTCAAAATTTAACTTAATTAGTGTCTTTTGAATCTAGAATTAATTCTAAGACCTTTGAGATATATTAGAAGCTTATCCGAGATCATATGAGAGAATTCTAAGAGTTTAGTCCTTAACGGATTAATTAGCCGAGTGGGTTTTCTTCGTTACATAGAATTTTGCCCTAAAAATTAGATATTCAGATTCCTTGATTTATTTCGTAGAACATGAGATAGAGTTGAGGCATTTTCGATGTCGGAAACGAGTCAAGGAGAGTTTATAGCCGTTTTCAGTCTAAACGGAATAATACAGACATATTCTACCGGAAAACTTTTTCATCCGAGGAAAATTATATCTGTGAAAAAGTGGAAAATACCTCTCTCCTTCTATCTCCCTCTCACACCGACATGCTCTCTCTCTCTCCCTAATCTCTCTCCCTAGACTACCTATTTTCTACTCTAGGGGGAATAATCATAATTACATTCATCCCTCTTAGTTAATTTATTTCATTTCTACCTTAGACAAGAAGTTAAATTATATTCATTCATCTCCCTCAAACTCTCTCTCACCGTGCTCACTAAAGAGAAAAGAAAGAAAATTCTCTCATCTCTCTCCCTCTCACTACCGTAACACACACACACATATAGTAGAAGAGAAGAACTCCATTGAAGCTTAGATCTTCAAGCTTTCAAGCTCCAACAAGATCTTCATCATCTTCATTCCATGAAACCCTAAATTAGAGGTAAAGAAATTCATCAAGTTTTGAGTTCATTTCCAAAGCAAATCATCTCTCTCTCTTTTTTTTCTAAATTTCGGCACTCATAGCCCTAGAAGAGATGATTAATTATTGTTATATTTTTCTTGAGGTTCAAGATGCAAACCTCCATGGAAAATCCAAGCTAGAGACTTGAGCTCCTTTCTCCTTCATTTTCGGCCAAGCTTCAAACAAGAGGAGGAGTTTTATTTAAATCATTTAAAGTATGTTTAATCATTTGATTACTTGTATATATGTAATCCCTAAAGTCTAAGGAAAGAAATATACATGTTTTAATTTATGTCTAGGCAAATTAGGGTTTGAGATGTGATGATCGAAGTGAGGAAATTGTTAGGAAATCGAACCCTAGAAATTAATCTAAGAATTTTAAAAGAGAAAAGAGAAATAAAAACCCTAAGAAATTGATGGAAACCGAAAAATGGAAAAGAAGGAAGAAAAATCAATTTTCATGATTTCTTGATGATTTATTGCATATATGTGTTTATGAGTATGATTGGAATAATTATTATGCATGAGAAATTGAAGAAAATTATTTGCCTAATTTCCATATGAAAGCCGTGAGTTATGAGTATTGGAGGAGAAATTAATTTGATTTATTGTTTGATGATATAATGATGTTATGAGCATGATATGAGTATGAGATTATGATGGATTGAATGAGATAAATTATTATGTTAATTTTGTGAGAAAAATCGATAGGAATGAGGAAAAATCGATAGGAATGAGTTTATGGAAGAAATGATATTTTTGATGATTTTGATGATATGATGATATGAATGTGTTTGTGTTTAATTTGAAGTATTAGATGTTCAATAGGAATTTTTGAGATGAAGAAAATGGAATTTTAAGTACAAAAATATGCAAAAATCGATGGAAATGAGTTTTGAATGCCTAGTGTGTGTTTTAGGTGTTCTTGGTGAATTTTTGAAGATTTGAGTGTGTGTTCTTGGTGTTCTTGGTGAGAATTATGAAGATTTGAAGATTAATAAAATTAATCTTAAAATAAATTAAATTAATTATTTAAAATAATTAAAAATTCGAAAATTATAGAAATAAAATTAAATAGAAATAAAAGGACAAATTATTAAATTAATTATGAGGTATGAAATAATTCTTTGTTAAGAAGAAATTAAAAATTAAGAAGAGAAAATTAAGTGAGTTTAATAATAGAGATTAAAAAGAAATGATAATACTAGTTGAGAGAATTAAAAGAGGAGTTAGAGTTAAGAAAATAGAGTTAAAAAGTTGAGTATAAAATTTTAGACAAGTTAGTCAAAGTTACGTCGTTCAATTGAACGAGAATTGAAAAAGAATTAATCTTAAGTTAAATAAAATCTCTTTTAAGAAGAGAAAAATATTTGTAGAGTCGAGCATAAGAAGTTAATGAAGAGTTAAGTCGAATTATAATCGAGAAAACAAATTTCTATTAAATAAAGAAAATAAGAGTTTAATTGAGAATAAGGAAGAAAGTCTATTAACTGTACGAATACGAGTATGTGTATGTAATTGAGAAAAGACGACGTATTTAGAAAATAATGTTATGTTTTGAATCGAGAAATATTAAATGACTATTTGAGTTAAATTCACAATTCTTATTGCTTGAACTCTTGTTTGACTTATTAAGATTGACGAGATTGATTTAATGTTTATTTTGAAGAAAATATTTTCCGAGAATAAAATCGAGCAATGTTGAGATAACTGCTAATTATATTTAAATCGTGTTGAATCTATTATGCTTGAATGAACCTATGTGTTTAAATGAAATGCTTATGCTTCGTTAATGGTTAAATGACTTGATTATTTGTTGAGAATGCTTATATGATTGATTTAAAATGACGATAGTTGAATCAAGTATTCGAGTAAGAATTTGAGCGGCGTAATCGAGATAAATAATATTTCTTTAATTAGTAAGAGATGCTAAAGTAATGATGATTTAGAAATGAGAATATGAGACGAAGTTATTTAATAATCGATTAGAGTCGATAACCAAGAACGAGAAAGTCAAGGAAGGATATTGACTTAGAAAAGATAAAAATCGAGAGACCCGAGTCAAGTAGAAGTCCTTCAGCTGAAACCAAAATCTACTTTACGTCTTTCGCATCCAGAGTCTTATTCTTTATTCGATGTCCAATTGTGAAGGACTGAGCGGGACGGAAAAGTAGCGAGGACGTTCAAAAGAGTAAGCTGCCTAGCTAGAATCTTCGGAAGTCAGGTGGGCTTTTCTAAAACCAAAAATCCGATGAATGCTATTGCTGTTTATTGAGTATTATTATTTGAGTTTTTAAATTCAATTGATTTGCCGTTTTTATGTGAGTTGGTATGCTTTATCATCTGCTTGAGATATTATTGCCCTGTGAAAGGCAGGAACCCACGTGTGGTATGTTAATTGTTTGAGGTGACTGTGTACTTTACTTCGGTTTAGCCGGTCACAGTGTTTGAGAAGGAGGCCTACTTCTCGACACAGAGATGAGGTGTAGATGATTCATACCTGTATGTTCATAATATGTTTGACAGCGCTGTCATTTCAAGAAAAATAAAATGTTTTTGCATACACAAGTAAACGTTTTTTATTGCATTAATACTTGTGATGCTATGACAAGACAAGTTCAATTGTATAGCTCTAAGATCAAATTTTTCCAAATGTTTTGGCATGTGTTCACTGAGTACGAAGTACTCAACCTTGCATGTATTTCTAAACGTGCAGGTTAGCAGGATGTGGATGGCGTGGACGGCTTGGTGGTGTGTTCTTTTGGTTGAGTCGAAAGTTGGCTGGCATACATGTCTTCATACATGTAGTTGTTGGGAATTGAGTTGAAGTCTCCGCTGCAATATTATATGATACTTTTGTTGATATGTTTTCGAACTATACTCTGATACTTTGTTGAATTCAAGAGCAATGTGCTCGATACAATTTACCGTTTTCCCTAAATTCTCGTCTCATGTGAACTTGACATGCCTATTCCTTTTGGATTCAATATGTAAATTATCTATGCTCGTTTGGTGTTTTATCTATGACTTGGAAGCATGCTTTTACTTGTTATCGCTTTCAGTCAATATTTCCCCTTGTCTTCCGAGCATGAATCCCTTATGTGAGTTGAGTTAGTAGATGGTTTGGTAATGTTAGTGTTGTACGTCGCACCTCGGGAGTCAGGGTGTGACACTTCACTAATATGAAGACTAGGTCCGTCTAGAGCTAATCAATCAATCGATCGGAGTAATCAAATTGTATTTCATAAAGCTACATATTTATCCCCAGTGATGGAAGAATCAACAAAAACAACTAAGTTGGAGAGGAAAACCTAAACCCTCAACAGAAGCAGTAAAAACCAGATCAATACAACCAGAAATTAGTTTTTCAAAATTCGCAGAAAATCGAGCAACAAAATGAGCCATACGAATCACACATCCACAATAATCAATCAAATCGAGCAGGTCGTGAGCAGAAACCCATCCGTAAAGTCAAATGAAAAGAGGCAAAATTGAAAATGAATTAGTAATTTTACTTGACGACATGGTATCTCTCGATAGCATTCTGAGCAATAACCCTCGCGAAGAGTGGTCGGCGGCACTCCTTCTTCATTTTCATGGAGGCACGTTTTCTTCAATGCCACGATCTTTCCGGTGGCCTTCTTTCTCGCTCTGTACACTTTTCCGTACGTTCCTTCTCCAACTTTCTCAAGCTTCTCAAAATGCCTCTATTGCAGATTTCGGCTTCCGTGTGAAATTGCGATTAATTTCATTTTTTTTAAATGAATGCTAGGCTGGATCAGGTCATACCCGGCGGGTTGACCCGTCGCATACTGTGCATCTATGCACTGAAGTCCAGCTCCTAAAAGAAAAGAAAAGTTTATCTTCTCTCTCTATATCCAAAATCTGTCGGATATGACACGTCTTATACTGTGCATCTATGCACCCAAGTCCAGCTCCTAAGAGCACTTACAGCGGGTGTCTAGTAAGACCTAGGTCTAAGCACTGAGAAGCGTGATTTTAATGATTGGTGGTGTTGAGTTAGACATAGGTTGATTTCTCCACATCAATGGGATTGAGTAAGACCTAGGTCTAAGCACTGGGAAACGTGATTTTAATGATTGAATAGATTTTATTTTGTTGTTTTTTTTATTTGTCATAAATTTTATAAAAATTAACTTAATTAAATTCAGAAATTAATAAATGACAATTTTATTGAATTTTAAAAAAAACTACAACATACACTAATTAAAAAAAAATACAATAACAAAAAACTACTTCATTACAATAATTAAAAAAAAAAAAAAAAAGACAACTACTCCTCCCAATTGAATTCCCTTGCAAGTTTGCGGCGAACATTTTCGTACCTCGCCTTTTGCTCGGGATTCATATGCGACGTGTCGGCAATATAGATATTGAACGCCCACTCCTCCCTCGATTGCTTGTTGAGGGATGCCAACTCTTCTGCCGCCTGCTCCCGTAGCGCACTTTTGCCCTTCTTCCCCTTCTTCGCCGCTTTCACTCCTTCGGGTCGAACCTGCAGAGTGTTTGCATCGCTCGCGGATGTGGTGGATGCGTTGCCGCTGGCAGACGAAGTGTACTCGCCGAATTCATTTATCTTCGTCCGCTTTGGAGCTGTTGGCTTCGCCGGGTTGGTGAAAGTTGGGATATGCCTCAAGAGCTCCCACGCAGCCCTATACGGGAACGGTTTGTTGAACTTCTCGGCGTACAAATCTTGGGCCCTCATGTATAGATCGAAGTCGTTCTCCCCGCTTCCGAGCTGGTTTTCTTCTTGGATGTAGATGGCGGCGAAGTTCTGGATCTGTTTCTTGGCGCGGCCCCATGCGCTTTTCATCGCACTCTTCTCTCTTGGGTGGGCGGGAGCTATGAACTCGTTGAAACGGATCATTATTTTCTCCCAAAACGCGCTTGAGGTTTGGTAATTGCTGGTGATCGCGTCCATCCCGAAGTCAACGTAGCACCTTGCGAGGTATTCAATCTCAGTGGGCGTGTAGGTAGGACCTCGTGCTGGCTTATTGTGCTCGTCGGATGAGGCCGCGGTCGCTTTCCCCTTGCGGCGTGCCTTGCCCTTCCCCTTGGCCGGAGAAGTGACCGTGCTTGATGTCGCGACAACTTTCCCCTTGCGGCGGGGCGGGGGCGGTGGTGTTTGCTCGTGTTCGTCCGATTCCGAGTGGTGGGAGGCGTACGCCGCTTCCTCTTCCTCTTCCTCGTCCTCCACCTCAACATGGTCGTCGTCGTCGTTGAGGTTGAAACGTCTCAGTCGAGCCGTACCCACTAGGGGCTGCGAGAATTGGCTCCTTCGGGATGTCGGGGGTACATGAGAGAAGCTCGGCGACAGCGAGAAGCTCGGCGCAGGCGAGAAGCCCGACGCAGGTGAAAATCCCGGCGACTGCGAAAAGCCATATGACGGAGGGACTTGGGAGAAGCCGGGCGACGGTGGAAATCCAGCCGAAGGGGGGAATTGGCCGTACCCCTGCGGCTGTGAGAACTGCGAGAACCCAGTGGCCGGAGGGAATGCAGAGAAACCCGGCGTCGGGGAAAAAGCACCAAACCCTGCAGGGGCCGAGTATTGGCCGAAACCTGGAATTGATGAGAACCCGGAGCTTGGATTCGCCGGATTGGGAGGTGGATTCGCCGGATTGGGAGGTGGATTCGCCGGATTTGGAGATTGGTTCGGTGGGATTGAACCAAAAGTTTGCGAATACCACGAATTAAACTGATCGTCGGCCATTTTTTTGCACGAAATAAATTGAAAGAATGAAAATTTTTTGGGAGAAGAATGGATGGAGATGAAAATTTTTTGGGAGAAGAATGGATGGAGAAATTGTGTGGAGAATGAATGAGATGAATGAGTATATATAGGGAAAAAAATGAGATATAGACGTTGGAGAAAAAATGTATACGTTGAAATTAACGTTTTTTTTTTAATTTTTAACGGAAAAAAAAAAAAATAAGAGACCAATGGGGACACGACAAGTGTCCCCATATATCGCGTGCTTGAGGTCGAGTGGAGAGTCGATCCATCGACACCACCATCGACACACCCCTCGACATAGGGGTGTGTCGATCCCCCACATTGCATCGACACCGGGGTGAGTCGAGTGGGGGGGTGTGTCGATCCACTCGACTGTCCACTCGACACACCGATGTAAATGCTCTAAAAGAAAAGAGAAGTTTATCTTCTCTCTCTATATCCAAAATTCCGAACCCCCGCGCAGCAGTCGGCCATGCATAGAAAAGTCAGGGCCTGATGATAACATGCGCACATGGTGCACTGCATTAATACTCTCTCTCTCTCTCTCTTCAATCTGTCTTTCCCTACTCCGCGCCACCCTCTCTTTCTCTCTCGGTCTATCAAAAAGTCTTGCCTTTTTCTCTCACATACCACTCCCTCCTCTCCCTCTCTCTCTAGACTGCCGTTATTGAGTTTGATCCCTCGCCTGTCTCTCTCACACACTACACACAATAAAGTGAATTTCCAGAAAATATGGGTGTTCAAGACCTCAAGATCGCTGCCACTTCTGCGGGTTTTATTTCTTCCACTCTCTCTTTTCAAGAAATTCTTGTTACCAATGTTTTCCTTAACTTTGACTGCTGTATTTTAATCAATGTTTATCTAATTCTGCTCAAAGATATTAATTATATAGATTTCGCCTTTTCTTGCTTGGATTCTGCTGGGATTTAATTTCTTGATGTACATGTCTCTTCCGTCACACACACACACACACACACACTCATTGATCAACTCACCATAATTAAGTAGGTTTTCTCCTAGTAACTTTTTTTCTTAGAAAACGACAAAGGATTTGTCTTTTGTGCGTTACATCCATCTTCACGAATCACGAGAATGCTTGTTGTCTTCATCAATTTATTTTCACATAGCTCTGTTTGTCTGTTTCACATAACTATTTGCAGGTTGCTTGAATTATTTGGCCTCTAATTTTCTATACTTAAACTGAAACCGCTGAGTAATATATACCTGCAGTTCATAGTTTATTGTAGCAATGGATAATTGTTTTTGGCAACCTGTATTAAATTTTGGTAGTGTTGATTGTTGAAGGGCATGACGGTCATGGAGTGCACCTTTGCCGCAGATGTGGATGGCCTTTTCCAAAGGCACATCCTAGTTCTAAACACAGAAGGGCCCACAAAAGGCTTTGTGGAACAATTGAAGGCTACAAAATCATTCATTCAGACCATCTTGTTATTTCAGATGATGATGGTGCCTCTGATGGCGATGAACTTCACACCCCGAGTGAGCACATTTGATTCAATTATAACATACTTCGTGGGTTCTAAATTGTGGGGGTTCCGTTTAAATTTATTTTCTTGGACTGAATGTTTGTTGTATGTGTTTATGAATTTTGTGTTGATTGAAGGTCCAAATATAGTGAAGAAATTTGCTGAGAGTAGTGGCGGTGTAGGTGGGAGGTCAACTAAATCAGAAGATGATGTGTTTTCTGATGCGGTTACGGATTTTTCAGACACTGGGCTCAGTCCTCAGTCCTCAGTCGGCTTTGAGAGTGTGAGTGAATTGGGCAAGAGTTTGGAGAAGAAGAGTGTGGAAGGGGATCTTTATGGGAGTGGAGCGCTGGAGGTTGAGGAAACTGCCGGTAAGCATGTGGACGACAGTGTTTTATGTTTTGGATAGGTAGAAGTTACTTGTTGATGACATGTATTGGCATTTTCTGTATATTAGGAAATAAAATTGGTCTTTATGCATACAGAAAGAGATGCTTAAATTCCTATAATTTAGGGAGTCTGCTTCAAAAAGATATGGATATTGATTGATTTTCTCTTATTGTTCGAGTAAAAAAGTAGCATTCTCTATTGAAAATACGGAGATAGAGAATCCTAATAATTCAATGTGCTCAGACTTGTGAATCAATCCACACATTGTAGTTAATGAAGAGGAATTCAGTTCAGTTAGAGGTTAAATTGAACGTCTTTGTATCCTCTTGTTATAAGCATGTAATGTTAGGTAGAGCATCGGGGAATATACTTGTAAATTTTAATGTAGACAAAGACACAAGTCAGAGTGGAATATAATTGCAAGTAAATTCTGCTATAGTTAATGGGGCCATTCTTCATTTTGAGCTGTAGAATCTTGGCGATATTTGATATATGTTATACTAGTTTTTAAAACTCTAGGACCATCCTACAATCCTAAATGAAATTTAGTTTTTGTGATGTTACATTTCAGTTTGATAAGTGAATATTGTGAAGAAGCTAAGGAATTAAGGAAATCTTCCTCACAAGCATTTGCCAGAGATAGTAGCATTTTCTGTTCCTGTCCTTTTTGTCCATAAGCCGTATAATTCAAGTCTGGCGCTCTGTTTGTCGAAGTTATTAGTATTTGTAGCTAAATTATGCATGACATCGTTCTTCAGCATTACGATATCCAAATGCTCTGGCTCAGAAATTACTTCGAGTTGCTAGTCTGCTTCTTTGCTAAAAGGTCTGTTTATTCAATTTCACCCGGTTGAGATAATACAGTTGATGTATTCAATTACATCAAAGATTCCATAATTTTGAGTTTAATAATCACCATCTCTAATTCTCTATCAGATATTCATTTGCAGTTAGTTAGTACTTCTTTGTATTCTGTGGGTATTAGTTTCACATTATTGATGCCAATTGTTTCACTCCAAAATTCGGTTCTAGGGAATGCAGATAGACCTGAACAGTACAATGATGCAAGGAGCGAGGCATTAGGCAAACCGGGATATCTGACAAACCGAAATAATCACGCAGATAATGCCATACCGATAACTGCTCCGGAAATGGTTTCTGTTGGACATGTAAATGATTCACAGCCTGAACATGGTCTTGGAGGGAGTGATCGAGGTGAGATGAATACTGGACATGATGCTGTTATCCAAGTGCCGGCTTCTCTTTCGTTGGACTCTGGAGAAGGTAAGGTTCTGGATCAAACAATTGCAGCATGGGGGAGTCAGGATGAATTATGTGATAAGTTTGTTTCTGAAACGGCAGCCAACGAGGATTCACCCGCTCCATCTGAATCCCTTCAAACAAATGATTCTGAGGGGGTTGATGGTGTTGTTCATTCTGCCGAAGTAAGTCCTTCGATAAAAAGTGTTGAGGTTGCCCCTGTAGATGAGACTCATGAAAGCATAGATGCTTTTGTGGGAAATAAAGAGGTCTCTCACTCTACTGAAAATATTGGGTCCACTGAATCTGTTCGTGAAAATACTATACTAGGGGAATGTCCGTTGAGTACGTCTTTGGTCAAGCCTAATGATAGCACGGAAACTTTAGATATTACCGAGAACTCTGAAGTTGCCTGTGTCGTCTCCTCCATTGACAAAGAAGAAGTGCCAAAAGCCAGCTTGAATTCTGCTGAAGCGAGGGAGAGAAATCTGACGAGTGGTGGTAACAAAAACGAAAGTGTGGAATTTAATAACTTGGATTTTGTTGTTGCAAGTTCTGCCCTTGTCTCCACAATTGATGCTTTTCCGAGTGAAGATAATAACGCTTTAATGGCGAAGAAAGATGTGGATCACTGTGGAGAACACACTAACAGCACAACTTTGGAAACTGAGAATGAAAAGGGTGAAGAAGCTTTTGCAGGAGTAGAAATAATACCTGATTCTACAATCCCTTCAGAAAAACTGACTGATTCTCCAAGTTCACGTGTAGCTGATTTCGATGGAAAATTTTTACAACGACTATCAGACAACAATTCCAGTTCATTGGAATTCAAGGATGATGATCTTGAGAAATCTGTTCAAGGAGATAATCGAGATAAAGTGCTGCAGTCAGTTGGTTCCGAGACGAATGGAATAGGTGATACCCTAGACAAAAGTTCATTACCAACATCCTCCTTGGAACGCACCTTGTCACCAGTAATTTCAGAGCTGCAGAATAATATTCAAGTGGCAACGAATATTTCTGAAGTTGAGTCTCTAGATATTGACGGAACTGTTAGCAAATTAGAAGACGATGATGCGGTTTTAGTAACTAAGCCACCACTCTCTGATTTAGTGTTATTGGGCGAAAGTGCTGCTAATGATGGTAGTAGCAGTGTGAGAGAAGATTATAAATCATCGGAAACAATTCCGACAATTGAAGTGGCTGCTGAAGATCATGAAAGCAACGTTGCTTCAAGGGAAACTTCAGAAACCTTTACCCCAACTGTGCAAGAAGTTTTCCCACCTGATGCTAAGCAGACACATTCAAGCGTTGATCATGGCCAGTCGAATGACCTTATTTGTAGCGCAGAACATACTTTTGATGGTAAGGTTTCAAAATCAGACGAATGTTCCGAGTCTTTTGACGCTCCAAGTTTGAAGCAGCCAGTACCTTCACCTTCGGATGTTGAAGATTTTCATGGAACTTCTGATACTGTTGATGATAAGACTGTCTTAAATGTCGAAGATGTCACTAAGGTTGATGCAGAGTCCGTGAAAACTGAAGATGATTACAAGCCATCTAACCAAACTGATGATGCATCTGCAACTGAGATGTCGAGTAGTTTAGTTAGCCGGTCCGACAGTCTTGAAGCGAACTGTGGATCAGTAGTTTCAGGTACACTATCTCATTCTCAAGTGTATTTTTTTTCTGATTTCTCATTTTATCATTAACTTTCATCTTCCTCTGAATTGACAGATACAATAGAAATAAATTCTCAGAAGAACAAAATCCCGAGTGAGGAAGCTCATCTTGACAAATCAGATACATTTGAGCCTCCGTCTTTCATGACTTTGGTTCAACCTGGAAGTGAGGGTGATCATAAGGTTACTGCTGATACAGAGATTGAGACGGTGCAGAACAATCAACAACCAAAATCCGATGCTCTTCAGGCTGGCTGGTTCCCGTCTCTAACAACTGTAGTCAATGAATCCGAAGGCAGAAAGAAAAACGAGGAAATAATAGCCAAAGTAACAAACTGGACCCCGGTGAAGCAGCAGCACAGCCCTCTGAAAAGTCTTCTAAACGAAGTCAAGTCACCAAACACGAAACAAGTGCCTGCTGCAAACCAGAAAGTTGAGGCTGAGGCCAAGCACGACAACATGGTTTCTGTTGTAGCTTCGGAACCACATACAACCAAGGATCAGGGTACCAACAAGCACGTCGAGGAGTGGAACTCTCCAGCAAGATACCCGATTGAGATCAAGAAAGAGAAGAAGAAGGGGAGGCCGTTTTGGGTTCCATTTGTATGCTGCTCTTCTGCACATAGGGACCTATAATCCCTTTAATGCATCTATGTGTATGTTTTATTATCATTATCCAAATTGTGGGGTATATAACTGTGTCGTGATATGCTGTAACTCGAAATTAAGTTTTTATTTTTATTTTTTGTCTTGGAGTCGGGACGTTTTTGTTGATAATTGATGCAGAGATAAATATTGTGGTTTGAATGTGACATGTTTTGTTTGTTTGTTTGTTTTTTTCCCCATCATCTTAAGCTTGTTTGTTTCTTTCTAGTATTACTTTTGTTTAATTTTGGTCCAATAATAGCAGAATATTAGGTGCCAGATATGTGAAGAACCTCTCCAGCCGCTGAGGTTATTATAATAAAAAAAATTGATTAATTTAGCAAACATGTCATAAAATCCATGTTACTATCATCCCATTTCTACTTCGGGACTGGTAACGGTTGCAGAGGTCCATAAGGTCTCTAATGCAAAGACTTCACTTGCTGACATGTTAAACACCTTTCCACAAACGTGGCCACATCTTTCTTCATTCATTCCCACCAGAATTGTTGTTTCAAATCCTGGTACATCTTCGTACTTCCGGGATGAGTAGTGTACAGGGTATCGTGAGCTTTACTCGTAATTTCATTCTTTAACTCTTCATCATTAGGCACACAAATTCTGCTACGAAACAACAAAGTATTGTCACTTGATTCTCGAAAATCTTCAACTCCTCCTTTTCTGACTCTGAGCCTCAAATTCTCCAACTTCTCATCTTTCCTTTCGCCGTCTACAATACGGGCTCTCAAATCTGGCACAACTACTAAGGAGGCAATTACTTGCTCCACTGTCATCAGAGGCTGAACTACTTCGATCCTCATTTTCCCAAATTTCTCAATTAACTTTTTTTTTCATCGAAGAGGAGAAATCCTAACTCAGAATTTCCTTTTCTGCTCAATGCATCGGCTACAACATTGGCTTTGCCGGGGTGACAAGAAATCTTGCAACTCTTTGCTTCTCATCAACTTCTTTGCTTTTATAGCCGAAATAATTGGCATACTCTTTTTCTTTCTCTTCTCGATTCCATGAACTACTGTTGGCTCTTCTCCAGGAGGTTAAAACGAAATATGCCTTTGATCACATCGAATTGTCACAAAGTTCTTGATTAACCAATATATTCCCAAGATTATATCCACATCTGGATTAGATTTAGGGATTTTGCGAATAACTTACGATTTCCGAACTCAAATTCTAAATTTGAGCAAATGCGTGAAACTAACATAGATCTACCTAAAGGGGTTGACACTCTAAGCTCCTGGTTCAAAACTTCTACATCTAGGCCAAGGGTTTATACGCAAGCACTAGCTATAAACGAATGCGATGCACCAGTATCAAACAAAATGATAACTGGCACACTTGTAAGCTTTTCCATACCTGCGAGATTTCCCTGGTCCTTGACTCCAGCTTTCTGCTCGATCGTGAATACTCTCTGGTAGTGCGGCTGTTCCTACGGAGGGGGCTGTTGCTTTTGCTGTTGAGGCTTGCGCTGACCCTGGGATTGCTTTTACTGCGGGCTCCTTAAATGGCTTTCATCTGCGAAGACTGGTACTGAATCGGTCTTCCACTGCTCGTTCCTTGCTGTTTACTTGGGCACTGGTTCGAGAAATGATCAGGTTGACCACAAGCAGAACAAACATTGCTTCATGCCTTGCAGATGCTTTGATGCATCCTGCTACATTTCGAACATGGAGGGAGTCCTTGGTGTCCGAAAGATGCGCTACTCTCGTTGCCATGCTGGGGTTTCACTTTCTGAGCTTGCTGGTGCTGCTGATGTCCCCTTCCTTGCCACGGCTTCTTGCTCGGGTGGTTTCCACCACTCCACTTTCCTTTCCTTTTCGTGCTCGGACAGTGCTGAGAGGGTTGCAAGGTGACAACTGCCGTCATCTGACCTTCAAATTGCGGGGCCGCTGAAGAATGCGATCTTCTTTCTGGCTGCATAGCCAACTCCATGTTTAGGGCTCGATTAAGGGCTTTAGTGTAAGTCAGACCGCTCTAACTTGCAAAAACTACATGAATGTCTTGCCTCAAACCTGCTCGGAGCAACTTGCACATCTACTCGTCTGTGTCCACCTTGTCGGGTGCGAAACGAGCTAACTCACATAACTCACGGTCGTACTCAGCTACTGTCTTCTTTACTTGCCTCAAGTTTGCGAATTTGTTCGCTTTCTGCTTACGATAACTCCTGGGTACGTACTTCTCAAACAAAGCTACCTTGAATTGTTCCCATGTCAGATTCTCTCATTCCTCTGGCGAATACGTTCTTTGTCGGGCTTCTCACCAGTAATCGGCGGATCCTTTGAGCTGATACGTCATACATTCGAGACGTTCGCGGTCTCCACATCAAAGAAACCTAAAATTCGTTCGAGGGAACGAATCCAGTCCTCAGCTTCTGCCGGACTGCCTTTACCATCGAAGGTCAGTGGGTTCCCATTACTTTTCTTCTTTTTTTCTTTTGACTCGTGAATTTCTTCTTCTTAGCGGCATTCTAAAGGAAATGCTAAAAATTAGATGACTCGGAGAAACTTTTCCGCAAAACGGACTAAGCTTAACTAAGAAATTTTCTCATTTTTTTTAAATTTTCCTCTCAAGAAGGATATGATTCTCAATCAATACTTATCACACATAGGGAAAAATTTCTCAAACAAGGCATTTATTCATCAATCTCACAAATAAAACAATTCTCAGCTCCAAAATAAAATAAACAATTATTTACTTGCATGCTTTCTCAATAATATCATCAAAGTCACACATCATCATGGAATATCATGATTGATATTTTATCACTATCATATACTCAAACATTGTCACATACGACAACTATAATTACTCAGAAATTGATACTCCAAATAACTCATTTGATAACTCGACTCTCTTTTCTTTACTTACTCATAACTCAAGGTGATGCGGCTAGAAAAACACACCATGTAAAATCAGAACAAATGAATGACCAAAAACCAGTACTCACCTATACCACAGTTCTTCTCCGCTACAAGTGGTGAGAATCGTCCTCCGTGGAAGAATCCGAGCGCGGCTCTGCAAGAAAAGGAGGGTCGGGAAGGTTTCCCGGCGAACCACCTTCGAAGATTAAGTTAGCGTTCTGGTTTTTTCTCTCTGAGCAAGTTTTATGGAACAAAGAGTAAGATTTAGAGTAATGTGTGTGTGTGTCGTGTTTTTTTTTAAAATATATATATACCCATGAGTTTTCTTGAGGGTGAAGTTGTACTACTGCCAACACCCCTTTTTCCTTGATCTTTACACGTTTTATCATCTTATTGGCTATGGCATCATCGTACTCTCTGACGGTACCGGATGAACATTAATTAAAGTGTCCCTGTCCGTCAGGTGTTCAACTAGGAGAGAGCCCTGACTAAGAGCTCTTCGTGCAGATCTCTAGCGAGGCCTTGACAAGAGACCTGCTGACTGTTCTCTGAGAGTAAGTTTCCACGAGAGACCTCATTGCAACCATTTAGAGTGCTCATATCAGGTGTTCAGGTCGCGTGCTCAGGTCTTCCTGGAGATCTAGATATTTTTGTCACTATCATCTACTCCCCCTACTCTGAATTTCGGGAGGTCTCCCTTTAGGAAATTTCAGAGTAACTTAGTTCACGCAACTGTCACGTGCACGAACTCCCTCGTCAGTCCCTTTTTTTCCTTATGCAGATCTGCCCATTTCAAATTTTTAAACCAGATCTCCTTTGACCGGTATTAAGTGAAAAAGTGGAGAAGACTCTACAACTTCCCCTACCCTTTTTCAACCGTTTCCTTCTCTCTCCTATACTGGGGTTTTCACTTTCATCTCCTTTCACTTTTAGCCACTCCTTTCAAATTTTTACTGAAATTCATCCATGGCGCAAACTCCTTCCCACTTAGAGGAATTCACCACCTTCGATCAACGCGAACCCCCGCCATCCGACACTCGGCACCAAACTTCTCCGCACGGGGATTCTCAGTCAGACACATCCGTCCATACCCAGGTGAAGAGGAAGAAACCCTCTGCTCGTCGCTCCCGCCGAATAGCCATCCAAAACCCCTCCAGTCAGGCACCTCCTTCCAACCCGAATGATGTCATCAACTTGACCGAGGGCTCCCCTTCCTCTGGTCACGAGGTCAAAGAGATGGATTCGTCGCTCCCGTCTGCAGAGACCTCCTCTTCTCTCAAGGTTTCTGCTCTTCCCGCTATGACTGCAAACACTATAGCAGGTGAATCCTCCCTAACCTCTGTAGAATTAGCGCTAGTAAAGTCAATGTTGAACTGTGATGAGTTGTTCGATATTAGCATGCCAGAATCATACGACCGCCCCCATATACTAGAATACCCTTTGGTAGCATTTTGGTACCACCAAGTAGAGTCAGGCCTAAGATTTCCTCTTCCTGACTTCGTAGTCCAAGTTTGTGATTTGTACAATCTATGGCCCAACCAATTTCATCATTCTTTCGTCAAAATCTTATTAACTTTCTTTATCCTGCTTCGTGGTAATGGGGGCGTCCCTACTCCCTCTCTCTTCCAAACCGTGTATGATGTAAAACCCACTGGCGCCTTCTACTATACTAGCGCTAGGCCCAAGGGTCCTGCCCAGTATTTGTGTGTACCCCGCACAACGGGAAAGGAATGGAGGGACAAGTATTTCATTGTTACTCCTAAGCAGGGCCGTTTGCCTTTTGATTATCCTCAATGGCAAACACTTCGTCTGAAGCATCCCCGCCCTGCTGTTACGAGTATTGCTCCCATAACTCTTCAAGTGCTATCAAAGTTGTCTCAGAAAGCACGGGTTGCCCCCTTTCCATTCAATTCCCTGCTGTCTGATCCTAGTGTACTTTCCTTCTTTGGACTGGCACCCCGATGAGATCACTCTTTCTCCATTGAGGGTGGGTTTCAACTGTCTTTTCATCTTTTCCTTTTTTATTTCTCCAGCCTTCCTAACATGTATTTCATTCTTCGCACCTTGCTTGGTGCAGGGACAAGTTGGATTCAAGATGTGAAGCTTCCTGACGATGAAGATTTTGATTTTGCTATCCTGCTAGAGGAACAAGCTCGTCTGGAGTCCCAAGCTCATAATACTTCACGCCCCACCAATCCGGCTTCTTCATCTATTGCTGCATCTACAAGACCACAGTCAACTCCTCTTACTACTTCGGAAGTCATCATCAAGCCCACGACCACTAAGTCATCGAGTCCAAGTGTTCCTCCCCAAAATCTAGGCAAGGACAAGACCAAAGTGGACACATCTATTAGCCTTAAGAGACCTCTCTTGCCTCGACCTCTCGTTGGTGCCACCAAAAAATCCAAGCACACTCCTCTTCTCGGCAGCTCCTCTCCCAGAGGTACTGACTCATCAGGCTACGCTTTTAGGGGCCAGACTTCCAGCTCCCTCCGCAAGCTTCCTCCCTCCGAATGCCTCTCCTTGCTAAAGGCCATCCCTCTATCAGAGGAGGAGGCTGAGGATACGCCTCCCACTCTGCGCCAGCTGCAGGAGGAAAGTGCTCAAAACCTGGTGCAGGTGTTACTGTTACTATGCTCTCATTTCCAGAAAATGCTCATCATTAAGTACTGCCACATCCTTATTGTCATATATCTAATGCCTTCTTGTTATTCCTTTGGCACCATTGCAGCTGTTCAGTACCCATGGCCGACTGCTACAATTTCAAGATGCCGCCCAGGAGAAGGAGATGAAGAAGCTAAGGGAGGCACTGGTGGCCAGTCAGGTGCAACTACAGGAACTGACTCAAGTGAACGAGGACCTGCAACATCAAAACCGGGATATCCTGGACACCAGCAGCAGGCTCTCTTTGGCCAATGATGATTTAAAGAGGAAGAACCATGAGCTACTCATGTCCCAAGAGAAAATGTCTGCCTTATCCGAAGAAAATTCCTCTCTCAGCAATGTCAATGCCGAGCTCAGTCACCACTTATCCCAGGTCAGCAAGGAGCTTGAGGGGACCAAAGATCTTCTCCATGCCGCCAACCTCTCTTATCAGTCGGGTTACACTGAAGGGGTTCACTACTGTCGCAGCCACATCCTTCGGACCTCTCTGGGCCAGCAAGCGCTGCAGATTCTTCACCAGGGTCTCCTGGAGTCTTTCCAGGCATTCCCTGAATATTTGCTGGCTATCCGCCAAGACATTGCCTTTTTGGCAAAGAGGTGCGGCATGACTGTGCTAGACAAGGCTCACAATCTGGGTTTCAAAGAAACCATAGAGGTCGATCCGATAGTGAAACATCTCCCTCCACCTCCCTCTTTCAAGGGTGATACCTCTACCCCTCTGGGGACTGCTTGGTGGCTTCCTATTATGCAGAAGGCTTTCGAGGCTCTCACAACACCATACGACTTACAAGCGGTCTTCTCTGATCCGCCTGAGCCCATATATGATTTCTTCCCCAAGGACTCCCTTCACCCTGGCAAGATATCAGGTATCTCGTGTCCTCATATACTGATCATGTGTTTGCCATTATAATGCCCCACTTCCTTGGCTAATCCATTTTTCATATCCTTTCTTCAGATGTGCCCTCATTTGGTGGGACCTCGCAAGCCATTGGGAGTGGACAGCTGGAAGATGTTCCTGAGGATGAGCCCGCTGATACTGCTGAGGTTGACCCTGCTGATGATACCACCAATTTCCTGGCTTAGCTATCATGTAGTTTATGTTTCGAACAATATTTCTATCCGCTTCTATACTAAACAATTTCTTTTGCTCTTTGGCGTTTGAACAATTTCAGAACTTTTATTTGTCTTACTAGTGCTGCATTCTCTACTTAGCAGCTTAATCCACTATGTCTATCATTGTGTTATCACTTATTCTGCGTATTTCTTTCATTTGCGTTTTCATTTGCATTTTCATGGGGTATTGTAGGGACCCCTTAGGGGTGTAAGGTACACCCCTACTCCCCCCTACTCTAGATGGTTTTACCTTTTGTCAAACCATTTAGAGTAAATATCTCATTTTTTCTAATATCATGTTTACTGCCCTGTCCTGGTCTTATAATTTCCAGTTATCATAACACGGCAATATGTAAACAAAGACGAAAATTAAAGAAAACAACTTCTCAGCCTTTATTTATTTACGACAAGTTCTCTTTGTGCCATTACAGGAATACTTGTCTAGCTAAGCAAGTATCCTATCAAAAAAAGAAAATGGGCATAAAGCCTAACACGTAGACCTTTTCCCATTTAAGACAAAATTTCCCGTAGCATGTTTCTAAACATAGTACTTCTTCAAATTGCTTACATTCCATGGTCTTGGCTCCGTGTACCCTTCATGGCTCGTGAGCTCATACGCTCCGCCAGGGAGCACCTTGGTTACCACAAATGGTCCTTCCCAATTTGGCTCAAACTTCCTCACCGGATGCATGGCGTCAGCTCTCTTGAGCACCAGGTCTCCCTCTTGAAATCTCCTTGTCTTTACTTTCACATCGTATGCCGCTTTTATGCGAGCTTTACAAGCCAGAGCTCGCTGATGCGCCTCCTCACGTACCTCATCGATCAGATCTAAGCTATTAGCTCTCAGCTCTCCATTCAGGTTCTCATTGTAGGACAAGACTCTATGCGTTGGAATCTTCACCTCCATTGGCATAACAACGTCGGCACCGTATACCAAATAGAAAGGAGACTGCCCTGTAGCCGTTTTCTGTCCGTTCTATATGCCCATAACACTGAGCTCAGCTCCTCCACCCATTGAGACCTCTCTGTTTCTAGCCTTGCCTTGATGCCATTCACTATGGTCCGATTGGTGACTTCAACTTGCCCACAGGTCTCTGGGTGAGCAACAGCAGCGAACCTCTGCTCGATTCCCCTGGCTTTACACCAAGCCTGAGTCATTTTTCCAAAGAATTGCGTCCCATTATCGGAGACCAGCACTCTGGGCAGGCCATACCTGCAGCAAATATTCTTCCATATGAACTTTATGATACTTTCCTCTGTTACTGAAGATAAAGGCTCTGCCTCTACCCATTTGCTAAAATAATCCACAACTACAATGATGTGGCATTTCTTTCCTGCTGCCATGGGAAGCTTGCCAACTAGATCTATGCCCCATTTGTTGAATGGACATTCTGTATACTGGACTCCCATCTCCTCAGCAGGCCTGTGAATCAGCGGCCCATGCTTCTGGCATCTGGCACACCTTCTTACGAAGATCTCAACATCCTTCTTCAGAGAAGGCCAATAGTACCCATCTCTCAGCACTCGCCGAATCAGGTCTCGGAACCCCGTGTGACATCCTGCTATTCCTTGATGTGCCTCATTAATTATCCGTAGACCTTCTGCCTCAGCTACACATCTCAGTAGTGGCTGCGAATAGGCCCTTCTAAACAATTGCCCTCCAATCAGACAGTACTTAGCATAGATTTTCCTTTTTCCAGCTCTCTCCCCATCTAGCAATTCCCCTGTTTTCAAGAAATGTAAAACAGGTGCTCTCCAATCGCTTTTCTCTTCTATCTCATGAACGCTTCTTTCTACCCGACTGCTGGCCGTTTTTAGCAACGTCACTTTTTCAGGAACCAATCCGTTCAGAGAGCTGGCCAGCTTAGCGAGGCGATCTACCTGTGCATTGAGGTCTCGAGGTATCTGTTCTACCCTCAAGTGCTGAAACTGCTTACTCAGGTCTCTGACCTGCTTCACATACCTTATCATCCTATCTTCTTTGATCTCATAATTTCCTGAGACCTGTTGGACCACCAACTGTGAGTCAGAGTGAATGACGACCCTCTGAGCTCCCAACTCAGCTACCATCTCCAACCCTCTGACAAACGCTTCATACTCAGCCTCATTATTGGAAACTCTGAACTCAAATTTCAACGCAAAACTAAGTTCACTCTGATCTGGCGTTACTATGACAATTCCGGCACCACATCCTTCAACCGTCACCGATCCATCGACGAAGACTTTCCACTCTGGCCATTGCATGGGCTGGGTGGTTTCTTGGATAAAATCCGCCAGAGCTTGCGCTTTGACAGCCGCACGTGGCTCAAATTCCACATCATACTCCCCCAGCTCCACACTCCATTTCACCATTCTTCCCGAGAGATCTGGCTTGCTCAATACCTGCTTAAAGGGAAAATTAGTCCTCACTACCACCTTGTGAGCTAAAAAATACAATCTTAGACGCCTCGCTGCCGTCATCACAGCCAAAGCAGCTCTCTCAACATCCGAATACCTATATTCAGCCCCCTGCAAGGCCTTACTGATATAATAAATGGACTTCTGAATAGAGCCCTCTTCCTTTATGAGGACTGCACTTAAGGAGTGATCCCCAACAGATATGTAAATGTACAAAGTTTCATCTGAGGTAGGCTTGGTTAACATTGGCAGACTTGCCAGATGAGCTTTCAATTCCTCAAATGCTTTCTGACAGCTCTCATCCCATTCGAATTTACTGGCTTTCTTCAACACCTTGAAAAACGGAAAACTTCTCTCCACCGAAGTAGATATGAACCGACTAAGTGCAGTGATTCTTCCTTTCAGTCGCTGTACCTCCCTTACATTGGTAGGAGCGGCCATTTCTAGTACAGCTAGTACTTTCTCCTGATTCCCTTCAATTCCTCTCGGAGTCACCATATATCCTAGGAACTTTCCTAACCTAACTCCGAATGTGCACTTTGCTGGATTCAACCGTAAATCATACTTTTTCACAACTGTCAAGACTTCCTCTAGGTCTCTGGCATGGTGCTCTGCTCTCACCCTTTTTACGAGAATGTCATCTATGTACACCTCCAGGATTTTCCCTATCTGGTCTTCAAATATTGCATCCATCATTCTCTGATAGGTAGCTCTGGCATTTTTCAAGCCAAAAGGCATTCTCACGTACGCAAACGTACCACACACAGTTACAAAGGCCGTTTTAATCACATCCTCAGGGGCCAGCTGTATCTGATGATAGCCCTGGTAAGCATCAAGCATAGATAGCAGCTCACATCCCGACGTTGAATCAACTAGCTGATCAATGCAAGGCAGCGGGTAATGATCTTTCGGGCAGGCCTTATTCAGATCTCTGAAATCTATACACATCCGCCAGCTGCCATTGCTCTTGGCTACCATCACCGCATTTGACAGCCACTCGGAGTATTGAATTTTAACGATATGACTAGCGTACGCTTAATCTCTTCTCTGATCACTTTTTCCTTTTCTGGTCCGAAGGACCTCTTCTTCTGCCTTACTGGCTTCACTCTAGGATCTACATTCAGATGATGCAGGGCTACCAATGGGTCTACCCCTTTCATGTCCTCCGGGCTAAATGTGAATAGATCCGCATTCTTCCACAAGCATCGGACTATCGCCTCTCTTTGTTCTTCGGTCATTTGCCTCCCCATCTTCGTGGTAAATCCCGTTTTTCCCAGGAGCAGTTCTACCATCATCAAATCCTCTTCCACCGGCTGCATTCTTGGCTCTAGGTCTTCGTCTACATCTTTTACCTTCGCATTTTTATCTTGCAGCGGGCGTTCTGCCGCTGAGGCTCCTTTCACCTTTTGTTTAGCATGCTTTATGGACTTTACATAAGACTCTTTTGATACTTCTTGGTCACCCGAGACCTCACCTACCAACCCTTCCTTAAAAGCTGGGAACTTCATTTTCATGTGGTAGGTGGAGATCACCACCTGGAAATCGTTTTAAGCACGTCTTCCCAATATTATGTTGTATGCCGAAGGTGTATCTACTACTAGAAACTTCACCATTCGAGTGTTCGAGGTATCACCACTACCCAGTGTTACCTGAAGAGTCACCTCTCCTTTAGGCTGTATTTCACCTCCAGCAAAACCGTACAACGCTGTGTTTACTGGCATTAAATCAACATTAATTTTCATCCTTTGGAAGTAATCCCAAAAAAGCACATTCACTGCACTTTCTGTATCTACAAAGATCCGGGCTACCCTCCAGTTAGCAACTTCAGCACTAATCACCAATGCATCATTATGGGGTGTCGTGCTGACCAGGTCCTTGGGGCCAAAACTCACACTCACCTTTGGGCTCGTTTCTTCTTCCGGGAATGAATCTACTACTTCAATCTCCATGCCCATTGTTCCTGCTAACTCCTGGACCTCTTTGCTCACTTGAGCTTTCGCAGCCCTTACATGAGCTTTGCGAGCTCGACCTGAATCCCAATTAATATTCCCCCCCCCCATAATCATATTAATATTTCCTCTTTTTGGAGGAGGATCCTCTCGCCTTGGAGGAGTTCTCTCCCTCTGATCAGGCTTCTTCTGCTCCGGCTCTTTCTTCTTGTAGCCTTTCTCTCTTTCCTTCTTAACAAACTGGAGTAAGGTGTCGTCCTTCTTCAACAGCCGCTCTATAGCATCTTTCAAGTGCCTACAAGAGTTCGTGTCATGCCCATAATCATTATGGTACTTGCAATATAATTCAGATCGCGGGTTACGCGGAGCTTCTTTATAAGTGCTAGGGTACTTGAAATGAGGAGACCTGGCGGCTGCTTCCATGACCTCTACCAAAGATGCGTTAAGGGGCGTATATTTTATCAAACCTCTTAAGAGCTCTTTTGGGCCTTTTCCCCCCTCTGTCCTTCTCAGCTCTCGCTGCTGAGGATGACCTCCTTTCTGAGGTCTCTTGTTTGGGCTTAAGCGACTCCTCTTTAGCTCTCCTAGCTTCTTGGGCCTCTTCCAAATTAACATATTTGTCAGCTCTCTGCTGTAACTCCTCAAAATACAACGGAGGTCTTTTGTTTAATGAATCAAAGAACGGCCCTGGGGCTAAGCCCTGTATCAAATCTTGCACCTTCACATCATCAGAAGCCAGGGGCACTTGCAATGCTTCAGCGTTAAAGCGTCCAACATATTGACGCAAAGTCTCAGAGGGTTTCTGCCTTAAAGCCATGAGCGAGGAGGAGGTCTTAACATGCCTTCGTGCACTAGCAAACTGATGCAAAAACATGGACTTGAACTTATTAAATGAACTTATGCTGTTGGGGGGTAGCTGGGAAAACCACTGCTGAGCTATCTTCGACAAGGTTGTAAGGAAAACCCTGCACTTCACCCCCTCCGTATATTGATGGAGCATTGCCCCATTCTCAAACCTCATAATGTGTTCATATGGGTCTGTGGAACCATCATACTCCAACATCAACGTCTTGAAATTTGGAGGTAACTGATCCTCTCTAATGTCCCTCGAGAAAGGAGACTGGCTGTTACTGGCTTTAACATGCTTCTTAGGAGATTTCTTAGGCGAGGGAACCTTGCACTGGAGGTCTTTCAGCTGCTGTTTGAGGGAGGCAATCTCGGCGGCAACTCCCTCATCTTGGGGTTTTGTGATCCGTGCTTCGTTCTTTGCGAATTTCATTGTAAAATGAGTAATCATGACTTCATCAGCGAGTAAATTACTTTAGAGATGTCACAAATATCTACTTTCTCTATTTATTCACTGACCATTTTATGATTCAGCTTGAGGGCTCTCATACCCGTCACTTTCATGCTGACCTTCCTCCACAGGTTCTCCCTGTCAAGGAAAATAGGTGTATTTAGATCATAAACACGTATTCTTATAATCATGAGGTTCTAACCACTTCATTGGTGTCTCATTACAATCGAGATCTTACAAGATCCATTCATACTGATGCGTCCAAAAGCACACATCATGAAAAGGTCAGAACACATAGACAGATGAAGAAGGACTTTTACCTATTCAACAGCTCTCCTTCGTTCCAAACGGTCGGAATCGTCTTCCCCGGAGAAATATCGGCGTAACTCTGCAAGAAAAGGAGGGCCGGAGGTTTTCCCGTCGAACCACCTCCGAAGATTAAGTCAGTGTTCTGAGCTCTTTTTGAGAAAATGAATGTAACAGGAGAAATAGGTCTGAAGAGTTGTGTGTTTGCATGTGTTAGATTTTTCAATATATACTCGTGTTTTCTTGTGAATGAAGTTGTATAGCTATCAGCTCCTTTTTCCTTTTACTTTACACGTTCTACTGTTCTATTGGCTATAGTGTGACTGTACTTTCTGACAGTATCGCATAGGCATTAATTAAAGTGCTGCGAGTTCGTCAGGTATTCACCCGATAGAGAGCCCTGAGCGAGGGACCTTAAACAGATATCTGACTAGATTTGAATGAGGGACCTCCCAACAGGTCTCTGGGCTGAAATTCTTGGGAGAGATCTCAGCCCCCTTTACTTGATCAGTTCCTGAATATAGCATCAGAAGGAGGTTATGTATGATACTCAGGTCTCCATGAGACCTGGATATTTTTGTCACTATCATCTACTCCCCCCTACTCTGCATTTTGGAAGGTCTCCTCTTGAGAAATACAGAGTAAAAGTCTTCCCACAACTAATGCCACGGGGGACCATCTTTAACGGCCTGGTCTTCTTTTATGAGCACTTACTCGCTTTAATTTTTCAAACCAGGTCTCTGAAGTCCATTATTTTATTAAATGAGAAATTGGGGGGAAAACTCTGCAACTTTCCCAACTTTATTCAACCGTTCTCTCTCTCTCTCTTATATCAGGGTTTCACTCTTATCCTCTTTCACTTTAGTCATTTCTTCCAATTTTTTACCATACTCTCGTCATGGCGCAAACTTCTTCCCTTTCTGAAGAAAACACCACCTCCGATCAGCATGGGCCTCGGGAATCTGATATCCAGCCCCCGCCCTCTTCACCTGAAGATTCTCAGTCAAACACATCCGCTCGCGCTCAGGTTAGAAGAAAGAAGGTTGGTGCTCGCCGTTCCCGGCGAATAGCCGTTCAAATCCCTTCTAGCGCGGCTCTCCCTTCTAAACCTGATGAAGTCATTATTTTGACCAAGGGTTCACCCTCTTCTGGTCAGGAGGTTAAAGAGACAGACTCATCATTTCCTTCAGCGGGCATTTCTGCGCCCCCAATTATGGCTCCGGACGCTATATCAGGTGAATCCTCTCTAACTCCTACAAAATTAGCATTAGTGAAGTCGATGTTAAACTGTGACGAGCTATTTGACATTAGTATTCCTGAAGAGTGCGACCGCCCTCAACTTTTAGAATATCCTTCGGTAGCGTTTTGGTACCATCAAATAGAGTCAGGCTTAAGGTTTCCCCTTCCCGACTTTGTGACCCAAGTTTGTGATCTGTATGGTCTGTGGCCCAATCAACTTCACCCTTCCTTTGTCAAAATTTTGTTGACCTTCTTTATTCTGCTTCGTGGTAATGGGGGAGTTCCTACCCCTTCTCTTTTTCAAACGGTATATGATGTGAAACCCCATGGTGCCTTTTACTACGCCAGTGCTAGGCCCAAAGGTCCTGCTCAATATATTTGTGTACCCCGTACAGCGGGCTAAGAATGGAAGGATAAATACTTCGTTATCACTCCCAAGCAGGGTTATTGGCCTTTTGTTTATCCCCAATGGCAAGCACTTCATTTGAAGCAACCCCGTCCTACTGTTGCGAGTATCTCTGATATTAACCTCAAAGTGTTATCATTATTGTCTCGGAAAGCACGGCTCGAGCCCTTCCCATTCAATTCTCTGCTGTCTGATCCTAGTGTGCTTTCTTTCTTTGGGCTAGCACCTCGAGGAGATTACTCTTTCTCCATGGAGGGTGGGTTCCAACTGTCTTCTCATCTCTTCCTCTTCTATTTTTCAAGTCTTCCTAACATGCGTCTCATTCTTCACGCCCTTCTTGGTGTAGGGACAAGATGGATTCAGGATGTAAAGCTTCCTGATGACAAAGACTTTGACTTCGCTATTCTATTGGAATAACAGGCTCGTCTGGAATCCCAGGCCCATGATACCTCGCATCTCACTGCTTCTTTTCCCTCGCCTGCTGCAGCCTCCACACGGCCACAGTCCACTCTTATTACTGCTTTAGGGGCTGTCGTCAAGCCCACAGCTGTTAAGTCACTCAACCTAGGTATCTCTCTCCAGGATTCCAGCAAGAAGGTGAACAAGACTGCTCCGAATGTACCTCTCCCCTCTTCTCTCAAAGGGAAATCTCAATTGGACACCTCGACGAATCTTAAGAGGCCTTTGCTCTCTCTGCTCCCAATTGGTGCTACCAAGAAGTCTAAACATACTTCTTTACCCAGCAGCTCCCCTCCAAAGGGTACTGATTCTTCAGGTTATGCTTTTAGAGGGCAAACCTCTAGGTCACTTCGCAAGTTACCTCCTCCTGAGTTCCTTTCGTTACTAACAGCCATTCCTCTTTCGGATAAAGAGGCTGAAACTAGCCCTCCTTCTCTACATTAGCTTCAAGAGGAAAGTGCCCATGATTTGGTGCAGGTATCATCAACATTATACTTTCACTCTCATAAGTTATTCCATCTTTAAATACCATCGTGGCTTTGCTTTTACCTGTCTAATGCTTTTCTCCCTTTTTCTTAACAACGTCACAGCTGATCAGCTCTCATGGACACCTATTACAATTTCAAAATGCTGCTCAGGAGAAGGAGATGGCAAAACTCAGGGAAGCGTTGGTGGCTAGTCAAGTGCAGCTACAAGAGTTAGCCACAGTGAATGAGGACCTGCAGCATCAGAACCGTGATATCTTGGACACGAGCAGTAGGCTTTCTCTAGCCAATGATGACTTGAAAAGGAGGAATCACAAGCTTCTCATGTCCCATGAGAAGGTGTCTGTACTATCTGAAGAGAATGCATCCCTCAGCAGTGCCAACACCGAGCTTAGCAATCACCTTTTTCAAGTTAGCAAGGAACTTGAAGAGGCCATAAATCTTCTTCAAGTCTCCAACCTTTCTTACCAGTCGGGCTATACTGAAGGAGTTCACCATTGCCGCAACTACATCTTCCGTACTTCCTTGGGCCAGCAGGCGTTACAAATCCTTCATCAAGGGCTTCTAGAGTCTTTCCAAGCCTCTTCTGAATATTTACTGTCCATCCGGCAGGACATTGCATTTCTTGCAAAGAGGTGCGGCATGACGGTGTTAGCTAAAGCCCACAACTTGGGTTTTACCGAGCCCATAGATGTGGATCAGATCGTGAAGCACCTTCCTCCACCTCCCTCCTTCAAAGGTGTTTCCCCTGCTTCCTTAGGAACAGCTTGGTGGCTTCCTGTTATGCGGAAAGCATTTGAGACTCTCATCGCACCTTGTGACTTGCAGGCAGTCTTCTCTGACCCACCTGAGTCCATCTACTACTTCTTTCCAAAAGACTTCTTCCCAACTATCAAGCTGTCATGTATCTCCTGTTCTGCCTCACTTCCATGCATTTATCTTTAAGTTTTGTTACCTTAACATTCCATTTTCTTGACTAATCCATTTCCTACTTCTTTCTTTTAGATGCGCCTGCAACTGGTGGGACTCCACAGGTCCTTGGTGATGAATCCAGAGAGCTAGAAAATGCCCCCGAGGATAAGTCTGCTGATGCTGTGAGGGTTGACCCTGATGATGGCTCTACCAATTTCTTAGCTTAGTTGCTATGTAACTCATGTTTCGAACAACACTTTTATCTACTTTTGTACTAAAACAATTTCCTTTTGTACTTTGGAGTTTGAACAATTCCCCTGTTTCTATTTGCTTTACTAGCACTGCCTTCTCTGCTTAGCAGGTTAATATATTGTATCTATTTTGCTATTGTTCGTCTATATATTTCCTTCATTTTGCATTTTCATGAGGTATTATGGGTCCCCCCTAGGGGTGTAGGGTACACTCCTACTCTAGATAGTTTCATCTCGTTATTTGAAAACCATTTAGAGTAAAACATTTCACTTCATTCTACTGTGTGACGTAGTTATTATTTTGTCATAACTTCATGATTTCTTCTATCGCGTTGCAAAGATACACAAATACAGATGTAAATTAAAGAAAACAACCTCTCAGCCTTTATTCATTTACGACAAGTTCTCTTCGTGCCATTACAGGAATACTTGTCTAGCTAAGCAAGTATCCTATCAAAAAAGGTGGGAGTGAGACCTGGCACGTAGACCTCCTCCCGTTCAAAAACAAAAATTCTCCATAACATATTTCTAAGCATAGTACTTCTTCAGGTTGCTAACATTCCATGACCTTGGTTCCACATATCCTTCGTGGGTGGTAAGCTCATATGCCCCACCGGGGAGCACTTTGGTGACCACAAATGGTCCCTCCCAATTTGGTTCAAATTTTCTCACCGGATGCATCACATCAGCTCTCTTGAGCACCAGATCCCCTTCCTGAAATTTCCTGGTCTTTACCTTCGGATCATATACAGCCTTCACACGGGCCTTGTAGGCCAGAGCTCGTCGGTGCGCATCTTCACGTACCTCATCAATCAGATCTAAACTGTCAGCCCTCAGTTCTCTGTTCAGGTCCTCATCATAAGACAGGATTCTGTGTGTTGGAATCTTTATCTCCATCGGCATAACGGCCTCAGCACCGTACACCAAACAGAAAGGGGACTGCCCCGTAGCTATTTTTTGTCCGGTTCGATACGCCCATAACACCGAGCTCAGCTCCTCCACCCATTGAGATCTCTCTTTCTCTAGTCTTGCCTTTATGCCATTCACTATGGTCCTATTGGTGACCTCAACTTGCCCGCAAGTCTCTGGGTGAGCCACAGCAGCGAACTTCTGTTTGACCCCTCTAGCTTTGCACCAAGCCTGAGTTCTTTTTCCAAAGAATTGTGTCCCATTATCGGAGACCAGCACTCTGGGCAGGCCATACTGCAGCAAATGTTCTCCATATGAACTTTATGATATTCTCTTCTGTCACTGAAGACAAGGGCTCAGCTTCCACCCACTTGCTAAAGTAGTCTACTGCTACAATAATGTGGCATTTCTTCCCTGCTGCCATGGGAAGCTTACCGATGAGGTCTATACCCCATTTATCAAATGGACATTCTGCATACTGAGCTCCCAACTCCTCCGCTGGCCTATGGATCAACGGGCCGTGCATCTGGCATCTGTCACATCTTTTTACAAAAACCTCAGCATCCTTCTTCAAAGAGGGCCAATAATATCCATCTCTCAGCACTCGCAGGATCAGGTCTCTAAACCCCGTATGACATCCCGCTATTCCCTGATGTGTTTCCTTAATTATCCGCAGACCTTCTACCTGCGTTACACATCTCAGTAAAGGTTGTGATTAAGCCTTCTTAAATAAGTGTTCTCCCACCAAATAGTATTTGGTGTAAATTTTCTTTTTCTCTCTTTTTTCGCCTTCTAGCACTTCCCCCGTTCTTAGGAAATGTAAAATAGGCGTCCTCCAATCACTTCTCTCTTCTATTTCATGCACACTCTCTTCCGTGCCACTGTTTGTCATTTTTAAAAATGTTACTTTTTCAGGTACCAGCACATTCAGCGAGCTGGCCAACCTTGCGAGGCGATCTACCTGTGTGTTGAGGTCTCGAGGTATCTGCTTCACCTCTAGATCCTAAAACTGCTTACTCAGGTCTCTGATTTGCTCCACATACCTGATCATCCTTTCTTCCTTTATCTCATAATTTCCTGAGACCTGTTGGACCACTAACTGGGAATTGGAGTGAATGACAACCCTCTGAGCTCCCAACTCAGCTACCATCTCCAGACCTCTGATAAACGCTTCATATTCAGCTTCGTTGTTGGAGACTCTAAACTCAAACTTCATTGCAAAGCTAAGTTTGTCCTGATCTGGCATTACTATGACAATTCCAGCACCACAACCTTCAATTGTCACCGATCCATCTACAAAGACTTTCCATTCCGGCCACTGTGCGGGCTGAGTAGTTTCCTGGATAAAATCTGCCAGGGCTTGCGCTTTAACGGCCGTGCGTGGTTCAAACTCCACCTCATACTCCCCTACCTCAACACTCCATTTCACCATCCTTCCGGAGAGATCTGGTTTGCTCAATATCTGCTTGAAGGGGAAATTAGTTCTTACGACCACCTTGTGAGCTAGGAAGTACAATCTCATTCTCCTTGCTGCTGTCATCACAGCTAAAGCAACTCTCTCCACTTCTGAATATCTGTATTCAGCTCCTTGCAAAGCTTTACTGATGTAATAAATGGGTCTCTGTATGGCACCCTCCTCCTTTATGAGGACGGCACTCAGGGAATGATCTCCAACAGATATGTATAGGTACATGGTTTCTCCTGGGGTAGGTTTGGTCAATACGGGCAAACTTGCTAAATGAGCCTTCAACCCTTCAAATGCTTTCTGGCAGCTTTCTTTCCATTCAAATTTATTGGCCTTCTTCAACATTTTGAAGAACGGGTAGCTTCTCTATGCCGAAGTAGATATGAACCGACTAAGTGCGGTGATTCTTCCATTCAGCCGCTGCACCTTCCTCATATTGGTGGGAGCGGCCATTTCCATTACAGCTCGCACCTTATCTTGATTCACTTCAATTCCTCTAGGAGTCACCATATACCCCAAGAATTTTCCTGACCTAACCCCGAATGTACACTTCGCTGGGTTCAAGCGTAGGTCATACTTTCTTACAACTGTTAGGACCTCTTCCAGGTCTCTGGCATGATGTTCCGCTTTCACACTTTTTACTAAAATATCATCCACGTATACCTCCAGAATCTTCCCTATCTGATCCTCAAATATCGTATCCATCATCTTCTGATAAGTAGCTCCAGCATTCTTTAGGCCAAAAGGCATTCTCACATATGCAAACGTGCCACATATAGTTACGAAGGCTGTTTTGATTACATCTTCAGGGGCCAACTGTATCTGATGATACCCCTGGTAAGCATCAAGCATAGACAGCAACTCACATCCTGAAGTTGAATCAACCAACTGATCGATACAGGGCAGTGGATAGTGGTCCTTTGGACATGCCTTATTCAGGTCTCTGAAATCTATACACATTCGCCAGCTACCATTGCTTTTAGCCACCATTACTGCATTTAACAACCACTCAGAGTACTAAATTTTAACGATATGACTGGCATCTAATAGCCGTCTGATCTCTTCTCTGATTACCTTTTCTTTCTCCGGCCCGAAGGACCTCTTTTTCTGCCTTACTGGTTTCTTTCTGGGGTCTACATTCAGATAATGTAGAGCTACAGCTGGGTCTACCCCTTTCATGTCCTCTGGACTGAATGCAAACAAATCTGCATTTTTCCATAAGCATCGGACTATTGCCTCTCTTTGCTCTTCAGTCATCTGCTTTCCAATCCTCGTGGTAAAACCTGTTTTTCCAGAAACAGTTCTATCATCATCAAGTCTTCTTCTACTGGCTGCATTTTCGGCTTTAGGTCTTCATCCATGTCTTTCACCTTTGCACTCTTGTCCTGCACTGGACGCTCTACCACTGGAGCTCCCTTCGTATTTTGCTTGGCATGCTTTATAGATTTTACATAGGATTCTTTCGATACTTCCTGGTCACCTGAGACCTCACCTACCAGCCCTTCTCTGAGAGCTGGGAATTTCATTTTCATGTGGTAGGTGGAGACCACCACCTGGAAGTCATTCAGAGCAGGTCTTCCCAATATTACATTATATGCTGACGGCGTATCCACTACTAGAAATTTCACCATACGAGTATTTGAGGTCTCGCCACTACCAAGTGTTACCTAAAGGGTCACCTCTCCCTTAGGCCGTATCTCTTCCCTAGTGAAGCCGTATAAAGCCGTGTTTACTGGCTCTAAGTCAGCGTTGATCTTCATCTTCTGAAAGCAATCCCAGAAGAGCACATTCACTGCGCTTCCCGTGAGCAATGTCAGCACTAACTACCAGCGCATCATTATGAGGTGCTGCGCTCACCAGGTCTCTGGGACCAAAACTCACACATACATCTGGGTTTATTCTTTCTCCAGGAAACGAATCTACCACATCAATTTCCATGCCGATTGTCTCTGCTAACTCCTGAACCTCCTTGCTCACCTGGGCCTTTGCAGCCCTGACGTAAGCTTTACGCGCTCAACTTGAATCCCCATAGTATTAGCTTCCATTATCATGTTAATGTTTCCCCTTTTCGGGGGAGGGTTCTCTCGTCGCGGAGGTGTTCTTTCCCTCTGATCAGGCCGCTTCTGCTCCGGCTCTTTTCTCTTGTAGCCCTTTTCCCTTTCCTTTTTAACAAATTGAAGAAAGGTATCATCCTTCTTCAACAATCGCTCAATAGCATCCTTCAGGTGCCTACAAAAGTTGGTGTCATGACCATAGTCGTTATGATACTTGCAAAACAGCTCAGATCTCGGATTGCGCGGAGCTTCCTTATGTGTACTGGGGTATTTGAAGTGAGGAGATCTGGTAGCTGCTTCCATAACCTCCACTAGAGATGCATTAAGAGGTGTATATTGGTCAAACCTTTCAGGAGCTTTCCTAAGCCTTTGGCCCCCTCTATCTTTCTCAGCTCTCGCTGCTGAGGATGACCTTCTTTCTGAGGTCTCCTGCTTGGGTCTGAGAGATTCCTCTTTAGCTTTCCTAGCTTCCTGAGCCTCCTCCAGATTAACGTACTTATCTGCTCTGTGCAGCAGTTCCTCAAAATACAATGGAGGTTTCTTGTTCAATGAGTCAAAGAACAATCCTGGAGATAGACCCTGTATCAACGCTTGCACCTTCACGTCGTCAGAGGCCAGGGGTACTTGTAACGCTTCAGCGTTGAAACGTCCAACATATTGACACAAACTCTCTGAAGGTTTTTGCCTCAATGCCATGAGTGAGGAGGAGGTCTTTACATGCCTTCTGGCACTGGCAAATTGATGCAAGAACATGGACTTGAATTCGGTAAACGAGCCTATGCTGTTAGGGGGCAGCTGAGAAAACCATTGCTGGGCTATCTTCGACAGGGTTGTGAGAAAAACCCTGCATTTCACGCCCTCCGTATATTGATGGAGCATCGCTCCATTTTCAAATCTCATCACGTGCTCGTACAGATCTGTAGAGCCATCGTATTCTAACGTCAATGTCTTGAAGTTTGGAGGTAACTGATCCTCCCTAATATCCCTCGAGAAAGGAGACTGGCTATTGTCACCAGTTCTGATAGGCTTCTTAGGGGATTTCTTGGGCGAAGAGGCTTTCTTCTGAAGGTCTTTTAATTGCTGTTTGAGGGCTGCGATTTCAACGGCAGCTCCCTCATCTTGAGATCGCGCGATTTGTGCATCATCCTCTGCAAATTTCATTGCAATAATAAGTAATCATAACTTCATTAGTGAATAAATCACTTTAGGAACGTAATCAATATCTGATTTCTCCGTTCAACTACTAACCATTTTCTGATTCAGTTTGAGGGCTCTCATACCCATCACTTTCATATTGACCTTCCTCCGCAGGTCAACCTGCCAAGGAAAAAAGAGGATATTCAGATCATGAACGTTTACTTTTTCATTAATGCGATTTAAACCATTTCATTGGTATCTCATCACTGCCAAGATCTCGTGAGGTTCATCAGTACCTTCTTGGCTTTGCCTTTTGCTGTGCTGCTTAGCTTTTTGCTTTGGCTTTCCAGCGGGGCCAAAGCTTTGGACACCACTTGTTTCACCATGGCACTAAGCTGATCCATGGATACAACATAAGTGACATTCTGCTGCACGGGCATTTGAGGTTAATCTCTCGTAATTTCTGAGCCTTTACGGCCTCCTCCCTCCTTCTGAGGGCTGGTCGATTTGGAAGCCCCTTTCTTCTGAGGCGTAGTTATCTTCGGTGGGGCCTCTTTCAGCACATTTTGGTTTTCGTCCTCAGTACGCTCTTCTGAGGAGCTATCATCACGCACCACTCCTTCAGGTGGGGATTCTCGGTCTCTAACCGATATATTCTCCATGCTCAGATCTGCATTTCAAAATTTTCAGCTGTCAGTCACAGGACAGCACCGAGACAACCATCAGGTCTCAAAAAAACCATTATCAGGTCTATGCTACCCTTCTCCAGGGACCATTATCAGGTCTCGAGGGGCCGTTCCAAGGAATTCAAGGGATATGTTGCATCATACCTCCTATACCCGTATACACTCATACCCAAGCTTCGCTGGGTTTGTGTGAGACTTACTCTGAAGTCTTCACGTTTCTACCCATTCTGGCCCCCCACGCCGTGTGGATTTGTGGGATTTACTTCTCGGTATTATATATTTTTGAATCGTTCTTCCACATAACAGAAAATTCTACTTGTCTTTTACCCCATTAGCGGCTTTAGACTATAATATGAAACGAGGATTTTCACGAAAACACAGAAAATAAACAAGTTCAGGACATTACAGCAAGGTTCCTAAGAAGGTTTAAAATATGGCGATTCTTAAACCACTCAACTCATTTATTTTTAAACATGACAAAAGCTTCTATAAATAAAAACACAAATCTCTAGAAATACTCAGACCCATCTTTTCGGTACTTCTCTTTCCAAGTTTAAACTCAAACTCAACATCGTTGAGAGGACACATGAAAAGAGTTTTAGAACAAAATTTCGAAACAAAATTTCGTTCCCACAGACGGCGCCAAATGATGCGTCCAAAAGCACACATCATGAAAAGGTCAGAACACATAGACAGATGAAGAAGGACTTTTACCTGTTCAACAGCTCTCCTTCGTTCCAAACGGTCGGAATCGTCTTCCCCGGAGAAATCTCGGCGTAACTCTGCAAGAAAAGGAGGGCCGGGGGTTTTCCCGGCGAACCACCTCCGAAGATTAAGTCAGTGTTCTGAGCTCTTTTTGAGAAAATAAATGTAACAGGAGAAATAGGTCTGAAGAGTTGTGTGTTTGTGTGTGTTAGATTTTTCAATATATACTCGTGTTTTCTTGTGAATGAAGTTGTATAGCTATCAGCTCCTCTTTCCTTTTACTTTACACATTCTACTGTTCTATTGGCTATAGTGTGACTGTACTTTCTGACAGTACCGCATAGGCATTAATTAAAGTGCTGTGAGTTCGTCAGGTATTCGCCCGATAGAGAGCCCTGAGCGAGGGACCTTAAACAGATATCTGACTAGATTTGAATGAGGGACCTCCCAACAGGTCTCTGGGCTGAAATCCTTGGGAGAGATCTCATCCCCCTTTACTTGATCAGTTCCTAAATATAGCATCAGAAGGAGGTTATGTATGATACTCAGGTCTCCATGAGACCTGGATATTTTTGTCACTATCACATACCTTCTTGGCTTTACCCCTTGATGTGCTGCCAAACTTCTTAGTTTGATTCTCCAGTGGAGCCAGGGCATGGGATACAACTTGCTTTACCATAGCATTGAGCTGATCCATGGATACTGCATAGGTAACACCCTGCTGTGCGGGCATCTGAGGTTCATCTCTCATAACCTCCGAACCTCTGCGACCTCCTGCTTTCTGAGGGCTAGTCGACTTGGAGGCCCCCTCCTTTTGAGGCGTAGTTATCTTTGGTGGAGCTTCCTTCAGCACATTTTGATTTTCCTCCTCAGTACGTTCCTCCGAAGAGCTGTCATCGCGCACCACTCCTTCAGGTGGGGACTTCCAGTCTCGGACCGACATATCTTCCATGACTGAATCTGTATTTCAAGATTTTCAACTTATCAGCTAAAAGACAGCATTAGGACCATCATCAGGTCTCAGAAGGACCATTATCAGGTATATACTCCCCTTTTCAAAGGACCATCATCAGGTATACACTACCCTTTTCAAAGGACCATCATTAGGTATACACTACCCTTTTCAAAGGACCATCATCAGGTCTACACTACCCTTTTCAAAGGACCATCATCAGGTCTCAAAAGGTAAAATTCAAGGAATTCGAGGAATATGATGCATCATATCCCCCTTCCCTACGCGCTCGTTCCCCATCTCCGTGGGGACTACGTAAGACTTACTCTGAAGTCTTTATGTTTTTGCCAATTCTGGCTCCTCGGTTCATGAGGATTTCCGAATTTTACTTCTCGGAATCATCTATCTTTAACCACTCTTCCGCCTAACAGGGGATTCTATTTATCTTTTACTCCTCCAACGGCTCTATACCGTACCATAAAATGTAGAATTTCACGAAAATACCAGAAATAAGCAAGTTTAAGAGACTACACCAAGATTCGCAAAGAGGTTTGAAATACGGGAATGTCCAAAATCGCTCAAACCATTTCTTGATAAATAGTAGAAGTTTTTGAAAATAGAAGCGTAAATCGACTAAAATGCTCAGACCCAGTTTCTTAATACTTTTCTTTTTCTCTCAAGCTTAAGCTCAAAACTCGACGTCGTTGAAAAAAGGACACAGGAAAAAGAGTTTGGAATGAAATTCTAAAGCAAAATTCCGTTCTCACAGACGGTGCCAGATGATGTGGCTAGAAAAGCACACCATATAAAATCAGAACAAATAAATGACCAAAAACCAGTACTCACCTATACCACAGTTCTTCTCCGCTACAAGTGGCGAGAATCGTCCTCCGTGGAAGAATCCGAGCGCGGCTCTGCAAGAAAAGGAGGGCCGGGAAGGTTTCCCGGTGAACCACCTCCGAAGATTAAGTTAGCATTTTGGGTTTTTCTCTCTGAGCAAGTTTTATGGAACAGAGAGTAAGATTTAGAGTAATGAGTGTGTGTCGTGTTTCTTTTAATATATATATATACCCGTGAGTTTTCTTGAGGGTGAAGTTGTACTACTGCCAACACCCCTTTTTCCTTGATCTTTACACGTTCTATCATCTTATTGGCTATGGCATCATCGTACTCTCTGACGGTACCGGATGAACATTAATTAAAGTGTCCCTGTCCGTCAGGTGTTCAACTAGGAGAGAGCCCTGACTAAGAGCTCTTCGTGCAGATCTCTGGCGAGGCCTTGACAAGAGACCTGCTGACTGTTCTCTGAGAGTAAGTTTCCACGAGAGACCTCATTGCAACCATTTAGAGTGCTCAGATCAGGTGTTCAGGTCGCGTGCTCAGGTCTTCCTGGAGATCTAGATATTTTTGTCACTATCACAAGGATAATTAAATCTCAAAATACTCAAAACAATTTAAACAATCAAGAGACTCAAAGCTGATTTTAATAGCCTAACGGCTTCTTTCTCATATCATCAGAATGATGGCCTCTTCTGAGGACTTATACCAAAATAAGGGATAAATATTCACAAAGGAAAAACTTCCCTTAAATTCTATGCATCGAGTCATATAATTTACATCACTGCAAAAAAGATAAAAGGAGTTCAACTCTCAACAGAAAATAAAGATTGTTTGAAACTTCCACAACTTTCTCGAACTACACCGTAAGCGTGAGAACCATCATCGCTCGGGTCATCATCACCTCTCTGCTTCTCCTCGGGGTCATTCTCCTCTGAGTCCTCCTCGGGATCCGCTTCTGGATCCTCTTCTGGATCCTTCTCCTCACTGCCCTGACCCTCTGCTGCCAGCGCCTCTAAGAAGTCGCCGTAGGTATGTCCTGGATGTCACAGCCCGAAATCCGGTATGTAGGAACGACCAGACTCCATTGGAGTATGAAGGTGAAACCATCAAATAACTTGACTCAACAAGTAATCATACTAAGGAATAAAGGTTTATCAACAAGGAATGTCAACCCTATTAACATACTTTTGGATGGCTCAACAAAATAAACGAGCACATAAAATTTTATCATTTTCACATGACAAACTATTCTTTTGAAAACCAAGTCAAGCAGACATCAACAAAGAATAGATAATTGGTTTAAGTAAACGACTCGTTATTTCAACACAACATCAGAGGTTATCAAAAAGACATGTCAAATGAGATTATCTTGCAACGGAGACATCAACTTGCTCTCTACAACTACATGTATGAAGACATGCAATTGCCGACTCAAACTTTCAACTCAACAAAGACACACCACCAAGAATCATCCTCACCATCCTCATCCATAGCTAACCTGCACGTTTAGAAATACATGCAGGGCTGAGTACTTCGTACTGAGTGAACACATGCCAAAAATACTTTTAAAACATTGCTCTTTAGAGCTATATAGTTGAACTTGCCTTGCCACTGCATCACAAGTGTTAGCTTATTTAAAAACATTTTACTTGTATATGCACAAATCATTTTATTTTTCTTTAAACGACAGCGCTGTCAAAACATATATATATATATACTTAGGTATGAATCATCTACCACAATAACTCTGTGCTGAGAAGTAGGCCTCCTTCTCAAACACTGTGACCGGCTTAGCCAAAGTAAAGCTCACAGTAATCTTAATAACTCAATACCACGCGTGGGTCCCTGTTATCCATAGGATAATAAACTCATGTAGATGAATTAAGCACACCAAAACTCAAATAGATGGCAAGTCAATTAATTTTAAAAGCTCACATAATATTACTCAATAAGTAATAACATTCATCGTTAAGTTTTAGTTTAGAAAAGCCCACCTGGCTTCTGGTATATTGAGTCGAGGTAGCTACTTTACGCTTTTGACTACTTCTTAGTCCCGCTCGGCCCTTCATTAATAATCATCGAATAAGATCGAGTTTATCGACTCGAAAATCATTTAATAGACCTAGGGCTCGACTGAAAGACTTCTACTTGACTTGTATTTCTCTTATCTTATTTAATCTTTTCAACATTGATATCTTTATCGATTTCTCATTCTCGTATCATCGTCTTTTTACTCGGTTTCTAGAAAATAATATTTTAATCTTCACGCAAAATGAAAAGTAACTATTCATCTCGTGTTGTACTTCTTAATCACTCGAGTTATATGAACTCAGAAAATCATAACATCAATTCTCAATATCATCACAAATCATTCATAACATAGTCGAGCATTCACATCATATGTCACAGCCCAAAATCCCGAGGGACGGCAGAAGCTGGGGTGCGACTGGGGTTGGATTAAAGAAGCGGGGAGAGAAGGGGACTAACTGAACTAAACATACATAGGAGACATCATAAATTCTATGAACATGACTTTATTTACAAAAAGAAGAGTTAATCTCGAGGATTACTCGACGAAGTTCCCAAAAAGGTAAACTAGGTTATATTACAGAACTTATACCACAGTGTTTTACTAATATACATAACATAATAAGTTTAGAGTTAATTCAGCGGAAATGTAATTCATACTAACTAAAGTCTTCCTAAGACAACTTAATTCAAGCCTCGCCGCTTCCATCGCTTCAACCTGCACATTTAGAAAACATATGCAGGGCTAAGTACAAAAGTACTTAGTGGGCACGCTGCCGAAAACATATTCATAAGTATAAATAATCAGGCATTTCATAATCGTAGCACATCGGGGTTTTATTGAAAATGGGCCATTGTCTACTAAACATTTTCTGACTCATTTATATAAATTAGCTTGTACAAGCATTTTTCTGGTATGTTACGTTCAAATCTTGACCAATTTCTCATTCACCGTGGCTGGTTACCCCTCAACAGGATACCACATACACCACAGGTTACAAAGTGCACTAACTCTGGAAAGCGCTTAATAGCTAACTCAGAGCCGATCGTTAGTTAACTAATAAATCTGGAAAACACGAATGTCAACTCAGATAGGTACAAGAGAACTTACATAAAATATTTAAACAGTTTATGCCATGATTATCACTTTGAAAACACGATTATCAAAGCGATAAAGAAAAGGGTTTTCGAGCATTGCTTGTTTTATTTCATATATAAAAGCCCACCTTAGCGTTTACAGAACTAAGTACGAGCTTCCGTTCTCCTGATCTTTCGTCCTTTCCTTATTGCTGGCTTCCTCCTTCATCGTAAAATAATAACACTTCAAAATCGATCGTAAAAGACAATCGAATATGAAAATTCGAATTAGGTTTTAGTCGTGTCATTTCTTTAGGCATTTGCACGCTACTAGTTTCATTTTAATTAAGCGGGAACGAGACTTAAACAAATCTCGTTTAGAACTTGAAAGGTCTCATACTCGACTCTTAGGTCAGTAGAGAGGATAGTCATTAACTTATTACGGCTTAAAAGATCGAAAGAACTAAGTTGCGAAGAAAACAACTTAGGAAAACAACTTCTGAAATTTCACTGCGCAAGGCAGTAGTTCTGGGGACTGCCCAGAACAGAGGAATTGGAAACAGGGAATGAGCCCTGTACCATTAGAAAGCTTGGGAAGTCTAGTTTACGCTCCAATTTACGGATCTCAAATCCGATAAACGAGCTAAGAGATATTACAGTTTCCGGGAAGGGTCGCAAAACTGCCGCGGCTAACCCTAGTTGCTCGATAGAATTGACGTATAACTTCTTAAGTTCGTTCTAAGTTCTTGTACTCGATTTCTCACGAAACTTGACTCTCAAGGCAGTCAACACGTACTCCCGTATGTGAAGAACTCCTTCTCAAAACTCGTTTAAAACCACGATGACCAAACCTCGTCGTTTTCAACTACCATTTACTATACAAAAATTAAGTTAACAAATTCTCGTGTCTAGTTCTCGACTATAACTACAATTCATATTATAATAACTCGAAAGCTCACGTTGTCAACTACAAAGTCGTTCCCTAGTCCATTATAAACATTATTATAAAGTTAGAATATTTACTCGACTTCTCAGTTATTAATTACGTCCACTTGTTCGTCTCTTACGAGATTTCTTAAGTTATCGGAATTCGTTCAAATTCTATGACGTCAATCAACATCTAACGAGATTCATTAATATATACATCATCACTTCATATCATTACTTAAACTCAACTTAAATCGACTTCTTTGCCTCTTACAATGTCATTAACATTTTTTGAAAATTCCAATTAAATTCATAACCTCAACTAATATCATTAGAAACATAAATTCATCAACATATCATCAACTAGATCAACTACATGAAAACTCCCCAATTCCACATAATTTTCGGTAATCACATATAATTAAAGAGGGTGATTTTATTCATCAATTAACATCATTAATCCCTTAATCATACTACTATATCATCAATTAAACAATTACAAGTCTAACTACACATTAAATTGAAAATCCCCATTTCAAACCCTAGCTCAAAAATCGGTCCTTATCAAATACTTAGGGGTTTCGATTTCTTTTTGTTCTAATCACTAATTGAACACCTCCTAAGCATAATTATACCATCAATTGAAGAATCAATTTATCCTACACCAAAGCCCTAAAAATCGGTATTGATTAGGTTTTAGTGTTCTTGGTTTTCTTACAATTTTAATCATAAATCCATGTCTAACCCATCTAGTTATACTAATTAGAGATCAAAACATCTAATTCCCATCAACCATAAATTTCGATCCACATGAAAAATAAAAAGAAATGGATTTGGAATGGATAGAAGTGAAGAGGAGACTATTACCTTGAAGATTACTAAAAGAAGTTGGATGATTCAATGGTTGGATGAAGAATTTGAGTGAAAATCTTGTCAAGAACTTGAAGCTTCCAACAATGGTGATGGAAGAACAAAGAAAGAGAGGAGATGTGTGTGTGTTCGGTTTTGGGGGGGGGGGGGGTTGGGAGGAAGGAGATGACTTAATTGTTATATCATGATATGTAATAACTTAATAGGTGTAAAGTAGAATAAATATCTATATGGTGAGTCATTAGGATAAAAACTATAAAGAAATGAAATATCATGTATAAGAGAGTGATGAAGTCGGTCAAGAGGGAGAGAAAAAGAGAAATTACGCACTTTTCCGGAGCGATACGACGTTACGGAAATCGAGCGACGAAAAACGTAGCTCGGCACAAAATCGTCAAATTCTGATTCGACCAAAAATTCTAACGTATTAAACTTAATCGGAAAATAATATTTAAAAACTTAATTCCGACAAAAACTCGGGATGACACAGTCCGAGTTTCGTCCGAAAAATCATAAAAATGAACTTTCTCGGGCGAGTTCGTGTCGCGATTTCGTGAATGTAAAAATCAGACGGTTTTTCGTTCTGAGTTCAAGAACTAAAAATTTTTCGTATGCGATAACCCTAAATACAGTAGTCATCTAACTGACTTCTGTAATTTATTTTCGGAAACGAATTTCTCCGTTAGCTTTAGAATTCAAAATCGTAAGCTTAGGCGTGCAAAGCCATTTTTATTATTAAATTTAAAATTTTAAGACTGTACGGAATTTCTGGGGTATTACATCCTACCCCCCTTGCGAAAAATTTCGTCCCGAAATTTGCTTATCCCCATTAAACAGCTTGGAGTACTTCATACTCAACTCTTTTCCGAATTCCCACATGGCTTCCTCTTGCCTGTGATGATCTTATAACGTTATTACTAATCGTCTCGACTTGCTCCTTAACTTTTGCGCTTTTCGCTCCAAGATCGTTTTCGATCTTTCCTAATAACTTAAGTCGATTTCAAGATCAACGTCTTGCTGACCAACTACGTGTATAGAATCGAACGTACATACTTCTTCTCAAAATAAGATATACATAAAATAAGTATTTCATAAATTTGGCGATAAAGCCATAACTATTCGCATTGAAAGCTATCTTTTCCAAGTTATTTGCTAATTATATAAATCTTTGTCGAAGTCTGAACTTGACACGAAACTAAGGTTTCTCATTAACGGAGAAAATCTTAAGGAGCTTTTATTTTCCTTCTCGATTATTAAGTTCGAATTATCGTAATTACTTAAGACTTTCGTCTTTATTAAACTCGTGTTTTTTGACTCGAATCTATCGAATGATCTCGATCATTTCACTGACCGTATCTGGTCCTAAATTCTTGCTTTCTCCTACCTTATAATAATAAGGCAACTATGTAATCTTCTCCTTCTACAAGGTCTCGTAAGTCGTAATACCTATCATAGCTTAATAATTATTGTTGTAACAATTCAGTTGTTGGCTATGTGTTCTTCAATTTGCTCTTCGGCTAATCTTATCGTTCTTAGCATATCAACGAGTATCTAAATTGTTTCCTCGGACTGTCCCTCGAACTGGAGGTGAGAAACGGTACTAAAGTTAAGTTTGTCGTCTAACTTTTCTGCCTTGTGACCTACAGACATCCCGTCGTCGTAAAATCGTAACCATATTCTTCCATTTCCATTCCGGAATACCTTAACGGTTAGCACAACTCGTATAGTTGTCAGTGAAAGGCTTTCGCTTTCTTATAAGCTAAACATCTTTCTACCAAATTAGGCAACGTCTTGTTTCACTCTATTCCACTAGAAATCCTTTCTTAAATCTTAACTTCGTCGTCATCAGAAATATTAAGTCTACTCTTTAATTTCTATCATAACACTCATTGCTTCAAAGTCGCTGTCTGGTTTATCCATTCTTATCCTTAGTCGAAGCTTATCCATTGACTCGTCCTTTCTCTAGATACTTATAATCTTTCTCGCATTTTGGTATAGCCACTCGTGTTGCTATTTGCCCTGCGATCGATGCTGATGCATCATGCATTTTTCTATACCCATCTTCTCGAATCCTTGTATAAGCGTTTCTTCTCTGACGTCGAGATACCTAAACTTAGTTGGAGTCTTACGACTCAACGTATCTATTCTTACCCTTAGCTTTACCTAGATGGTAATTATTTTCACAATCTTAATATCTTACTAGTTCGAGCCATCTCCTTTGTCTTATGTTAATTCCTTTGCTAGAATACACACTCCAATTTTTTTTTTTATGATCTGTGAAGATCTCATCCCTTACACCATATAGATGGTGTGTCCAAATTTCATTGCATATACTACGGCTGGATACTCAATTTCCTGAGGTTAATGTGTCGTGAAGCGTAAGCTATCACTCTCTCATCTTGCATTTATACCATCCTAACCTGTTCTTCGTAGCATTGGTATCTACCCCGTCTTCCTTGTCGTTTCTGGGAGGGCTAAATCTGGGGTGATGATCAACTTTTCCTTGAACGTCTGCGTACGTATCTCACACTTGTCTGTACATCTATACTTCTTTTCCTTCTATGTAGTTGTGTCATAAGTCTTAGTAATCATAGAAAATTCCTTAATGGAAACCTCTATTATAACTGTCCAACCTAGGAAACTTCTTATATCGTTCAGACTGGTAGACCATTTCCATTAAAGTACTGCCTCCTCCTTGGCAGGATTTATCTTAACGCCTTCTGTTGACACTATATATCCATGAAACTTCACTTTCTTCAATCGAACTTGCTCTTACCGAACTTGGCATATAGTTTCTCGACTCTAGGCGTTTCTAGTACTATTCGCAAGTGTTCTTCATGCTCCTCTTCATTCTTGGGGTAACCGAAATTATCGTCGATGAATACTAAAACAAATTTTTCTAAGTCTAGGTGTAAAATTCTATTCATGTGGTTCATGAATACTATGGAGCACTAGCCAACTAAACGGCATAACTTAAACATTCGTAATGGTCATATCTGGTTTGGAAGATAATTTTGGGTATCTCACCAGTTTACTCCTTTAACTAGTGTTATTTAGTCATTAAGTCTATCCTCACAATTGCACTTGTTTCTTTTTAAGCTTATCAGGGGTTTTCTATTCTCATAAAAGAATACTTATCCTTAAGGATTATCTTTATTTAACTTTTGATAGCCTATATACATTCTCGCAGAATCATCCTTCTTCGATGATGAACATTTAAAATGTTTTCCATAGTGAAAACGTTTGTCTAAAGAAATCGTCATCTAACAATTCTTACAGTTGGATCTTAAGCTCCTCTAACTCCTTCGATACCATTCTACATAAGGCCTTTGATTTGGGAGCTGCTCGTAGTTCTAAGTCGATCGTGAAACCTACACGACAATCTGGTGATAAACCAGATAATATTTCTGAAAAGACATTTTCATTTTCGTCCTAACCCTCATTTTTTTTTTGAATGGTCTTCTTGGCTCCTGGATCTCCAACTAGGTATACGAGATAAGTTGTCATATCTTTCTTCTTTACCAACATCTTGGCTTGTAGGGCGGATATTTTTTTGATATCCTCCTGCCCATTGATATTTCATATAATTCTGTAGATTCTCTACTCGTGGTTTTTAAAAGAGATTTTTCTCTCGTTGTTGAGAATCGTGGTAATTCTCAAACAACTAATCTATTCCTAAAATTATATATATATAGTACATTTTATTACTTCCCAATCGATTGCTATGTTCTAACAGAAAGACCCTAAATTAAATTCTATGCTCGACGAAACTAAGGGAATAACACTATGAGATTATCGTCACTCCCTGAAGCGTAATTGTTCCTATTTCACAATTAGAGCGTCCTAGTTCTACTCCTAAAGGTTAATAGGTACTAATTATAACCGAATATAAGGCTCTAAAATGAAGCAAAATTTATGGTAGGGTAATTTATAAGGTTCGTCCAATACCTGCCAGATCTCTCTTTCCTTCATTAAGCCTCTCCTGCCTAATCATGTATGCGCTTGTATTCTGTTGTGATTGCATCAGCTGTGGCTGTGACTGGACCTAAGCTGTATTTAGTGGTTGAGGCTGACCGTACTGAATTGGTACCATCATTTGCAACAGCGTTGGGCAATCCTTACTTATATGCCCCAGCATCATACATTTAAAACATCTATCCGTGTTTGCTAGACACACACCCTCATGCTCCTTACCACATCTAGGACATGCAGAAACTTCCTGTTTTTGTTCTGCCGCTTGCCTCAGTTCTGGGCAATTCCTCTTAACGTGTCCCTTATGCAAACAGTTGAAACAAACACCAGTTTTTGCTAGACAAACACCTGGGTGTTCCTTACCACATCTAGGGCAAGCTGGAGAAGGGACCTTTTCTTGAATACTTTTCGGAGTTGGGAGTTGACCGTGCTGGTTGATTTCATTTGCCGTCAGTAGTTCCGGGCAAGTTCTCCTCGTATGTCCCTTATGTCCACAATTGAAACAGTTGCCAGTGCCTATCTGACACACACCAGGGTGCGTTTTATTGCATTTGGGGCAAACAGGAATGTTAACCCTCACTGGGTGATTTCCTTCCTGATTTCTGTATCTTTGCTGCCCTTGCAGCTGTCCTTGTAGATTGTTTCTCTTGCCCTGACCGGATTGTTCATTTCTCTGTGGATTATTCCTCTGCCCTGCTTTCTTTCCATAGTTACTTCCTTTTCCTGGCTGGTGAAAACCCTGCCGAGCCCTATTCTGTTTCCCTTGCTTGCAGTGGCACTGGTAACAGTCACTACTACCCCCTTCCCATTTCCTTTTTCCCTTATAGTTGATATTATTGTTGGGACGGTTTTGGGTTGAAGTCTTGTTTGGTGCTGGTGTGGATTTTACCATCTTTCCTTTATTAGGCATTAATACCTCAATTTCGCGGACTCGTCCTAGTAGTTCTGCATAACTCAATCCCTCCTGTCTGGCTACTGCTATTCCCAGTTCATACTTAAGTTTTCCCTGAAGCTTCCTGGCTACTTCCTCCTTAGTCTCGACTTGATCGGATACATACTTTTCATAATATACCTTCTTAAAACCATTCCAGGTGGTTAGAGCCGCTTGTTCTACTGGCATAATTCTCTGTCTAGTCTTCCACTAATATTTAGCTGGTCCGGTTAGTTGATACCCAGCACATGCTAGATGCTTCTCATCACTAAGTCTAATCGGCTCAAAAATTCTCTCCATGGAACGTATCCATTGCTCGGCCTCACTCGGATTACCAGATCCATCAACATATGGTGGTTTACTTCCGAAGAATAAATCCTCAATGCTATGACGTTGCGGAGATAGGGAAAGTGAAAAGGTTACTGGGTGTTTTTGCCTTTCCTCTCTTATACGTTGTTCTTGACCTCTATCAGACTCTCTAGGACTATCAGGTCCTCTTCGATCGTTAACAGCTCCCAGCGACATTTTTTTAAAACTACAAGATACAAAAATTTTCTCATTAGTACTTGCTTTTAAGCCTTAATTTTCTCACTAACCCTTTTCTTTTCCCACTTAATACTTTCACGTAAACGAGAATAACAATTTAACTTCGACTCTATTTCTTTCAACTTTTAACCTCCAAGGTTAAATTAAACACTCGTTACACGAGTTCATTTGGCATTCTGGTTTAGTTATACGATTCATAAGAAACTTTCTTGTGACTAAAACCCTCTCATGGGTCATGTATATTATATATACATCAAAACAATATGTTAGTTTTGCCTTTAACAAGGACTTATACAAAACTAGACTACAACGAGTCTAAGCTAGGCTAACTGCCTACGTGTACAGGATGCACTAACATATCGCATTGCTGTACTACTGGAAGTACCAGAACGGAAACGTCTCATAAAATTTCGTATCTGTTGGAGTACTACAAAACTATCTAGTTACTGATCCAACTATGTACATAACAAAAGGCTACTATACAACTATGCGTCCCTGACGCCTTGCTCAACAAACTACGGTCAAGTCACCACTGCTCTCTATGGCCTAATCCTCCTCGGGGTCCTTGTTCGGGTCCTCGTCCTTTGACTCTGAACCGAAAGCAAACTGGAGTGCCTCGTCAGCCCTCAAAGTAGTGTCGTCTGTAAGTGTAAGTGGTGGCGGTGCAGGCTTATCTGAAACTGTCGTCTCAGTATCCGAAACCAGGTAGCCCTAGCAGGTCACTAACGCCCGCTTCTTCGGAGGCAGCAGGTGGTCAGGAAGGGAACTCGTCTCGTACTCCTCCCTGGAATGGACCTTGGATGGTCCTGCCTCAAACTCAGCCTGAACTCTGGCCAACTCCGTGCAAATCTCATCAAGGGATCTATATGAAAATGGTAACTGTAATAGGGCGGTAAGCTCTACGTCCGTGTCTAAGTACTCTGATCCTATCTCGAATGGTCCCTGAACTCTCGCAGAAGGCTCGGGTAGGATAGGAGCAGGTAGGATAGGAGCAGGTAGGATAGGAGCAGGTAACCCTAATCCATCAACTGTCTCTGCAACTAACTCCCCTGTGCCCTCACTGGGTACCATCACTGAAGGAATCTCCAACTGTGCAATCATCTCTAGACCTATCTTGTCATGCTCTAACCCTGAATCTGCTGGGAAATGAGTGTAGGGAGGATGCGCCTGAACAGGATATGCTGCTATGTGTCTGCTCTGAAAGAAACACATGTGTATCTCTAAAGCAAATCCCTTGTAATCCCCTGTCGGCTTTATATCGTCGCCAAACATCCCAAGATAGTACCATGCCGTACCGTGTGCCCAACCACGCCATTCCTCTGGTAGTCGTCTAACCATGTCAAGTATAGCCTGACCCTCTGTAATAGAACGCTGGACTGGATGATAAACTAACGAAAAGTAACTAATCCTCTGTCCTACGTCGTGTCTCGGGGTTGCCTCATAATCTCTATACCTATCCAATAATCGATCTGCCCAAGTACGCTGTGGCGGGGACTGACTCTCCGAAGCCGTGTCACTACTGGAAACCATCCTACAAAGTTTTTTAAGAAACACGGATCAGTAACGGTAAGATGATATCTTATCTTATGGAAAATCTTAAATTACAAAATGAATATTTCTTATTCAATTGTAATATCACCACACTTAATCTAACAAACTTATCTTAAATATCTAGCAATTTTACAGAAAATTGCTCTTGTATTCACAATATATAGAAATAAAATTTCAAGATTTTATTCCCATTCCTTATCTCATTCTTTTAATTTCTTACTTTAATTCCCTATTTCTTTCTCAAAGAAAATTTTTCATCGATTCTCATTCATTAAAACAAGGCACGTCTACTTTGTTCACGTTACTTATGCCAAAGTAACATTTATTTACAAAAGACTTTGTCGTTTACAACTCTTAATACTCATACGTGTCGTATTCTTCGCTCAAGAACGAAGTATAAAAATATAAATTCCAAAAGAGAAATGGAATATATCCTAAGAATAACTTTTTAGAACATAAGTTCTAGTCGTCGTCGCTAGAATCGAGCGATCGTTGGAAATTTAATCAAGCTTCGTGCTTGACTCCTAATAGTAAAAACAATTCTCTTCGCAAGGTTCGAACAAGGCGAACTCTACTGAAAAAAAATGAATCGAAAAGAAACGGAACGACGTCGTTACATGCTACTTATACGTAAGTAACATTCGTCTCCTTAAACCACTTATACCATACTAAAAAGGTTTTGCTAGCGGGGCATAAGACCCATATTACTGAGTTTCTTATTATGTGGGTTGATCAAGTCCACATAACAGTCTCTAAATCACATGGAACTTCTGTCTCGTTCTATCGTTCACTTCATACAGAATTTACTTTCCTAAATCGAGTAGCAATTCCCGAATTGCGTACACAACCACTTCTAAAAGAAACTTTCGAAAACTTTCCAATTTAGCTCGGAATACTCAATCTTCTCGAGGAAGATACAAATTTTAAGCTAATCGAATACTTGAACGGCTTCTAATAAGTAAAACAAAGTCATCTCTAAGAGACTTTGTTCATGCCCCTTACAACTAACGTAACATTCGGCTCTTCCGTTTATTTCAATTTATCCTCCTTGTTTCAACCTTTTCTCGAATAATTTGGAGTCACGTTTTTCTCACACGTCTATTTGTTTCTTTCATTCACTTCGTACATATTTACCTTATTTTATCAATATTTATTTCATTTCCCTCGAAGGAAATTCTTATCGGTTTTAAAACAAAGATCGACTTTGCCGAGTCTTTATTCATGTCACTTTACGCACGTGACATCCATCAATAGAAGTCCTTCTCATGTTGTGGATCTCCTTTCGAAATCATTTGAAATAGCATTTCTTAAAAACGTCTAAGTTCTCGGAGAATCGGAAAGATCTTAAGTTTTTCGTCTACATTCTTAATACCCCGGGAAAATCCCTAGATTCCTTCTAGGTTCTCATGCCATGATAAAATAATAGAAATTATCGTGCAAATAATTTCACGTAAGATAGTACTTGTATTATCACATAATCACATAAACAAATCATAATATATTTTATTATACTTTCATAATTGAAGGGTATCTTGGCACCATTATCACTTTTCACTCAATGAATACTTATTCAAATTTCTTATTTAAAAGAAATTACATCATTAAAATTCTTTTCCTCGTTGAGTCAACGTAGCGGGAGGTTGAGTTGTCGTCTACATTCTAAATTCTAATGTTATAACTTAACTCTAAACTTTACTTGAGAAAAGACTCTGATCTGGAGTATATACAAATTACTCTATCTTACGACTAGAAAGAAGACTCGATATAGAGTACGAACGAATACTCTATACTACTACTCGAAGGAAGACTCGTATCCAGAGCAGAAACGATGGCTCTGATACCACTCTGTCACAACCCCAAATCCCGAGGGACAGCAGAAGCCGGGGTGCGACTGGGGTTGGATTAAAGAAGCAGGGAAGAAGGGGACTAACTGAACTAAACATACATAGGAGACATAATACATTCTATGAACATGACTTTATTTACAAAAAGAAGAGTTAATCACAAGGATTACTCGACGAAGTTCCCAAAAAGGTAAACTAGGTTATATTACAGAACTTATACCACAGTATTTTACTAATATACATAACATCATAAGTTTAGAATTTTTTTTTTTTTTTTTTCAGTGGAAATGTAATTCATACTAACTAAAGTCTTCCTAAGACAACTTAATTCAAGCCTCGCCACTTCCATCGCTTCAACCTGCACATTTAGAAAACATATGCAGGGCTAAGTAAAAAAGTACTTAGTGGGCACGCTGCCGAAAACATATTCATAAGTATAAATAATCAGGCATTTCATAATCGTAGCACATCGGGGTTTTATTGAAAATGGGCCCGTATCCACTAAACATTTTCTGACTCATTTATATAAATTAGCTTGTACAAGCATTTTTCTGGTATGTTACGTTCAAATCTTGACCAATTTCTCATTCACCGTGGCTGGTTACCCCTCAACAGGATACCACATACACCACAGGTTACAAAGTGCACTAACTCTGGAAAGCGCTTAATAGCTAACTCAGAGCCGATCGTTAGTTAACTAATAAATCTGGAAAACACGAATGTTAACTCAGATAGGTACAAGAGAACTCACATAAAATATTTAAACAGTTTATGCCATGATTATCACTTTGAAAACACGATTATCAAAGCGATAAAGAAAAGGGTTTTCGAGCATTGCTCGTTTTATTTCATATATAAAAGCCCACCTTAGCGTTTACAGAACTAAGTACGAGCTTCCATTCTCCTGATCTTCCGTCCTTTCCTTACTGTTGGCTTCCTCCTTCATCGTAAAATAATAACACTTCAAAATCGGTCGTAAAAGACAATTGAATATGGAAATTCGAATTAGGTTTTAGTCGTGTCATTTCTTTAGGCATTTGCACGCTACTAGTTTCATTTTAATTAAGCGGGAACGAGACTTAAACAAATCTCGTTTAGAACTTGAAAGGTCTCATACTCGACTCTTAGGTCAGTAGAGAGGATAGTCATTAACTTATTACGGCTTAAAAGATCGAAAGAACTAAGTTGCGAAGAAAACAACTTAGGAAAACAACTTCTGAAATTTCACTGCGCAAGGTAGTAGTTCTGGGGACTGTCCAGAACAGAGGAATTGGAAACAAGGGATTAGCCCTGTACCTTTAGAAAGCTTGGGAAGTCTAGTTTACGCTCCAATTTACAGATCTCAAATCCGATAAATGAGCTAAAAGATATTACAGTTTCCGGGAAGGGTCGCAAAACTGCCGCGGCTAACCCTAGTTGCTCGATAGAATTGCATATAACTTCCTAAGTTCGTTCTAAGTTCTCATACTCGATTTCTTACGAAACTTGACTCTCATGGCAGTCAACACGTACTCCCGTACGTGAAGAACTCCTTCTCAAAACTCGTTTAAAACCACGACGATCAAACCTCGTCGTTTTCAACTACCATTTACTATACCAAAATCAAGTTAACAAATTCTCGCTTCTAGTTCTCGACTATAACTACAATTCATATTATAATAACTCGAAAGCTCACGTTGTCAACTACAAAGTCGTTCCCTAGTCCATTATAAACATTATTATCAAGTTAGAATATTTACTCGACTTCTCAATTATTAATTACGTCCACTTGTTCGTCTCTTACGAGATTTCTTAAGTTATCGGAATTCGTTCAAATTCTACGACGTCAATCAACATCTAACGAGATTCATTAATATATACATCATCACTTCATATCATTACATAAAATCAACTTAAATCGACTTCTTTGCCACTTACAATGTCATTAACATTTTTAGAAAATTCCAATTAAATTCATAACCTCAACTAATATCATTAGAAACATAAATTCATCAACATATCATCAACTAGATCAACTACATGAAAACTCCCCAATTCCACATAATTTTCGGTAATCACATATAATTAAAGAGGGTGATTTTCTTCATCAATTAACATCCTTAATCCCTTAATCATACTACTATATCATCAATTAAACAATTACAAGTCTAACTACACATTAAATTGAAAATCCCCATTTCAAACCCTAGATCAAAAATCGGTCCTCATCAAATACTTAGGGGTTTCGATTTCTTTTTGTTCTAATCACTAATTGAACACCTCCTAAGCATGATTATACCATCAATTGAAGAATCAATTTATCCTACACCAAAGCCCTAAAAATCGGTATTGATTAGGTTTTAGTGTTCTTGGTTTTCTTTCAATTTTAATCATAGATCCATGTCTAATCCATCTAGTTATACTAATTAGAGATCAAAACATCTAATTCCCATCAACCATAAATTTCGATCCACATGAAAAATAAAAAGAAATGGATTTGGAATGGATAGAAGTGAAGAGGAGACAATTACCTTGAAGATTACTAAAGGAAGTTGGATGATTCAATGGTTGGATGAAGAACTTGAGTGAAAATCTTGTCAAGAACTTGAAGCTTCCAACAATGGTGATGGAAGAACAAAGAGAGAGAGGAGATGTGTGTGTGTTCGGTTTTGGGGGGGGGGGGGGGGGGGTTGGGAGGAAGGAGATGACTTAATTGTTATATCATGATATGTAATAACTTAATAGGTGTAAAGTAGAATAAATATCTATATGGTGAGTCATTAGGATAAAAACTATAAAGAAATGAAATATCATGTATAAGAGAGTGATGAAGTCGGTCAAGAGGGAGAGAAAAGGAGAAATTACGCACTTTTCCGGTGCGATACGACGTTACGGAAATCTAGCGACGAAAAACGTAGCTCGGCACAAAATCGTCAAATTCCAATTCGACCAAAAATTCTAACGTATTAAACTTAATCGGAAAATAATATTTAAAAACTTAATTCCGACAAAAACTCGGGACGACACAGTCCGAGTTTCGTCCGGAAAATCATAAAAACGAACTTTCTCGGGCGAGTTCCTGTCGCGATTTCGTGAATGTAAAAATCAGACGGTTTTTCATTCTGAGTTCAAGAACTAAAATTTTTTCGTACGCAATAACCCTAAATACAGTAGTCATCTAACTGACTTCCGTAATTTATTTTCGGAAACGAATTTCACCGTTAGCTTTAGAATTCAAAATCGTAAGCTTAGGCGTGCAAAGCCATTTTTATTATTAACTTTAAAATTTTAAGACTGTACGAAATTTCTGGGGTATTACATTATATAAATGATAATTTCACAAATAAGTAGGTTAATTAAACACTACTTAAGCACATTAAAATCAATCATTTTCATCATACTCGAACATTCAATAATCGAGCATTCACTTCAAGTAAATAATTTACTTCACAGATAAGTGGGTTAGAAAAATTTCACTTAATCACATAATTTCTATCAAGTATTAAAATTCAGAAATAATTTATATTTCCAACACAGTTAAGTAATAACTAATTACTGCTCGACTTTTAACTTTCAAAAACTTATAAATTCAAACTTTTAACGAAAATCATTTCATTTAACTTTTAATAACTCAAATAAAAATAATTATTTTGAATTAAAAATTCAAACTTATTTTTAGAATTTCTCGGTTCTAAAATATGTCATTATTTCTCAAAATACGAACTTATACTTGTATATACTCTTAACTCAATAATTCAACTTCATATAATAATATTAAATCTTTTTCTCAATTAAAAATTCTTAATTTTCATTTTTATTAAATGAAAACTCGACTTTTCATTTAAAACTTCAACGCTCGATAACTTCTACGTTTTAACTCCAATTTAAGTAATTCAAAAAGCAAACTTGCTTATTTCTACTCAAACATTATCATCATATCACTTATTACTCAATATATCATCAAAATCTCAACTTCAAAGTATTATAATTCATCAAACTTGTTTTTCTCAAATAATCAAGCATATTTGCTCGTTTTCCAAACTCTATAACTCTTTTCACTCAAGTAATACTTCATAACGTCACTCAAACATATAAAAATGCTCAAAAATATAAACATCATTCTCATAACTCATATCATTCAATACTTTAAAAATTTTCAAATAAATATTTCAAATAAATTGAGTATTCTTATTTAATATTTTTATTCTAATATTTCCTTGATTAATCTCTTAATCATTAAATAACAAACTTAACTTCGTATGACTCATCTCATTAACACTTAAACTCGATTTTTAAGACATCTTCTCATAGAAAATCTCATTTTCTTTTATCCTAATTTCTTTTTTTTCCTCATATAAATATTAATATTAATATTCTATTTTCTTTTAAACATCAAACATTATATTCATGCATTTCATCTCTTATATCCTCAAAATCTTCACATTCTCAATAAAGAAATATCTTTCTTTGCTTTACTCTACTTATAACTCCATTTAATTATTTCTTTTTTCTTTATATAATTTCTATCATATATATATATATATATATATATATATATATATATATATATCGAACTCTTTAAAAATTCATATACTTCTTATATTTTTCTCTTTGACTCAAAACATGCTCAATAACTCATTTACTTCTTAATTTTATTTTTATCTATTGAAATTCCATCATTTTAATATATGTATATTTATTTCGAATTTAATATATTAAAAATAATTAATTAATAATTATTTTACTTCATCTTTAAATCTTCATGATTACTTCAAAAACATGAAGAACTCATCTTCCTAAACTCATATAAACTCAAAAATATCATATTTATTTTTATGTCTATTTTCTTAGATTTTCTTGTTGAAAAATCCATAAAAATTACTAAAAATTCATATCTTCTCATTTTCTCAATTTCTATTCTTGTAAACTCATTTAAAAATTCATCTAACACATCTTAACATCATCATCATCATCATCAATATCATCATACTTCATCAAAATCATCAAAAATTCATTTTTCTCAAATTAATGCATATTTCGAATTTTTCTTAAAAATTCTCAAAATTCACATATTGTCTTAAAAACACATCTAGATCATATTTTCATGCTCATATTCATCATAAAAATCATAAATTCATAAATCATCATTTAATCATATTTTCTCTATTTTTAATCAATTAAAATCATTAAAAATGAAATAAATTCACCAAAAATTCTCATCATCACATATAAGCATATAAATCACATGAAAAATCATAATAAGCATATATCATCATCATATCATCACATAATCACCAAATATTCATCACATAATTATTTTTCTATTTTTCTTCTTCTTCGATTTTTAGGTTAGAAATTTAGGAAAATTATTTCTCTTCATCTTTTAATTCCTTAATCAATTTTTAAATTTATTTTCACCATCTTAATCATCATCATCGATCTTCATCACCATCACTTAAGGTTTTCCTAAGCAATAAATAAACATGCATGGTTTTTCCTTATTTTTCTCCAAATACATATACATATGTAGGAATCAAGAAATAACATACTTAAATTAAAATCAAACTCCTCTTTTCTTCAAGGTTTGATCGACGGTATGGAGAGAGGGAAGAGGCTCAAGGTATGGCTTTAATCTCCATGCAAGAAACCTTGTGAAACTCGACTTCTAGGCTTCAAAAATAGAGAAAGATCGAGCACCTCTCCTTCTTGGCCAAAACTGCCGAAAAATTTATAAGGAAGAAGGGAGTTGATTCTTGATCTTAAAATGATCACAAGGTGAAGAAGATAAAGTTTACATTGTTGGTTCAAACCAAGAGTGAAAGATGAAGATGATCTTTGAAGGTTTTGAAGCTTAAACCTCAAGCTTCATAGAGTATTTGTGCATGTATGGGCGTGTGTTTTCTTCAATGGTGATGAAGGAGGAGATAGGGAAAAATAGAGCTACTACTCTCCTTATTTCTCATGGCAGATATGAAGGAATGAAAAGAGCTACTGCTGCTCCTTCATACTCCCGACTGAGATGAAGAAAAGATGAGAGAGAGAGAGCTGTCTCTATTGCTTCTCGGCAGAGAAAGGAAGACAAGAGAAGGTTGCTCTCTCTTAATCTTTTGTCACAATCCCAAATCCCGAGGGACGGCAGAAGTCGGGGTGCGACTGGGATTGGATTAAAGAAGCGGGGAAGAAAGGGGCTGACTAATTAAACATACATAAAAAACATCATACAATCAATGAACAAGACTTTACTATTATAAAGGAAGAGTTAATCACGAAGGATTACTCGACAAAAAGTACTCGAAAGCATCTATGTTAAAGGTTACAGACTTAAACTACAGTGATTCACCAAATGTACATAACGTCAAAAGGTCTAGAGTTTTGCAACGGAAAGTAGGTCATAAGCTAAAGTATTCCTAACTTCTTAACTCAACTCAACTTCAACCACCGCCGCTCTCGTCGCTTCAACCTGCACATTTAGAAAACATATGCAGGGCTAAGTACAAAAGTACTTAGTGGGCACGACGCCGAAAACATAATCATAAGTAGAGATAATCTGGCATTTCATAATTTGTAGCACATCGGGGTTTTATTTAAAATTAGCCCGTGTCTACTAAAACATTTTCTGACTCATTTTCACAATTTACTCGGCCGAGCATTTTCTGGTATGCTACGTTCAAATCTTAACCAATTTCTCATTCACCGTGGCTGGTTACCCCTCAACAGGATACCACATACACCACAAGTTACAAACTGCACTAACTCTGGAAAGCACTTAATAGCTGACTCAGAGCCGATCATTAGTTAACAATCCTAGCGGTTAACTCATAAATTCTGGAAAACACGAATGTTAACTCAGATAGGTACAAGAGAACTCACATAAAACATGAAACAGTTTATGCCATAATTATCACTTTGAAAACACGGATATCAAAGCGATAAAGAAAGGTTTTCGAGCATTGCTCGTTTTATTAAAACCATCTAATTACACTAATTAAAGATCAAAACATCTAATCTCCATCATCATCAAAATTGATCAACATGAGAAAATTAAAAGAAATGAAATCCATTTGGATAGAAATGTAGAGGAGATGAATACCTTGAACTTTAGTGAAGGAAGTTATAAGATTTGATGGTTGGATGATGAACTTATGAAGATTTCTTGCTCCAAGCTTCAAGTTCATCAATGGAGGATGAAGAACATGGAAGAGAGAGTATGTGTGTGTGTGTTTCGAAATAGAGAGAGAGAGAGAGTGAGGAAGATGACTTCTTAGTTGTATGATATATATTAACTTACTACATAGGTGTAAAGTTAATTAAAGATCTAATGGTGAGTCATAATGTTAAATACTATAAAGTAATGAAATATCTATGCTAGAGAGAGAGGGAAGTCGGCTAAGAGGGGAGAAAAAGGAAAAATACGCATTTTTCCGGCGCGATACGACGTTACGGAAATCGAAAGATGAAAAACGTAACTCGGCACATTATCGTCAAAATCCGATTCTACCATGAATTCCGACATATTTAACTTATTCGGAAAGTAATATTTAAAATCTAAATTCTGACAAAAACTCGGGACGTCACAGTCCGAGTTTCGTCCGGAAAATAAAAAAAACGAACTTTCTCGAGCGAGTTCGTATCGCGATTTCGTGAATGTAAAAATCAAACGGTTTTCCGTTCTGAGTTCTAGAACTAAAAAGTTTTTGTACGCGATAACCCTAAATATAGTAGTCATCTAACTGACTTCCGTAATTTATTTTCGGAAACCGATTTCACCGTTGGTTTTAGAATTCAGAATCGTAAACTTAGGCGTGCAAAGCCATTTTTATTAATAACTTTAAATTTTTAAGACTGTACGGAAAATCTGGGGTATTATATCCTACCCCCCTTGCAAAAAATTTCGTCCCGAAATTTGCATACCTTCTGCAAAAAGATGAGGATATTTCTCCTTCATCTTCTCCTCGAGCTCCCACGTGGCTTCTTCTTGCCCGTGGTGGTTCCATAGCACTTTAACAATTGGTATCGATTTGGTTCTTAATTCTTGGACTTTTCTATCCAATATCGATATCGGCTTCTCTTCGTAGCTTAAGTCATGTTCAAGAACTACGTCTTGCTGACTAATGACGTGCTTAGGATCATAGACGTATTTTCTCAATTGAGAAATGTGAAATACGTTGTGGACACTTTCTAGACTTGGCGGTAAGGCCAATCTATATGCGACGGGTCCTATCTTCTCGAGGATTTCATAAGGTCCTATGAACCTGGGTCTTAGTTTACCCTTAACTCCGAATCTAAGGATTCCTCTGGTCGGTGATATCTTAAGGAAGACTTTATCTCCTATTTCAAACTCAAGATTGGTTCGACGATCATCGGCATAAGACTTATGTCGGCTCTGGGCTTCTTTCATTCTATCACGTATGTGCCGAACTATCTCAATTATCTCATTTACTGCATCCGGGCCTAGGTTCTTTCTTTCACCTACTTCGTCCCAATAAAGTGGTGATCTACATTTCCTTCCATACAAAGCCTCATACGGCGTCATTCCTATCGTGGCCTGATAGCTGTTGTTGTAAGCGAATTCGACTAAGTGTAGGATTTCTTCCCAATTCGCGCCTCGGTCCAATACCAATGTCCTTAACATATCGACTAAAATCTGAATTGTCCTCTCGGACTGTCCATCTGTCTGTGGGTGAAACGCTGTACTGAAATTAAGCTCTATTCCCAATTCTTTCTGCATCGTAATCCAAAATCTCGAGGTGAATTTGGCGTCTCTATCTGATATTATGGCCTTCGGTACTCCATGCAGACGTACAATCTCTATGATGTACAACTGAGCTAGTTTCTCTGATCCGTAGGTAGTCTTAATCGGCAAGAAATGTGCTGACTTTGTAAGTCTATCGATAATCACCCAAATAGCTATGTTTCCTCTTCTTGACTTAGGCAAGCCTGTGACAAAGTCCATAGCTATGCCTTCCCATTTCCATTCTGGGACATCCAATGGTTGTAGCAATCCATACGGTCGTCTGTGTAAAGCCTTAACTTGCTGACATGCCAAACATCTTTCTACAAACGAGGCAACGTCTCGTTTCATTCCATTCCACCAGAAGTTCCTTCTCAAATCTTGATACATTTTCGTACTTCCTGGGTGTGCTATATAAGGCGTATCGTGAGCCTCACTCAAGATTTCGTTTTTCAGTTCGCTGTCATCATCAGGAATACAAATTCTGCCTTCATAAAGGATCCCATTGTCAGGTGCTTCGGAATATCCATCTGGTTTCTCCGTTCTTATCTTTAATCGAAGCTTTTCCATTAACTCGTCTTTCCTCTGAGCACTGATAATTCTTTCTCTTAAATCTGGTGTAGCTTCTAATGCTGCTATCTGACTTGTTATCGTAGCTGGCGTGTCGAGCACTTTGATATCCATCTTCTCGAATTCTCGCACTAAAGTTCCTTCCTCTACAAAGAGGCATCCTAACTTCGTTGGAGCCTTGCGACTCAATGCGTCTGCTACCACATTAGCCTTTCCGAGATGATAGTTAATTCCGCAGTCATAATCCTTAACTAATTCGAGCCATCTCCTTTGTCTCATATTCAGTTCTTTCTGCTCGAAAAAATACTTCAGACTCTTATGATCGGTGAATATCTCAACCCTTACACTATAGAGATGGTGTCTCCAAATTTTTAACGCATGCACCACGGCTGCGAGTTCTAAGTCGTGGGTTGGGTACTCAACTTCGTGAGGTCGAAGTTGTCGTGAAGCATAAGCTATTACTCGGCCATCTTGCATTAAGACACAACCTAATCCATTTTTCGAGGCGTCGGTGTAAACCACATACTCCTTGTTTGCGTTTGGAAGAGCTAATATTGGCACTGTGGTTGGCTTTTTCTTAAGCGTTTGGAAACTCTTCTCGCACTCGTCCGTCCAGTTAAATTTGGTTTCCTTCCTGAGTAGCTGTGTCATCGGCCTAGCAATCGTGGAGAATCCTTCGATGAATCTTCTGTAGTAGCCTGTCAAACCTAAGAAACTTCTGATCTCATTCGGACTTGTTGGTGACTTCCAGTTGTGCACTGCTTCTACCTTGGCTGGATCCACTTTGATTCCTTCCGCCGATACTATGTGTCCGAGGAACATTACTTTCTTCAGCCAAAATTCGCATTTACTGAATTTGGCGTAGAGTTTCTCAATTCTTAGTGTTTCCAACACTATCCGTAGATGTTCCTCGTGCTCCTTTTCATTCTTAGAGTAAACGAGGATGTCGTCGATGAATACTAAAACGAATTTGTCCAAGTAAGGGTGGAAAACTCTATTCATAAGATCCATGAATACAACTGGAGCGTTGGTCAAACCAAATGGCATTACTAGGAATTTGTAATGGCCATATCGGGTTCTAAAGGCGGTCTTTGGTACGTCTTCAGGTTTGATCTTCAGCTGATGGTACCCTGACCTTAAATCTATTTTGGAGAAGACTCCTGCACCCTTGAGTTGATCAAACAGATCCTCGATCCTTGGCAAAGGATATTTGTTCTTGAGTGTGATCTTGTTCAGCTCTCTATAATCTATACACATTCTCAATGAACTGTCCTTTTTCCTAACAAACAACACGGGTGCTCCCCAAGGTGAGACGCTTTGCCTGATGAAACCAAGGTCTAGCAATTCTTGTAACTGGATTTTGAGCTCTTCTAGTTCTTTTGGTGCCATCCTATATGGGGCTTTAGACTTAGGAGCTGCTCTTGGTTCTAAGTCGATCGTGAAGTCCACGTCACGATCTGGTGGCAATCCTGGTAACACTTCTGGAAAGACGTATTCGTATTCATTTACAACTTTTACGTCTTGGATGGTCTTCTCGGCTCCTGGCTCCCCGACTAGGTACACAAGATAAGCTGTGGTACCTTTCTTCTTCATGAGTTTCGTGGCTTGAAGGGCTGATATAATTGGTACGCCTCTACCCATGGAAATTCCGTGGAATTCGGTTGGTTCTTTACCCAGGGGTTGAAAAGAGATTTTTCTCTCGTTGAAGAGAATTGTGGCGTAATTCTCTGACAACCAATCCATTCCTAGGATTATATCTACGTCCCACATTATCATAACATTTAAGTTGTTCGCTTTAACCTTAAGAGTTCCGATTTCTAGTTCTAGGTTAGAGCAAACATGCGTGGAAGTAGTGATCTCTCCTGAAGGTGTAGCTACTCTCATAGAATGTGCAACTCTTACAGGTCTGATGTCTAATTTATCGGCACACGAGCCAGCAATGAAAGAATGCGATGCGCCAGTATCAAACAGTATCTTAATGGGGGTGTTGTGTAGTTTTCCCATACCTGCTAGGTTGCCTATTCCCTTGTGCTGGCCACCCTGTTTGATAGCGCATGCCCTCGCATTCTGTTGCTGCTGTGCATGCTGCTGGAACTGCTGTTGGTTCATTTGCTGCTGCGGCTGTGCTTGTATGGCTCTGAGAGGTATGGCTTGCAGCGGTTTCGGGCAATCTTTCTTCATATGCCCCTTCTGTCCACAATTGAAACAGTTGGGGGTGCCTATCTGACAAACTCCGGGATGGGCTCTGTTGCACTTAGGGCAGACAGGAATGGTAACCCTCCCTAGGTTAGTTCCTCCCTGGTTGAAGTTTCGTTGCTGCCCTTGTGGCTGGTTCTGTTGACCGTTGCCCTTCCATGGTGCGTTCTGCTTATTTCCCTGAATAAACAACCTCGATTGGTTGTTTCCCTGCCACTGTCTTTTGTTGCTGTTGTTGTTGTGGTTATTGTTCTGGCCAGGCTGCTGATAGCCCTGCTGAATGCCCCTTTTCTGATTACCCTGGTTGTTATAACTCTGATTGTAGCCTCCACTACCTCCTCCATTCCACTTCCTCTTTCCCTGATAGTTGCTATTATTGTTGTTGTAATAGCCTCGGTTCTGGTTCTGTGCTGGAGCTGGTGCAGTTGGTACAACTTTCTTCTCATCAGGCACGACGGCCTCCATTTCCAATGCTCTTCCCAAAATGTCAGTGTAGCTTAGTCCCCCATGACTAGCTAACGTGATCCCCAGTTCATGTCGTAGTCCCCCTTGAAATTTCTTCGATAATTTCTCCTCGGTATCAACCTGAGCCGGTGCATACCTAGATAGCTCGCAAAACTTGGCGTCATACTCTGTTACGGTCAGCTTTCCTTACTTCAAACCATAGAACTCGGCTTTCTTCTGAGCTCTATACGTCTTGGGTACGTACTTATCAAATAGTATTTCCTTGAATTCTTCCCACGTGAAACGAGCCAGCTGCTCTGCGGGTATCACCTTCTGCCTTGCTTCCCACTAATAATCTGCCGATCCAGTTAGTTGGAACGCGACACATAGCATTCTCTCCTCATCAGTACATCTGAGGAGTTTGAATATCTTCTCTGTAGATCTCACACATAGCTCAACATCGCTAGGGCTGCCCGTTCCATTAAACATCGGGGGGTTTCGCTTGAGGAAGAGGTCCTCAATATCTCTACGGGGTGGTGGTGGAGGTGGTGGTGATGGGGTATCATTCTGCTCGTGCTCTTGTTCTCTGTCGTTCTTTGGTTGACGTCTCCCACGTCCTCGAGGCCTCCCAGGTCCTCGACCTCTTCTATTGTTAACGTTTCTTGGCGGCATTTTCTTTGATCTAAGGAAAAATTGGAATTCTCATTAGTCCCTTCTGTTAATCGCTCTTATTACTTACTAGCTCGTTCTCAACTTAATCAAGTTCACGGAACGACATATCGAACATAGTTTCGATATTAACTTCGAAATCTTTTAACTTTCAAGTTAGACTTAAATTTCTCGTCACGCGAATTCATTGACATTCTGATTTAATTACACGATTCATAGGAAATTTTTCTTGTGATTAAAAACCCTCTCATGGGTCATGTATATATATATACATCAAAAAGAATATTAATTCTGCCTCTAATGAGGACTTATACACAAAAAGTTAGACTACCACTAGTCTAAACTAGGCTGACTGCCTACTATTTACCGGGTGCACTAACAAGCTGCATCTCCGTAACTACTAAAAGTACTGGAACGGAAACGATTCATAAAATTTCGTATCCGTTAGAGTACTACAAAAAATTAGTTACTGATCCGACTATGTACAGGACAAAAGACTTACTACTACTACCAACATGCGTCCACGATGCTCTACTCAACAGACTACAGTCGAGTCGGAACTGCCCTCTACGTACTAAAAACCTTAAGAGTCCTCCTCTGGGTCCTCGTCCAGGTCCTCCTCAGGATCCTCGTCTGGGTCCTCCTCCTCAGACTCTGAACCAAAGACGAGCTGGAGTGCCCCTCCCTCAGAGTAGAGCCGTCAGAAAGTATAAGCAGAGTGGGTGACGGTGCCTCTGAAACTGTCTCCTCAAGGTCTGAAACAAGGTAGTCCTCACTGAGCTCTACTGCACGCTTCTTCAGGGAAAGAAGGTGCTCTGGAACGGAACCGGACTAAAAAACCTCTCTAGAACGGACCCTGGACGGTCCTGCCTCCATCTGACCTCTAACTACGCCTCATTTCGCACAGATCTCCTCAAGCGGTGTCAGTGGAGATGGTAACTCTAACATGGCAGCAAGCTCCGCGTCAATCCCTCGGTACTCTGACTCTGCCCGAAACAGTCCTGTCTCTAAAGGTCCTCTGACTCTAACACAAACGTCAGGTAAGAATGGTGAAGATAATCCTAACAATGCGGCTGTCTCGGCGTCGATCTCTACGAATCCCGGTCCTGGGATCAACTCCTCGATCTGTGTACTAACTGGTGGTAACTCTGGTGTAACAGCGGGCTCCGCGTCCTCCTCTAACTGTTCTGACTCCGCGTCAGACTCCTCACTCGGCATAAAGTCTGGTGGTATCTCCAACAAGGCGGAAAACCCTGGGTCCAAGTCGAGGTGCTCTAGCTCGGTCTCTGCTGGAAAGTGACTGTAGGGGAGATGCGGCTCAAAAGGAACTGGAAGCATAAATCTGCTGTCAAAGAATCGCATGTGTACAAACAGGGCGAATCCTGTGTAGTTGTCAGTCGGCTCTGTGTCGCCGCCGAAAATCCCAAGAAAGTACCACGCCACGCGGTGCGCCCAACCGCGCCACTCGTCCGGTAGGTGTACAATCAGGTCTGATAACGCCTGACTCTCCAGAATCAAGTGCCGTACTAGAAAATAAACTGACGAGAAGTTGCTCACTATTTGTCCCACATCCTCCTCACCGTAATCTGCCTCGAATTCATAATACTCGTCTTGTATCATATCTAATATGGTATACTCGCTCGTGGCCAAGGGCTGGCTCTTCCGAGCAGTAACGCGAGTCCTAGCCATCCTACAAAAGTTTTAAGGAAACACGGATCAGTAATAGGTAGGGAAATAACTTATCTCAACGAAATACTTAAATTACAAAATGAACATTCCTTATTCAATTGTAATATCACCACTTAAAACAACCACTTATCACGACTTCTAGCAATTCAAGAAATTGCACTCAAGCAATATATATATATATATATATATATAATTAAAAATTTCAAGATTTTATTTTCATTCCTTATCTTACTACATTCTTACTTACTTACCTTAATTCTTTATTACTTTCTCAACAATATTTCTTAACGATTCTTACTTATTAAAACAAAGTATGTTTACTTTGTTCATGTTACTTATTCAAAAGTAACATCCATTTACAAAAGAATTTGTCGTTAACGACTCTTGATACTCGTACTAGTCATAGTCTTCGTTCAAAGACGAAATATGGAATAAAATCCAAAAGAAATGGAATATAACTTAAAGAATAACTTTCTGGAAACTACGTTCCAGTTGTCGTCGCTAGAATCGGGCGATCGATGGAAAAATTAATCAAGCTTCGTGCTCGACTTCCAATAATCTATACGATTTTCTTCGTAGAGTTCGATCAAGGCGAACCCTACTGAAATACGATACGAAAAAGAAAACGGAATGACGTGACACGAATGACGTCATTTAAGTTACTTACACGTAAGCAACGTTCACTTATTTCATTTGGTTTTGATTCCCTTTATTCTATCTTCGTCGTCTCGTTCATATATTTCTTAACTCGAAGCCGAAGCCTCTCAAACGTCTAATCGTTTCCTCCATTTACTAACACGATTTACCGTACCATTTTTATTTCATTTTCCTCGCAGGAAATTCTTGTTTGGATTTTTTTTTAAAACAAAGTTCGACTTTGCCGAATCTTTATTCATGTCACCTTACGCACGTGACATTCATCAGTAGAAGTTTTCCTCGTGTCGGGGATCTCCTTTCAAAATCATTTCAAAATAACGTTTCTTAAAAACGTCTAAGTTCTCGAAGAACCGAAAAGACCTTAGGTTTCAAGTCTATGTTCTCATGGAACCGGAAAAAATCCCTAAAATCCGACTATATTCTTGTGTCCAAAGATTTTTCATAAGAAAGAAATTATCGCGCAAATAATTTCACATAAGATAGTACTTGTACTATCACATAATCACATAAAGTATACAGAGTATAAAAATTATACTTCTATAAAATTCTTATCTTTGGCATACAACTCATTCTCATTCTCAATTTCATTGAATACTTGTTCATAAATTTCTTATTTAAAAGAAATCACATCATTAAAATTCTTTCCTTTTTTCTCGTTGTGTCGACGTAGCGGGAGGTTGAGTTGACATCTACATTCTCAATCTTAGTGTCATAGCCTAACTCTTATCTTTTACTTGAAAGAAGACTCTGATCTAGAGTATATACAAATACTCTATCCTATGACTCGAAAGATGACCCGATATAGAGTACGAACGAATACTCTATATTATTACTCGAAGGAAGACTTGTATACAAATACCACTCTGTGGCATTACTAGAAGGAATGACTCATACTAGAAAAGAATGACTCAGCTCTGTGGTATCACTAAAAAGAATGACTCGAAGTAGAAGATTGACTTATAACCAGAGCAGAAAACGAACCTCTACTCTGATACCACTCTGTCAAAGACCCAAATCCCGAGGGACAGCAGAAGCTGGGGTGCGACTGGGATTGGATTAAAGAAGCGGGGAAGAAGGGAGCTGACTAATTAAACATACATAAAAGACATCATACAATCAATGAACAAGACTTTACTATTATAAAGGAAGAGTTAATCACGAAGGATTACTCGACAAAAAGTACTCGAAAGCATCTAAGTTAAAGGTTACAGACTTAAACTATAGTGATTCACCAAATGTACATAACGTCAAAAGGTCTAGAGTTTTGCAGCGGAAAGTAGGTCATAAGCTAAAGCATTCCTAACTTCTTAACTCAACTCAACTTCAACCACCGCCGCTCTCGTCGCTTCAACCTGCACATTTAGAAAATATATGCAGGGCTAAGTACAAAAGTACTTAGTGGGCACGATGCCGAAAACATAATCATAAGTAGAGATAATCTGGCATTTCATAATTTGTAGCACATCGGGGTTTTATTTAAAATTAGCCCGTGTCTACTAAAACATTTTCTGACTCATTTTCACAATTTACTCGGCCGAGCATTTTCTGGTATGTTACGTTCAAATCTTGACCAATTTCTCATTCACCGTGGCTGGTTACCCCTCAACAGGATACCACATACACCACAGGTTACAAAGTGCACTAACTCTGGAAAGCACTTAATAGCTGACTCGGAGCCGATCGTTAGTTAACAATCCTAGCGGTTAACTCATAAATTCTGGAAAACACGAATGTTAACTCAGATAGGTACAAGAGAACTCACATAAAACATAAAACAGTTCATGCCATAATTATCACTTTGAAAACACGGATATCAAAGCGATAAAGAAAGGTTTTCGAGCATTGCTCGTTTTATTTCATATATAAAAGCCCACCTCGATGATACAGAACTACTAAACAGGTTTCCGTTCTTCTGTTCTTCCGTCCTTTCCTTAGTGCTGGCTTCCTCCTTCATTGTATAATAATCACACTTTAAATTCGGTCGTAAAAGATAATCGAATATGGAAATTCGAATTAGGTTTTAGTCGCTTTGTTTCTTTAGGCATTTGCACGCTACTAGTTTCTTTTTAATTAAATGGGAATGAGACTTGAACAAATCTCGTTTAGAACTCAAAGGTTTAATACTCGACTCTTAGGTCAGTAGAAAAGATAGCCGTTAACTCATTACGGCTTAAAACGATCGAAATAAACTAAGTTGCGAAGAAAACAACTTAGGAATTCAAGTTCTAAAAATTTCACTGGGCAATGCAGTAGTTCTCGGGACTGCTCAGAACAGAGGAATTGGAAACAGGGGACGAGCCCTGTACCGTTAGAAAGCTTGGAAAGTCTAGTTTACGCTCCAATTTACGGATCTCAAATCCGAAAAACGAGCTAAGAGATATTACAGTTTCCGGGAAGGGTCGCAAACTGCCGCGGCTAACCCTAGTTGCTCGATAGAATCGACGTATAACTTCCTAAGCTCGTTCTAAGTTCTCGTACTCGATTTCTCATGAAACTTCACTATCAAGGCAGTCAACAAGTACTCCCGTACGTGAAGGACTCCTTTCCAAAACTCGTTTATAACCACGACGATCAAACCTCGTCGTTTCAACTACCAATTACTATACCAAAATCAAGTTAACAATTCTCGTTTCTAGTTCTCGATTATAACTACAACTCATTATATAATAATCCGGATGCTCATGTCGTCAACTACAAAGTTGTTCCTTAGTCCATAATAAGCATTATTATCTAGTTAATAACCTTACTCGACTTCTCGATTATTATTAACGATCACTTGTTCGTCTCTTACAAAAATTCCCAAGTTGTCGGAATTCATTCATTTTCTACGACATTAATCATCTTCTAATGAGATTCATTATTATATACATCATCACCTCATATCATCAACCAATCTCGATTCATTCCTAAATTCTTGTCTCTTACGATTTCATTAACATTTTTAGATTAATTTCAAATAATTCCTATTATCAACTAATACCATTAGAAACCATAATCCATCATCAAATCATCATCTAAATCAAGCTACATGAAAACCTTCAATTCCTCATAAAAATCTGTAATAGCATAGAAATTTAAGGGGTGATTTTCTTCTTTAATTAACTCCATTTATCCATTTATCATACTTATACAACACCAATTAATCAATGATCATACTATTACAACATCAATTGAGAAATCAAGTTAAACCCTAGCCCTAAATTTCGGTCATCATCAATTACATAGGGGATTTCATTTGTTCTTTCACCAATCCTCAATTAGACATCTTCTAAACTCAATTATGTAATCAATTTTAGAATTAATCCATCCTACATAGAACCCCCAAATTTTCGGTATTATGTAGCAATTAGGGTTCTTTGTTTTCTTCAAATTTTAACCATAGAATTCATATCTAAACCATCTAATTACACTAAATAAAGATCAAAACATCTAATCTCCATCATCATCAAAATCGATCAACATGAGAAAATTAAAAGAAATGAAATCCATTTGGATAGAAATGTAGAGGAGATGAATACCTTGAACTTTAGTGAAGGAAGTTATAAGATTTGATGGTTGGATGATGAACTTATGAAGATTTCTTGCTCCAAGCTTCAAGTTCATCAATGGAGGATGAAGAACATGAAAGAGAGAGTATGTGTGTGTGTGTTTCGAAATAGAGAGAGAGAGAGAGTGAGGAAGATGACTTCTTAGTTGTATGATATATATTAACTTACTACATAGGTGTAAAGTTAATTAAAGATCTAATGGTGAGTCATAATGTTAAATACTATAAAGTAATGAAATATCTATGCTAGAGAGAGAGAGGGAAGTCGGCTAAGAGGGGAGAAAAAGGAAAAATACGCGTTTTTCCGGTGCGATACGACGTTACGGAAATCGTAAGAGGAAAAACATAACTCGGCACATTATCGTCAAAATCCGATTCTACCATGAATTCCGACATATTTAACTTATTCGGAAAGTAATATTTAAAATCTAAATTCCGACAAAAATTCGGGACGTCACAGTCCGAGTTTCGTCCGGAAAATAAAAAAAAAATGAACTTTCTTGGGCGAGTTCGTATCGCAATTTCATGAATGTAAAAATCAGACGGTTTTCCGTTCTGAGTTCTAGAACTAAAAAGTTTTTGTACGCGATAACCCTAAATACAGTAGTCATCTAACTGACTTCTGTAATTTATTTTCGGAAACGGATTTCACCGTTGGTTTTAGAATTCAGAATCGTAAACATAGGCGTGCAAAGCCATTTTTATTAATAACTTTAAAATTTTAAGACTGTACAGAAAATCTGGGGTATTACATCTTTCTTCGACAGAAATGAAGAAAAAGTAGGGAGCTGCTACTTTGTTGCTCACAGTAGTGATGAAGGCAAGAGAGAGCTAGATTTGCTGCTTCTCTCGGCTGTGATGGAGAGCAATAGAGGGTTGCTCCTCCTGGTTTGTCATGGCAGAGAGAGATGATGGAGAGCAGCTTGTTTTGCTGCTGTAAATCTGCCCTCTCGACAGTGAGGTTTCGAGAGAGAGATAGAGTTTAGCCGTAACAAGTGATAAGACTTATTGAACTTGATTGATAAATCTTGAGTGATAATAATCGAGTTTGCTTTTCAAATCTTTTTAATTAAATGATAAAGTTATCGAGTGTTGAGTTTTGAATTAAAAGTTGAATTTTCATCGAGTAAAGAAAACGAGAATTTTTATTAGCGAAAACGAAATTATTAAAAAGTTCGAGTTATGAATATAAAGTTGAATTTCTATTAAGTATAGAAAATAAGAGTTTAATTGAGAATAAGAAAGAAAGTATATTAATATAAGATAAGTAATTAAGATAAGAGTACGTATACGAGTTTGTGTACGTAGTTGAGGAAAGACGACGTATTTTGAAATAACGTTGTGTTTTGAGTCGAGAAATATTAAATGACTATTTGAGTTTAAATTCAAATTCTTATTTATTGAATTCTTGCTTGACTTATTAAAGATTGACGAGATTGTTTTTAATGCTTATTTGAAGATAAAATTTTTCGAGAATAAAATCGAGTAGTGTCGAGATAACTGTTAATTATTTTTAAATCGTGTTGAATTTATTATGCTTGATTGAACCTATGTGCTTAAGTGAAATGTTTATATTTCGTTTATGATGATATGACTTGTTCAATTGTTGAGAATGCTTATATGTTGAATGATTGATTTGAGATGACGATAGTTGAATCAAGTATACGAGTAGTGTAATCGAGACAAATAATATTTCTTTTATTAGTAAGGGATGCTAAAGTAATGATGATTTAGAAACGAGGATGTGAAACGAAGTATTTACTAACCGAGTAGAGTTGATAACCGAGAACGAGAAAATTAAGAAAAGATATTGACTTTGAAAAGTTAAAAATAGAAAGACCCGAGTCAAGTAGAAGTCCATTAGCCGAGACCAAAATCTACTTTACGTCTTACGCGTCAAGAGTCCTATTCTTTATTCGATGTCGAATTGTGAAGGACCAAGCGGGACGGAAAAGTAGCAAGGAAAATCAAAAGAGTAAGCCGCCTAGCTAGTTCTTCGGAAGTCAGGTAGGCTTTTCTTAAACCAAAACTCCAATGAATGCTATAATTGTTTATTGATTATTATTATGTGAGTTTCTAAATTCAATTGACTTGCCGTTTTTATGTGAGTTGGTATGCTTTATCATCTGCTTGAGATATTATTGCCCTGTGAAAGACAGTAACCCACGTGTGGTATTTTAGTTGTTTGAGGTGACTGTGTGCTTTACTTCGGTTTAGCCGGTCACAGTGTTTGAGAAGGAGGCCTACTTCTCGACACAGAGATGAGGTGTAGATGATTCATACCTGTATGTTCATAATATGTTTGACAGCGCTGTCGTTTCAAGAAAAATAAAATGTTTTTGCATACACAAGTAAACGTTTTTTATTGCATTAATACTTGTGATGCTACGACAAGGCAAGTTCAATTGTATAGCTCTAAAATCAAATTTTTCCAAATGTTTTGGCATGTGTTCACTGAGTACGAAGTACTCAGCCCTGCATGTATTTCTAAACATGCAGGTTAGCAGGATGTGGATGGCGTGGACGGCTTGGTGGTGTGTTCTTTTGGTTGAGTCGAAAGTTGGCTGGCAATTACATGTCTTCATACATGTAGTTGTTGGGAATTGAGTCGAAGTCTCCGCTGCAATATTATATGATACTTTTGTTAATATGTTTTCGAACTATACTCTGATACTTTGTTGAATTCAAGAGCAATGTGCTCGATACAATTTACCGTTTTCCCTAAATTCTCGTCTCATGTGAACTTGACATGCCTATTCCTTTTGGATTCAATATGTAAATTATCTATGCTCGTTTGGTGTTTTATCTATGACTTGGAAGCATGCTTTTACTTGTTATCGCTTTCAGTCAATAATCCCTTGATTCCCCGAGCATGAACCCTTATGTGAGTTGAGTTAGTACGAGGTTTAGTAGTGTTAGTGTCATTCGTCGCACCTCGGGAGTCGGGGTGTGACAATATATATCAGTAGGAAGGAATAAATCAATCTACCTCATCATCTATGTGTCGAGAAGTAGACCTCCTTCTCAAATACTGTGACTGGCCTAACCGAAGCAAAGCTCACAGTCACCTCAAACAATTCAATCAACAACACGTGTGTTCCTGTCTCACACAAGATATTAATAACTCAAGTAGATGATCAAACATACCAAAACTCAAATAATTGGCAAGTCAATTAATTTAAAAACTCACGTAATATAATCAATAAGTAATAGCATTCAATAGTTCTCGGATTAAAAAGCCCACCTGATTGAAGGGGTTAGTCGGGTCAAACTTCTTCTTCTGTCCTTGCTACTTTTCTGTCCCACTCGTTCCTTCAAGAATAACATCTTATAAGGACGAGACTACTTTCTCGAAAAACAAAACGAGTTCTAATGCTTGGCTGAAGGACGTTTACTTGACTCGGGTTTCTTAACTTATCTCGGCTTGACTAAAATGATCTTTCTCGATTTATCGACTTTACTCAGGTACTAAACCAATAGACTTCTCAGACTCGAACACGTAACTCGATAACATCAGAAAAAATAAAACTTAAACAAATCATAGAAATCGAGAATTCACTATTCATTCCATAAACTTTGTATTTCTCGATTTCTCGAGTTAAACGAACTCAAAAAATTACAAGAATAATTCTCGACTACTTTAAACACAAATTATTCACATTCAGATCATTACATCGGAAATCTGACATTCACACAAATAGGTAAACGATTGACTTCGATAAATAGACGGAAAAAGAAAATTTTTCCAAACTTTCTCAGAATATTCTAGAAAAATTCCTGGAAATCACATAAATTCATACAAACAAAAATATCAACTCAGAAATTCATTTAGGACTCATACATAGCCTCATGCTGACTCAATACTCCTCGTGTCACAACCCGATTTCTAATGTATGAAACGGCTAGAAACCATTGGACAGTAAGGGTTAAACAATGGAAAATAAACTAGGAAACATGCTCATGTACAAGGGAATCTCTATTGAAAGTGATAACATTTAATCAACTTGCTTTCAATAACCCATTTCAAAACTCAATGAAATAAGTTTATTAATTAAGAGTCGAGAGGAAATCAAAATAAAGTGTCGAGCACGAAACTCATTAATTAAATATCAGAGTTGAAAGAATTGAAAACACGATTAAATATCAGTGTTGCAGCGTGAGATTTACATTAGGTCCCGAAGTTATATGTATGAAGACATATAACCCAAGCTTAAACAGACTTGACTAAAAAATAACGAACGCTGCCAAGCACACTGCACCATCATCATTCGAGCTAACTTGCACGCTTTAGAAATAACATGCAGGGCTGAGTACTTCATACTCAGTGAACACCGTGACCAGCTCACCCAAAGGAAAGCACACGATCACCTCTATGTGTACACAGAATTCTGTCTCACACAGGACCGAATTCGTTCTCCTCAAGTAGATGGCAACATACATAAAAACTCAAACATTGACAAGTCAATTAATTTAAAAACTCACATAATATGATAATAGTAATCACATTCATCGATTTATTTTGGTTAGAAAGCCCGCCTGTGTCATCCAGTGGTTTTGCTTGGAATGCCTCTTTTCTTCTCACTCCTTATTTTTGGACTCCACTCGTTTCTTACTATCGAACTTCACTCTTTCCTTCAAGGATAACACTCTTATAAGGACGAGTTCTACTTTCTCCATTGAAAACGGAATCTAAACTCAATTACTCGGAATTCTGTTTGACTCAGAATTTCTAACTTTTCTCAGCTCGACTAATCGAACATTCTTGTCACGGCCCCAAATCACGAGGGACGGTAGAAGCCGGGGTGCAACTGGGATTGGATTAAAGAAGCGGGGAAGAAAGGGGCTGACTGAATAAACATACGTAAAAGACATCAATAATTCTATCAACAAGACTTCATTACCAAAAGATAGAGTTAATCACGATGGATTACTCGACGAGGTTCTCAAAAGGAAAACTAAGTTATAATTACAGAACTTAGTCTACAGTGATTAAACATAAACAACAAGGTTTAGAGTTATGCAGCGGAATAGTGAACTAAGTACATAAGTCTTCTCTAACTCTATTCGACCTCAACTCAACCATCCACCGCTGCCGTCGCTTCAACTTGCACATTTAGAAAACATATGCAGGGCTAAGTACGAAAGTACTTAGTGGACACATTGCCGAAAACATAATCATAAGTATAGATAATCAGGCATCTCATTTTATAGCGCATCGGGGTTTTCATTTAAAAGAGCCCGTGCCTATTAAACATTTGCATTTTTATTCATAAAGTAGCTCGCGAGCATTTTTAATGTATGTTACGTTCAAATCTTGACCAAATCCTCATTTACAGTGGTTGGTTACCCCTCAATAGGATAGCACATACACCACAGGTTACAAAGTGCACTAACTCTGGAAAGCGCTTAATAGCTAACTCTGAGCCGATCGATAGTTAACATCCTAGCGGTTAACTAATAAATCTGGAAAACACGAATGTTAACTCAGATAGGTACAAGAGAACTCACATAAAATATTTAAACAGTTTATGCCATGATTATCACTTTGAAATCATGTTTATCAAAGCGATGAAGAATTACTTTCGAGTTGTGAAAAAACCCACATTTTATTTGTTATAGAATAAAAGCCCACCTTATAAGTTACAGAACTATTAAACGAGTTTTCTGTCGTCGATCCTTCGTCTTATCCCGAGTGCTGACTTCCTCCTTCATCTTAAATAATCATAACTTCGATAAGTCATCAAGTCGATAAAAGAAAACGGAAATTGAAATCGAATTCGAATTAGTTCTCATATGTTCTTAAGCTTTTAGGCTTTTGCACGCTACTCTAGATTCTTTTAATTAAACGGGAATGGAAATCGAACATTTCTCATTTAGAACTCTTACTTGACGCTAAGGTCAGTAAATTATGATAGTCGATACTTGGAACGACTTAAAAGATCGAATGAAATTAAGTTGAGAAGAAATCAACTTAAGAAATTAAGTTTTCAAAACTTCACTGCACAAGGCAGAGCTTCTAAGGACTGCCCAGAACAGAGTACCCTGGAACAGGGGAGGTGCTCTCTACCGAATGAAAGCCAAGGAAGTCTAGTCACTCTCCAATTTACGGATCTCAATTCTGATAAACGAGCTAAGAGATATGGCAGTTTCCGGAAAGGGTCGCAAAACTGCCGAAGTTAACCCTAAGTTTTTGATAAAAATCGACGTGTGGCTTCCTAGGTTCGTTTTATGTTCTCGTACCTAAATTCTCACGAAATTATACAAAGGGCAGTCAACACGTATTTCCATATGTGATGAACTCCATTTTTTTTCCCGTCTCTGAATACGGCGATCAAAACCTCGTCGTCGAATCTAACCAATTACTAAACCAATTCAAGTTCCTAAATCAAATTCCAACTTCTCAATTTAAATTACAACCTATCATTCCAATACTCGGATTAACACGTCGTCAACTACAAACTTGATCACTTAACGATAAGATTCATTAATATCCAATTATTTTCTTGGTTCGACTTTTCTATCGATACTTAGGCTCGTTGCTTCGTATCTTACCAAAATTTCAACGTTCTTAGAATCCGATTAAATTCTACAACATTATTCAACATCTATCTAGACTCATTGGTATGTGATCCATATCCTTAACTCATTAACCAAACTCGGTTTATTTATGGATTTTCGTCTCTTATACTTTACCTAATATTTTTAGAATAATTCCAAATAATTCATTAAATCAATTAGCACTAATTAGGACATTATTTCATCATCAATTTCTTAATAGAATTAAGCTACATCAAACCCCTAAATTCCTCCCTAAAATCGGTATTAGCATTTAAATTAGGAGGGGTGTTTTCTTCATCAATTTAATCCATAAATCCATTTCTAATACTATTACAACATATATTATCTAATGATTATTACTACAACCTCATAATTTGAAATTCCATTATCAAACCCTAGCCCTAATTTCGATCCTACTTCAATTTGTTAGGGGATTTCATTTATTCTTGCATTAAACATCAATTAAACACTATCTTAGATTAATTATCCAATCAATTTGAGGATTAGAACATCCTACAAAAATCCCCAAAATTTCGGTCCATGCCTAGGTTTAGGGTTCTTGGATTTTCCATCAATTAAACCATAGAGATTAATTTCTATCCATTTAGTTACATAATTTAAGACTTAAATCATTATCCTAATTAATCTACTATTTTCGGTTATAACATAAAAATGGAAGAATTGAAAATCCAATTGGATAGAAAGATGGAGGAGATAATTACCTTGATTATTAATGAAAGTAGAAATGAATTTTGATGGTTAATGGATGAACTTGGAGAAGAAAGCTTGAAGAACCTTGATGAATGACAATGGTGATGGAGAAAAATTGGGAGAGAATATGTGTGTGTATAACCGTGTATGAGAGGGAGAGGAATGAGAGAGATGACAACTTGATGATATTTAGATTGTAGTATTAGGTGTCCAATTAAATACTATAAGAACAAAATAGAAGTTGTGAGTCATAAAGTGGAAACTATATAAAATTGAAATATCTTTGGTTAAGTATATATGTATGTCGGCCATAGGGTAAAATTTTACCCAAATACGCGCTTTTTTCGGCTCGTTACGACGTTATAAAAATTGAGAATATAAAAACGTATTCGGCACGTTTTCGTCAAAGTTCGATTTGACCAATAAATCCGATATATTTAATATACTCGAAAAGTATATTTTAAACTTAAAAATTAAATAAAATCAAATAAATTATCCAGAAAAATCATAAAAACGACTTTCTCGGGCGAACTCGTATCGAAATTTCGTGAATGTAAAAATCAGACGGTTTCCCGATCTGAGTTATCGAACTAAAAAGTTATCGTACGCGATACCCCTTATACAGTAGTCATTTAACTGACTTCCGTAATTTATTTTAGGAAACGGATTTCACCGTTAGTCTTAGAATTAAATTTTATGAACTTAGGCGTGCAAAGCCGTAATTATTATTAACTTTGAATTTTTAACGCAGAAGAAATTTTCCGGGGTATTACAATTCTCGACTCTTGATTCTACTCAAGTACTGTACCAATAGACTTTCCTCAGACTCGAACATTCATACTCAACAAACTTGGTATATCAGACAAGTTGAAACTCATTCAAATAATCAAAATTGAGAAATCACTATTCATTCCATAAACTTGAAATATCTCAATTTCACACATCAAACGACTTTAGAAAATTACGAGATTAAATCTCGATCACTTTAAACACAATTCATTCACATTCAAGTCGTCACATCTCAAATCAGGTATTCACAAATAGGTAAACGACTGACTTCAATAATTAGTTGGAAAAAGAAAAAATTTCAAAACTTCTCAAAATATTCTAGAAAAATTTCAGAAATTCACATATATTCATACATGCTCGATTTCATACTCAGAAACTCATTCAAGAGTCAAAACACTATCACATGCTCACTCGATACTGCTCGAGTTTTAACTTATAAATAAAAGTTCTTGGTTTTGAATGGAAATAGTTTTATTTCTCTTATAATTTAAGGAATTCAAATATGGAATAAGATTGAAATCCGAAACCTCATGCAAAAATTCTCGGAATAAAATGAGGCATTATTGTCTCAAAAAATGTACACATGCTCCAAAACTTCTCAAACTTTCACAATTAGCTTAAAATAAATCTAATTGAATAATTACTCAATCAAATTCCACTTTCGACTTGTAAATCGAAAACCCTAAATTCAATTTCCTTAAAAGCTTCGACTTTTACTTCATCTCATGCATACAGGTTTGTTTTTACTCGATTCAAGTTCTAACATGCTCGATTTAATTATCTAAGCTAAATTAACCCGTCAATTTACTCAATTTCATCACATTCCATGAATTTCAACTTTTAACTACACAAAATCTTCGATTTTGCATAACTTTTCATACGACCTCCGAATTCAAAAATTCAAAAGGCTAACTTACTTATTTTAACTTCAATTTCATCTTAGGATCATCAATTCCATTGTTAAATCATCAAAATCAGCTCGATTTCTTCTTTAAATTTTCTGCAATTAATAAACTTTCTTAAACTTGATCTTTTTCTTTATTTTCAAGTTCTATCATACTTAGAAAACTTCTAATTGCTCAATTTTAACTTCAATTTGATCATTCAAGACTAAGAACGAAAATTTCCAAATTTTATCATTCATTTCCTTCGAAATATTTAGAGCTTTTGGATTAGAAATCCAAATTCATCAATTAGACACTTAATCATGTATTAAATAATCTCAATTTCATAATTTTATCATCAATTGATCATTTAGAACTCAAGAACATAAAAATTATAATTCATACTCATATTGTGTTTGAAATTTTTGGGGCTTTCTTCTTTGATGATCATATTCTTGATTTAATAATTTAATCTTACTCTAAATAATCTTAATTTCTATAATCTAACATTAATTCATCGAATCAAACTCAAAAACATCAAATATCATAATTCTCAATTTCATAAATCCTCAATTAATTTAACATCTAGAAATCAAGATTGTCAAAATCACATCTCACACTTATATGTTCTTCGAAAAATTTAATAAATGAAGCAATTGAAAGTAAAGTTTCAAATAAATCATTTAATCATGCTTCACAATACTCAAATTCATAAGAATCGTCCTCAATTTAATCATCAAACTCATAAATAAAGAATTCCTATTTTCATATCTCATCACCTTCAAAATTTTCAAGAAAATAAATATAGGAATCCAACTTCTCAAATTGATCATTCCTTCATGCTTAGAATAATTTATAAGATTCAAATAAATCATAAAACTCATGATCAAGAACAACATGTGAAAACCCCCAAATTGAGTTAAAATTTTCGATCATAATCAATTTGAAATGATCAAAGTTTTCTCTCTTCAATTTATTGCATGGATTCATGCTAATATCAAGGATTCCTACTTGAAAATAGAAGACCAAAACTTTACCCTAAATAATCATGATTTTCTAAAGGTGGCAAGAAAATTTCTTACTTGTTTGTTGGATTTAACTATCTCTACTTCATTCCATGCAACTCTAGCTTTCTTTTCCTTGATGGATTGAAGAAAATTGAAGGTGGTATGGTGGAGAAGGAAGCTAGGTAGTCATGGATGGAGGTGAAGAGGAAAAAGTGAGATAGGTGGGAGAGAAGAGAGATGCGTGAGTTGAGAGAGAGTGAGGGTGAGTGAGAGATGTGAGAGTGAGAGTGTTTGAGAGAGTGTGGGATTGTGAGGCAGCCGAGAGTGGGGGTGAGGTAGAGATAAATATAGAGAGAGAGGGTAAGATAAGGGAGATGTGTAAAGATTTTTATCGGGTAGAAATCCTCGGAAGAATAGATTTTCCAGTTCAAAACATCCCTCTGATATCATTAATTCCCAAAAACTTAAAAATCTCTCCTCGATACTTTCTCGACATCCGATTTCACTTTAACTCGTCTCACTACCCATAAAATAAATCATAGATTTGGAAAACCTAATTTTCGGTTGAAATTCTGAATAATGATGAAAATGTAAAAAGTTACTATTCATATTAGCTTCCATCGAAATAAAATTCAAACTCGACTCAAACGAACTCAGAAAATTCTCAAACTTTTATCATTGGTCTTAAAATAAATTCTAGATTTCAATGACACTAATTAGATTGAATTCGGAGTCCATCGACGAAGAGTTGACTTTTCGGTCAAAGGTTCTATTCATTAAAAAGTCAACCGTTTCGGAATTCTCTGAAATTCAAACTCATGTTTTATTTCTCATTCTTAAGCTCATATAACTCTTCACATATTTGTTTCGAATCATTCTCTGAAATTCAAACTCATGTTTTATTTGTCATTCTTAAGCTCATATACTCTTCACATCTTTGTTTCGAATCATTGAAACAAGAAAATTATGTTTTTGCCCTTCAGGGGCATTTTGATAATTTCACGAGAAAACTTATTTCTCAGAAATTTTTATCACATAATTTCGCTCATTCACATATGAACACATTTAATAAGCACTTAGGTACACTTTAGCATCGACAAATGTCGGCAGCTTTCGTTTCTTCTTCTTTTCAGAGGAATTCAAAACGAATGCTGAAATTAGGAAACTCGGAACTTTTTCGCAAAAATGAAACTAACTTAAACTAAACTCTTCTCGATTCCTAAATTCTTTTTTTTATTCAAGATCGAAAATTCTCAAGCAATACTCGATATGTATATATAAACTTATTAGAAGCAATTACTTTCTCAATCAAAGCAGATACTGAGGCAATTGCACTAAAAATTTTCCCAATTCAATCATTTAAGACAATTACTCACTCACATGCTTACTCAATCTTAACTCAAGCATTTACTCATAATCATTAACTCAAATTTTGGCATAAATGACAATTTTCAAATATATGCAATAACTTAAACTCAAACATTTACTGACAATCATTTTCACAAATAGTGTTGCGAACGACCATTTAAATAACTTAAAACTTAAGCATGGATTTAACAGTGAACTCGAACTAATAGCTCAAATTCTTTCTTAACTTATTCTCGGACCTCATACTCAAGAATTTGATTAATAACTCAGATTAATAGACTCGACTATCAACTCAAATCTTATCTCAACATTACTCTCAAAATCATTCTCAAGGGCTCAATTATTAACTTAGTTACACAAACTCAAGCATAGAACTCAAAGGCTTACTTTTAATGATATAACGATCTCTTTTCTCCTATTATCGGATGATGGCCTCTTTTGAGGATTTACCAAAATAGGGATATAACAACAAAGGTTAATTTTAATATCAATTGGATGTTCTAAACTTCTTAAAACGCACAAGATAGGAGCTACTGCTTCATGTCCGGCTCGATTACTATACTTGTCGTCAACTCTCACAATATTTATCTCGAACATCAAATATGTAGAAATCAACTCATACACATAAAATAAAGATTACTCAATTTTCTGCAGCTTTCTAAACTGAACCCTATATGTCATCCTCGATTGAGTTCCCATCCTTATCGTCTTCTCTTGGCTCCTCTTCGGAATCCTCTTCTAGGTTCTCATTCTCTTTTCTTTTGAAGGCGGCTGGCGTCTTCGTGAGACGTCCAAGATCAGCTATAGGGGCTGTCCACGGTGAAATCTTGTTGTCGTACTGCTCGTCCTAAAAAATTACTCTGATATCTTAAAACTTCTCATAATCCCACAGAGGGGTCTTGTTGCTGTCATCATTGCGTTGAAGGTACGCAAATACATCGATGTCTTTGATGAGCTCTAGCTCTAACTCCTAACTCGGCCTCAAAACGGCACCTCGAAGGTGGGGGAATTGGAAAAAAAATTAGTTGCTCGGAATGAGCTGGAGGTGGCCTCTGTCTATCATTGTTTCTACAGAGGAGTGCTCAAAAGACTCGTCATCGTCGCTATTCTTGGTGCGAGTTGGCTCAAAAGGCTTGGCTATGACTCTCACGGGAGAGTAGGTGCTGATATGATGCATGAATACCTTTAACTCATCGTACGAAGCAAGCAAGACTCAGAAAGGAGCGCACGAATTGTCGGCTGCATAGCTACACAGCTAATCGGGGTGGAGAAGCTCAGAGAAAAAGGGATTGGTTAGGGAAACAACTCTTGATTATCTGCTGAATTGAAAACTTAGCACTCGACACGAGCGAGGCAAAGGAGAAATAAGAAATGAAATGGGGTTGTCCTGAGATTAAGGTTCATAACTGAGTTTACTCGGCTCAAATCGGGATGGAGAGTTTAATGGTCAAAAGAATAAAGTATCCCGTCTGGTGAATTGGCTCGAGATTGTGGCGATGAACTCGTTGCAGTTGTTAACTAGGTAGACTTCAAGGTACTGATGTTCGATGTGAGTCGACGCTGGAGAAAATTCTTACTCACGTCACTCTTCGGGAAAAATGTAGATGAGATGTACCATCCTATCAAAAGCACTGACGTCGAGGTACTTCTTTATCTCTCGAACTTGTGATAACGTGCTACAAATTCTACTAGCCTCTCGTGATAATTCTTCCTCGTACTCTTGCATCTTTGCCCTACTTCTTTCATCATCTATCTTGTTCTTGTCTCTCAGAGGTGATTTTAAGCTAGGGCACTGGGTAACTCCACATCACGAAATTGATCGCACAATCGTTCCGTCTCTTTCGAATATAAATGCTCAAATAGTTTTAAGGGAGAGAACTCTAAAGCATCCTAGTTCTTCAAGCAACTTATCAAGGGCATTACTTCTAGATAAGCGTAAATAGTAATAATTGAATAACTTGGAATTGATTGAAAATTTGGAAAGCACTTAAAAATTTCGTACATGGTTGTCGGATGAGATGAGGTGCTTGGCTCATTGTTAAATAAGTCTAGGAAATCAAATCCAGAATTTGACTCTCAAAGAAGTTTAAGCTTAGAGCAGACGAGCTGCTCTGATACCAATATGTCACAACCTGATTTCTAATGTATGAAACGACTAGAAACCATTGGACACTGAGGGTGAAACAATGGAAAATACACAAGGAAACATGCTCATGTACAAGGTAATCTCTATCGAAAGCGATAACATTTAATCAAATTGCTTTCAATAACCCATTTATGTTCTTCGAAAAATTTAATAGATGCGTGAGTTGAGAGAGAGTGAGGGTGAGTGAGAGATGTGAGAGTGGGAGTGTTTGAGAGACTGTGGAAGAGTGAGGCAGCCGAGAGTGGGGGTGAGGGAGAGATAAATAGAGAGAGAGAGGGAGAGATAAGGGAGGTGAATCCAGATTTTTATCGTGTAAAAATCCCCGGAAGAAAAGATTTTCCGGTTCAAAACATCCCTCTTATATCATTAATTCCCAAAAATTTAAGAATCTCTCCTCGGCACTTTCTGCCATAGCCCGAAATCCAGTGTATAGGAACGACCAGACTCCATTGGAGTGTAAAGGTGAAACTATCAAATAACAAACCACTTTTGTCTCAACTTAACTTTAAACCCTAACCCGAATAAATTAATACTTGTGAAACCAACAAATAAAACTCGACTCAACAAGGAATCGGTCAAGGAAATAAGGTTTCGACATGACATGAATATACACAGACTTTCATAACATGGCTCAGTGATGAACGAGTTTAATAATTTACAAAGTTTCTCAAAAATAGGGTTAAGTTTAACATCATCATACGGTTCAAAAAGTAGGGTTTTTAAATGAAATTCAAAGCATTGTTTTGAGCTCACATCTCATTGTTATCAGAGTTATCAAAATATTAACATATCAAAAGATTGATAAGTAGCGGAGACATCAGTTGCTCACAACAATTACATGTATGAAGACATGTAACTGTCGACTCAACTTCCAAAAGATTAACACACCACCAAGACCATCCAAACCATCCTCATCCTTAGCTAACATGCACGTTTAGAAATATATGCAGGGCTGAGTACGAAGTACTCAGTGAACACAATGCCAAAAAAAATTTTAAAAGCTTGTTCTTAGAGCTATATCAATTGAACTTGCCTTGCCACTGCATCACATGTAATGCCCCGTAATTTTCTAACGTTTTTAAAATTTTAAGTTAATTAAATAAATGGCTTTGCACGCCTAAGTTTACGTTTTTTTGAATTCTATGACTAACGGTCGAATCCGTTTCTGAAAATAAATTACGGAAGTCAGCTAGACGACTACTGTATTTAGGTTTAGCGCGTACGAAAAGTTTTTAGTTCGTGAACTTAGAACGGAAAACCGTCTGATTTTTACATTCACGAAATCGCGATACGAACTCGCCCGAAAAAGTTCGTTTTTATGATTTTCCGGACGAAACTCGGACTATGTCGTCCCGAGTTTTTGTCAAAATAAATTTTGTAAATTTATTTTCCGATTAAGTTTCGTACGTTAGAATTTTAGGTCAAATCGGATCGCGATGATTTTGTACCGAGCGACGTTTTTTCGTCGAACGTTTTCCGTAACGTCGGATCGCGCCGGAAAAACACGTATCCCTCCTAAAATCTCTTGGCAGCCGACATCCTACTTCAAATTAGGGGACATGCATGTTTGATAATGCCTAATTAAGTGACACCTTACCTATTTACTTTTCACACTTTCCACCTTTCACCATATCAAATATTTTAACAATTAAAACAACCCATTTCCTCCCATTTCTCACTCACAATCGGCAGCACCACTCCTTCCATCATCTTCTTCATCTCATCATTCTCCATTGAAGACAAGCTCCAAGAACAAGAAGAAAACTCACAAGTTTCAATCCCTCCATTCAAACCTCTTAAGTCCTTCATTAATTCTTAAGGTAATTCCCTTCTCTATAATCCTATCCAATCATCTTTTTTTTCTTTCTCATTTCTTCTTGATCGAAATTTTAGAGTATTGGAATAGATGTATTGATCTTGGAATAATGAAATTAGATGTATTAGATAGGATAGTTAGGGAATGAAATCGAACAAAAATAAGAACCCTAATTCTATTGTTGATACCGAAAATTCTAGGGCATGGGTAGGATTTTTAATTTTCTTCATTTGATGATTGATTCTTGTTTAATAGAGGTTTAATTAGTGATTAGAATGAAAGGGAATCAAAAGCCCTATGTGTTTGTGAAATTTTAATTAGGGTTTGAGTTGAATTTAGGGGTTTGATGCATGTTAGTTGGAAATTGATTTGCAATTGATTAATAGTTGTTATAAGAGGTTGGTTAATGAATAAATGTAGTTAATTGGAGAAGAAAATCACCCCCTTAACATCTCTATGAAAACCGAAATTTATAGGGTAATTAGGGGTTTCCACATGTTTGATTTAATTGATGAATTGTTGGTTGAATTATGTTGCAAATAATGTTAGTTGATTATAGAATTTAATTGAGAATTTTCTAAAAATGTTTAACGAAACATAAGAGACAAAGATCACCTTATAAGTTGAATTATAATGATGTTATGATATGTTTTCATGCATGAAAGTGATTCACGTTAGACGTAGTTTAACGTCGTAAAATTTGAACGGAATCCGACAACTTTGAAAATCGCGTAAGAGACGAACTTTTAGTAGTAACTAATAATCGAGAAGTCGAATGAGAATTCTAATTTGATATTATTGTTTATGATGGAATTTAGAACAACTTTCTAGTTGACGTCATAAGCTTTTGAGTTGATATAATATGGGCTATAGTTATAGTCGAGAACTAGAACGCGTTTTGAATTTTTGTTGGTTTAGTAATTGTTAGTTGAAAGCCGATGTTTAGAACGTCGTGCTTTTGAGCGAGTTTTGAGAAGGAGTTCGTCACGTACGGAAGTACATGATGACAGCCTTGAGAGTCCAGTTTCCAAAGAAATCAAATACGAGAGCTTAGAACGAACCTAAGACGTTATACGTCGAACCTATCGAGCAATTAGAGTTTTCGCGGCAGTTTTGCGACCCTCGCCGGAAACTGTAATAACTTTTAGCTCGTTTATCGGATTTGCGATCCGTAAATTGGAGCGTAAACTAGACATCCCAATCTTTCCAGTGATACAGAGCTCATCCCCTGTTTCCAAATCCTCTGTTCTGGACAGCCTCCAGAGTTACTGGACTGCGCAAGTGAAAATTTAGTTTCTTGTTTTCTAAGTTGTTTAGTTCACAACTTAGTTTCTTTCGATCGTTTAAGTCGTATTATCTATCGAATATTTCCCTGCTGACCCTAGAGTCAAGTACAGGACCTTGGGTGATGAAAACCAGTCGAGATCTTATCTCTTATCCTTTCATTAAAGAAGTAATAAACGAGAAATTTCATAAATCGTTCAATGAACTAAAACGTAAATCGTCTAAGTTGATTCTTTCCAACTTAGCTCCTTATAATTTTTTAAAGTCGTATTAAGTTACCGACTACCCTCTCTACTGACCCGAGAGTCGAGTATGAGGTCTTCCGAGTTCTAAACGAGATTGGTACGAGTCTCGTTTCCCATTTAAGTAAAACGAATCTAGTAAGCGTGCAAATGCCTAAAGAATGAAACAACTAAAACTTTTTTCGATTCTTTTGATCGATTATCTTTTACGACCCGTTTTTAAGTATGTTTATTTTACGATGAAGGAGGAAGCCAACTGTAGAGAAAGGACGGAAGATCCGAAGTTGGAAGCTTTTGCTTTAAGTTCTGTAAATCAAGGTGGGCTTTTATATACAAAATAAAACGAGCAATGCTCGGAAAATCTTTCTTTATCGCTTTGATATCTGTGTTTTCAAAGTGATATTATGGCATGAACTGTTTTATGTTTTATGTGAGTTCTCTTGTACCTATCTGAGTCAACATTCGTGTTTTCCAGATTTAGAGTTAATCTAATTAGATTAACTAACGATCGGCTCTGAGTTAGCTGCTAAGTGCTTTCCAGAGTTAGTGCACTTTGTAACCTGTGGTGTATGTGATATCCTGTTGAGGGGTACCAGCCACGGTGAATTAGAATTGGTCAAGATTGAACGTAACATTAGTCAGAAAATGCTCGCGCGAGTGATTTATGAGAAAAGAGTCAGAAAATGTTTAGTAGACACGGATTCTTTCAATAAAACTCCGATGTGCTACGCTTATGAAATGCCATATTTATCTATATTTATGATTATGATTTCGGCATCGTGCCCACTAAGTACGTTTGTACTTAGCCCTGCATTGTTTTCTAAATGTGCAGGTTGAAGCGACGGTGAGCGGCGACGGTTGGTGTTGAGTTAAAGGATAGGATGCTTAGTTAGAACCCTTCCGCTGCAAAAACTCTGAATATCTTATGAGATGTATTTTTGAACAACTCTGTAGTTAAGTCTGTAATTATGAACTTAGTTTCTTCTATATTCAAGTCTTGTTTATGTTTTAACGATGCCTTTTTCATGTATGTTTAGTCAGTTAGCCCCCTTCTTCCCCGCTTCTTTAATCCAACCCCAGTCGCACCCCGGCTTCTGCCGTCCCTCGTGATTTGGGGCTGTGACATCACAAGTGTTAGTATACTTGAAATCATTTTACTTGTGAATGCATAAAACATTTTTCTTTTAAAAGATGTGCGCGCACACAATTTTATAATAACTCAGGTATGTACCATCTACCAAAAATAACTTTATGCTGAGAAGTAGGCCTCGTTCTCAAGCAATGTGACCGGCTAAACTGAAGTAAAGCTCACAATCACCTCAATAACTCAAATACCACACGTGGGTTCCTGTTAACCACATGATATAACTCATGTAGATGATAAACACATACCAAAACTCAGATAAATGGCAAGTCAATTGATTTGAAAAACTCACATAATATTAATCAATAAGTAATAGCATTCATCGGAGTTTTAGTTCAGAAAAGCCCACCTCGCTTCTGGTCTTTTAAAGTCGGGGTTGCTTACTTTTCGCTTTTCCCGATTATTTCGCATTCCCGCTCGGCCCTTCAATAACAACATCGATTAAACTCGAGCTTATCAACTCGAAAATGTAAAATAGACTTAGGGCTTGGCTGATGGACTTCTACTTGAGTCGGTTATCCTTAACTTATCTAAACTTTTCTACGTCAATAACTTTCTCGTTTTCTCGCCCTCAAATCATCGTCTTTACTCAGTTTCTAATTACTTCTCGAACTCTGATTCTCGTTTCTAATATCTTAATCTTCACATAAATTGATAAGATACTATTTAACTCGTCTTAAACTTCTCATAAATTCAATTTACATGAACTCAACAAATCATATCATCAAATCTCAACTATTTTCATCATATATAAATCATATGCAGTTAAGCACTTATTTCAATAATCGAATACTCACATCAGAGATCAAACATTCACATTTCAATCACGTATTCACATCAATACTCAAACATTGTCATCATACTCTAGCATCAATATCAACATCTCAAACACTTATATTAAATAAGCAATTATCGTACTAGAGAGGTTAATCATACTTAATCGTTTAATCATACTCAAACATCGAAGTTTATATAAACAACTCACTTCTTAACATAATCACACAGTCAAGTGTTAATCATATTTTCATCATAATGAATCATTGCTCGGCTTTTAGTTTTTTAAACTCACAACTTCAACTCTTTAACAAAAATTATTTTGTTAAACTCATATAATAATCATTTTTGAATTTAAATAATCAAACTTATATTTCGTATTTCTTGACTCAAAAATACGCCGTTATTTTTCCTCAAAATACGTATTCATATACGTCATCATTTTCTTCAAAATACGTACTCAAAACATGTACTCATATACGTATTTAATACTCAACTAAATACTTAGAATAAAATAATCATTATTTTATCTTTTCTTTTATTTAAAACTCAATTTTCGTTTTATTTAATAAAAACTCGGCTTTTCTCGTAAAAACTTTACTGCTCGATAACTTCTACATCTTAACTCTTTTTTAAGCGATTCAAAAAGCAAACTTGCTTAACTCTACTCAATTAACATCATCAAAGCACTTATCACATCATATGACATCAATTACTCATCATAAAAATATTTTTAACTCTTAAAAATATTATTTTTTAACATAATATATTCATTTGCTCGTTTTTTTTTTAATTTCTATCATTTTTCTTACTCGGATAACATCTCGTCACATCAATTAAGCACTCAAAGCACATTTAAAGAACAATCATCTTATAACTCACATCATTCTAATATTTTCATTTCTAATGAAAACATTCCAACCAAACATTCTATTATTACTTCTTTAATAATGATTCTTTTACCTTCTCGTTTGAAACAACAAACCCAAATACGAACATCTTATCTCTTAATCTCATACTCATGTCTTCTATCTCATATTACCTTATAAAAATTTCATTTTCTTTTATTATATTTTTCTTTTTATGTAATAACCCGGAAAATTTCTACTACGTTAAAAATTCAAAGTTAATAATAATTACGGCTTTGCATGCCTAAGTTCATTAAATAAAATTCTAAGACTAACGGTGAAATCCGTTTCCAAAAATAAATTACGGAAGTTAGTCAGATGACTACTGTATTAAGGATTTCGCGTACGATAACTTTTTAGTTCTAGAATTTAGATCGGGAAACCGTCTGATTTTTACATTCACGAAATTGCGATACGAGTTTGCCCGAGAAAGTTCGTTTTTATTATTTTTCCGAACGAAATTCGGACTGTGAGGTTCCGAGATTTTGTCGGATTTTAAGTGTTAAATATTATTTTCCGAGTAAGATAAATATATCGGAATTAATGGTCAAATCAGATTTTGACGAAAACGCGCCGAATACGTTTGTATTTACTCGATTTTTCATAACGTCGTAACGAGCCGGAAAACGCGGTATTTGGAGAAATATTTCTCCTCATTGCCGACTTCATGCATACACACACATAGGATATTTCATTTTTTTTATTAATTGTCACTTTATGACTCACTTGTTCCTATACTTTCTAATAATATTTAATTAACCACCTATGTTATATACTATTTCATCAACTAGTTGTCATCACCCTCCCAACTCTTATCCCTCACAACTCACGCCACACATCATTCCTCTCTCCCAAATTTCTTCATCTCCTCCATTGAAGATCATTCAAGGTTCCTTAAGAATTACTTCATCAATTGATCAATCATCCATCAATTTCAATTCTAATTCCAATAATCTTCAAGGTAATTGCTTAAGCCTTTCATCTATCCATGAAGAATTCTTATTCCTTTATTTTTTTTCTCTTGACCGAAAATATTAGATTAATTAGGATAATGATTTAAGTCTTAAATCATGTAATTAAATGGATAGAAACTAATCTCTATGGTTTAATTGATGGAAAAACCAAGAACCCTAAACCTAGGCATGGACCGCAAATTAGGGGATTTTGGTAGGATGTTCTAATCCTCAAATTGATTGGATAATTAATCTAAGATAGTGTTTAATTGATGATTAATGCAAGAATAAATGAAATCCCCTAACAAATTCAAGTAGGATCGAAATTAGGGCTAGGGTTTGATAATGGAATTTCAATTTATGAGGTTGTAGTAATAATCATTGAATAATATAAGTTGTAGTAATATTAGAAATGGATTTATGGATTAAATTGATGAAGAAAACACCCCTCCTAATTTAAATGCTAATACCGATTTTAGGGAGGAATTTAGGGGTTTGATGTAGCTTAATTCTATTAAGGAATTGATGATGAAATAATGTCCTAATTAGTGTTAATTGATTTAATGAATTATTTGGAATTATTCTAAAAATATTAGGTAAAGTATAAGAGACGAAAATCCATAAATAAACCGAGTTTGGTTAATGAGTTAAGGATATGGATCACATACTAATTAGTCTAGATAGATGTTGAATAATGTTGTAGAATTTAATCGGATTCTAAGAACGTTGAAATTTTGGTAAGAAACGAAGCAACGAGCCTAAACATCGATAGAAAAGTCGAACCGAGAAAATAATTGGATAGTAATGAATCTTATCGTTAAGTGATCAAGTTTGTAGTTGACGACGTGTTAATCCGAGTATTGGAATGATAGGTTTTAGTTGAATTTGAGAAGTTGGAATTTCAATTAGGAACTTGAATTGGTTTAGTAATTGGTTAGATTGATACGAGGTTTTGATCGTCGTATTCATAGACGGGAAAATAAAATGGAGTTCGTCGCGTATGGAATACGTGTTGACTGCCCTGTTGTAAAATTTTCGTGAGAATTTAAGTACGAGAACATAAAACGAACCTAGGAAGTCACACGTCGATTTTATCAAACCTTAGGGTTAACTTCGGCAGTTTTGCGACCCTTTCCGGAAACTGCCATATCTCTTAGCTCGTTTATCGGATTTGAGATTCGTAAATTGGAGAGTAAACTAGACTTCCTAGGCTTTCATTCGGTACAGAGAACCTCCCCTGTTTCAGTGTACTCTGTTCTGGGCAGTCCTTAGAAGCTCTGCCTTGTGCAGTGAAGTTTCAAAACTAAATTTCTTAAGTTGATTCCTTCTCAACTTAATTTCTTTCGATCTTTTAAGTCGTTCCAAATATCGACTATCATAATTTACTGACCTTAGCGTCAAGTAAGAGTTCTAAATGAGAAATGTTCGATTCTCGTTCCCGTTTAATTAAAAGAATCTAGAGTAGCGTGCAAAAGCCTAAAAGCTTAAGAACATATGAGAACTAATTCGAATTCGATTTCAATTTCTGTTTTCTTTTATCGACTCGATGACTTATCAAAGTTATGATTATTTACGATGAAGAAGGAAGTCAGCACTCGGGATAAGACGAAGGATCGACGACAGAAAACTCGTTTAATAGTTTCGTAACTTATAAGGTGGGCTTTTATTCTATAATAAATAAAATGTGGGTTTTTCCACAACTCAAAAGTAATTCTTTATCGCTTTGATAAACGTGTTTTCAAAGTGATAACCATGGCATAAACTGTTTAAATATTTTATGTGAGTTCTCTTGTACCTATCTGTGTTAACATTCGTGTTTTCCAGATTTATAAGTTAACCGCTAGGATGTTAACTATTGATCGGCTGAGTTAGCTATTAAGTGCTTTCCAGAGTTAGTGCACTTTGTAACCTGTGGTGTATGTGGTATCCCGTTGAGGGGTAACCAGCCACGGTGAATGAGGATTTGGTCAAGATTTGAACGTAACATACATTAAAATGCTCGCGAGCTACTTTATGAATAAAGATGCAAATGTTTAATAGGCACGGGCTCTTTTAAATGAAAACCCCCGATGCGCTGTAAAAAGAGATGCCTGATTATCTATACCTATGATTATGTTTTAGGCAATGTGTCCACTAAGTACTTTCGTACTTAGCCCTGCATATGTTTTCTAAATGTGCAGGTTGAAGCGACGGCAGCGGTGGATGGTTGAGTTGAGGTCGAATAGAGTTAGAGAAGACTTATGTACTTAGTTCACTATTCCGCTGCATAACTCTAAACTTTGTTGTTTATGTTTCAAAATTATTACTGATTTCTCTTCTACGTGAACTTGTTAAGTTTGGAAAGGAGTCTAGTAGGTAAATAAAAGACTTAAGCGCAAGTGCTAATGAGAATTCTCGTTTCTTATAGAACCAAAATGCCGCCGAAAGTAAGTAACAATCAAAGAGGATTTGGTAATCCTAGAGTGTACAGTGGAGGTCAAGGACAGCGAGAAAGTATAGGAGAACGTAATCATCAAGCAAACTAATTTCTTCCGCCACCCCCACAACAACGTAACATTGAGGATTTATTCTTCAGAAGAAATCCGCCGGTTTTTAAGGGATCTAGTAACCCGAATGACGCTGAGTTTTGGGTACGATCAATCGAAGGGATATTTGAGCTTCTAGGATGTATGGATGAGGAACGCCTTGTGTGTGTTGCGTTTCAACTAGCCGGACCGGCTAACTACTGGTGGAAGGCTAGACAGGAAGCTATGCCGATGGGGCAAACGCCTCAATTTACCTGGAATAACTTTAAGGGAGCGTTTTATGATAGGTATGTATTCGATCAGGTGGCTGCTGAAGAAGAAATAGCAAAGGAATTTCAAGGAGAACTCAAACGTAAACTGGAAATAACATTAGCTAGCCAAGAGGGGCTAAGCTATACAGAATTATTGGAACGAATTCAAGAGATATAGGCAGTGATGCCGGATCAGAGAAGGATTCCAGCGTTCCCACCAATACCGACCCAGTTTTCAACTCAAGACCTTTTCAATAACAATAATAGAAATTTTCAAGGGAAGAGAAAGTGGGAAGAAGGAAGTAGCGGTGGCTACAATCTGAATTTTAACAACCAGGGAAATCAGAGAAGGAGTAATCAGCAACCTAGTCAGGATAATAATGAGAGGCAGTGGCAAGGAAACAACTAGTCGGGGTTGTTTTTGCAAGGAAATAGACAAACCGGATCATGGAAAGGAAATAACCCAGGGAGGGTTACCATTCCTGTCTGCCCCAAATGCAACAAGACGCATCCGGGCATCTATCAAGTAGGCACTGCCAACTGTTTCAACTGCGGACAGAAAGGATACAGGAAGAAGGATTGCCTAGGACAGCAGCAAGCAGTGGATCAGAAGCAGGATGTTCCTACGTGTCCCAACTGTAATAAGGAACATTACGGTGTTTGTCTGGCAGGCACGGGAAATTGCTTTCAATGTGGACAGATGGGGCATAAGAAGAGGAAATGCCCAATGTTGTTTCCAATGGTGGAACCCAACCAGTATGGTCAACCCCAACCCTTAGGAACCATTCAAACCCAATCACAACAACAGTTGACACCACAACAAAATGAATGGGCATGCGTGGTTTGGCAGGAGAAGCGAAGTGAGGACAAGGGAAGCGTGACAGGTATTGGACGAATTTCTTAAGAATTTCCCCGTCATAATTTTGCTTCATTTTAGAGATTTATATTCGGTTGTTATTAGTACTTGTTAACCTTTAGGAGTAGAATTAGGACGTGCTAATCGTGAAATAAGAACAACTACGCTTCAGGGAGTGACGATAATCTCAGAGAATTATTTTCTTTAGTTGCGCTTGAACGTAAAATTTATTTAGGGTCTTTTTAAGGTCATAGCAAACAATTGGAACGTGATAAATATAAGACTTGGATATAATCCTAGGATGAACTGGTTGTCAGAGAATTATACCACGATTCTCTGCAACGAGAAAAAAAAACATCTCTTTCCAACTACCGGGTAGAGAGCCGACCGACTTTTCACGGGTTTTCGATGGGTAAAGGAGTACCAACAATATCAGCGCTACAAGCCACGAAGTGGAAAAGGAAGAAGGGTACCACAACCTACCTTGTGTACCTAGACAGAGAACCAGGAGCTAAGAAGACCGTTTAGGACGTGAAGGTAGTGAATACACATGACGATGTTTTCTCAGAAGTTTTGCCAGGATTGCCACCCGATCGTTACGCAAATTTCACGATCGACTTAGAGCCGGAAGCAGCTTAAGGGTGCAGGAGTCTTTTCGAATATAGATTTGAAGTCAGGGTACCATCAGCTGAAGATCAAACCTGAGGACGTACCTAAGACTGCTTTTAGAACCCGATATGGCCATTACAAATTTCTAGTAATGCCATTTGATTTGACCAACGCCCCGCGATATTCATGGATCTCATGAATAGGGTTATTTCACCCGTATTTGGACAATTTGCCATAGTATTCATCAACGACATTCTTATGCACTCCAAGAATGAGAAAGAACACGAATAAGTTAACTTTCACGAGTCCTAGAACTACGACGTAACTACTTCGGAAGGAAAACACTTCAGAATAGACCGACGAGTGCAAAATGATTTTATAGACGCTTAAGAAAATGGATTATCGCCCCAATTTTTGCCTTTCAGAAAACAAAAAAGGAACGCATAGTATATATTGGCGCATCGAAGAATGGATTCGGATGTATTTTTGATGTAAGAGGGAAAGGTGATAGCCTCCGTCTCACGACAATTTTAAACCCCACAAAAATCGAGTATCCAACCTATGACCTAGAACTTATAGCCGTTGGGCACGCACTGAAGATTCGGAGACATCATCGTTATGGTATAAGGGTTAAGATCTTCACAGATCATAAGGAGTTGAAGTATTTATTCGAGCAAAAGGAAATAACATAAGACAAAGAAGATGGCGCGAATTACATGAGACTTAAGATTGTCGTATCAATTATCATCTAGGAAAAGCTAAGCGTAATAGCAAACATGCTGAGTCGTAAGACTCCAACTAAGTTTAGGTATCTCTTCATCGAAGAAGAAACGCTTGTACGAGAATTCGAGATGATGGATATAGAAGTGCTCGATACATCAGCAACGATCACAGGTCAAACAACAGCACTGGTAACGACACCAAATTATAAGAAAGAGTGATAAGAGATAGAGGAAGAACGAGTTGATCAAAGAGCTACGACTGAGAATAAGAACGGAGGTACCAGAGGATTATTATGAAACAACGTAATACGATATCATCAGTAAAACTCCCGATATGTCATATGCCGTGCACCCGGAGAGTGCGAAAATATATTAAGATTTAAAAAGAGATTTCTGGTGGAATGGACTAAAACGAAACGTTGCCTCGTTTTGTGGAAGGATGTTTAACTTATCAACAAGTTAAGGCTTTACATCGATGACCGTATAGATTGTCGCAGCCATTAAATGTCCCAGAATGGAAATGGGAAAGATAGAGCTAGGGATTTTGTGACAGACTTGCCTAAGTGCAGAAAAGGAAATACTGTCGTCTGGGTAGTAATTGATGGACTCACAGAATCAGCTCATCTTCTACCGATTAAGTTTACCTATGAGTCAGGGAAGTCAGTGCAGTCGAACGTCCGTGAGATTGTACATCGGCACGAAATACCAAAATCGATAATATCAGATAAAAATGCCAAACCTACATCGCGATCTTGGATCACGATGCAGAAGGAGTTAAGTACCGAGCTTAACTTTAGTATAGTATTTTTTTTCACCCTCAAACGGAACGATAATCCGAGAGAAACAATTCAGATACTCGTTGATGTGTTAAGAACGGTAGTATTAGATCCAAGTGCAAGTTGGAAAATTTTATATATCAAATTAAATTTTTGCGCCGTACGAGGTCTTGTCTCAGAAGAAGCTTTAAATAACTGCGCTATTATCGTAAGTTAAGGGAAAGAAAGAATTTAGGATCAAATGTTGTTAATGAAATGATCGAGAACGTTCGGCAGATCAGAGTGAGAATGAAGAAAACTCAAGGCCGACAGAAATCATACGCCAACGACCGTTGTGAGAATTTTTTTTTTTTAAATTTGAAATTGGAGATAAGTTTTCCTCAAGTTTACGCCTTCAAAAGAAATCATTAGATTCAACGTAAGGGTAAACTAATACCAAGGTTCTCAGGACCTTACAAGATTCTCGAGAAAATAGGACCGTTACTTATAGATTGGCCTTACCGCTAAATCTAGGAAGTGTCCCTAACATATTTTCGCATTTCACAATTAAGAAAAACACGTCTATAATCCTAAGCTTATAATTAGTCAGCGAGACGTAGTTCTTGAATCTGACTTAAGTTACGAAGAAAACCATAATTGATTTTTGGATCGACAAGCGCGAAAATTTAAGTAAGCAAGTCAATTCGACTAGTAAAAGTGATATAAGATCTTCACGAGCAAAAAGAAGCCACGTGGGAATTTGGAGGGAATTTGAGGAAGAAGTATCCCGAACGGTTTCAAGAAGATAGGCAAATTTCGGGACGAAATTTTTCGTAAGGGGGGAGGATGTAATACCCCGAAAAAATTCTACTACGTTAAAAATTTAAAGTTAATAATAATTACGGCTTTGCCGCCTAAGTTCATTAAATTAAATTCTAAGACTAACGGTGAAATCCGTTTCCAAAAATAAATTACGGAAGTCAGTCAGATGACTACTGTATTAAGGATTTCGCGTACGATAACTTTTTAGTTCGAGAACTCAGATCAGGAAACCGTTTGATTTTTACATTCACGAAATTGCGATACGAGTTCGCCCGAGAAAGTTCATTTTTATTATTTTACCGGACGAAATTCGGACTGTGAGGTTCCGAGATTTTGTCGGATTTTAAGTTTTAAATATTATTTTCCGAGTAAGATAAATATATCGGAAATAATGGTCAAATCGGATTTTGACGAAAACGAGCCGAATACATTTTTATTTACTCGATTTTTCATAACGTCGTAACGAGCCGGAAAACGCGGTATTTGGAGAAATATTTCTCCTCATTGCCGACTTCATGCATACACACACATAGGATATTTCATTTTTTTATTAATTGTCACTTTATGACTCACTTGTTCCTATACTTTCTAATAATATTTAATTAGCCACCTATGTTATATACTGTTTCATCAACTAGTTGTCATCACCCTCCCAACTCTCATCCCTCACAACTCATGCCACACATCATTCCTCTCTCCCAAATTTCTTCATCTCCTCCATTGAAGATCATTCAAGGTTCCTTAAGAATTTCTTCATCAATTGATCAATCATCCATCAATTTCAATTCTAATTCCAATAATCTTCAAGGTAATTGCTTAAGCCTTTCATCTATCCAGGTAGAATTCTTATTCCTTTATTTTTTTTCTCTTGACCGAAAATATTAGATTAATTAGGATAACGATTTAAGTCTTAAATCATGTAATTAAATGGATAGAAACTAATCTCTATGGTTTAATTGATGGAAAAACCAAGAACCCTAAACCTAGGCATGGACCGCAAATTAGGGGATTTTGGTAGGATGTTCTAATCCTCAAATTGATTGGATAATTAATCTAAGATAGTGTTTAATTGATGATTAATGCAAGAATAAATGAAATCCCCTAACAAATTCAAGTAGGATCGAAATTAGGGCTAGGGTTTGATAATGGAATTTCAATTTATGAGGTTGTAGTAATAATCATTGAATAATATAAGTTGTAGTAATATTAGAAATGGATTTATGGATTAAATTGATGAAGAAAACACCCCTCCTAATTTAAATGCTAATACCGATTTTAGGGAGGAATTTAGGGGTTTGATGTAGCTTAATTCTATTAAGGAATTGATGATGAAATAATGTCCTAATTAGTGTTAATTGATTTAATGAATTATTTGGAATTATTCTAAAAATATTAGGTAAAGTATAAGAGACGAAAATCCATAAATAAACCGAGTTTGGTTAATGAGTTAAGGATATGGATCACATACTAATTAGTCTAGATAGATGTTGAATAATGTTGTAGAATTTAATCGGATTCTAAGAACGTTGAAATTTTGGTAAGAAACGAAGCAACGAGCCTAAACATCGATAGAAAAGTCGAACCGAGAAAATAATTGGATAGTAATGAATCTTATCGTTAAGTGATCAAGTTTGTAGTTGACGACGTGTTAATCCGAGTATTGGAATGATAGGTTTTAGTTGAATTTGAGAAGTTGGAATTTCAATTAGGAACTTGAATTGGTTTAGTAATTGGTTAGATTGATACGAGGTTTTGATCGTCGTATTCATAGACGGGAAAATAAAATGGAGTTCGTCGCGTATGGAATACGTGTTGACTGCCCTGTTGTAAAATTTTCGTGAGAATTTAAGTACGAGAACATAAAACGAACCTAGGAAGTCACACGTCGATTTTATCAAACCTTAGGGTTAACTTCGGCAGTTTTGCGACCCTTTCCGGAAACTGCCATATCTCTTAGCTCGTTTATCGGATTTGAGATCCGTAAATTGGAGAATAAACTAGACTTCCTAAGCTTTCATTCGGTAGAGAGCACCTCCCCTGTTTCAGGGTACTCTGTTCTGGGCAGTCCTTAGAAGCTCTGCCTTGTGCAGTGAAGTTTCAAAACTAAATTTCTTAAGTTGATTCCTTCTCAACTTAATTTCTTTCGATCTTTTAAGTCGTTCCAAACATCGACTATCATAATTTACTGACCTTAGCGTCAAGTAAGAGTTCTAAATGAGAAATGTTCGATTCTCGTTCCCGTTTAATTAAAAGAATCTAGAGTAGCGTGCAAAAGCCTAAAAGCCTAAGAACATATGAGAACTAATTCGAATTCGATTTCAATTTCCATTTTCTTTTATCGACTCGATGTCTTATCGAAGTTATGATTATTTACGAGTAAGGAGGAAGTCAGCACTCGGGATAAGACGAAGGATCGACGACAGAAAACTCGTTTAATAGTTCTGTAACTTATAAGGTGGGCTTTTATTCTATAATAAATAAAATGTGGGTTTTTCCACAACTCGAATGTAATTCTTTATCGCTTTGATAAACGTGTTTTCAAAGTGATAATCATGGCATAAACTGTTTAAATATTTTATGTGAGTTCTCTTATACCTATCTGTGTTAACATTAGTGTTTTCCAGATTTTTAAGTTAACCGCTAGGATGTTAACTATCGATCGGCTCTGAGTTAGTGATGGTCCCGATACGAGTTACTGGTGTATGGGGGGGAGAATACACCAGTTAGGATTTTTCAACTTTCGAAAAACTTGACACTTGAAATCAACTTCAACTGAGTGAGAGGACTCAGTTGGGATCTCACAGCTGAGTAAGCAACCTCAGCTGGAAGGTTGGTGCTGTGCGGAATGTGGTGGAAAATAAACTCGTAAAATCAAACTCACGCTTTTATGCACGGTTGGTCAAAACCAAAACTGTTGTTGTGAAAGTATGCAGATTGTATGCGGTTAGATTGTCAGTTAAGATATGATAATAAAGACTGAACACAAAAGAAAACACGACACACAAGATTTACGTGGTTCGGAGAGAACTCCTACGTCCACGGGGAGATGTGAGTCCACACACCTCAGTCCAAGTTCTTCTGGACAGAACCACTCAGCTTACGCGGGCTGAGCAACCATTACAGTTTAGTTTCCGGGCACTAAACAGCCTAAGTCAAGTTTGCGGGTACTTGACGACCTGACTACTCAATTACAGGAAGAGTAAGGTCCTAGCACACTTTTTAGGGTGTGAGAAAGGGTAGGATTTCCAACTACAGCTCGATCAAGAATGAGAGCTGGATCTAAGGCTTGAACGAATAAACACTCAACCTAAGATCAAAAACAGTTTCGAATTCTAGGAACCCTCAGCTACTAATGTTCTCTCAAATTGGAACTCTCAGCTGCTGATGCTCTTAGATGATGATGTTGCAGATTTGCTTTGATTTCTCTCGAGAAAGCTCTTGAATTTTTCGTCGTCTATGTGTCTATCTGCATGTCTCTCGTTCTCGAATGAGAGGATGCCTCTATTTATAGGCGGAGAGAATCAACTAGACGTTGGAGGAGCAGTTGATCTCTGATCGATTGAATGCGATGGCTTGTCTCTCATCTCTGCAGACTTTCCCGATATGGCATCTGTGCTCTTCTGCTTTCCATCGGAGACAGCCTTGTGTTGGGCCAAATGGGGTAATGACTGAACGGTCAAACCCTCATGTGACTTCCTTTTGAAATTCAAATCTTTGACAGTCAACTTCGGTTTGTCGGTTGAAAGTCTTGACCTTCATCTGAGTGATCTTCAGCTGATGTTCCGATCTGTCGAGTTCTCAGCTGACTTTGAACTTCAAAACAGTTGAACTCCTTGTTCAGATTCTATAACTGAGGTTCTGAAACTGAACCCTCAGTTGTCTTCCACTTCTTTACTCAGTTGGGTTTAAACCCTCAGATGATTTCTTTTTCATCTGATGTTCTCTTCCTTTCAACTGTTTCTCATCTGATGAACGCTCAGTTGGTTTCCTTCAACTGATGTTCTGAAGACTTCCCCTTGTTTACATCTGAACAAATGAACTCTCAGTTGTCTTTCTTCACAACTGATGTTCTGTCTGAGTGACGCCTTGTTGCCATCTTCAGCTGGAGACCTGTAAAGATAAAATCTTAACTTTGCTCAAACAGCGAGCCTAAATTCTAACATTAGGTACTGGCAACATCTACTCGGTTGGGGTCAGCCGGTTTTGGAATTCATCAAAACTTATACTAATAAATTTCCCAACAATTTCCCCCTTTTTGATGATGCCAAAACCACTTACAACTTGAAACCACTACTGATCTAAACCTCACTAACTTATCTAAAATCTCAGCTGAAATTCTAGACAGTCTATAAGATAAAACATCAAAGGGTTAGCACAGTTATAACATGGTATTTAAAAGACTTTGTGATTCAGAGCTTGGACAATGAGGGATTGTTCATCAAGGTGAATCTTATAACGGAATAGTTTTCATTACAACTGATTGTTACAAAATATAGACTCAAAAATCAAAAAATTACAACAGTTGCTAGAAAACTAACTGAGCTAGTATTGTAGCCCATACTTGCCAAAAATCCTTACAAAAATTTCCCTCTTAGCAGGTGACTCCTTAGAGATGTCCACTCCATGCTCCTTGCAGACCTGCCTCGCCTCAGATGCAATCTTCTGACGGTTCGGTTTGCTGGAATCCGAGAGAAGAGGTGGCCGATAAGTAACCCTCTTGGGAACTGGAACAGTGTTCAAGTCCAGGTTGGCGTCAATCATGGCCCTCCTGAATTGACTGAACATGCCCGGGTCACCTGAGTGCAACTCAGTCAGCGCCTCTTTGAACGCTCTCCTTGGGTCGTCAGTTGCGTAAACCTTCCTGTAATAGAAGTCGTTCACGAACTCCTGCTTGAACATCTCCCAATCCTCATTCCACTCGGTCGGCATCCACTTGTCAGTATGCCTGAACCGACTCTCAACCTTGGACTTTAGAGGCAACCTTTGTTGCTTCAACCGAGCTTCCGCCTTTGATTGGATTCTGTTGATGCGGCGTCGGCTGCGGGAGGCAACGTTGCAGTCCAGGTTCTGAGAAACCTTCTTCAGCTCAACCTCGAACTGGTTCACCCTCCTCGCCTGGCTGGCGGCAAACTTTCTGATCCAGCTCGGGTTCATGTAGTCCTTCTCCTCTACATCCATAGCCTTGGCCGCTGCAATGCACTCTTCGGTTGTTATCCCGTCGAGTTCAGAATCCAGCTCGGCTGCGATCTTGGCTATAGAGCTGTAGGAAACTCCAATCTTCTTTGCCTGCTCCAAGTCCTTAGACATTTCGGCTCCACCGACTTCGGTTGTCTTGGCAGCAGCAGACTTCCTTCTCCTCAGCTGAGATTTGGATGGTTGAGCAGCTGGCACTCCTTCTTCTTGGGTCTCTTCTTCTTCCTGTGCTTCACCCTCCTTCTCCTTCTCTTCCCCCTTTTTGGCATCAGCAACAAGGCTTGCTACTGAACCGTCCAGAGAGTTGAGTTTGGCCTCGGTGGATTGAACACGGTTGAAGAGTTCATCGACCGCACACTCCAGTTCGATCTTCTTCGCCAGTTCGGAGTCCTGGCGCTCTTGTTCTGCCTTCTTCAAGACAGAGAGGTTGTCGTTGACCTCTGTCTGAAATGCAACGAACTCAGCCCAACGCGACTCGAACCGGGACTCCCATTCAGCATCCTGCGTCTGTTGGGACTTGGCCAGATTTGAGTCAGCCAAGGACTTGAAGACATTCACTTCCGACTTCAAGCCCAACAGAGTGGATTTCAGTTCCGACACGTCCTGACTGGTGGAGGAGGAGAGATCATTCATCTTCATCTTCAGCTCGGCATTCTCCTCCATCAGTTGTTGATACTTCACTTCTTGAGCTGCCAACTCCCTCAGCTGGTCATCGTGTTGGTGCTGGAGGTTGGCGAGCAGCTCGGTCCTCAACTGGTTTACCCTCTCAGCCATTAGCTCGAAGATTTGTTCTGTTGAAGGAGCGAGCTGAGCAGCTGGAGAGGCTTGAGCAGACTGAGCTAGAGGCTCAGTTGTGACCATGGCTTGACGGTTTGCCAGGTACAGCTTCAGGTTCTCCTCCTCTTCTTTTGCGGCGGCGGCTGCTGCATCGACATCTTCAAGGAAGTCGGCTGATTTCACCAACATGCTGTCAAGGAAGTCGACACACTCCTTTTCAGCTGCCTCCATTGTGTCCTTCCCTTAAGCCAGACTCTGGTCCAACCGTCTAGTGAGCAACACGATCCGGTTGTTGTACGCCACCTCCAAGTTGGAATAGTTGAAGTAGGCTCGGATGCGGGACTCATCAGATTTCAGCCTGTCCCAGCTCAGTACCCTGATCGTGTCTTCCTTGACATACCACTGGCTAAAGATCAGGTGGAACTGGTACAGTAGCTCGGTTCCCAGTGTGGCGAAGATGGGCATGTCGCGAGCCGCAGGGAATAGACCCAACAGCTTTTGAAAGCAGTAGGCCACCCTGCCTTCGTGCTCGTCAGCAACAGCCTGCAGGTCCTCCGCTTCATTGATCGGGGAGGGGGTGAGATTGTATGGTTCGGGTTCAAGAGGTTCATCGATGTTGGCCAAAGAGTCGGTCACAACACCGGCATCGAGCTGAGAGCTCGGAATTTGGGATTCAGTTGGGGAAGAGGGTGGAATGGTTTCCTCAACATCGGCCGAATGAGAGGTCACGATGTTGGCATCGAGCTGGGAGCTCGGAATTTCTGGCTCGGTTTGGGTAGAGAGAGCAAGAGGCTCTGGGGGCGGTACAGCATTTGCTCCAGCTGTGGGGGAGGTGGTAGCATCTTCGAGGTCCTCAGATGAGGAGGATGCATCCGACGTCTCCATGCCCTCAGCCTCATCAGCTCCGGGGCCTCGAGGTGCGATCTCGAATGATGCGGCCTCAGCTGAGCGGCTGGATTCGGAACGCTCTTCAGCAGGTGTGGACTCGACCTGCGCTCCCTCTTCGTCTGGAGCGTGTTCCTCAGCTGGCTCCTCAGCTGGAACCTCAATTGGCTCTCAGCTGACTCGTCAGCTGGAACATCAGTTGGCTCATCAGCTGGCACCTCAGCTGCCTTCTTGATTGTCTTCTTGAACCTTACCCTTAACCTTTTCTGGGCAGGTTCATCAGTCGACTCCGTCTCAACGTCAGCTCGGCGACGTGAGGCTTTGGATTTTGTGGGGCAAGCAGCAGCTTGTTCTCCCTCAGCTATTGACTCAGCTGGCCTTCCCGACTCCCTCTTGTCCTTGGGAGTGTAGACACTCCTCAGCACCTCCTGTGCTTTCTTGGCCGTCGGGAACAGCAACAGCTTCTTCAGCGGCGTCTCCTCGTAGTCAGCCCAGACCATGTTGCGGTCCTTTGTTGCGAGGAGGATGAGGGCGAAGATTTTGCATCCGAAGTTGAGCGTGCCCTTCACACTCAGCAGCTTCTCTCCAGACTCAGTCGTAGTCTCAGAGATCTTCGACTTCTCCATCATCAACTGGTTCAGAAAATATTGGAACCAGTTGATTTGGTGTTGGTGCTTCAGGGCCAACAGCTGTTTCAACTTGGGTCGGCTGATGTCGCCGAACGCGCCACTGTATCCGAACACGACTTTCGACACGGCGTCGAATAGCAGGCGGTGTTTAGGCTTCAGCTTAGTCCTTTGCATGTTGCTCCTCAACCGCTCTGGCTCGATCAGAGCATCCTGTAGAAATTCATCCGCCTGTTCGTCGGTAATATTCTCCAGGAACTCGGTGGCGGTGTGGTTGATTGGTATGATGTATCGGAGGACATCGGACACGTCAATGGAGAAGGAGACACGACGTATTGTCCTTGCCGGAACATCCCTTTGTCGGCAGGACACCGTCGTAGAAACTCCCTCTGAACCGTCAAGGGGGCGAAGAAGATTGACGTAGAATTCTCCAACTTGACGCCTGAGCAAGTGAGAGGGACAGAGCTTGGCCCATTCCAGAAGTCCGTTCTCACGGAGAGTGTTGGCGAGAGGGGCTAGGACCGGCGACTCGAGATCCTCGTCGGAGAGGATCTGCTCGAAGTGAATCTTCGATACTAACATATCGAACGACTCTTCATACGTTGTAGGCACGAGGGAAGGTCCGGATGATGCCATTCTTTTGCTTTTGGGTGCCATTAAATCACTGCAAAGGTAAAATATATAGGGGAGGAAGAAATCTATTTGCAGAAAAGGGTTAGGCAGAAAAACTGGAAGACGATGAATAGTATGATTGATAAGCACGAATGAGGAAAGAAGGAGATATCTTCCTGATTTTTCACCTTAAATAGGTCTTTGACTTGGATGAGATCAACGGCTGGGGTTAAATGGCGCGAATCCATCAACGGCTGGGATTACGCAACTGTTGACTATCTTTGACTCGACGTTTTGATCCGAGTTCCAACCAGCGCGTGAGAAGGTGTACAGTTTCATGTCAGCCCAGTCGCACTATAAAGTAGGCTATGGATGCTCAGCCGTACTTTACATTTAATGCGACATGATGGCTATTTTAATATAACTGACTAGCACAGGAATGTTTGAATTTATTTCAAACATTCTCATTTAAGAATATAACACCTTCAGTCATAAATGATACCTGCCAGCTGATGTCTGAATCAGCTGTGTTCATTTGTTGAATTCCTCAGTTGCCGCATACCATCAGCTGACTCGAGTTCGTCTGTTCAGCTGACGTCTGTTCCATTGTTGCAGCGTACCATCAGCTGACTCAAGTTCATCTCCTCAGCTGACGTTTGATGTCCTCAGTTGGCAATTCGTATCTGATATTCCCCTTTCAGCTGAGCTTCCCCTTTCATCTGAGCTTCCCCCTTAAGTCGATATCCGATTCTTCAGCTCGGATGAATCCTTATCAGCTCGGATGACTCTTCAGCTCGGATGAGTTTTTAGCTCGGATCCAAAAGTCCTAGAAGATCACACAGCATCTTGAACCGGGCTTCAGGAAGAGGTTTGGTGAGGATGTCAGCTCTCTGAATCTCAGTTGGGATCTTCTCCATGGACACATCCTTCTTCTCAATATGATCTCGGAGGAAGTGATGACGAATATCGATATGCTTAGTCCGAGAGTGATGAACAGGGTTTAGAGAGATAGCTATGGCACTCGAGCTATCACAATGTATGGGAACCTGTCCAGTTGAGACTTCATAATCTCTCAGCTGCTGCTTCAGCCACAATACTTGCATGCAACAGCTTCCGGCAGCCATGTACTCTGACTCGGTTGTCGAAGTAGCAACACACGCTTGTTTCTTGGAGAACCATGAAACCAGCTTGCTTCCCATGAACTGACAATGTCCAGAAGTAGACTTTCTGTCCAACCGATCTCCTGCTAGGTCGGCATCTGAGTATCCAGTCAGCTGGATATTGTCATCAGTTGGGTACCACAATCCAACATTGACAGTTCCCTTCAGATACTTAATGATGTTCTTTGCTGCCAACATGTGTGCTTCTCTTGGTTGGACTTGAAAACGAGCACACACTCCAACTGCGTATGAAATGTCTGGTCGGCTGGCAGTTAGGTAGAGCAGCGAACCGATGATCCCTCTATACTGGCTGGCATCAATGAGCTTTCCCTCAGCTCCTGGTTCGATCTTCCAGTTCGTGTTCATAGGGATCTTGGTTGTCTTACTTGTCTGCAATCCGAACTTGGTGATGAGCTCCCTTGTATATTTGGACTGGTTGATGAAAATCCCTTCAGGTGACTGCTTCACTTGTAATCCAAGGAAATAATTCATCTCGCCCATCATTGACATCTCGAACTTTTCCTTCATAAGATCGGAGAATTTCTTGCACAACTCCTCCGACTTGGACCCGAAAATGATATCATCGACATAAATTTGCACGACAAGTATATCTTCTCCAACTTTGATAGTGAACAGAGTTTTATCAACTGAACCTCGTTTGAACCCCGAGTCCAGAAGAAATCCACAAAGAGTGTCATACCATGCTCTTGGTGCTTGCTTTAGACCATAGATAGCTTTCTTCAGCTTGTACACTCTTCCATCTCCAGTCTCAAAACCAGGAGGCTGTTCAACATATACATCTTCTTTTATATCTCCATTGAGGAATGCACACTTCACATCCATCTGATATACTTTGAACTTGTGATGTGCGGCATAAGCTAGAAAGATCCGGATGGCTTCCAGCCTTGCAACTGGTGCAAAGGAATCTTCAAAGTCAATTCCTTCTTATTGGCAGTATCCTTGAGCTACCAACCTTGCTTTATTCCTCACAATGAATCCAATGGCGTCTCTCTTGTTTTTGAAAATCCACTTTAGTCCAATCACCTTGACACCATTTGGTCTTTCTACCAACTCCCATACACAGTTGCGTAGAAACTCATTCAATTCTTCTTGCATGGCTGTTGTCCAGTGGACACAATTGAGAGCTTCCCAAACATTCTTCGGTTCTGGAACATCAGCTACATAGCAAGAAATCATGGCAACATCTCCAGCTTGCTCGAACTCCTCTAGAACTGCCAATTCCTCAGCATATTGGGCATAAGTGTTGGATTCTTCCTCGGTTGATTCTGGATTTGCAACTCTGCTCCGTGTGCGCACACCCTCGGTTGGATCTCCGATGATGTCATTGGTGGAATGAACTTCATACCATCTTAGGTTGCGTCTTCCTTCTTCTTCCAACAGTAGCTGTTCAGACATCTGAGTTGGAGTCTTCAGAGCTGGTGATTGATCAGCTGTTGAGTCTGGATCCTCAACATTTACAATAGATCGAGCTGAGTTCGGTTGAGCATCGGATGCTGATGCAGTTGGAGGGACATCAGCTGAAGTTCCCCCTAGGGACGAGCTGAGGTCTTCGCATTCATCTTCAGAGGAGTATGGGTCCTCATCCTCAGTTGTCCATACCAGTGGTTCAGCTCGGTTCTTTTCCCGAAGAGCTTGCGATCTGGTGAGAACTGGTAGAACAGCTGGATCCGCGTGTTGTTCCTTTACCTGTTCCCTGCACTCGAAGGTAGATTCATCAAAACTAACATGAGGTGTTATTTCCACAACACGAGAGCTGTTGTTGAAAACTCTATATGCCTTGATCCGAGCTGCATAATGAGTCTTCTCATTGTTGTGAATATAACACTTAGATCCAAAAACACGAAAATAAGAAATATCTGGCTTTCTGCGTCTTCACAGCTCGTAGGGCGTCTTTCCCAACCGCTTGGTGAGAAGAGATCGATTCTGTGTGTAGCATGCTGTGTTGATCGCTTCAGCCCAAAATCTCTTAGGCAGTGCTGAGCTCGCTAACATGGATGTGGCTGCATCCTTCAGAGTTCTATTTCTTCGCTCAGCTACGCCATTCTGTTGTGGAGTACGCGCGGCTGATGTCTGATGGGTTATGCCATTCTTCTCGCAATACTCAATGATGGTTTCATTTAGAAACTCCGTTCCACGATCTGATCTGATAGATATGATCTTCATCTCTTGTTGGTTCGATATCCGATCCATCAGCTTGGACAGCTCATCTCGGGTCTCACTTTTGTGGCGCATGAAGATGGTCCACGTATATCTTGAGTAGTCATCAGTTACAACCAATGTATATTCGTTTCCATTAATGCTTTTTGGTGTAACTGGCCCGAAGAGATCCATGTGGATCAGCTGTAACACTCGGTCAGTTGAAGGAGTTGACTTCAACCGGAAGGAGGTTCTAGCGAGCTTTCCCAGCTGGCATGCACTGCTGATGTGTGTTGTTGAAAACACTCGGTTAGGTATGCCTCTTGCATGTTCTTGTCTGGCAAGTCGGTTCATCGTCTTGAAGTTCAGATGGTTGAGCCTTTTGTGCCACAGCCAGCTCACATCCGAACTGTTCTTTGACAACAGGCAAGTGTCAGGGAGGCTGCTGTTCCACTAAGCGTAGTATACATTCCCTGTTGGAGATCGATTTCCCAACAATATCACCTGCTTTGATCCGACATCTTTAACTCTGCAACCCTGTGCATCAAACTTGACAGAGAACCCATTATCACAGAATTAGCTGATGGAGAGCAGGTTATGCTTCAATCCATCAAAAAAAGAGACATTAGAAATTGAAACATGATTGGTTTCAAGGGTACCGTAACCTCTGGTATAACCTTTTGAGTTATCACCAAAAGTAACTGATGGACCTTCTTTCTCCACGAAACTTCCAAGCAAATCCTTCAGATTTGTCATGTGTTTCGAGCATCCACTATCCATTACCCACATTGTTGTAGACGCCTTCTTCTTCCTCAGCTGTTTCTCCTGTACCTGCAAGGAGAAACTCGCTTAGGTCCCCAATTTCAGTTGGGTCCTGGAGGGTTAGAACCAGTTCCCGCTGGAACCATGCGTCGCTTTTCTCTGTACACTCGAATAGTCTTGTCATTCCAAATAATCTGCCCATTTTCATCAATTATAACAACACCCCAGTTATCCTTAGGCTTGTTGTTTGAAATGATGCTCTGTTTCTTGGGAGGAGTTGGATTTCTCCCATGTTGGGCTTTAGGAGGTGAGGCTTTCCCCCTGTTTTGATGGCGATTCTTATCCTGTTGAGTTTGTCTGTGAGGTCGGACGCCATTGTGGAATCTTCTTGGCTGATTCTGATTCCATTGCCTTGGCTGTTGACGATAGCTGTTCATGCCCGGATGTTGATTCATGTTGTGGCATGAGTAACCATAGCTGTCGTAACTTTTCCACATAGGTTGACTCTGTTGGAACCTCTGATTGTTGTGGTGATGGAACCATTGTTGATTATGTCGGTTGAAGCTTGGTCGGTTCTGTTGGTTCCATCTCTGCTGTGATTGGTTTGTTGGTCGGTTATCACATCGGTTCTGAGCTTGGATATGTTGTCGATTTTGAGCTTGATTGCGACTCCGACGTCTCCGGTTCCTCCGTTGAGTCTTGGAACATTCCCCCTCGGTTGTAGACTCCAGGGACTGTTTCGTTGGTGCTCCATCTGCAGCTCCTTTGCCTTTCTCAGTCGTAGTTATCTTTATCGGTTGTGAGGGTGTTTGTTCAGTTGCATACTCAACTGTGTTAGGTTTGGCAACCATGACTTCCTCAGCCCTGGTGAAGGTAGCTGGTGGAATTCCAGTGTCCTTTGCTACGTCGTATCCGAGTCCAGACACATCATCCATTTGCCGTCTGTATTTGATGAGATTCTCGATGATCTCGGATGACTGATATAGCTTTGTCAGGTTGTCCTTCTCAGTCTGAAGATCCTTGAGAAGAACAGCTATATGCTCGGTCTGGGCATCTGATGTCTTCATCAGCTGGTCGATCTGAGCCTCTTGCTTGTTCAACTGTTCGTTCTGTGCCTTGATCTGTTCCTTCAACTGTTCATCGGTTGAAGCCTCAGTTTGGTTGGCTATACTCAGTTGACTTTTCAGCTGGTCAATTTCTTCATCTTGTCTCTTGATTAGATCGTCCTTTTCGGTTAAGGAATCTTCAAGCTTGGCGAACTGGGCTTGAAGACTCTTAAACTCAACCGACTACTGATGCAGTTCCTCACTGAGTTCTTGAAAATCATTCCAGGAGGGTTCCAACTCATCGTTCATAGATTCCTGCATGTTAGAAGTATTGGAAGAATTTAAGCGAGCAAGATTAGATTGTACCTCAATATCATCTTGGTCGGTTCCAAGTGCCATGAGGCATTGATCCGGACTGATGACTTTGTTGGTAGAGGTCAGGTCATCCTCATCTTCAGTGTCTGTGAAGATGTCCATATCGTCAGCTGCCTCTTCAGCTACCATGGCCTTGTTCTTTGCAGTTTGCTTCGCCCTCAGTGCTTCTCTTTCCTTCTTTGAGAGGTCTGGGCAATCGGCTTTGAAGTGTCCTTCCTTGCCGCATTCGAAGCAACCATTGGTGACTGGCTTCGAACTGTCTCGAGTTCGGTTTGATTTATAGAAACGTTTATATTTGCCGAACCGAGTATCCATATCGGCTAACTTCTTTGACAATGCTGTAATGTTCTGTTGCAGTTCTTCTCTGCTCGGCTCCTTTGCAGTCGTGTCAGCCGATCTGGTTGGTCTTGACGATCTCGACTTTGAGTAGTCAGCTCGGAGGGCAACTGACTTTGATGCTGAGCCGACGTCCTCAATTCTATTTGTCTGACTTGAGGGGTGCGACCTCCTTCTGTTGACCTTATACTCATTTCCTTTCAAGATTGAGAACAATCTTTCAGTTCCCATTTCACCTAGGTCAGCTCGGCTCTCGTGGATATTTGTGAAAGTATCCCACTCAGCCGGTAGAGCTTGCAACACTTTGAGGTTTATTTCTCTTAGAGTGTATTTTCCTTTCCGGATGGATTGGATTCTTCTGATGATGTCCATAAATCGAAGCTCTAGTTGATCTATAGTCTCATCAGGTCGCAGACTGAAATTGTCAAAATCTTGACATGCATGCGAGAACTTGTTTTCCTTTGTCTCGTCGCTTCCTTCACTTAGCGAGGCCAGGATGTCCCACATCTCTTTTGCGGTCTCACACTCCTCTATCCAGGGCAGATAATCTTGTCCAACCGTGGACATTATTGTGCTCTGAGCCCAGATATCCAGCTGGCTCACCTTGGCCTCCTCCGGAGTGTAGTCCTCTGGCTGTTTCTCCACATACTCCACCACTGCATCTCCATCGTTGGGATTTGTGGGAGTGCGAAGTATTCTGTCTCGTATGACGATTGGTCTAGATGTGAGAACTTGTTGCATCCTATGATGCTTGGACAAAAGGATCTTCTTCATTCGAGTTCTCCATGATGTATAGTTGACAACAGAGAACATGACTGTGATCTTGTCCTTGACGTCCATCTGCACAAACAAAAATAGGACAACAAAAATGCGAGCAAGAATGCACTAGCGTGAAAAGATCTGTTCAGTTGACCACTGAAGAAAATTCTCGAATTCACACCTCGTGAAACAGAGTCAGCAGTCTTTTGAACCACTGCTCTGATACCACTTGATGGTCCCGATACGAGTTACTGGTGTATGGGGGGGGAATACACCAGTTAGGATTTTTCAACTTTCGAAAAACTTGACACTTGAAATCAACTTCAACTGAGTGAGAGGACTCAGTTGGGATCTCACAGCTGAGTAAGCAACCTCAGCTGGAAGGTTGGTGCTGTGCGGAATGTGGTGGAAAATAAACTCGTAAAATCAAACTCACGCTTTTATGCACGGTTGGTCAAAACCAAAACTGTTGTTGTGAAAGTATGCAGATTGTATGCGGTTAGATTGTCAGTTAAGATATGATAATAAAGACTGAACACAAAAGAAAACACGACACACAAGATTTACGTGGTTCGGAGAGAACTCCTACGTCCACGGGGAGATGTGAGTCCACACACCTCAGTCCAAGTTCTTCTGGACAGAACCACTCAGCTTACGCGGGCTGAGCAACCGTTACAGTTTAGTTTCCGGGCACTAAACAGCCTAAGTCAAGTTTGCGGGTACTTGACGACCTGACTACTCAATTACAGGAAGAGTAAGGTCCTAGCACACTTTTTAGGGTGTGAGAAAGGGTAGGATTTCCAACTACAGCTCGATCAAGAATGAGAGCTGGATCTAAGGCTTGAACGAATAAACACTCAACCTAAGATCAAAAACAGTTTCGAATTCTAGGAACCCTCAGCTACTAATGTTCTCTCAAATTGGAACTCTCAGCTGCTGATGCTCTTAGATGATGATGTTGCAGATTTGCTTTGATTTCTCTCGAGAAAGCTCTTGAATTTTTCGTCGTCTATGTGTCTATCTGCATGTCTCTCGTTCTCGAATGAGAGGATGCCTCTATTTATAGGCGGAGAGAATCAACTAGCCGTTGGAGGAGCAGTTGATCTCTGATCGATTGAATGCGATGGCTTGTCTCTCATCTCTGCAGACTTTCCCGATATGGCATTTGTGCTCTTCTGCTTTTCATCTGAGACAGCCTTGTGTTGGGGCAAATGGGGTAATGACTGAACGGTCAAACCCTCATGTGACTTCCTTTTGAAATTCAAATCTTTGACAGTCAACTTCGGTTTGTCGGTTGAAAGTCTTGACCTTCATCTGAGTGATCTTCAGCTGATGTTCCGATCTGTCAAGTTCTCAGCTGACTTTGAAATTCAAAACAGTTGAACTCCTTGTTCAGATTCTATAACTGAGGTTCTGAAACTGAACCCTCAGTTGTCTTCCACTTCTTTACTCAGTTGGGTTTGAACCCTCAGATGATTTCTTTTTCATCTGATGTTCTCTTCCTTTCAACTGTTTCTCATCTGATGAACGCTCAGTTGGTTTCCTTCAACTGATGTTCTGAAGACTTCCCCTTGTTTACATCTGAACAAATGAACTCTCAGTTGTCTTTCTTCACAACTGATGTTCTGTCTGAGTGACGCCTTGTTGCCATCTTCAGCTGGAGACCTGTAAAGATAAAATCTTAACTTTGCTCAAACAGCGAGCCTAAATTCTAACATTAGGTACTGGCAACATCTACTCGGTTGGGGTCAGCCGGTTTTGGAATTCATCAAAACTTATACTAATAAATTTCCCAACAGTTAGCTATTAAGTGCTTTCCAGAGTTAGTGCACTTTGTAACCTGTGGTGTATGTGGTATCCTGTTGAGGGGTAACCAGCCACGGTGGATGAGGATTTGGTCAAGATTTGAACGTAACATACATTAAAATGCTCGTGAGCTACTTTATGAATAAAAATGCAAATGTTTAATAGGCACGGGCTCTTTTAAATGAAAACCCCTGATGCGCTATAAAAAGAGATGCCTGATTATCTATACCTATGATTATGTTTTCGGCAATGTGTCCACTAAGTACTTTCGTACTTAGCCCTGCATATGTTTTCTAAATATGCAGGTTGAAGCGACGGCAGCGGTGGATGGCTGAGTTGAGGTCGAATAGAGTTAGAGAAGACTTATGTACTTAGTTCACTATTCTGCTGCATAACTCTAAACTTTGTTGTTTATGTTTAATCACTGTAGACTAAGTTCTGTAATTATAACTTAGTTTTCCTTTTGAGAACTTCGTCGAGTAATCCATCGTGATTAACTCTATTTTTTGGTAATAAAGTCTTGTTCATAGAAATTATGATGTCTCTTATGTATGTTTATTCAGTCAGTCCCTTTCTTCTCCGCTTCTTTAATCCAATCCCAGTCGCACCCCGGCTTCTGCCGTCCCTCGGGATTTGGGGCTGTGACATTTTATCCTCAAATATTTAATATTATTAATATTTTTTTTCTTTCAACACTAACATCCAATTTCACATCATATTTTCATTTGTCATCATTCCAACATCATCATCAATCAAAGAAATATATATATATTTTTTATACTTATACTCTTATTGACTTCTTTGACTCATTATTCTCCTTTTATTATATATATATATATATATTTATTTATATATATATATATATAGGGATGCATTCTAGTGAAAAGCCTCCTTATACTAAAAAATGAGAATTAATCTCAACCACACATCTTTGCATGATGGATGGTCAAGATTTAATCCTGGTCAAAGCGGGTCAACCTTGGTCAACCCGGGTCAACCCGTTGACTTTTTTTTTCGAATTTATTTTTTTCAATTTTTTTTTATACTGTCAGGCCATATGCACCACACCGTGCATTCATATGCACCACACAGTGTGATGAGATGCACCACACAGTGCATTGAGATGCACCAAATTTTCAGTTTTTTTTTTTTTCGAATTTTTTTTTTCTAATCTTTTTATACTGTCAGGCCATATGCACCACACAGTGTGATGAGATGCACCAAATTTTCAGTTTTTTTTTTTTTTTTTTTTTTTTTTTTTTTTTTTTTTTTTACGGTCAGCCATATGCACCGCACTATATATTCATATGCACCACACAGTGTGATGAGATGCACCACTAAGTGCATTGAGATGCATATGGTTTTTTTTGCATATATTTTTTCCCGACTCCGCCTTCGGCTCCGATTTTATGGCTCCGCCTTCGCTCCGATTACTAATATAAGGATAATCGTCGGGCAACAATTTGGACTTTTTCTGCTCGCTCCGAGGCCTTTGACTCCCCTCGCTCGAATCTTGACCAAAGAAGAAACGGCAAACAAAAAACGAAGAGGCAAACAAAAAAATGGGGGAAAATAAATCTGAAAATTAAAAAAAAAAAATAATAGAAAAAAAAAAACAAATCTTGACCATCCATCATGCAAAGATGTGTGGTTGAGATTAATTCTCATTTTTTAGGATAAGGAGGGTTTTTATATGAACATAACTCTCTCTCTCTCTCTCTCTCTCTCTCTCTCTATATATATATATATATATATATCTCAAAATTCATAAACTTTTATAAGACTTTATTTTCTACTCAATTCTTTCAAAAATAGACTTAGCATCTCATTTATTTCTCAATTTCATTTTTATTTAATGAAATTCCTCAATATATATAATACACTCATTTTTCGAAATTTATATATATATATATATATATATATATATATATATATATATATATATAAAACTAGTTTTCTAATTAATTCAATTCATCTTCAAATCTTCAAGTTTCTCTCGTGAATTTGAAGAACACATCTTCAAAAATTCATTTTAACATTAAGAACATCATATCTTATTTTTAAACCTATTTCTTTTATTTTTCTCCAAATTTACTCATATAAATTCCATAAAAATACTAAAAAAATCATATTTCTAAATTTTCATGCTCAAAATTTACTCAAAGGTTTTCTAACACATCTTAACGTCATAATCATCATTAATATTATCATATTTCATCAAAAACCATCAAAAATTATTTTTCCTCATTATATGCATAATTCGAATTATATACCTAAAATCAAGAAAATTCATATTTCATCATAAAACACATCTAAATCATGTTTTCATGTATCATCATGCTTATAAGCATCATCAAACTCATAAATCCCAGAAATCATATTTTTCTCATATTTTCTCTATTTTTCACCAATTAAATTTAATAAAAATTCAATAAATTCACCAAAACTTATCATCAACACATATATGCACATAAATCACATGAAAAATCATAATAAGTACATATCATCATCATATCATCAAATAAGCATCAAAACTCATCTATAAATTATTTTTCCTAATTTTCTCATTTTAATCGATTTAGGGCTTTTAACCTATCTTAGGTTCTTTCATCTTTTAATTCCTAAATCATGTTTTAAAACTCATCTTGATCATCATCTCATCATCACAATCCTAAGGTTTGCCTATGCATAAAGTAAACATGCATATTTTCCTTATTTTCTTGGTTTAGAGATACATATATACATCTTATGAATAAATGGAAATCATACTTAAATAAATACTTAAACTTCTTCTTTGGCTTGGATTTTGGCTTGCTTGGAGGATGGAAGATGATGGATTGAAACTCCTTTTCTTGCATGAAACAAGATACAAAAGATCATTTCTTTTAAAAGAAACAAGATCAAACCCTTATTTTTCTTCAAGAAAATCGATGGAATAGGGTTGGAGATCTAGCTTGTTTCAAGCTTTAAAATGAAAGGATTAGTTGGGAGCTTACTCTTTAGAAGATCTAGGACTTGACAGAGATATCAAACATCATGGAATCCTCAAGCAAATAGCATGATTTCACCAAGAATTAGGATTGTGAATGAAGAAACCTTCGAAAATTTGCTGCTACTGTTCAACTGTGATGCTCGACTTTTGCAGCTGGTTTTCTTCGAATTTTAGGGCAGGGGATGATGAAGGAGATGAAGGGGAAGATCTCTTGGTGTTTATGGTGAAGTATATGAGGTGTTGAAGGTGATAAACATGGAGATTGAAGCTGAAATTTGCAGCTCTGCTGCTGCCATGTCTTTCTCGGCAGAGAGAGTTTTCGAGAGAGAGAGAGGGAGTTTGATTGTTGCTTGTGAGGGAAGAGTGATGTGAGGTGATAGATAGATGAAGTGTGAGATAAGAGAACACATGTAGATGCATTTAACATGTGAGAATCTTGCAAGATTTAGCAAGATTAGAGAGACAAGGGAGAGAGATCGAAAGAGAGATTTGAGAGAGAAAGAGAGGACATGTGTTGGATTAATGAGAGGGAGAGTGGTGCTCACTCTTTCTAATGAGAGTGTTAGAGGACATTTTGCTACTATTTTAGATAAGCATAGGATTTTTATCTGTTAAGTATAACCGGAAATAGAAGTTTTCCGGTAGAAAATATCCTCGTCATTTTATTTTATTCCCTCAATCTTTTAATAATCCTTCTCGTCTCTTTTTCGTCATTTAAATTCTCTCTAATTCTTCTTATATCTCTCAAAATAATTTAAGGAATCCAATGATCTAATTTTTATGACAAGATTCCTTCTAACGAATAAGTTCGTAAAAACTGCTCAATTAAACGAGTCGTCAAACAATTTATTTCTAAACTTCACTCAAATGATCTCGGAAAATTCTCCAACTTATCTCAAGGATCTTAAAATAAATTCTGGATTCCAATGAAACTAATTAGACTAGATTCGGAGTCAGTCGATGAATAGGGATTTCTCAGTTTACGTTACTATTTATCTAAAAATAAAAGTTCTCAGAAAATTCTGGAACTCCTACTAAAGCTTAAACTCATATTAATAAGCTCAAACAATTCATCACATACTCAATTCGAATAATCGAAATGAGAAAAATCACATTAGAGCACATAAGGGCATTTTCGTCATTTCACAGAAAAATTATTTTCACGAAAATTTTTAGTGCATAAAACTCATCATATATGCATATTAGTTTAATTAATATGCACTTAAGAACTTAGAAAAGTTTGGGTTATTACATCCTCACCCCCTTAAAAAAAATTTGTCCCGAAATTTGCTAACCTTTATAGAATAGCTCGGGATACTCTGCTCTTATCTTTCCTCAAGTTCCCACGTAGCTTCTTCAAAATCATGATGTTGCCATTTGATCTTAACGAGGGAAATTGATTTCGTTCTAAGCTGCTGAATCTTACGATCCAGAATTTGCTCGGGCTTCTCCTCGTAACTTAAGTCTGGCTTTAGAGCTACGTCTTCTTGCCGGATCACGTGTTTCGGATCAAAAATATACTTACGCAATTGCGATACATGAAACACGTTATGCGAGTTCCCAAAACTTGGAGGCAAAGCTAATCTATACGAGACGACGCCAATCCTTTCTAGGATTTCGAACGGTCCTATAAAACGCGGCTTTAGCTTTCCTCGCACACCGAAGCGATGTATCCCTCTTGACGGGGACACTTTTAGAAAGACTTTGCTTCCTACTTCAAACTCTAACTTGGTCCTATGATTATCGGCATATGACTTTTGCCGACTCTGAGCTTCCTTGATCTTCTCACGAATCTGACGAACAGATTCTACCATCTCTTCTATAGCTTCTTGCCTTATAACTTTTCTCTCGCCTACTTCGTCCCAGTAGAGCGGAGATCTACATTTCTTTCCATATAGAGCTTCGTAAGGGGCCATTCCTATCGTATTCTGATAACTGTTGTTGTAGGCAAATTCGACAAGAGGTAAAATTTTCTCCCAATTGTCTCCTTTGTCTAACAACACGGCTCTCAACATATCCTCAAGAATTTGAATTGTTCTTTCCGATTGACCATCGGTTTGAGGATGATAGGCGGTATTGAACTGAAGCTGCATTCCCAACTCTTTCTGGAAACTTTCCCAAAAGCGGGCGGTAAACTTCGAATCTCGATCGGAAGTGATCGTCTTTGGTACACCATGCAAGCGTACGATTTCCTTAACATAGGCCAACTTGTCATATCCATAGGTGTGTGGAATAGGTATAAAATGAGCAGACTTTGTTAATCTATCCACAACTACCCATACAGATGTATTGCCTTTTCTCGTCCTTGGCAAACCCGTCACAAAATCCATAGTGACATCGTCCCATTTCCACTCAGGAATTGGTAACAGCTGCAAAGATCCAAAAGGTCTTTGGTGTAAGGACTTCACTTGTTGACAAGCTAAGCATCTCTCGACGAATATGGCCACATCTTTCTTCATTCCTTCCCATCAGAATTGTTGCTTTAAATCCTGGTACATCTTTGTACTACCGGGGTGAGCGGTATAAGGGGTCTCATGAGCTTCACTCATTATCTCGCTTCTTAACTTTTCATCATTTGGCACGCAAATTCTTTCTTGATACAACAAAGTGTTGTCACTCGACTCCTTGAAATTCTCAGCTTCTCATTTTGAGACCTTCATTCTTACTTCTTCCAATTTCTTATCTTTTTCTTTGGCCCTCTATGATACGAGATCTTAAATCTGGTATCACCACTAATGAAGCAATCACTTGTTCTACAGTTGAGGGAGGCAGAACTACTTCAATTCTCATTCTTCCAAATTCCTCAATCAATTTTTCTTCATCCGATAGAAGAAAACCTAACTCCAGTCTTTCGGAGTTCTTCACTTTTTCCTTCCTACTCAACATATCGGCTACTACGTTCGCTTTTCCAGGATGATAGGAAATTTTGCAATCGTAGTCTTTCACCAACTCAAGCCATCGTCTTTGTCTCATGTTTAACTTCTTCTGCTCGAAGAAATATTTCAGACTCTTATGATCTGAAAAGATTTCACACTTGACACCATAAAGATAGTGTCTCCAAATCTTCAGAGCATGTATGACGGCTGCTAACTCAAGATCATACGTTAGGTATTTCTCTTCATGAGGTTTAAGTTGTCTTGAAGCGTACGCAATTACCTTTCCATCTTGCATTAGCACACATCCTAAACCTTTGGATGATGCATCTGTATAAATTGTATAGTCCTTTCCCATTTCAGGGAGGGCTAATACTGGAGCTGTAGTCAATCTTGACTTAAGCTCTTGGAAACTTTTCTCACATTCTTCCGTCCACTTGAATTTCGATTCTTTCTTCAACAGAGTTGTCATCGGCTTTGCGATCTTGGAAAATCCATCTATGAATCTCCGATAGTAACCTGCTAAACCGAGGAAACTACGGATTTCATGTATTGATGTCGGTGATTTCCAATCTTGAACGGCTTTAACCTTCTCGGGATCAACTTTAATTCCATCGGCCAAAACAATATGTCCGAGAAAATTCACCTCTCTCAGCCAAAATTCGCACTTAGTGAATTTGGCATACAACTTTTCTAATCTCAATTTCTCTAACACGATTCGCAGATGCTTCTCGTGTTCTTTTTCATTCCTTGAATACACCAGGATATCGTCTATGAAAATGATCACAAACTTGTCCAGGTATTCATGAAAAATTCTATTCATCAAGTCCATGAAGACAGCTAGAGCGTTAGTCAATCCAAATGGCATTACCACAAATTCGTAATGTCCATATCTTATTCTGAATGCAGTTTTTGGAATATCTTCTTGTCTGATCTTCAGTTGATGATATCCCGATCTTAAATCAATCTTGGAGAAAACACCAGCTCCTTTCAACTGATCGAACAGATCATCTATCCTTGGCAAAGGATACTTGTTCTTGAGCGTGATTTTGTTAAGCTCTCGATAGTCTATACACATTCTCAGACTACCGTCTTTCTTTTTCACAAACAGAATTGGGGCTCCCCAAGGGGAAACACTTGGTCGAATGAAACCTAAGTCCAATAACTCTTGCAGCTGGATCTTTAACTCTTGAAGTTCCTGGGCTATCCTATACGGAGCTTTCTAAATCGGGGCTGATCTAGGCTCCAGATGGATCGTGAACTCCAATTGTCTATCCGGAGGCAATCCCGGTAAGACTTCTGGAAAAACTTCTTTAAATTCTCTCACAATAGTTACGTCGTCAATATTTAGCTCTCGCCCATCATCCTTATTCAAATAAACAAGTTGGTATCTTTTCTTCTCATCAACTTCTTTGCTTTCATGGCCGAGATCATCGGCACACTCTTCTTTACTCTTTGCTCTACTCCAAAGACTATAGTTGGCTTTTTTTTGGGGGGTTGAAACGAAATTTGTCTCTAATCGCATCGAATCGACGCAAAATTCTCGGTTAACCAGTCCATTCCTAGGATTATATCTACATCCCATATCTGGATTAGATTTAGGGACCTTGCGGATAACTTATGGTTTTCAAATTCGAATTCTAGGTTCGAACACACTCGCGACACTAACGACGATCTTCCTAAAGGGGTTGACACTCTAAGCACCTGGTTCGATTCTTCTACGTCCAATTATAGAGTTTCTATGCACGCGCTAGACATAAACGAATGCGAGGCACCGGTATCAAACAAAACAATAATTGGCACGCCTTTCAGCTTTCCCATACCTGCGAGATTTCCATGCTCTTTAGCTCCAGGCTTTTGCTCAATTGCAAAGACTCGCTGGTAGTGCTGCTGTTCCTGGGGGGTAGATTGCTGCTTTGGCGGCTGCGCCTTACGCTGGTTCTGGGGAAATTTATGCTGTGGAGCTGCTTCTATTGCTCTCATCTAAGAGGACTGATACTGATTAGGTCTTCCAGCCATCGCTCCTTGTTGTTTACTTGGGCACCGGTTAGAGAAATGACCTTGCTCCCAGCTTTACAAATGCCTTGATGCATCCTACCTCATTTTGAACATGGAGGTAGTCCTTGGGGTCCGGTTGGTATGTTACTGCGATTAGGATGCTGAACCTTCACCTTCTGAGATTGTTGTGGTTGTTGCTGCCCTTGCTTTTTCCACGACTTTTTATTTGGGTGGGATCCACCACTCCATTTTCCTTTTCTCTTTGCGAAATGGCTTTGTTGGAACGGATAGAAGGTAGCAGCTGTTGTCGACTGATTTTGGAATTGAGGATTCGCTGAGGATTGTGATCCTTTTTCTGGCTGCATTGCAAATTCCATATCCAAGGCTCGGTTAAGGGCTTCAGCATAAGTCAGACCACTCTGACTTGCAAGTACCACACGAATATCTTGTCTCAGGCCTGCTCGAAAGAGCTCACACATCTTCTCATCGATATCCACCTTGTCAGGTGCAAATCGGGCTAACTCGCAGAACTCACGATCATATTCTGCTACTGACTTCTTTCCTTGTTTCAGATTCGCGAATTCATTCGCTTTCTACTTACGATAGCTTCGAGGCACATACTTCTCATATAGAGCTTCCTTAAACTGTTCCTACGTCAAATTCTCACGTTCTTCAGGTGTATACGTCATCTGTCGAGCTTTTCACCAATAATCGGCGGTTCCCTTAAGTTGATACATCACGCACTCAAGACGTTCTTGATCATTACATCGAAGGAAATGAAAAATTCGCTCCAAAGAACGAATCCAATCTTCGGCTTCTGTTGGACTGCCTTTTCCATCAAAATTCGGGGGATTTTGTCGAAGAAAAAGTTCTTCAACACGTCTCTCATTTGGGGGTGGAGGAGGAGGAGTAGGGTCTCGACGTTCTTCTTCCTCATTTCCCTCAACTCTCACGTTTCTTCGTCTTGGCGGCATTCTAAAAGAAATGTTAAAATTTAGATAACTCGGAATATCTTCCGCAAGATAACTCACTCGGAGATTTTCTCGACTTTTAAAAATATTTCCTTCTAAGAGGAATTTGATTCTCAATCGGTACTTATCATCATAATAAAAATTCATATAAAACAATCATCTCAATAAAATAATCATTTTAGATATAGCATTCATCTCAATTTCATCATTTCTCATCTCAAGCATTTAATCAGTTATTGACATGCATTCAGAATTTCATATATGCTCAAATCAAATCAAATCATTCTTGTCATACAAGACAATTAAATACTCGAATATTGTCATCTATGACACATACTCATTTCTCAAATTATACTCAGTCATTTATGATATAAATATGACACATCTTTCATTATTCTCATATTAGCTTCATAAAATCATTCTTGATAAAACAACTCATTTATTTTTCTCAACTCTTACTCCTTCTTTTACTCTTAGCTCAAAAATAATTAACATCTTGGATATTCAAAATACTATTGGCATTTAATGAGACTCAAAGCTGATTTTAATAGCCTAATGGCTCCATTATATTATCATCCGAATCGATGGCCTCATTGTGAGGACTTTACCGAAGATTAGGGATTTATACTTTACATCGGAAATTTACCCTAACTTCGCCACACATACTACTCGTTAAATATGCATCAAGTTCATAATTTACATCACTGCAGAAAATAAAAGAATTAGGTTTGCAATCCTCCATCGCTGACATTATTTCCTCCATCATGTTCTTTCTCAGGATCTTCTTCTGGATCCTCATCCGAATCCTCATCATCATCGTTTCCGCTTCCTTGGCCTTCTGCGGCGGCCAACTCCTCGTAGTAGCCATTGTAGGTATGCCCTAAGACATCCCACTGGCTCGTCACTTCTCGAATTTGATTGTTCACTAAGCAGTTATTAGCATTTGCAAACTCGGATTCATCCCATTGAGGATATTCCTGATCGTACTCATGACGAAGATAAGATCCTACAATATTGCCGACCACTCGCTCTCTCTCTTGGTGGATTTTGGCCAATGAAGATTCTGGATCTTCATAGGGAGAAATGTAGTTACCATTTGGAGCAGACTGAAGATATCTTCGAGCTATTTCAGCTTCACTGGCTACAGCTCTTGGCCTTTGATTTGGCCTGTTTCTCATGCGTCTCGTCCTAGACGACTCTGCTAACGGCGGAGCAGGAGAAGGAGATTGACCACGACATGTAGACGTCTCAGGTTGATCAAATCGATAAGATGGAACATCAGTAGTGTCATAAACTCCGTCTGGTTGGGTAGAAAATGAGCCAAAAGAAAGAAAAGGATCAAGTGGTTGAATAGGAAACACATTTCCCGAGTATGGATCTTGCCGAAGTGGAGCTCTCGACTCAAAACGAGGCGAAGAAGGAACTCGAGGAGGAAGTGGCTCAATATGGGGTTGAGGTTGAATAGAAGCAAGGTCATTTGGTATTAATGTAACTTCGTATGGTCCCGGGGGAGGAGCACCATACTTAATGAATTGACCGGATATTTTCGCGATAAGACCATTGCAACTACCATAGAGATAATCGCCCATAACTGAACTCCAACATATTTTGGCATCAGCGATGCTGCCCAATCGCGCCACTCTCGAGGTAACGCCCTAATTAAATGAATCATTCCGTCTACAGCATCAACATTCAGGTACTGAACTACTAGCCAAATTTTGTGGAACCGGACTAAAAATTCTGCGATTTTCTCATCATAAGCTTTCCTAACATGGCTCAATGATGAACGAGTTTAATAATTTACAAAGTTTCTCAAAAATAGGGTTAAGTTTAACATCATCATACGGTTCAAAAAGTAGGGTTTTTAAATGAAATTCAAAGCATTGTTTTGAGCTCACAGCTCATTGTTATCAGAGTTATCAAAATATTAACATATCAAAAGATTGATAAGCAGTGGAGACATCACTTGCTCACAACAATTACATGTATGAAGACATGTAACTGTTGACTCAACTTCCAAAAGATTAACACACCACCAAGACCATCCAAACCATCCTCATCCATAGTTAACCTGCACGTTTAGAAATACATGCAGGGCTTAGTACTTCGTACCCAGTGAACACAAAGCCAAAAACAGTTTTAAAAGCTTGCTCTTAGAGCTATATCAATTGAACTTGCCTTGCCATTGCATCACAAGTGTTAGTATACTTGAAATCATTTTACTTATGAATGCATAAAATATTTTTCTTTTAAAAGATGTGCGCGCACACAATTATATAATAACTCAGGTATGTACCATCTACCAAAAATAACTTTGTGCTGAGAAGTAGGCCTCCTTCTCAAGCACTGAGACCGGCTAAACCGAAATAAAGCTCACAGTCACCTCAATAACTCAAATACCACACGTGGGTTCCTGTTAACCACAGGATATAACTTATGTAGATGATAAACACATACCAAAACTCAGAATAGCAAGTCAATTAATTTGAAAAGCTCACATAATATTAATCAATAAGTAATAGCATTCACCGGAGTTTTAGTTCAGAAAAGCCCACCTCGCTTCTGGTCTTTTAAAGTCGGGGTTGCTTACTTTTCGCTTTTCCCGATTATTTCGCAGTCCCGCTCGGCCCTTCAATAACAACATCGATTAAACTCGAGCTTATCAACTCGAAAATGTAAAATAGACTTAGGGCTCGGCTGATGGACTTCTACTTGAGTCGGTTATCCTTAACTTATCTAAACTTTTCTACGTCAATAACTTTCTCGTTTTCTCGCCCTCAAATCATCGTCTTTACTCAGTTTCTAATTACTTCTCGAACTCTGATTCTCGTTTCTAATATCTTAATCTTCACATAAATTGATAAGATACTATTTAACTCGTCTTAAACTTCTCATAAATTCAATTTACATGAACTCAACAAATCATATCATCAAATCTCAACTATTTTTATCATATATAAATCATATGCAGTTAAGCACTTATTTCAATAATCGAATTGTCACAGCCCCAAATCCCGAGGGATGGCAAAGCCGGGGTGCGACTAGGGATTGGATTAAAGAAGCGGGGAAGAAAGGGGTAAAAGAATACACAGACATTTTAAAGACAGAACTACTTCTATGAATAAGACTTCATTGATAAAAGAGAGAGTTGATCTCGAAGGATCACTCGACAAGTTCTCAAAAGGAAATTAAGTTATTGTACAGAAACTTAGACCAACAGTGATTTACAATATAACATAAGAGCGTCTAGAGTTTAGCAGCGGAAATGTGAACTACAAACTAAAGTCTTCTCTATCTCTATTCAACTCAACCATCACCGCTCCCGTCGCTTCAACCTGCACATTTAGAAAACATATGCAGGGCTAAGTACAATAGTACTTAGTGGACACATTGCCGAAAACATACAATAAGTATTGATAAATCAGGCATCGGGGTGTTTCTTTCAAAAGCCCGTGCCTATTAAACATTTTCTTTTCATAAACATAGCTTTGCAAAGCATTTTTCTGATAGATGTTACGTTCAATCTTGACCAAATAATTACCAAATCCTCCTTGATTGTTACTTACTTTCGGCGGCATTATGGTTCTATAAGAAACGAGAATTCTCATTAGCGCTTGCGCTTAAGTCTTTTATTTACCTACTAGACCCCTTTCCAATCTTAACAAGTTCACGTAGAAGAGAAATCAGTAATGATTTTGATATTAACCTTTGTAAACTTTCAACTTTTGGAGTTAAATTAAACTCTCGTTACGCGAGTTTTTTCAATGCTCTGGTTTTCATTAAACAATTTTGAGGGATTATTTTTTTTGTGATAAAAAACCCTTGCACGGGTCGTATATATATATATATGTATATACATTTAAAAAGAATATTTATTTTGCCTCCGACGAGGACTTATACAGAAACTAGACTACTACGAGTCTAAACTAGGCTGACTTCCTATCTGTACGGTACACTCTGCACCTACTAGAGGTTCTAGGATAGAAACGAGTCATAAAGTCTCGTATCCGTGGAAGTACTACAAGGAACTAGTTACTGATCCAACTATGCACAAGGCAAGGAAAAACTACTAATAATACTATTACGCGTCTGGTATGCTCTGCTCCTCTAACTGTGGTCGTGTCCAACACTCTCCTCTGCGGCCGGTAAACCGTCAGGGTTCTCATCCGGATCCTCCTCAGACTCTGAACCAAAACGAGCTGTAGTGCCTCATCTATCCTCAAAGTGGAACCGTCTAGAAGTGTAAGTGGGGGTGGTGAAGGTATCTCTGAACCAATCTTCTCTGCGTCTGAATCCCAATAATCGTCACCGATCACTACATACGCTTCTTCATGGGAAGAAGGTGTTCAGGAAAAGAACCGGACTCGTACTCATCCCTGGAACGGACCCTGGACGGTCCTGCCTCATACTCAGCTCTGACTCTGGCCAACTCTGAACAAATCTCGTCAAGGGGTCTGTATGGATATGGTAACTGTAATAGGGTGGTAAGCTCTGTGTCTACCTGCTGGTACTCTGACCCCGTCCCAAACGGCTCTGTCTCAAATAGTCCCTGAATCCTCACAGTAGGCTCGGGTATGAAAGGAGTGGATAACCCTAGTATGGCAGCCATCTCTGTATCTATCTCAATTAATCCCGGTCCTGGAACCAACTCCTCAAGTGGTCTAGGTGAAAGAGGTAATTGTGGTACAACTGCAGTCTTCTTGTCTGTCTCTAAAAACTCTACCACTGAATCCCACTCCTCGCTAGATACAAAATCTGTCGGGACCTCCAATAAATTGACCATCTCTGGGTCTAAATCAAGAGACTCAGGCTCGGTAATCATTGGGAAATGACGGTAGGAAAAATGTGGCATGCGGGGATCTGCCATCATGAACCTGTTATGGAAGAAGCGCCTATGGATAGCTAAGGTAAAACCCTGGTAATCCCCCGTTGGCTCAATGTCGTCGTCGAACAATCCTAGGTAATATCATACGATGTCGTGTGCCCAACTATGTCACTCGTCTGGTAGCTGATAAATCAAATCGGACACGGCCTGGTTCGCTGAAATGAATGCCGTGTTGCATAGTATATGGTCGAGAAGTTGCTCACTATCTGCCCGACATCCTCCTTATCCGAGTCTGACACGTAATTATGGTACTTATCTCGTATCACATCCACTAAGGTACGCTGAGGTAAGGGATGGCTCTTCCGAGTGGTAACCATCCACCCAACCATCTTATAGAAACACGGATCAGTAACGGTTAAGGTAATAACTTATCTTATAGAAAATCTTAAATCACAATAGAACATTCCTTATTCAATTGTAATATCGCCGACACTTAAGATAATAAACTTATCTTAGATACCTTAGAAATTTTTAAGAAGCATTTCTCTCAAACAAAATATATAGAAATAAGATTTCAAGATCTTATTTCCATCCTGTATATTATTATTCTTTGATATATATATTTTTTCTTTATTTCTTTCATAAGGGAAATTTCTGAATGATTTTTACTTTATTAAAACAAAGTATGATTCTACTTTGTTCATGTCACCTACGCATTTATGACATTCGTTTATAGGAGACTTTGTCGTCCTCAACATTTGGTGCTCGTACTCGTCGCATTCTTCGTTTAAAGACGAAGTATGAAATAAATTTCATAAGAAAAGGAACTAATAATTAGAAAATAATTCTTAGAACCCAAGTTCTAATCATCGTTAGGAATTCAGCTAAGATTCGTACTCGATCTTAGTGATAATACAAATCTTCGATTAAAGGTTAAACGGAGCAACTCCATTTGAAAGAAGACTTCGTTCGTGTTACTTGTACGGAAGTAACACTTATTTCTTCATTCCCTTTGATTCCCTTTATTCTGTCCTCTTCGTCTCGATCGTATCTTTCTTGTTTTGAAGTCTTCTTTTCTTCTCGTTCCGATCATTTCTCGAATGATTTGAAGCTACGTTTCTTAAACGTCTAAGTTTTTCAAAGGATCAGAAAGTCTTTAAAACAAAGTCTATATTTTTCATGAATAGGGAAAATCCCTAGGATTCATCTAGATTCTCGTGCCATAATACTTTCAAACATAAGAAATTATTGAGCAAATAATTTCACATAAGGCACATAACATAACCAAGTATAATTTAATATACTTTCAGAATAATTCTGTATTTGGCACTTTGATTTCATCCTTAACTTAAAAACACTTATTCGAAATTTCTCATTAAAACGAAATCACATTATTGAAATTCTTTCCTTGTTGAGTCGACGTAGCGGGAGGTTGAGTTGTCGTCTATATTTTTAATCTTATCTTATTGTTCTGACTTAACTTTTCTTGAAAGAAGACTCAGATATAGAGTATATACAAATACTCTATCCTACGACTCGAAAGAAGACTGGTACCACTCGGTGGTATCACTAGAAAACAACTTAAGGCCAGAGCGGAAACGAATGCTCTGTCGTACTACTCGAAGGAAGACTTGTATACAGAGCAGAAACGATTGCTCTGATACCACTCTGTCACGGCCCCAAATCCCGAGGGACGGCAGAAGCCAAGGTGCGACTGGGATTGGATTAAAGAAGCCAAGGTGCGACTGGGATTGGATTGGATGAACTCCATTTTTTTTTTTCCCGTCTATGAATACGGCGATCAAAACCTCGTCGTCGAATCTAACCAATTACTAAACCAATTCAAGTTCCTAAATCAAATTCCAACATCTCGATTTAAATTACAACCTATCATTCGAATACTCGGATTAACACGTCGTCAACTACAAACCTGATCACTTAACGATAAGATTCATTAATATCCAATTATTTTCTTGGTTCGACTTTTCTATCGATACTTAGGCTCGTTGCTTCGTTTCTTACCAAAATTTCAACGTTCTTAGAATCCGATTAAATTCTACAACATTATTCAACATCTATCTAGACTCATTGGTATGTGATCTATATCCTTAACTCATTAACCAAACTCGGTTTATTTATGGATTTTCGTCTCTTATACTTTACCTAATATTTTTAGAATAATTCCAAATAATTCATTAAATCAATAAGCACTAATTAGGACATTATTTCATCATCAATTTCTTAATAGAATTAAGCTACATCAAACCCCTAAATTCCTCCCTAAAATCGGTATTAGCATTTAAATTAGAAGGGGTGTTTTCTTCATCAATTTAATCCATAAATCCATTTCTAATACTATTACAACATATATTATCTAATGATTATTACTACAACCTCATAATTTGAAATTTCATTATCAAACCCTAGCCCTAATTTCGATCCTACTTCAATTTGTTAGGGGGTTTCATTTATTCTTGCATTAAACATCAATTAAACACTATCTTAGATTAATTATCCAATCAATTTGAGGATTAGAACATCCTACAAAAATCCCCAAAATTTCGGTCCATGCCTAGGTTTAGGGTTCTTGGATTTTCCATCAATTAAACCATAGAGATTAATTTATATCCATTTAGTTACATAATTTAAGACTTAAATCATTATCCTAATTAATCTACTATTTTCGGTTATAACATAAAAATGGAAGAATTGCAAATCCAATTGGATAGAAAGATGGAGGAGATAATTACCTTGATTATTAATGAAAGTAGAAATGAATTTTGATGGTTAATGGATAAACTTGGAGAAGAAAGCTTGAAGAACCTTGATGAATGACAATGGTGATGGAGAAAAAGAACAAAATAGAAGTTGTGAGTCATAAAGTGGAAACTATATAAAATTGAAATATCTTTGGTTAAGTATATATGTATGTCGGCCATAGGGTAAAATTTTACCCAAATACGCGCTTTTTCCGGCTCGTTACGACGCTATAAAAATTGAGAATATAAAAACGTATTCGGCACGTTTTCGTCAAAGTCCGATTTGACAAATAAATCCGATATATTTAATATACTCGAAAAGTATATTTTAAACTTAAAAATTAAATAAAATTTTGGGACATCACAGTCCAAAATTTATCCGGAAAAATCATAAAAACGACTTTCTCGGGCGAACTCGTATCGAAATTTCGTGAATGTAAAAATCAGACGGTTTCCCGATCTGAGTTATCGAACTAAAAAGTTATCGTACGCGATACCCCTAATACAGTAGTCATTTAACTGACTTCCGTAATTTATTTTCGGAAACGGACTTCACCGTTAGTCTTAGAATTAAATTTTATGAACTTAGGCGTGCAAAGCCGTAATTATTATTAACTTTGAATTTTTAACGCAGAAGAAATTTTTTTCGGGGTATTACAATTCTCGACTCTTGATTCTACTCAAGTACTGTACCAACAGACTTTCCTCAGACTCGAACATTCATACTCAACAAACTTGGTATATCAGACAAGTTGAAACTCATTCAAATAATCAAAATTGAGAAATCACTATTCATTCCATAAACTTGAAATTTCTCAATTTCACACATCAAACGATTTAGAAAATTACGAGATTAAATCTCGATCACTTTAAAAAAAATTCATTCACATTCAAGTCGTCACATCTCAAATCAGGTATTCACAAATAGGTAAACGACTGACTTCAATAATTAATCGGAAAAAGAAAAAATTTCAAAACTTCTCAAAATATTCTAGAAAAATTCCAGAAATTCACATATATTCATACATGCTCGATTTCATACTCAGAAACTCATTCAAGAGTCAAAACACTATCACATGCTGACTCGATACTGCTCGAGTTTTAACTATAAATAAAAGTTCTTGGTTTTGAATGGAAATAGTTTTATTTCTCTTATAATTTAAGGAATTCAAATATGGAATCAGATTGAAATCCGAAACCTCATGCAAAAATTCTCGGAATAAAATGAGGCATTATTGTCTCGAAAAATGTGCACAAGCTCCAAAACTTCTCAAACTTTCACAATTAGCTTAAAATAAATCTAATTGAATAATTACTCAATCAATTTCCACTTTCGACTTGTAAATCAAAAACCCTAAATTCAATTTCCTTAAAAGCTTCGACTTTTACTCCATCTCATGCATACAGGTTTGTTTTTACTTGATTCAAGTTCTAACATGCTCGATTTAATTATCTAAGCTAAATTAACCCGTCAATTTACTCAATTTCATCACATTCCATGAATTTCAACTTTTAACTACACAAAATCTTTGATTTTGCATAACTTTTCATACGACCTCCGAATTCAAAAATTCAAAAGGCTAACTTACTTATTTTAACTTTAATTTCATCTTAGGATCATCAATTCCATTGTTAAATCATCAAAATCAGCTCGATTTCTTCTTTAAATTTTCTGCAATTAATAAACTTTCTTAAACTTGATCTTTTTCTTTATTTTCAAGTTCTATCATACTTAGAAAACTTCTAATTGCTCAATTTTAACTTCAATTTGATCATTCAAGACTAAGAACAAAAATTTCCAAATTTTATCATTCATTTCCTTCGAAATATTTAGAGCTTTTGGATTAGAAATCCAAATTCATCAATTAGACACTTAATCATGTATTAAATAATCTCAATTTCATAATTTTATCATCAATTGATCATTTAGAACTCAAGAACATAAAAATTATAATTCATACTCATATTGTGTTTGAAATTTTTGGGGCTTTCTTCTTTGATGATCATATTCTTGATTTAATAATTTAATCTTACTCTAAATAATCTTAATTTCTATAATCTAACATTAATTCATCGAATCAAACTCAAAAATATCAAATATCATAATTCCCAATTTCATAAATCCTCAATTAATTTAACATCTAGAAATCAAGATTGTCAAAATCACATCTCACACTTATATGTTCTTCGAAAAATTTAATAAATGAAGCAATTGAAAGTAAAGTCTCAAATAAATCATTTAATCATGCTTCACAATACTCAAATTCATAAGAATCGTCCTCAATTTAATCATCAAACTCATAAATAAAGAATTCCTATTTTCTTATCTCATCACCTTCAAAATTTTCAAGAAAATAAATATAGGAATCCAACTTCTCAAATTGATCATTCCTTCATGCTTAGAATAATTTATAAGATTCAAATAAATCATAAAACTCATGATCACGAACAACATGTGAAAATCCCCAAATTGAGTTAAAATTTTCGGTCATAATCAATTTGAAATGATCAAAGTTTTCTCTCTTCAATTTATTGCATGGATTCATGCTAATCTCAAGGATTCCTACTTGAAAATAGAAGACCAAAACTCTACCCTAAATAATCATGATTTTCTAAAGGTGGCAAGAAAATTTCTTACTTGTTTGTTGGATTTAACTATCTCTACTTCATTCCATGCAACTCTAGCTTTCTTTTCCTTGATGGATTGAAGAAAATTGAAGGTGTTATGGTGGAGAAGGAAGCTAGGCAGTCATGGATGGAGGTGAAGAGGAAAAAGTGAGATAGGTGGGAGAGAAGAGAGATGCGTGAGTTGAGAAAGAGTGAGGGTGAGTGAGAGATGTGAGAGTGAGAGTGTTTGAGAGAGTGTGGGATTGTGAGGCAGCCGAGAGTGGGGGTGAGGTAGAGATAAATATAGAGAGAGAGGGTAAGATAAGGGAGATGTGTAATGCCCCGTAAATTCCTTACGTTCTAAATTTTTTTTTAAAGTTAATTAAATAAATGGCTTTCCACGCCTAAGTTTACGTTTTTTTAATTCTAAGACTAACGGTCGAATCCGTTACTGAAAATAAATTACAGAAGTCAGCTAGACGACTACTGTATTTAGGGTTAGCGCGTACGAAAAGTTTTTAGTTCGTAAACTCAGAACGGAAAACCGTCTGATTTTTACATTCACGAAATCGCGATACGAACACGCCCGAGAAAGTTCGTTTTTATGTTTTTCCGGACGAAACTCGGATTGTGTCGTCCCGAGTTTTAGTCAAAATAAATTTTGTAAATTTATTTTCCGATTAAGTTCCATACGTTAAAATTTTAGGTCATATCGGATCGCGACGATTTTGTGCCGAGCGACGTTTTTCATCGAACATTTTCCGTAACGTCGGATCGCGCCAGAAAAACACGTATCCCTCCTAAACTCTATATGGCAGCCGACATTCTCCTTAAAAATGGGGGACATGCATGTTGAAAATGTCTAATTAAGTGACACCTCACCTATCTACTTTTCACATTTTCAACCTTTCATCATATCAAGTATTTTTAACAATCAAAACAAACCATTTCCTCCCATTTCATCTCCACAATCGGCAGCACCACTCCATTCCATCATCTTCTTCATCTCATTATCCTCCATTAATGAAAGCTCCAAGAACTTGAAGAAGAACACAAGTCTCAATCCTTCCATTCAAACTCCATACATCTTTCATTAAATCTTAAGGTAATTATCTCCTCTATAATCCTATCCAATCATCTTTCTTTTCTTTCTTTTTTCTTCTTGATCGAAAATTTTGAGTATTGGAATGGATAATTTGATCTTGGAGTAATGAAATTAGATGTATTAGATATGATAATTAGGGATTAAAATGGAACAAAAATAAGAACCCTAATACCTATATTAATACCGAAATTTAGGGTATGTTAGTAGGATTTTTAATTTTCTTCATTTGATGATTGATTCTTGTTTAATAGAGGTTTAGTTAGTGATTAGAATGAAAAGGAATCAAAAGCCCTATGTGATTGTGAAATTTCAATTAGGGTTTGAGTTGAATTTAGGGGTTTATGCATGTTAGTTGGTAATTAATTTGCAATTGATTAATTGATGATATAAGAGGTTGATTAGTAAATAAATGTAGTTAATTGGGGAAGAAAATCACCCCCTTAACATCTATATGAAAACCGAAAATTATAGAGTAATTAGGGGTTTCCACATGTTTGATTTAATTGATGAATTGTTGGTTGAATTATGTTGCAAATAATGTTAGTTGATTATAGAAATTAATTAAGAATTTTCTAAAATTGTTTAACGAAACGTAAGAGACAAAGATCACCTTATAAGTTGAAATATAATAATGTTATGATATGTTTGCATGCATGAAAGTGATTCACATTAGACGTAGTTTAACGTCGTAAAATTTGAATGGAATCCAACAACTTTGAAAATCGCGTAAGAGACGAACATTTAGTCGTAACTAATAATCGAGAAGTCGGATGAGAATTCTAATTTGATATTATTGTTTATGATGGAATTAAGAACAACTTTCTAGTTGACGTCATAAGCTTTTGAGTTGATATAATATGGGCTATAGTTATAGTCGAGAACTAGAACGCGTTTGGAATTTTTGTTGGTTTAGTAATTGTTAGTTGAAATCCGATATTTAGAACGTCGTGCTTTTGAGCGAGTTTTGAGAAGGAGTTCGTCACGTACGGAAGTACGTGATGACTGCCTTGAGAGTCCAGTTTCCAAAGAAATCAAATACGAGAGCTTAGAACGAACCTAAGACGTTATACGTCGAACCTATCGAGCAATTAGGGTTTTCGCGGCAGTTTTGCGACCCTCGCCGGAAACTGTAATAACTTTTAGCTCATTTATCGGATTTGTGATCTGTGAATTGGAGCGTAAACTAGACATCTAAATCTTTCCAGTGGTATAGGGCTCATCCCCTATTTCCAAATCCTCTGTTCTGGACAGCCTCCAGAGTTACTGGACTGCACAGTGAAAATTCAGTTTCTTGTTTTCTAAGTTGTTTAGTTCACAATTTAGTTTCTTTCGATCGTTTAAGCCGATTTTATCTAACGAATATCTCCCTACTGACCCTAGAGTCAAGTACAGGACCTTGAGTGATGAAAACCAGTCGAGATCTCACCTCTTATCCTTTCATTAAAGAAGTAATAAACGAGAAATTTCATAAATCGTTTAATGAACTAAAACGTAAATCGCCTAAGTTGATTCTTTCCAACTTAGTTTCATATAATCTTTAAAGTCGTATTAAGATATCGACTACCTTCTCTACTGACCCGAGAGTCGAGTATGAGATCTTCCGAGTTCTAAACGAGATTGGTACAAATCTCGTTTCCCGTTTAAGTAAAACGAATCTAGTAAGCGTGCAAATGCCTAAAGAACGAAACAACTAAAACTTATTTCGATTCTCATTAATCGATTATCTTTTACGACCCGTTTTTAAGTATGTTTATTTTACGATGAAGGAGGAAGCCAACTGTAGAGAAAGGACGGAAGATCCAAAGTTTGAAGCTTTTGCTTTAAGTTCTGTAAATCAAGATGGGCTTTTATATACAAATAAAACGAGCAATGCTCGGAAAATCTTTCTTTATTGCTTTGATATCTGTGTTTTCAAAGCGATATTATGGCATGAACTGTTTTATGTTTTGTGTAAGTTCTCTTGTACCTATCTGAGTCAACATTCGTGTTTTCCAGATTTAGAGTTAATCTAATTAGATTAACTAACGATCGGCTCTGAGTTAGCTGCTAAGTGCTTCCCAGAGTTAGTGCACTTTGTAACCTGTGGTGTATGTGATATCCTGTTGAGGGGTACCAGCCACGGTGAATTAGAATTGGTCAAGACTGAACGTAACATTAGTCAGAAAATGCTCGCTCGAGTGATTTATGAGAAAAAAGTCAGAAAATGTTTAGTAGACACGGATTCTTTCAAAAAAACTCCGATGTGCTACGCTTATGAAATGCCATATTTATCTATATTTATGATTATGATTTCGGCATCGTGCCCACTAAGTATGTTTGTGCTTAGCCCTGCATTGTTTTCTAAATGTGCAGGTTGAAGCGACGGTGAGCGGTGGCGGTTGGTGTTGAGTTAAAGGATAGGATGCTTAGTTAGAACCTTCCGCTGCAAAACTCTGAATATCTTTTGAGATGTATTTTTGAACAACTCTGTAGTCAAGTCTGTAATTATGAACTTAGTTTCTTCTATATTCAAGTCTTGTTTATGTTTTAACGATGCCTATTTCATGTATGTTTAGTCAGTTAGCCCCCTTCTTCCCCGCTTCTTTAATCCAACCCCAGTCGCACCCCGGCTTCTGCCGTCCCTCGGGATTTGGGGCTGTGACAGAGATGAATCCAGATTTTTATCGGGTAGAAATCCCCGGAAGAATAGATTTTCCGGTTCAAAACATCCATCTGATATCATTAATTCCCAAAAACTTAAAAATCTCTCCTCGATACTTTCTCGACATCCGATTTCACTTTAACTCGTCTCACTACTCATGAAATAAATCATAGATTCGGAAAACCTAATTTTCGGTTCAAATTCCGAATAATGAGGAAAATGTAAAAAGTTACTATTCATATTAGCTTCCATCGAAATAAAATTCAAACTCGACTCAAACGAACTCAGAAAATTCTCAAACTTTTATCATTGGTCTTAAAATAAATTCTAGATTTCAATGACACTAATTAGATTGAATTCGAAGTCCATCGACGAAGAGTTGACTTTTCGGTCAAAGGTTCTATTCATTAAAAAGTCAACCGTTTCGGAATTCTCTGAAATTCAAACTCATGTTTTATTTCTCATTCTTAAGCTCATATAACTCTTCACATATTTGTTTCGAATCATTCTCTGAAATTCAAACTCATGTTTTATTTGTCATTCTTAAGCTCATATACTCTTCACATCTTTGTTTCGAATCATTGAAACAAGAAAATTATGTTTTTGCACTTCAGGGGCATTTTGATAATTTCACGAGAAAACTTATTTCTCAGAAATTTTTATCACATAATTTCGCTTATTCACATATGAACACATTTAATAAGCACTTAGGTACACTTTAGCATCGACAAATGTCGGCGGATTTCGTTTCTTCTTCTTTTCAGAGGCATTCAAAACGAATGCTGAAATTAGGAAACTCGGAACTTTTTCGCAAAAATGAAACTAACTTAAACTAAACTCTTCTCGATTCCTTAATTCTTTTCTTTATTCAAGATCGAAAATTCTCAAGCAATACTCGATATGTATATATAAACTTATTAGAAGCAATTACTTTCTCAATCAAAGCAGATACTGAGGCAATTGCACTAAAAATTTTCCCAATTCAATCATTTAAGACAATTACTCACTCACATGCTTACTCAATCTTAACTCAAGCATTTACTCATAATCATTAACTCAAATTTTGGCATAAATGACAATTTTCAAATATATGCAATAACTTAAACTCAAACATTTACTGACAATCATTTTCACAACTAGTGTTGCGAACGACCATTTAAATAACTTAAAACTTAAGCATGGATTTAACAGTGAACTCGAACTAATAGCTCAAATTCTTTCTTAACTTATTCTCGGGCCTCATACTCAAGAATTTGATTAATAACTCAGATTAATAGACTCGACTATCAACTCAAATATTATCTCAACATTACTCTCAAAATCATTCTCAAGGGCTCAATTATTAACTTAGTTCCACAAACTCAAGCATAGAACTCAAAGGCTTACTTTTAATGATCTAACGATCTCTTTTGTCCTATTATCGGATGATGGCCTCTTTTGAGGATTTACCAAAATAGGGATATAACAACAAAGGTTCATTTTAATATCAATTGGATGTTCTAAACTTCTCAAAACACACAAGATAGGAGCTACTGCTTCATGTCCGGCTCGATTACTATACTTGTCGTCAACTCTCACAATATTTATCTCGAACATCAAATATGTAGAAATCAACTCATACACATAAAATAAAGATTACTCAATTTTCTGCAGGTTTCTAAACTGAACCCTATAAGTCATCCTCGATTGAGTTCTCATCCTTATCGTCTTCTCTTGGCTCCTCTTCGGGATCCTCTTCTAGGTTCTCATTCTCTTTTCTTTTGAAGGCGGCTGGCGTCTTCGTGAGACGTCCAAGATCAGCTATAGGGGCTGTCCACGGTGAAATCTTGCTGTCGTACTGCTCGTCCTAAAAAATTACTCTGATATCTTAAAACTTCTCGTCATCCCACAGAGGGGTCTTGTTGTTGTCATCGTTGCATTGAAGGTATGCAAATACATCGATGTCTTTGATGAGCTCTAGCTCTAACTCCTAACTCGGCCTCAAAACGGCACCTCGAAGGTGGGGGAATTGGAAACAAAATTAGCTGCTCGGAATGAGCTGGAGGTGGCCTTTGTCTATCATTGTTTCCACATAGGAGTGCTCAAAAGACTCGTCATCGTCGCTATTCTTGGTGCGAGTTGGCTCAAAAGGCTTGGCTATGACTCTCACGGGAGAGTAGGTGCTGATATGATGCATTAATACCCTTAACTCATCGTACGAAGCAAGCAAGACTCAGAAAGGAGCGCACGAATCATCGGCTGCGTAGCTACACAGCTAATCGGGGTGGAGAAGCTCAGAGAAAAAGGGATTGGTTAGGGAAACAACTCTTGATTATCTGCTGAATTGAAAACTTAACACTCGACAAGAGCGAGGCAAAGGAGAAGTAAGAAATGAAATGGGGTTGTCCTGAGATTAAGGCTCATAACTGAGTTTACTCGGCTCAAACCGAGATGGAGAGTTTAATGGTTAAAAGAATAAAGTATCCCGTCTGGTGAATTGGCTCGAGATTGTGGCGATGAACTCGTTGCAGTTGTTAACTAGGTAGACTTCAAGATACTGATGTTCGATGTGAGTCGACGCTGGAGAAAATTCTTACTCACGTCACTCTTCAGGAAAAATGTAGATGAGATGTACCATCCTATCAAAAGCACTGACGTCGAGGTACTTCACTATCTCTCGAACTTGTGATAATGTGCTACAAATTCTACTAGCCTCTCGTGATAATTCTTCCTCGTACTCTTGCATCATTGCTCTACTTCTTTCATCATCTATCTTGTTCTTGTCTCTCAGAGGTGATTTTAAGCTAGGGAACTGGGTAACTCCACATCACGAAATTGATCGCACAATCGTTCCGTCTCTTTCAAATATAAATGCTCAAATAGTTTTAAAGGAGAGAACTATAAAGCATCCTAGTTCTTCAAGCAACTTATCAAGGGCATTAATTCTAGATAAGCGCAAATAGTAATAATTGAATAACTCGGAATTGATTGAAAATTTGGAAAGCACTGAAAAATTTCGTACATGGTTGCCGGATGAGATGACGTGCTTGGCTCATTGTTAAATAAGTCTAGGAAATCAAATCCAGAATTTGACTCTCAAAGAAGTTTAAGCTTAGAGCAGACGAGCTGCTCTGATACCAATATGTCACAACCTGATTCCTAATGTATGAAACGACTAGAAACCATTGGACACTGAGGGTGAAACAATGGAAAATACACAAGGAAACATGCTCATGTACAAGGTAATCTCTATCGAAAGCGATAACATTTAATCAAATTGCTTTCAATAACCCATTTATGTTCTTCGAAAAATTTAATAAATGAACCTATTGAAATTAATGTCTCAAATATTCAAATTCATAAGAATCATGCTCAATTTAATCATCAAACTCATAAATCAAGAATTCCTATTTTCTTTTCTCAAATTGATCATTCCTTCATGCTTAGAATAATTTATAAGACTCAAATAAATCATAAAACTCATGATCAATAACAACATGTGAAAACCCCCAAATTGACTCAAAATTTTCGGTCATAATCAATTTGAAATGATCAAAGTTTCTCTCTACAATTTCTTGCATGGATTGATGCCAAACTCAAGGATTCCTATTTCAAAATAGAAGACCAAAACTCTACACCAAATAATCATGATTTTCGAAAGGTGGCAAGAAAATATCTTACTTGTTTGTTGGATTTAATTATTGCTACTTCATTCCATGCAACTCTAGCTTCCTTTTCCTTGATGGATTTTAAGAAAATTGAAGGTGTTATGGTGGAGAAGGAAGCTTGGCAGCCATGGATGGAGGTGAAGAAAAAGTGAGATAGGTGGGAGAGAAGAGAGATGCGTGAGTTGAGAGAGAGTGAGGGTGAGTGAGAGATGTGAGAGTGGGAGTGTTTGAGAGAGTGTAGAAGAGTGAGGCAGCCGAGAGTGGGGTGAGGGTGAGATAAATAGAGAGAGGGAGAGATAAGGGAGGTGAATCCAGATTTTTATCCGGTAAAAATCCCCGGAAGAAAAGATTTTCCGGTTCAAAACATCCCTCTTATATCATTAATTCCCTAAAACTTAAGAATCTCTCCTCGGCACTTTCTCGACATCCGATTTCACTCTAACTCGTCTCAATACCCACGAAATAAATCATAGATTTGGAAAACCCAATTTTCGGTTCAAAATTCCGAATAACGAAGAAAACATAAAAAGTTACTATTCATATTAGCTTCCATCGAAATAAAATTTCAAACTTAACTCAAACAAACTCAGAAAATTCTCAAACTTGCATCATTGGTCTTAAAATAAAATTCTAGATTCCAATGACACTAATTAGACTAAATTTGGAGTCCGTCGACGAAGAGTTAACTTTTTGGTCAAAGTTTCTATTCATTAATAAGTCAACCGTCTCGGAATTCCGAAATTCAAACTCATATTTTATTTCTCATTCTTAAGCTCATATAACTCTTCACATCATTGTTCCGAATCACTAAAACGAGAAAATTATGTTTTTGCCCTTCAGGGGCATTTTGGTAATTTCACGAGGAACTTTATTTCTTAGACATTTTTATCACATAATTTCACTCATAATCACTGATGAACACATTTAATAAGCATTTAGGCACACTTAAGCGTAATTAGGATGACTTATTAAGACTTAGAAATTGGGGTATTACATCCTCTACCTCTTAAAGAAATTTCGTCTTGAAATTTGCTTATCTTAGGAGAATAACTGGGGAAAACTTTACTTTTGTTTTAACTTCTAATTCACACATCGCATCTTAAAGATCAGGGCGTCGCCACCAGATCTTAACTAAAAGAATTAATTTCGTCTTCGACTGCTGGATTTTACAATCAAGAATCTCCTCGGGTCTCTTCTGCAACTCGAATCTGGCTCAAGGGCTACGTTTTCTTGACGGATTACATGCTTCGGATCGAAAACCTATATACGCATCTAAAATGCGTGTATAATCTTTATATCATTTCCCGCAACTTGGCGGCAAAACTAACTTATAAGGAACGACACTAATCCTCTCTAGGATTCAGACTGTCTAATATCTCATCTTAAACTTTCCCTTTACGCTAAACGGAGGATCCCGCTCGAAGTAAACACCTTGAGAAAAACTTTTATCTCTAATTGCGAACTTGTCACAGCCCCAAATCCCAAGGGACGGCAGAAGCCGGGGAGCGACTGGGGTTGGATTAAAGAAGCGGGGAAGAAGGGGACTAACTGAATAAACATACATACATGACTAAATAATTTTTATGAACAAGACCTCGATTATAATATATATAAGAAAAGAGTTGATCTCGGAAGATCACTCAACAAGTATTCAAAAAGAAATCTAAGTTATTAACAGAACTTAGACTACAGTGAGATAATTACATAACATCAAAAGTGTTCAAGCGTCTAGAGTTTGGCAGCGGAAAAAGTGAGACATAATACAAGTCTTCTCCTAAAGACGACTTCCACTCCTAACTCAACCCTCCTCCGCTCTCGTCGCTTCAACCTGCACATTTAGAAACATATGCAGGGCTAAGTACGATAGTACTTAGTGGGCACGTTGCCGAAAACATAATCATAAGTATTGAAAATCAGGCATCTCATTTTTATAGCGCAACGGGGTTTTCACTTAAAAGAGCCCGTGCCTATTAAACATTTTTATCTCATTCAAAAAGTAGCTCGCGCGAGCATTTTTCCATAGATGTTACGTTCAAATCTTGACCAGTCATTATCACCGTGGCTAGTTACCCCTCAACAGGATACCACATACACCACAGGCTACAGTGCACTAACTCTGGAAAGCACCTAATTGACTAACTCAGAGCCGATCGTTAAGTAGTTAACACCTAAATGGTTAACATACAATTCTGGAAAGCACGACGGCTAACTCAGATGGTACAAGTGAACTCACATAAACATAAAACATTTCATTTATACCTGATATCACTTTGAAAACGCAGTTATCAAAGCTCATAAAAGATTACTTTCGCGTTATGGAAAAACCCACATTTTATTTGTTATAGATAAAAGCCCACCTTAGCTTTACAGAACTAAATAACAAGCTTCTCCTCTTTAGTCTTCCGTCCTTTCCTTGTACTGACTTCGTCCTTCATCGTACATGAAACATAACCTCGATGAGTCATTGAGACGACAAAAGAAAATGGAAATCGAAAACAAGTTCGATTTAGTCTTTTACGTTTCAACTTTTAGGCATTTGCACGCTTAACTAATTTCTTTTATTTAATCGGAAACGAGATACGATCATATCTCGTTTTGACACTCAAACTCTGTACTTAACTCTTTAGGTCAGTAGAATAAATAGTCGTTAACTCATTACGACTTAAAAGATCGAAAGAAACTAAGTTGAGAAGAAAACAACTTAGGAAACTAAGTTCTGAAAATTTCACTGCGCAATGCAGTAGTTCTAGGGACTTCCCAGAACAGAGTATCTGGAAACAGGGGAAGTGCCCTGTACCGTTAGAAAGCCATGTAAGTCGAGTTTACGCTCCAATTTACGGATCTCAAATCCGATAAACGAGCTAAGAGATATTACAGTTTCCGGCAAGGGTCGCAAAACTGCCGAGGTTAACCTAATTGTTCGATAGAATCGACGTATGACTTCCTAGGTTCGTTCTAAGTTATCGAACCTACATTCTCACGAAATTATCACGTAATGGCAGTCAACACGTACTCTCGTACGTGAAAAACTCCTTTCCATTTCCCGTCTATAACCACGACGATCAAAACCTCGTCGTTTCAACTAAACAATTACTATACCAAACAAGTTATCATTTCTCGTTGTAACTTCTCGATTAGAACATAAACTCAATATTTTATAGCTCGGATTAACACGACGTCAACTACAATTTCGTTCCCTCAACATTAATGATCATTAATATCCAATTGTTATTCCTACTCGACTTTCCTATTATTAATTACGTACATTTGTTCGTCTCTTACGGATTTTTCAAAGTCATCGGATTTCGATCAAATTCTATATTATCAATCCTCGTCTATCGAGATTCATTATTATCTATATCATCACCTCATATCATTACTCAAACTCAACTAACAATCGAACCTTTGTCTCTTATGTTATCACCAAAATATTTTAGATTAATTCCAAATAATTCCTATTATCAACTAACATCATTAGGAACCTTATTCTATCATTAAATCATCAACTAAATCAAGTTAAGTAAAACCCCTTATTTCCTCATTCATTTCGGTTTTAGCTCAATATTAGGGGAAGTGATTTCCTTCTCCAATTTAATCCATTTATCAACTTCTAACATTACTACCTCAAATATTAACCATTTACTAATACCATATCATCATTAATTCAAGATTTCATAATCAAACCCTAACCCTAAATCGGTTACCTTCAATATATTAGGGGATTTTCATTTCTTTTCTCACCAATCCACAATAAAATTAATCCTAAGATCAATTATACCATCAATTTATAACATAGAACACCCTACATCAAGCCCCTAATTTTCGGTTTCATATAGCAATTAGGGTTCTTTGATTTCTTCAAATTTTAACCATAGAATTCATATCTAATCCATCCTATTTACCTTAATTAAAACTCAAAACATCTCCTACATCATCTATAATTTTCGGTCACTATGAAAAATAATAGAATGGAAATTTCGAATGGATAGATAGATAGAAGAGAAGATTACCTTGATAATTTATGAAGGAAGAAAGAAGATTGATGGATGATTATGAACTTGTGATGAATTTTTCCTTGTAGAAAGCTTGAAATCCTTCAATGGTGTTTGAGAATTGAGAGAGTATAATGTATGTGTGTGGGCTGCCGATTTTGAGAGAGAGACAAATGAGGATGATGACTAAACTAATGAAATAGTGTTCTACTTAGGTCTAAAGTGTTGGAAAGAAAAAGGACATTAGGTGTCCTACTTTATGTTATAAAAAGGAAATATCAAGCTATGAGAGAGAGAGGGAGGTCGGCTATGGGGGAGGAAAAAGGAGAAAAATACGCGTTTTTCCGGCGCGATACGACGTTACGGAAATCGAAAGACGAAAAACGTATCTCGGCACATTATCGTAAAATTCCGATTCTACCATAAATTCCGATATATTTAACTTATTCGGAAAGTAATATTTAAAAACTAATTTCCGACAAAAACTCGGGACGTCACGGTCCGAGTTTCGTCCGAAAAAATCATAAAAATGAACTTTCTCGGGGGAGTTCGTATCGCGATTTCGTGAATGTAAAAATCAGACGGTTTTCCGATCTGAGTTCTAGAACTAAAAGGTTATCGTACGCGATAACCCTAAATACAGTAGTCATCTAGCTGACTTCCGTAATTTATTTTCGGAAACGGATTTCACCGTTAGTTTTAGAATTCAAATTCATGAACTTAGGCGTGCAAAGTCATTTTTATTAATTAACTTCATTTTTAGAGACAGTTATAATTTCCGGGGTATTACAGAACTCCAACTCTTAATCTTTATTTATCGATTTACTAGTATTGTCGACTCTTGACTTCTCTTATCTTCTCTCTAATCTGACAAAGAGATTCTAACGTCTCTTCAACTTCTTTAGGCTTTATAATTTTTCCTCTCGCCTACCTTATTCAAGTAGAGCGGAGAATAACAGTTCTTTTTAAACAAAGCTTCGTGATATTCTAATCGCATTTTACTAACTTGTTGTTATGGGTAAATTAGACAAGAGGTTTAACTTTGTTCCCAATTATCTCATTTGTCTAGAACAACTACTTTCTACATATCTTCTAGAATCTGGATAGTCCTTTCAGATTAACCATCCGTCTATGGGTGATAAGCGGTGCTAAATTGCAACTACTTTGCCAACTCTTTCTTGCATAACTTTTTGATATGACCTCCGAATTCAGAAATTCAAAAGGCTAACTTACTTGTTTTAACTTCAAGTTCATCGTAGAATAATCAATTCCAAAGTTAAATCATCAAAATCTGCTCGATTTCTTCTTTAAATTTTCTGCACTTAACAAACTTTCTTAAACTTGATCTTTTTTTCTTTATTTTCAAGTTCTTTCAAACTTAGAAAAATTTTAATTGCTCAATTTTAACTTCAATTTGATCAATCAAGATTAAGAACGAAAATTCCCAAAATTTATCACTCATTTCCTTCGAAATATTTAGGACTTTTGGATTAGAAATCCAAATTCATCAATTAGACACTTAATCATGTATTAAATAATCTCAATTTCATAATTTTATCATCAGTTGATCATTTAGAATTCATGAACACAAAAATTATAATTCTTACTCATATTGTGTTCGAAAATTTTGGGGCTTTCTTCTTTGATGATCATATTCTTGATTTAATCATTTAATCTTACTCTAAATAATCTTAATTTCGATAATATAACATCATATCAAACTCAACAACGTCAAAAATCATATTTCCTCAATCATAAAACTTCGAATTCTTTGAAGAAAATAAGGAATTTATTTCATCTCTTCAATTCATCCTCAAATCATGCTCAATATATTCAAAATTTCAGAAATCCTCAATTAATTTAACATCTAGAACTCAAGATTGTCAAAAGCACATCTCACACTTGTATGTTCATCGAAAAATTTAATAAATGAAGCTATTGAAATTAATGTCTCAAATACTCAAATTCATAAGAATCATCCTCAATTTAATCATCAAACTCATAAATCAAGAATTCCTATTTTCTTATCTCAATTGATCATTCCTTCATGCTTAGAATAATTTATAAGACTCAAATAAATCATAAAACTCATGATCAATAACAACATGTGAAAACCCCAAAATTGACTCAAAATTTTCGGTCATAATCAATTTGAAATGATCAAAGTTTCTCTCTACCATTTCTTGCATGGATTCATGCCAAACTCAAGGATTCCTATTTCAAAATAGAAGACCAAAACTCTACGCCAAATAATCATGATTTTCGAAAGGTGGCAAGAAAATATCTTACTTGTTTGTTGGATTTAATTATTGCTACTTCATTCCATGCAACTCTTGCTTCCTTTTCCTTGATGGATTGAAGAAAATTGAAGGTGTTATGGTGGAGAAGGAAGCTTGGCAGCCATGGATGGAGGTGAAGAAAAAGTGAGATAGGTGGGAGAGAAGAGAGATGCGTGAGTTGAGAGAGAGTGAGGGTGAGTGAGAGATGTGAGAGTGGGAGTGTTTAAGAGAGTGTGGAAGAGTGAGGCAGCCGAGAGTGGGGATGAGGGAGAGATAAATAGAGAGAGAGAGAGGGAGAGATAAGGGAGGTGAATCCAGATTTTTATCGTGTAAAAATCCCCGGAAGAAAAGATTTTCCGGTTCAAAACATCCCTCTTATATCATTAATTCCCAAAAACTTAAGAATCTCTCCTCGGCACTTTCTGCCACAGCCCGAAATCCAGTGCATAGGAACGACCAGACTCCATTGGAGTGTAAAGGTGAAACTATCAAATAACAAACCACTTTTGTCTCAACTTAACTTTAAACCCTAACCCGAATAAATTAATACTTGTGAAACCAACAAATAAAACTCAACTCAACAAGGAATCGGTCAAGGAAATAAGGTTTCGATATGAAATGAATATACACAGACTTTTATAACATGGCTCAGTGATGAACGAGTTTAATAATTTACAAAGTTTCTCAAAAATAGGGTTAAGTTTAACATCATCATACGGTTCAAAAAGTAGGGGTTTTAAATGAAATTCAAAGCATTGTTTTGAGCTCACATCTCATTGTTATCAGAGTTATCAAAATATTAACATATCAAAAGATTGATAAGTAGCGGAGACATCAGTTGCTCACAACAATTACATGTATGAAGACATGTAACTGTCTACTCAACTTCCAAAAGATTAACACACCACCAAGACCATCCAAACCATCCTCATCCTTAGCTAACCTGCACGTTTAGAAATACATGCAGGGCTGAGTACTTCGTACTCAGTGAACACAATGCCAAATTTTTTTTTAAAAGCTTGCTTTTAGAGCTATATCAATTGAACTTGCCTTGCCACTGCATCACAAGTGTTAGTATACTTAAATCATTTTACTTGTGAATGCATAAAACATTTTTCTTTTAAAAGATGTGCGCGCACACAATTTTATAATAACTCAGGTATGTACCATCTACCAAAAATAACTTTATGCTGAGAAGTAGGCCTCCTTCTCAAGCAATGTGACCGGCTAAACTGAAGTAAAGCTCACAGTCACCTCAATAACTCAAATATCACACGTGGGTTCCTGTTAACCACATGATATAACTCATGTAGATGATAAACACATACCAAAACTCAGATAAATGGCAAGTCAATTAATTTGAAAAACTCACATAATATTAATCTAAGATAGTGTTTAATTGATGATTAATGCAAGAATAAATGAAATCCCCTAACAAATTGAAGTAGGATCGAAATTAGGGCTAGGGTTTGATAATGGAATTTCAATTTATGAGGTTGTAGTAATAATCATTGAATAATATAAGCTGTAGTAATATTAGAAATGGATTGATTGATTAAATTGATGAAGAAAACACCCCACCTAATTTAAATGCTAATACCGATTTTAGGGAGGAATTTAGGGGTTTGATGTAGCTTAATTCTATTAAGGAATTGATGATGAAATAATGTCCTAATTAGTGTTAATTGATTTAATGAATTATTTGGAATTATTCTAAAAATATTAGGTAAAGTATAAGAGACGAAAATCTATAAATAAACCGAGTTTGGTTAACGAGTTAAGGATATGTATCACATACTAATGAGTCTAGATAGATGTTGAATAATGTTGTAGAATTTAATTGGATTCTAAGAACGTTGAAATTTCGGTAAGAAACGAAGCAACGAGCCTAAGCATCGATAGAAAAGTCGAACCGAGAAAATAATTGGATAGTAATGAATCTTATCGTTAAGTGATCAAGTTTGTAGTTGACGACGTGTTAATCCGAGTATTGGAATGATAGGTTTTAGTTGAATTTGAGAAGTTGGAATTTGAATTAGGAACTTGAATTGGTTTAGTAATTGGTTAGATTGATCGACGAGGTTTTGATCGTCGTATTCATAGACGGGAAAATAAAATGGAGTTCGTTGCGTATGGAATACGTGTTGACTGCCCTGTTGTATAATTTTCGTGAGAATTTAAGTACGAGAACATAAAACGAACCTAGGAAGTCACACGTCGATTTTATCAAACCTTAGGGTTAACTTCGGCAGTTTTGCGACCCTTTCCGGAAACTGCCATATCTCTTAGCTCGTTTATCGGATTTGAGATCCGTAAATTGAAGAGTAAACTAGACTTCCTAGGCTTTCATTCGGTACAGAGAACCTCCCCTGTTTCAGGGTACTCTGTTCTGGGCAGTCCTTAGAAGCTCTGCCTTGTGCAGTGAAGTTTCAAAACTAAATTTCTTAAGTTGATTCCTTCTCAACTTAATTTCTTTCGATCTTTTAAGTCGTTCCAAATATAGACTATCATAATTTACTGACCTTAGCGTCAAGTAAGAGTTCTAAATGAGAAATGTTCGATTCTCGTTCCCGTTTAATTAAAAGAATCTAGAGTAGCGTGCAAAAGCCTAAAAGCTTAAGAACATATGAGAACTAATTCGAATTCGATTTCAATTTCCGATTTCTTTTATCGACTCGATGACTTATCGAAGTTATGATTATTTACGATGAAGGAGGAAGTCAGCACTCGGGATAAGACGAAGGATCGACGACAAAAAACTCGTTTAATAGTTCTGTAACTTATAAGGTGGGCTTTTATTCTATAATAAATAAAATGTGGGTTTTTCCACAACTCGAAAGTAATTCTTTATCGCTTTGATAAACGTGTTTTCAAAGTGATAACCATGGAATAAACTGTTTAAATATTTTATGTGAGTTCTCTTGTACCTATCTGTGTTAACATTCTTGTTTTCCAGATTTAGAAGTTAACCGCTAGGATGTTAACTATCGATCGGCTCTGAGTTAGCTATTAAGTGCTTTCCAGAGTTAGTGCACTTTGTAACCTGTGGTGTATGTGGTATGATAGTCCCGAAACGAATTCTGGTGTATTGGGGGGGGGGGAGAATACACCAGATGCAACTTTTTAAAACAACCCCATAAAAATTATCTCAACCAAGTAAGGAAGCTCAGTTTGAATCACAACCGAGTAAGAAACACTCGGTTAGAAGTGATGTGCTGTGCGGAATGTGGTGGAAATTATGCACGGTTGGTCAAGAACCAAGACAGTTAAGAATGCTAAGATCAGTTTGTATGCTGGTTAGAAGGACAGTTGAAAATGTAGGAAAAAACTGAAGAATAAACTCAAGCACATAGAAATTTACGTGGTTCGGAGAAACCTCCTACGTCCACGGGGAGTTGTGAGTCCACACAACTCAGTCCAAGTTCTTCTGGACAAACCACTCAGCTTACGCGGGCTGAGCAACCGTTAAGGATAAGTTTGCGGGTACTTATCAACCTTACAGTTTAGTTTTCGGGTACTAAACAACCTATCTACTCAGTTGCAGGAAGAGTAGGATCCTAAAACCTTTTCAGGTGAAAGAAAATGGGGTTCCAACTAAAAGCTCGAACACGAAGTGAGCTATGATCTAACACTCTACGAACTCTCACTAAGTGATGTTCTGAAGGTTCGATCTAAAGACACAAAAACTAGCTAACTCTAGAACTCTCAACAAGTGATGTTCTAAGAGATTGAATGCAGTTCAGCTCGTGAAGAATATAGCTCTTTCTTTCGCTTCTCTGGTTTCGGAAGCTGAACGCTCAATTGTCTTCCTTGTATCTTCTCAGTTGGGTTTGAATGCTTAGATGATTTCCTTTCATCTGATGTTCTCTTCCCCCATACTGCTTCTCATCTGATGAACGCTCAGTTGTTTTCCTTACAACTGATGTTCTATCTCTTGAGACTTCTTCCTTTGAATACTTAGTCGATTTTTGCATCTGTATGCTCAACTATCGAACTGATACTTGAACGTAACTTCCCCCTTTTTAATATGATGAACGCTCAGTTGTGTTCCTCACAACTGATGTTCTATCCGAGTAAAGCCTTGTTGCCGTCTTCAACTGAACACCTGTAAAGATAAAATCTTAACAACGCTCAAACAGCGAGCCTAACTACTGACCTTAGGATCTGGCAACATCTACTCGGTTGGGTTCAGTTGGTTTTGGAATCAATCAAAACTTTTACTTAAATTTCCCAACATGGTATCCTGTTGAGGGGTAACCAGCCACGGTGAATGAGGATTTGGTCAAGATTTGAACGTAACATACATTAAAATGCTCGCGAGCTAATTTATGAATAAAAATGCAAATGTTTAATAGGCACGGGCTCTTTTAAATGAAAACCCCCGATGCGCTATAAAAAGAGATGCCTGATTATCTATACCTATGATTATGTTTTCGGCAATGTGTCCACTAAGTACTTTTGTACTTAGCCCTGCATATGTTTTCTAAATGTGCAGGTTGAAGCGACGGCAGCGGTGGATGGTTGAGTTGAGGTCGAATAGAGTTAGAGAAGACTTATGTACTTAGTTCACTATTCCGCTGCATAACTCTAAACTTTGTTGTTTATGTTTAATCACTGTAGACTAAGTTCTGTAATTATAACTTAGTTTTCCTTTTGAGAACTTCGTCGAGTAATCCATCGTGATTAACTCTATCTTTTGGTAATAAAGTCTTGTTCATAGAATTTATGATGTCTCTTATGTATGTTTATTCAGTTAGTCCCTTTCTTCCCCGCTTCTTTAATCCAATCTCAGTCGCACCCCAGCTTCTGCCGTCCCTCGGGATTTGGGGCTGTGACATTTTATCCTCAAATATTTAATATTATTAATATTATTTTTCTTTCAACACTAACATCCAATTTCACACCATATTTTCATTTGTCATCATTCCAACATCATCATCAATCAAAGAAATATATATATATATTTTTTATACTTATACTCTTATTGACTTCTTTTTCTCATTATTCTCTTTTTATTATATATATATATAGGGATGCATTCTAGTGAAAAGCCCCCTTATACTAAAAAATGAGAATTAATCTCAACCACACATCTTTGCATGATGGATGGTCAAGATTTAATCCTGGTCAAAGCGGGTCAACCCTGGTCAACCCGTTGACTTTTTTTTTCGAATTTATTTTTTTCAATTTTTTTTATACTGTCATGCCATATGCACCACACCGTGCATTCATATGCACCACACAGTGTGATGAGATGCACCACTAAGTGCATTGAGATGCACCAAATTTTCAATTTTTTTTTCTGAATTTTTTTTATACTGTCAGGCCATATGCACCACACCGTGCATTCATATGCACCACACAGTGTGATGAGATGCACCACTAAGTGCATTGAGATGCACCAAATTTTCAGTTTTTTTTTTGAATTTTTTTTATACTGTCAGGCCATATGCATATGCACCACACAGTGTGATGAGATGCACCACTAAGTGCATTGAGATGCACCAAATTTTCAGTTTTTTTTTTTTTTTTTTTTTTTTTTTTTTTTTTTTTTTTTTTTTTTTACGGTCAGCCATATGCACCGCACTATATATTCATATGCACCACACAGTGTGATGAGATGCACCACTAAGTGCATTGAGATGCATATGGTTTTTTTTGCATATATTTTTTCCCGACTCCGCCTTCGGCTCCGATTTTACGGCTCCGCCTGCGGCTCCGATTTTACGGCTCCGTCTTCGCTCCGATTACTAATATAAGGATAATCGTCGGGCAACAATTTGGACTTTTTCGGCTCGCTCCGCGGCCTTCGGCTCCCCTCGCTAGAATCTTGACCAAAGAAGAAGCGGCAAACAAAAAAATGGGGAAAAATAAATCTGAAAATTAAAAAAAAAAACAAAAAATAATAGAAAAAAAAAACAAACAAAAATGTGGTGTATCTCGTTATATAGTGTGGTGCATATGAATACATGGTGTGGTGCATATGGATTGACAGTAAAAAAAAAAAAAAAAGTCGAAATTTTGTTGCATCTCAATGCACTTAGTGGTGCATCTCGTTGTATGGTGTGGTGCATATGAATGCATGGTGCGGTGCATATGGCCTGACTGTAAAAAAAAAATCGAAAATAAAAAAAATGAAATAAAAAAGTCAACGGATTGACCTGATTTGACCCGGGTTGACCAGGGTTGACCCGCTTTGACCAGGATCAAATCTTGACCATCCATCATGCAAAGATGTGTGGTTGAGATTAATTCTCATTTTTTAGGATAAGGAGGGTTTTTATATGAACATAACTCTAAATATATATATAAATATATAGGGTAATGACATTCGGCCACACTATGGCCAGCCACAAACGTAAAAAAAGGAAAGTTGACTGTAAAAATGGAAATAATCGCATTTTCCTCTTAGGGTTTATGCTTTCCAATTAGGGTATATTTCCATTTTCAAACCTTATATTACCATTTTTAGCTTGTGTGGTCGGCCACAGTGTGGCTGAATATCATTACCCAAATATATATATATATATATATATATATATATATCTCAAAATTCATAAAATTTTATAAGACTTTATTTTCTACTCAATTCTTTCAAAAATAGACTTAGCATCTCATTTATTTCTCAATTTCATTTTTATTTAATGAAATTCCTCAATATATATAATACACTCATTTTTCGAAATTTATATATATATATATATATATATATATATATATATATATATATATATAACTATTTTTCTAATTAATTCAATTCATCTTCAAATCTTCAAGTTTCTCTCATGAATTTGAAGAACACATCTTTAATAATTCATTTTAACATTAAGAACATCATATCTTATTTTTAAACCTATTTCTTTTATTTTTCTCTAAATTTACTCATATAAATTCCATAAAAATACTAAAAAAATCATATTTCTAAATTTTCATGCTCAAAATTTACTCAAAGATTTTCTAACACATCTTAACGTCATAATCATCATTAATATTATCATATTTCATCAAAAACCATCAAAAATTATTTTTCCTCATTATATGCATATTCGAATTATATACCTAAAATCAAGAAAATTCATATTTCATCATAAAACACATCTAAATCATGTTTTCATGTATCATCATGCTTATAAGCATCATCAAACTCATAAATCCCATAAATCATATTTTTCTCATATTTTCTCTATTTTTCACCAATTAAATTCAATAAAAATTCAATAAATTCACCAAAAATTATCATCAACACATATATGCACATAAATCACATGAAAAATCATAATAAGCACATATCATCATCATATCATCAAATAAGCATCAAAACTCATCTATAAATTATTTTTCCTAATTTTCTCATTTTAATCGATTTAGGGCTTTTAACCTATCTTAGGTTCTTTCATCTTTTAATTCCTAAATCATGTTTTAAAACTCATCTTGATCATCATCTCATCATCACAATCCTAATTTTTGCCTATGCATAAAGTAAACATGCATATTTTCCTTATTTTCTTGGTTTAGAGATACATATATACATCTTATGAATAAATGGAAATCATACTTAAATAAATAATTAAACTTCTTCTTTGGCTTGGATTTTGGCTTTCTTGGAGGATGGAAGATGATGGATTGAAACTCCTTTCCTTGTATGAAACAAGATACAAGGGGATCAAGATCATTTCTTTTAAAAGAAACAAGATCAAACCCTTATTTTTCTTCAAGAAAATCGATGGAATAGGGTTGGAGATCTAGCTTGTTTCAAGCTTTAAAATGAAAGGATTAGTTAGTAGCTTACTCTTTAGAAGATCTAGGACTTGAAAGAGATATCAAACATCATGGAATCCTCAAGCAAATAGCATGATTTCACCAAGAATTAGGGTTGTGCATGAAGAAACCTTCGAAAATTTGCTGCTACTGTCCAACTGTGATGCTCGACTTTTGCAGCTGGTTTTCTTCGAATTTTAGGGTAGGGGATGATGAAGGAGATGAAGGGGAAGATCTCTTGGTGTTTATGGTGAAGTATATGAGGTGTTGAAGGTGATAAACATGGAGATTGAAGCTGAAATTTGCAGCTTTGCTGCTGCCATGTCTTTCTCGGCAGAGAGAGTTTTCGAGAGAGAGAGAGGGAGTTTGATTGTTGCTTGTGAGGGAAGAGTGATGTGAGGTGATAGATAGATGAAGTGTGAGATAAGAGAACACATGTAGATGCATTTAACATGTGAGAATCTTGCAAGATTTAGCAAGATTAGAGAGAGAAGGGAGAGAGATCCAAAGAGAGATTTGAGAGAGAAAGAGAGGACATGTGTTGGATTAATGAGAGGGAGAGTGGTGCTCACTCTCTCTAATGAGAGTGTTAGAGGACATTTTGCTACTATTTTAGATAAGCATAGGATTTTTATCTGTTTAAGGAAACCCGGAAATAGAAGTTTTCCGGTAGAAAATATCCTCGTCATTTTATTTTATTCCCTCAATCTTTTAATAATCCTTCTCATCTCTTTTTCGTCGTTTAAATTCTCTCTAATTCTTCTTATATCTCTCAAAATAATATAAGGAATCCAATGATCTAATTTTTATGACAAGATTCCTTCTAACGAATAAGTTCGTAAAAACTGCTCGATTAAACTAGTCGTCAAACAATTTATTTTTAAACTTCACTCAAATGATCTCGGAAAATTCTCCAACTTATCTCAAGGATCTTAAAATAAATTCTAGATTCCAATGAAACTAATTAGACTAGATTCGGAGTCAGTCAATGAATAAGGATTTCTCGGTTTACGTTACTATTTATCTAAAACTAAAAGTTCTCAGAAAATTCTGGAACTCATACTAAAGCTTAAACTCATATTAATAAGCTCAAACAATTCATCACATACTCAATTCGAATAATCGAAATGAGAAAAATCACATTAGAGCACATAAGGGCATTTTCGTCATTTCACAAAAAAAATTATTTTCACGAAAACTTTTAGTGCATAAAACTCATCATATATGCATATTAGTTTAATTAATATGCACTTAAGAACTTAGAAAAGTTTGGGGTATTACATCCTCACCCCCTTAAAAAAAAATTCGTCCCGAAATTTGCTAACCTTTAGAGAATAGCTCGGGATACTCTGCTCTCATCTTTTCCTCAAGTTCCCACGTAGCTTCTTCAAAATCATGATGTTTCCATTTGATCTTAACGAGGGAAATTGATTTCGTTCTAAGCTGCTGAATCTTACGATCCAGAATTTGCTCGGGCTTCTCCTCGTAACTTAAGTCTGGCTTTAGAGCTACGTCTTCTTGCCGGATCACGTGTTTCGGATCAAAAATATACGTACGCAATTGCGATACATGAAACACATTATGCGAGTTCCCAAAACTGGGAGGCAAAGCTAATCTATACGAGACGGTGCCAATCCTTTCTAGGATTTCGAACGGTCCTATAAAACGCGGCTTTAGCTTTCCTCGCACACCGAAGCGATGTATCCCTCTTGACGGGGACACTTTTAGAAAGACTTTGCTTCCTACTTCAAACTCTAACTTGGTCCTACGATTATCGGCATATGACTTTTGCCGACTTTGAGCTTCCTTGATCTTCTCACGAATCTGACGAACAGATTCTACCATCTCTTCTATAGCTTCTTGCGTTATAACTTTTCTCTCGCCTACTTCGTCCCAGTAGAGCGGAGATCTACATTTCTTTCCATATAGAGCTTCGTAAGGGGCCATTCCTATCGTATTCTGATAACTGTTGTTGTAGGCAAATTCGACAAGAGGTAAAATTTTCTCCCAATTGTCTCCTTTGTCTAACAACACGGCTCTCAACATATCCTCAAGAATTTGAATTGTTCTTTCCGATTGACCATCGGTTTGAGGGTGATAGGTGGTATTGAACTGAAGCTGCATTCCCAACTCTTTCTGAAAACTTTCCCAAAAGCGGGCGATAAACTTCGAATCTCGATAGGAAGTGATCGTCTTTGGTACACCATGCAAGCGTACGATTTCCTTAACATAGATCTGTGCCAACTTGTCATATCCATAGGTGTGTGGAATAGGTATAAAATGAGCAGACTTTGTTAATCTATCCACAACTACCCATACAGATGTATTGCCTTTTCTCGTCCTTGGCAAACCCGTCACAAAATCCATAGTGACATCATCCCATTTCCACTCAGGAATTGGTAACGGCTGCAAAGATCCAAAAGGTCTTTGGTGTAAGGACTTCACTTGTTGACAAGCTAAGCATCTCTCGACGAATATGGCCACATCTTTCTTCATTCCTTCCCACCAGAATTGTTGCTTTAAATCCTGGTACATCTTTGTACTACCGGGGTGAGCGGTATAAGGGGTCTCATGAGCTTCACTCATTATCTCGCTTCTTAACTTTTCATCATTTGGCATGCAAATTCTTTCTTGATACAACAAAGTGTTGTCACTCGACTCCTTGAAATTCTCAGCTTCTCATTTTCTGACCTTCATTCTTACTTCTTCCAATTTCTTATCTTTTCTCTGGCCCTCTATGATACGAGATCTTAAATCTGGTATCACCACTAATGAAGCAATCACTTGTTCTACCGTTGAGGAAGGCAGAACTACTTCAATTCTCATTCTTCCAAATTCCTCAATCAATTTTTCTTCATTCGATAGAAGAAAACCTAACTCCAGTCTTTCGGAGTTCTTCACTTTTTCCTTCCTACTCAATGCATCAGCTACTACGTTCGCTTTTCCAGGATGATGGGAAATTTTGCAATCGTAGTCTTTCACCAACTCAAGCCATCGTCTTTGTCTCATGTTTAACTCCTTCTGCTCGAAGAAATATTTCAGACTCTTATGATCTGAAAAGATTTCACACTTGACACCATAAAGATAGTGTCTCCAAATCTTCAGAGCATGTATGACTGCTGCTAACTCAAGATCATGCGTTAGTTATTTCTCTTCATGAGGTTTAAGTTGTCTTGAAGCGTACGCAATTACCTTTCCATCTTACGTTAGCACACATCCTAAACCTTTGGATGATGCATCTGTATAAATTGTATAGTCCTTTCCCATTTCAGGGAGGGCTAATACTGGAGCTGTAGTCAATCTTGACTTAAGCTCTTGGAAACTTTTCTCACATTCTTCCGTCCACTTGAATTTTGATTCTTTCTTCAACAGAGTTGTCATCGGCTTTGCGATCTTGGAAAATTCATCTATGGATCTCCGATAGTAACCTGCTAAACCGAGGAAACTACGGATTTCATGTACTGATGTCGATGATTTCCAATCTTGAACGGCTTTAACCTTCTCGGGATCAACTTTAATTCCATCGGCCGAAACAATATGTCCGAGAAAATTCACCTCTCTCAGCCAAAATTTGAACTTAGTGAATTTGGCATACAACTTTTCTAATCTCAATTTCTCTAACACGATTTGCAGATGCTTCTCGTGTTCTTTTTCATTCCTTGAATACACCAGGATATCGTCTATGAAAATGATCACAAACTTGTCCAGGTATTCATGAAAAATTCTATTCATCAAGTCCATGAAGACAGTTGGAGCGTTAGTCAATCCAAATGGCATTACCACAAATTCGTAATGTCCATATCTTGTTCTGAATGCAGTTTTTGGAATATCTTCTTGTCTGATCTTTAGTTGATGATATCCCGATCTTAAATTAATCTTGGAGAAAACACCAGCTCCTTTCAACTGATCGAACAGATCATCTATCCTTGGCAAAGGATACTTGTTCTTGAGCGTGATTTTGTTAAGCTCTCGATAGTCTATACACATTCTCAGACTACCGTCTTTCTTTTTCACAAACAGAATTGGGGCTCCCCAGGGGGAAACACTTGGTCGAATGAAACCTAAGTCCAATAACTCTTGCAGCTGGATCTTTAACTCTTGAAGTTCCTTTGGCGCCATCCTATATGGAGCTTTCTAAATCGGGGCTGATCTAGGCTCCAGATCGATCGTGAACTCCAATTGTCTATCCGGAGACAATCCCGGTAAGACTTCTGGTAAACTTCTTTAAATTCTCTCACAATAGCTACGTCGTCAATATTTAGCTCTCGCCCATCATCCTTATTCAAATAAACAAGATATGCCTTGGTATCTTTTCTTCTCATCAACTTCTTTGCTTTCATGGCCGAGATCATCGGCACACTCTTCTTTACTCTTCACTCTACTCCAAAGACTATGGTTGGCTTTTTTTTAGGGGGTTGAAACGAAATTTGTCTCTGATCGCATCGAATCGATGCAAAATTCTCGGTTAACCAGTCCATTCCTAGGATTATATCTACATCCCATATCTGGATTAGATTTAGGGACCTTGCGGATAACTTATGGTTTTCAAATTCGAATTCTAAGAGGACTGATGCTGATTAGGTCTTCCAGCCATCGCTCCTTGTTGTTTACTTGGGCACCGGTTAGAGAAATGACCAGGCTGACTGCAAGTAAAGCAAACATTGCTCCCAGCTTTACAAATGCCTTGATGCATCCTGCCACATTTTGAACATGTAGGTAGTCCTTGGGGTCCGGTTGGTATGTTACTGCGATTAGGATGCTGAACTTTCACCTTCTGAGATTGTTGTGGTTGTTGCTGCCCTTGCTTTTTCCACGACTTTTTATTTGGGTGGGATCCACCACTCCATTTTCCTTTTCTCTTTGCAAAATGGCCTTGTTGGAACAGATAGAAGGTAGCAGCTGTTGTCGACTGATTTTGGAATTGAGGATTCATTGAGGATTGCGATCCTTTTTCTGGCTGCATTGCCAATTCCATATCCAAGGCTCGGTTAAGGGCTTCAGCATAAGTCAGACCACTCTGACTTGCAAGTACCACACGAATATCTTGTCTCAGGCCTGCTCGAAAGAGCTCACACATCTTCTCATCGGTATCCACCTTGTCAGGTGCAAATCAGGCTAACTCGCAGAACTTACGATCATATTCTGCTACTGACTTCTTTCCTTGTTTCAGATTCGCGAATTCATTCACTTTTTGCTTACGATAGCTTCGAGGCACATACTTCTCATATAGAGCTTCCTTAAACTGTTCCCACGTCAAATTCTCACATATGCATTTAATCAGTTATTGACGTGCATTCAGAATTTCACATATGCTCAAATCAAATCAAATCATTCTTGTCATACAAGATAATTAAATACTCGAATATTGTCATCTATGACACATACTCATTTCTCAAATTATACTCAGTCATTTATGATATAAATATGACACATCTTTCATTATTCTCATATTAGCTTCATAAAATCATTCTTGATGAAACAACTCAATTAATTTTCTCAACTCTTACTCATTCTTTTACTCTTAGCTCAAAAATAATTAACATCTCGGATATTCAAAATACTATTGGCATTTAATGAGACTCAAAGCTGATTTTAATAGCCTAATGGCTCCATTATATTATCATCCGAATCGATGGCCTCATTGTGAGGACTTTACCGAAGATTAGGGATTTATACTTTACGTCGGAAATTTACCCTAACTTCGCCACACATACTACTCGTTAAATATGCATCAAGTTCATAATTTACATCTCTGCAGAAAATAAAAGAGTTAGGTTTGCAATCCTCCATCGCTGACATTATTTCCTCCATCATGTTCTTTCTCAGGATCTTCTTCTGGATCCTCATCCGAATCCTCATCATCATCGTTTCTGCTTCCTTGGCCTTCTGCGGCGGCCAACTCCTCGTAGTAGCCATTGTAGGTATGCCCTAAGACATCTCACTGGCTCGTCACTTCTCGAATTTGATCGTTCACTAAGCAGTTATTAGCATTTGCAAACTCGGATTCATCCCATTGAGGATGTTCCTAATCGTACTCATGACGAAGAGAAGATCCTACGATATTGTCGACCACTCGCTCTCTCTCTTGGTGGATTTTGGCCAATGAAGATTCTGGATCTTCATAGGGAGAAACGTAGTTACCATTTGGAGCAGACTGAAGATATCTTCGAGCTATTTTAGCTTCACTGGCTACAGCTCTTGGCCTTTGATTTGGCCTGTTTCTCATGCGTCTCGTCCTAGACGACTCTGCTAACGGCGGAGCAGGAGAAGGAGATTGACCACGACATGTAGACGTCTCAGGTTGATCAAATTGATAAGATGGAACATAGGTAGGGTCATAAACTCCATCTGGTTGGGTAGAAAATGAGCCAAAAGAAGGAAAAGGATCAAGTGGTTGAATAGGAAACACATTTCCCGAGTATGGATCTTGCCGGAGTGGAGCTCTCGACTCAAAACGAGGCGAAGAAGGAACTCGAGGAGGAAGTGGCTCAATATGGGGTTGAGGTTGAATAGAAGCAAGGTCATTTGGTATTGATGGTAAATTAACTTCGTATGGTCCCGGGGGAGGAGCACCATACTTAATGAATTGACCGGATATTTTCGCGATAAGACCATTGCAACTACCATAGAGATAATCGCCCATATACTGAACTCCAACATATTTTGGCATCAGCGATGCTGCCCAATCGCGCCACTCTCGAGGTAACGCCCTAATTAAATGAATCATTCCGTCTACAGCATCAACATTCAAGTACTGAACTACTAGCCAAATTTTGTGGAACCGGACTAAAAATTCTGCGATTTTCTCATCATAAGCTTTCCTAACATGGCTCAGTGATGAACGAGTTTAATAATTTACAAAGTTTCTCAAAAATAGGGTTAAGTTTAACATCATCATACGGTTCAAAAAGTAGGGTTTTTAAATGAAATTCAAAGCATTGTTTTGAGCTCACAGCTCATTGTTATCAGAGTTATCAAAATATTAACATATCAAAAGATTGATAAGCAGTGGAGACATCACTTGCTCACAACAATTACATGTATGAAGACATGTAACTGTTGACTCAACTTCCAAAAGATTAACACACCACCAAGACCATCCAAACCATCCTCATCCATAGCTAACCTGCACGTTTAGAAATACATGCAGGGCTTAGTACTTCGTACTCAGCGAACACAAAGCCAAAAATAATTTTAAAAGCTTGCTCTTAGAGCTATATCAATTGAACTTGCCTTGCCATTGCATCACAAGTGTTAGTATACTTGAAATCATTTTACTTGTGAATGCATAAAACATTTTTCTTTTAAAATATGTGCGCGCACACAATTATATAATAACTCAGGTATGTACCATCTACCAAAAATAACTTTATGCTGAGAAGTAGGCCTCCTTCTCAAGCACTGAGACCGGCTAAACCGAAGTAAAGCTCACAGTCACCTCAATAACTCAAATACCACACGTGGGTTCCTGTTAACCACAGGATATAACTTATGTAGATGATAAACACATACCAAAACTCAGAATAGCAAGTCAATTAATTTGAAAAACTCACATAATATTAATCAATAAGCAATAGCATTCATCGGAGTTTTAGTTCAGAAAAGCCCACCTCGCTTCTGGTCTTTTAAAGTCGGGGTTGCTTACTTTTCGCTTTTCCCGATTATTTCGCAGTCCCGCTCGGCCCTTCAATAACAACATCGATTAAACTCGAGCTTATAAACTCGAAAACGTAAAATAGACTTAGGGCTCGGCTGATGGACTTCTACTTGAGTCCGTTATCCTTAACTTATCTAAACTTTTCTACGTCAATAACTTTCTCGTTTTCTCGCCCTCAAATCATCGTCTTTACTCAGTTTCTAATTACTTCTCGAACTCTGATTCTCGTTTCTAATATCTTAATCTTCACATAAATTGATAAGATACTATTTAACTCGTCTTAAACTTCTCATAAATTCAATTTACATGAACTCAACAAATCATATCATCAAATCTCAACTATTTTCATCATATATAAATAATATGCAGTTAAACACTTATTTCAATAATCGAATTGTCACATCCCCAAATCCCGAGGGACGGCAAAGCCGGGGTGCGACTAGGGATTGGATTAAAGAAGCGGAGAAGAAAGGGGTAAAAGAATACACAGACATTTTAAAGACAGAAATACTTCTATGAATAAGACTTCATTGATAAAAGAGAGAGTTGATCTCGAAGGATCACTCGACAAGTTCTCAAAAGGAAATTAAGTTATTGTACAGAAACTTAGACCAACAGTGATTTACAATATAACATAAGAGCGTCTAGAGTTTAGCAGCGGAAATGTGAACTACAAACTAAAGTCTTCCCTATCTCTATTCAACTCAACCATCACCGTTCCCGTCGCTTCAACATGCACATTTAGAAAACATATGCAGGGCTAAGTACAATAGTACTTAGTGGACACATTGCTCAAAACATACAATAAGTATTGATAAATCAGGCATCTCTTTTATAGCGCATCGGGGTGTTTCTTTCAAAAGCCCGTGCCTATTAAATATTTTCTTTTCATAAACATAGCTTTGCAAAGCATTTTTCTGATAGATGTTACATTCAATCTTGACCAAATAATTATCACCGCGGCAGGTCGTCCCTTAACAGGGTTCCATACTTCAATGGCTACTTTATCACCGCGGCAGGTCATCCCCTCAACAGGGTTCCATACTTCAACGGCTACTGTGTACACTAACTTTGGAAAGCAAGTTGGCTAACTCAAAGTCCGATCGTTTAGTTAACCCCTTTTGGCTAACTCATAAGGTACAAGAGAGCTCACATAAAACAAGTAGTTCATGCCATGATTATCACTTTGAAAACAAGATTATCAAAGCGATAAAGAAAAAGGTTTTCGAGCATTGCTCATTTTATTTCATATATAAAAGCCCACCTGACTGATTACAAAACTATTTAACGAGCTTCCGTCTCTGGTCTTCCGTCCTATCCTCGGTGCTGACTTCCTCCTTTTATCATAAATAAACAGACTTTAAGCAACTTGAACGCAATCGATAAAAGAAACAGGAAATCGAAACGGTTTTTAGTCTTTTAGGCGTTTGCACTTTACTACTTTCTTTTGATTAATTAACAAACGAGACTTCGATCGATTCTTGTCTATAAACTGACTTGGCTCACTGCCCGACACTTAGGTCAGTAGGTAAAAGGGTGTCGATAACTTAGAACGACTTAGAAGTTCACAAGGAACGAAGTTGAAAAGGATTCAACTTAGGAAACTAGACTTTGGATACTTACTGCCCAAGTCAGTAAGTTCATACAGAACAGAGCATACGAAAACAGGGGATGAATCTTATACCAAAAGAAAGGTACGGGTGTCTAGTTTACTCTCCAATTTACGTTAAGCGAGCTAAAAGTTATGACAGTTTCCGTGAGACGTCGCAAAACAGTCGCGCGAAACCTAATGCTCGACAAAACTCGACGCACGATTCCCTAGGTTCGATTAATACTATCCCACTTTTATTTTCACGAAATTTTCGTCTGAATACAGTCAACATACAGTGTCCTTTAAACGGGTTCATATTCACAACTTTTGATTAACAAACGACGAGCATTTCCTCGTCATTTCCAACTAACCATTTACTATACCAAAACAAACTTCAATTTCTATTTCGTTCAACAACCTCTCGATTCTTAACTAAATCTCATAACGTCTCATTTCTCGGATGGAAAAGTCGTTAACTACAATATCGTTCGACAATCAATAACAATTATTATTATTAATAGGGATTTCCTTATTCGACTTTTCTACCGGCTTTTAAACTCGAATCTTCGTCTCTTATTCAAAATCGAAACTTCTTAGAATTTGTTGAAACTTTACGGTCATGATCATTAACTAATAAGATTATGAAAGGTTCGAATCACAATCTTAATTCATTATTCATGCTCAACTTATCGTCGATTGTTCGTCTCTTAACGAAAATCTTACGTTCTCCATTTTCGTTCAAATTTTACAATAACGATCATCATCTAACGAGCATTACTAATATGCAAATCATATTATCAAAACATTAACGAGCCTCAACTTATCGACACGTTCCCGTCTCTTACATTTTTCATTTTATTTTTAAAAAAATCCAAATTAAATATATAATCATCCTCATACATCGTATATCTCATTTCTATTAATCAATCGAGCATATCATAACATTTACTATACTAAATCGACCAATCTTCATCTCTTATCCTTCAACTTTTATTTTTAGAAAAATCTAAATTAATTCCTATAGTTAATTAACAACATGTAGATCACTAATCTATCGATCAAACATCAAGGAAATCGAACTACGAAAAACCCCTAATTTTTATAAAAAAATCGGTAATTACATAGCTCAAAGGGGAATGATTTTTCTTCATGATTCGATCCGTAGAACTTAATTCTATGCATCTAATAACTTGAATTAAAGCTTAAATCATCCTACTATAATCCTATAATTTTAGGTCAACAACAAAAGTTAAGGAATTGAAATTCTAAATGGATAGAATGATAGATTAGATCATTACCTTGAATAATATGTGATCGGAAATGAAATCGATCGATAAACAAGAAAGCTTTGAGGATCAAAAGCTTAAGAAAATGAAGAACACACTTGGAGATGGTGAAGAACTTGAAGAACAAGAGAGAGAAGAGAGAAAGAGAGAGGGGGGCGGCAATGTGAGAGGAGAAAGAGAGAAAATGTGGTGATGTGGTGGCTATTTATACATAAAGTAGGAAAAGATCTAACAACATGAGTCATGGGGTGTAGGTGGCGGTTTAGGTAGATATTTTAGTCGAAAATATCGCGTTTTACGGGTCTAATACGATATTATAAAATCGAGAAATTATTTTCTTAGATGGTTACGTATTCGACGAAATCTAATTCGTCTGTTGGATTGAAAATAAATCACATACTCGGAAAACCTAATTCGTTTTCCAAAATCTGAGAAAAAGTCGGGATTAGACAGTCTAAAAATTCGCCCGAAAAATCATAAAAACTAACTTTCTCCGGTGAACTCATATCGAAGAAAAAGTGAATGTAAATTCTGACGGATTTTAATTCTGAGTTTTCGGACGAAAAAATTACCGGACGCGAAAACCCTAATACAGTAGTCGTTCGACCGACTTCTGGAATTTATTTTCTGAAACGGATTTCACCGTTAGTCTTAGAATTTAATTTCATGATCTTAGGCGTGCAAAACCATAATTATTATTAACTTTCATTTTTAAAGACAGTAGAATTTTTCTGGGGTATTACACGAATACTCACATCAGAGATAAAACATTCACATTTCAATCACGTATTCACATTTCAATCACGTATTCACATCAATACTCAAACATCGTCATCATACTCTAGTGTTGGGAAATTTATTAAAGTTTTGATTGATTCCGAAACCAACTGACCCTAACCGAGTAGATGTTGCCAGATCCTAATGTTAGTATTTAGGCTCGCTGTTTGAGCAATGTTAAGATTTTATCTTTACAGGTCTCCAGCTGAAGACGGCAACATGGCTTCACTCGGATAGAACATCAGTTGTAAGAAAGACAACTGAGGGTTCAAGATTCAGAACATCAGTTGTAAGAAAGACAACTGAGCGTTCAAGGGGGAAGATGTACGAGAACATCAGATGGAAGAAAGTCATCTAAGCGTTCGAGCCAACTGGTAAGATAGAACATCAGTTACAAGAAAGACAACTAAGCGTTCAAGAAAGACAACTGAGCATTCAAGATTCAGAACATCAGTTGAAGGACTCGAACCGATAAGATCGACAACTTGAAGTTCAAAGCAGCTGAGAGTTCAACTGTTCCTATTCAGACAGAAGGTCAGATGAAGATATCGGTCAGATGGAACATCAGCTGAAGACCACTCGGATGAAGGCCAAAACTTCTCAACCGACTATCCAAGGTTGAAAGTCAAAGGTTGAAATTTGAATTTCAAATAAGAAAGTCACGTGAAGGTTTGACGTTCTGTCATTACCTCATTTGGCCCAACACAAGGCTGTCTCAGATGGAAAGCAGAAGTTCACAGTTGCCAAATCTGGAAAGTCTGCAGAGATGAGAGACAAGCCATCGCTTTCACAAGAACAGAGATCAACGGCTCTTCCAACGGCTAGTTGATTCTCTCCGCCTATAAATAGAGGCATTCATTCATTCATTCACCAAGACTAACGTGAGAAGACAGACAAGTGCAAGAGCAGATAGACGAGCGAACATCACCAGTTGAGAGTTCATATCGCAAACGAGCTAAACTGAATTCAATCTCTAAGAACATCACTAGTTGAGAGTTCCTAGAGTGTTAGATTCTGTCTTGGTGTTTTTAGATCTTAGTTTGAGTCTTCAATTGTTCAAGCTTAGATCCTAGCTCACTTCCTTGTTCGAGCTAGTTGTTGGAAAAACCCACCCTCACACACACCCTTAAAAAGGTTTTTAGGATCCTACTCTTCCTGTAATTGAGTAGATAGGTTGATAAGTACTCGTAAATTTATCTATAAGGTTGATAAGTACCCGTAAACTTATCTGAACGGTTGCAAAGCCCGCGTAAGCTTTGTGGTTTCTGTCAAGAAGAACTTGGACTGAGTTGTGTGGACTCACAACTCCCCATGGACGTAGGAGTTCTCTCCGAACCACGTAAATCCTTTGTGTGTTTGTGTTTTCAGTTCAGTTATTTCTTGCATATCCCACTGACCTTCTAACCAGCACTCAAACTGCTTCTTTACATATCATCTGTTTTGGTTATTGACCGACCGTGCATTTGAGCGTGAGTTATTTTATACGAGTTATTATTTCCACCACATTCCGCACATCACCACTCTCACAGTTGAGTGTTCTTACTCAGTTGTGATTCCAACTGAGTCTTTTTACTCGGTTGTGATATTTTCAGGGGGTTATTTTTAAAATTCCTAACTGGTGTATTCTCCCCTCCCCCATACACCAGAACTCGTATCGGGACCATCAAGTGGTATCAGAGTAGTGGTTCAAAAGACTACTGACTCTGTTTCACGAGGTGTGAATCGAGGTATTTTTCTTCAGTGGTCAACTGAATAGATCTTTTTCACGCTAGTGCCTATCTGCTTGCATTTGTTGTCTGATTATTGTGTGCAGATGGATATTAAAGACAAGATCGTTGTCATGTTCTCGGTTGTGAACTATACATCCTGGAGAACTCGGATGAAGAAGATTCTACTGTCAAAGCATCATCGAATGCAACAAGTAATTACATCCGGACCGATCACCATCATGGAGAAAGCCATTCGTACTCCTACAAATCCCAATGATGGGGATGCAACTGAGGTGATGGTTGAGAAAAAGCCAGAAGACTTCACTCCTGAGGAAGCTAAAGTGAGCTAGCTGGATATCTGGGCTCAGAGCACTATCATGTCCACAGTTGGACAAGACTATCTTCCTTGGATAGAAGAGTGCGACACCGCTAAGGAGATGTGGGATATTTTGGCATCTCTTAGCGAAGGGAGTGACGAAACAAAGGAGAACAAATTCTTCCATGCATGTCAAGATTTCGACAACTTCTATCTAAGAGCCGATGAAACCATTGATCAGTTAGAGCTTCGGTTCATGGATATCATCCGAAGGATTCAGTCTATCCGACGAGGAAAATATACTTTGAGAGATATCAATCTCAAAGTATTACAAGCCCTACCAGCTGAATGGGACACTTTCACCAACATTCATGAAAGCCGAGCTGATCTTGGAGAAATGGGAACTGACAGGCTGTTCTCAATCCTGAAAGGAAATGAGTACAAGGTGAATCGACGAAAATCAACTCAGTCCTCGGTGCAGACGAGTCGACATGAGGATGTTGGTTCAGCAACAAAGACAGTAGCACTTCGAGCTGACTATTCCAAGCCGCGAACATCAAGGGCAACAAGAGCTACGGATATAGCTTCAAAGGAGCTAAGCAGAGAAGAGCTGCAACAAAGCATTGCCGCCTTGTTAAAGAAGCTAGCTGACATGGATACTCGGTTCGGAAAATATAAGCGGTTCTATAAATCCAACCGAACTCGAGAGAACTCAAAGCCTGTGACCAACAGTTGCTTTGAATGCGGCAAAGAGGGACACTTTAAAGCTTACTGTCCAGATCTTTCGAAGAAAGAAAGAGAAGCGTTGAGGGCCAAGCAAAGTGCAAAGAACAAGGCCATGGTTGCAGAAGAAGCAGCTAACGACATGGACATCTTCACCGACACTGAAGATGAGGACGAGATGACTTCCGCAAACAATGCTATCGGACAGGATCAATACCTCATGGCATTTGGAACCGACCAGGATGATACTGAGGTACATTCTAATCCAGTTAATTTAAATTCTTCTATTGCTACTAAAATGCAGGAATCAGTAGAGGAAGAATTGGAACCCTCTTGGGGTGACTTTCAAGAACTCGGTGAGGAATTGCATCAGCAATCGGTTGAGTTTAAGAGTCTTCAAGAACAGTTTGCCAGACTTGAAGAATCCTTAACCGAAAAGGACGATCTGATTAAAAGTCAAACCGAAGAGATTGATAATCTCAAGAGTCAACTGAATGAGGCTAAGGCTCCAACCGATGAGGAGTTGAAAAGGCAGACCAAGGAGCAGCATGAGCAGTTGAACAAGCAAGAGGCACAGATCGACCAACTGATGAAGAAGTCAGACGCTTAGACCGAGCATATAGTTGTTCTTCTCAAGGATCTACAAACTGAGAGGGACAACCTGATAAAGCTATATCAATCATCCAAAATCATCGAGAATCTTATCATTTACCAAAGACAGATGGATGACGTGTCAGGACTCGGTTACGACATAGTCAAGGATACGGGAATGCCACCCGCAACCTTTGTCAAGGGTGTGGATGTCATGGTTGCCAAACCTGACACAGTTGAGTCTGCAACTCCCCAAATTAATCCAACCTCTACGTCTCAGCAAGCTCAACCGACTAAGGGAACTTCAACTGAGAAAGGAAAAGGAGCTGTGGTTGGAAAACTGAAGAATCCATCGGTTGGAATGACAACCGAGGGAGAATGTTCAAGGACTCAGAAGAGGAATCAGAGACGTCGAAGATACAATCAGAACCGACCTCAGAACCGATCTCTGAACCGACCTCAGAACCGACCTCAGAAGAGATGGAATCAACCGAACCAACAGGGATTCAACCATCAGAATCAACATCGGTTCCATCATCAGAACAACCAGAGGTTCCATCAGAGTCAACCTATGTGGAACGATTCCAACAGCTGGAGATATTCATGCCAGAACATGAATCAACAACAGGGCATGAACAACTGTCGTCAACAGTCAGGACCATGGAATCAGACTCAGCCACACAGATTCCAAACTGGAGTTCGACCTCAAAGGCAAAATCAAATGGGTCAGAAAAGGCAACAAAACAAGGGGAACGCCTCTCCTCCTAAAGCTCACAATGGGAGAAATCCATCTCCTCCCAACAAACAGAACATCACTACTAACAACAAGCCTAAGGATAACCGAGGTGTTGTTATAGTTGATGGAGAAGGAAAAGTAATCTGGAATGATAAATCTATCCGAATATACAGGGAAAAGAGACTCACAGTTCAAGGGGGTACTGGTTCTAACCCTCCAGGACCCAACTAAAATTGGGGACCTAAGCGTGTTTCTCTGTGTAGGAACAGGAGAAACAGGTGAGGAAAAATAAAGCGTCACATACCATGTGGGTGATGGATAGTGGATGCTCGAAACACATGACAAATCTGAAGGATTTGCTTGGGAGTTTCGTGGAGAAAGAAGGACCATCGGTTACCTTTGGTGACAACTCAAAAGGTCACACCAGAGGCTACGGTACCCTTGAAACCAATCACGTGTCTATTTCCAATGTTTCATATGTTGATTGATTGAAGCATAACTTGCTCTCCATCTGCCAATTCAGTGATAATGGTTTCTCTGTCAAGTTTGATGCGCAGGGCTGCAGGGTAAAAAATGTTGGAACCAAACAGGTCATATTGTTGGGAAATCGATCCCCAACCGGGAATGTCTACTATGCAGATTGGAATAGTAGTCCTCCTGACACCTGTCTGTTATCAAAAAGCAGTTCGGATGTGAGCTGGTTGTGGCACAAAAGGCTCAACCATCTGAATTTCAAGACAATGAACCGACTTGCAAGACAGGAACATGCAAAGGGCATTCCTAACCGAGTGTTTTCAACAACACATATCTGCAGTGCATGTCAGCTGGGAAAGCTCGCTAGATCCTCCTTTCGGTTAAAATCGACTCCCTCAACCGATCGAGTATTGCAGCTGATCCATATGGATCTCTTCGGGCCAGTTACACCCAAGAGCATGAATGGTAACGAGTATACACTTGTTGTTACTGATGATTTTTCTAGGTACACGTGGACCATTTTCATGCGACACAAGAGTGAAACCCGAGATGAGCTACCCAAGCTGATGGATCGGATATCGAACCAACAAGAGATAAAAATTATTTCCATCCGATCAGACCGTGGAACCGAGTTCCTAAATGAAACCATCATCGAGTACTGCGAGAAGCACGGAATCACTCATCAAACATCAGCTGCGCGTACTCCACAATAGAATGGAGTAGCCGAGCGAAGGAACCGAACGCTGAAGGATGCGGCTACATCCATGTTGACAAGCTCAGCTCTGCCAAAGAGATTTTGGGCTGAGGCAATCAACACAGCCTGCTACACCCAGAACCGGTCTCTTCTAACCAAGCGGTTGGGAAAGACTTCATATGAACTATGGAGACGCAGGAAGCCTGATATTTCATATTTTCGTATTTTTGGTTCTAAGTGTTATATTCACAACAATGGGAAGACTCAGTTGAAAACTTTTGACGCCAAGGCTTCGAAGGGTATATTTTTTGGATATGCCGCTCGGATCAAGGCATATAGAGCTCTCGTGTTGTGGAGATAACACCTCATGTTAGTTTTGATGAATCTACTTTTGAGTGCAAGGAACAAGCTAAAGGACAACAAGCTGATCCACATGTTCCACCAGCTCTCACCAGATCGCAGGTTCTAAGGCAGAAGAATCTAGCTGAACCATTGGTACGGGCAACCGAGGATGATGATCCTTGTTCCTCTGAAGATGAATGTGAGGACCCCAGCTCATCTTAAGGGGGAACTTTAGCTGATGTCACTCCAACTGCATCAGCATCCGAAGCCCAACCGAGCTCAGTTCAAAATATTATCCATGTTGAGGATCCAGACTCCACAACTGATAAATCACCAACATCTCCCACAGCTCAGGTTATCCCATCAGTTGAAATTGCGGAATAGCCAATGTTGGAAGAAGAAGGAAGACGCAACAAGAGATGGTATGAAGATCATCCCAAGGACAACATCATTGGAGATCCAACCAAAGGTGTGAGTACTAGAAGCAGAGTTGCAAATCCAGACTCAGCTGAGAAAGATTCCAACACTTACGCTCAATATGCTGAGGAGTTGGCAGTTCTGGAAGAGTTCGAACAAGCAGGAGATGTTGCCATGATTTCATGTTTCGTAGCTGATGTGCTAGAACCGAAGAATGTTGTGGAAGCTCTCAACTGTGTTCACTGGACAACAGCCATGCAAGAAGAGCCGAATGAATTTCTACGCAACTGTGTATGGGAGTTGGTAGAAAGTCCAAATGGTGTCAAAGTCATTGGATTAAAGTGGATTTTCAAGAACAAGAGAGACGCCGTTGGATTCATCGTGAGGAACAAGGCAAGGTTGGTAGCTCAGGGATATTGCCAACAAGAAGGAATTGATTTCGAGGATTCTTTCGCGCCAGTTGCAAGGTTGGAAGCCATTCGAATTTTTCTAGCCTATGCCGCATTTCAAAAATTCAAGGTCTATCAGATGGATGTGAAGTGTGCCTTCCTCAACGGTGATATTAAGGAAGATGTTTATGTTGAACAGCCTCCCGGTTTTGAGACTGGAGATGGGAGAGTGTACAAATTGAAGAAAGCAATCTATGGCTTGAAGCAAACACCTAGGGCATGGTATGACACTCTCTGTGGTTTTCTTTTGAACTCGGGGTTCAAATGAGGGTCAGTTGACAAAAGATTGTTCACCATAAAAGTTGGAGAAGACATACTTGTTGTGCAAATCTATGTTGACGACATCATATTCGGTTCCAAGTCGGAGGAGCTGTGCCAGAAATTCTCAACTCTCATGAAGGAGAAATTCGAGATGTTGATGATGGGCGGATGAATTATTTTCTTGGGCTGCACGTGAAGCAGTCATCAAAAGGGATTTTTATTAATCAGTCCAAATATACAAAGGAGCTCATCGCAAAGTTCGGTTTGCAGTCAAGTAAAACCACAAGGATCCCGATGAATACTAACTAGAAGATTGAACCCGGATCTGAGGGAAAACTCGTGGATGCCAGTAAGTATAGAGGGATCATTGGTTCTTTGCTATATCTAACCGCCAGTCGGCCAGATATATCTTACGCGGTTGGAGTGTGTGCTCGGTTCCATGTTCAGCCAAGGGAAACACACATGTTGGCAGCAAAGAACATCATTAAGTATCTGAAGGGCACTGTTAATGTTGGGTTGTGGTATCCAACCGAAGACAATATCCAACTGACCGGATACTCAGATGTGGATCTAGCCGGAGATCGGTTGGACAGGAAGTCCACTTCTGGACACTGTCAGTTCATGGGAAGCAAGTTAGTTTCATGGTTCTCTAAGAAACAAGCATGTGTTGCCACTTCTACAACCAAGTCAGAGTATATGGCTGCCGGTAGTTGTTGTATGCAAGTGTTGTGGCTCAAGCAACAATTGAGAGATTATGAAGTTGCAACTGGACAGGTCCCCATTCATTGTGATAGCTCAAGTGCCATTGCTATCTCTTTGAATCCTGTTCACCATTCTCGGACGAAGCACATCGACATTCGACATCATTTTATCCGAGATCATATTGAGAAGAAGGATGTATCTGTGGAGAAGATTCCAACTGAGATTCAGCGAGCTGATATCTTCACCAAACCTCTAGCCGAAGCACGGTTCAAGATATTATGTGATCTCCTTGGATTGTTGGATCCATCAGACGAGGAATCAGCTGAGGTGAAGAGATAGATATCCATCTGAGGGGAAAGCTCAGATGAAGGGGAAATCATCAGATGCGGATCGCCAACCGAAGACATCAGACGTCAGCTGAACAGACGAACTCGAGTCAGCTGATGGTATGCCGCAACATTGGAACACAGCTGATTCCGACATCAGCTGGCAGGTATCACAGCTGATTCCGACATCAGCTGGCAAGTAACATTTATGGCTGAAGGTGTTTGTCTTAAATGAGAATGTTTGAAATAAATTCAAACATTCCTGAAGCATGTCAGTTAGACTAAAATAGCCATCATAGCGCATTTAATGTAAAGTACGGCTGAACATCAATAGCTCTACTTTATAGTGCGACTGGGCTGACATGAAAAACAGTTCACCTTCTCACGCGCGGGTGTTGGAACTCGGATTGTGACATCAGTCAAAGCTAGTCAACAGTCGCGAGATCTCAGCCGTTGATGGATTCGCGCCATTCAACCCTAGCCGTCGATTTCAACCGAGCCACTAACCTATAAAAGGCGGAAAATCAGGAAGTGAACTCTTACCTTCTACATTTGTGTTGATCTGCAGTAACTGTTCATTTTCGTCTCCGATTTGTCTCACCATTTTCTGCAAGTTTTTCTCTCTATATATAATCCTCACTGCAGTATTAAAATGGCACCTAAAGCTTCACAATGAAAGAAGATGGCTTCTTCAGGACCTTTTCTAGTCCCTTCATCATATGAGGAGTCCTTTGATATGCTGCTCTCCAAGATCCACTTCGAGCAGATTTTGTCAGAAGATGAACTGGAATCACTAGTGTTGTCTCCCCTCGCCAATATTCTTAGGGAGAACGGCCTTCTAGACTGGGCGACGCTCTTCCCCTCTCACCTTCTCAGGCCACAGGTCGGGGAGTTTTACCTGAACCTGCAATCTCCCATTGACAGTCGAGACGGCCTCATTACAGAAGTCTCTTGTCAACAACGAGATGTTCCTGCCAGAACGATCCGCCGTGTCACCGTCCCCATTCCAGTTTCCGACATTCTACGCCAAATCATTCCACCAAATCATTCCGCCACAGACACAGTTGAGAACATAACCAATGCGGAAGCCGATGAATTTCTGGAGAGTGCTCTTATCACCCCAGAAAAATTGAGGAGCAATATGCAGCGAACAAAGTTGAAGCCCGAGCATCGACTTCTGTTCGATGTTGTATCCAAGGTCATCTTCGGATACAGCGGGGCCTTCGGAGACATCAGCCGACCAAAGCTCAAGCAGCTGATTGCTTTGGAGCACAGGCACAAGCAAAACATCAACTGGTTCAAGTACTTTGAACACCAGTTGACACTGGAGAAGCAGAAGATCTCCGAAACCACAACCGACTCTGGAGAGAAGTTGTTGAGTGTCAAGGGAACTCTCAACTTCTGAGCTAAAATTTCTGCTCTGATCTTTTTCGCAACGAAGGATCAGAACACAGTCTGGGAAGACTGTGAGGAGACTCCAGTGAAGAGGCAGATGCTCTTCCCAACCGCCAAGAAGGCTCAGGATGTGATCAGGAGTGTCTACACTCCGAAAGACAAGAGGGAAGCTATGAAAACAGTTGAAGAAAAAGATACAGCTGAGGAGCTGCCACCAGCTATCGGCCGTACTTCCAAATCTACAACTGCACGCCGACACAGAGCTAAGTCAGAGAAGGAGAAAGAGGAGGAGCCAGCTAAGAAGAAGATGAGGCTGCGTATCAAGAAGAAGTTAGTTGCCAAGCCAGCTGAGGAGTTGCCAGCTGAGGAGATACCAGCTAAGGAGACTCCAGCTAAGGAGGGACCAGCTGAGGAGGTACCAGCTGAGGAGATACCAGCTGAGGAGTCACCAGCTGAGGAGGCACCAGCTGAGAAGGAGCCATCTGAGTCAAGTCACTCAGTTGACGCAGCTGCCTTCGAGGTTGTTCCTCACAAAGATGTGATGGAAGGGATGGAAACCGAATCGGAAGACGAGCCAACCATATCCTCGGACGCATCTTCCTCATCTGAGGAAATCGAAGATATTCTAACCTCTCCCACAGCAGGAGCTGATGCCGTATAGCCCGAACAGGTTATCCCAACTGACTCACAGCCAGATATTCCGAGCTCTTCGCTCAATGCCAACATTGAGACCACTTTTTTGGCCAATGTTGATGAACCTCTTGACAAAATCATCCCCACACAGTCCGAAATTCCGAGCTCCCCGCTCGATGCCAACGTTGAGACCACTTCTTTGGCCAACGTTGATGAAACTCTTGAACCGATTCCATACGAAAATCTATCTCCCTCCCCCATCGATGACGAAGCTGATCGACAAGCCGTCACACAAGAACATGAAGGCAATCTAGCCTACTGTTTCAAAAGCTAATTGGAATGTTCCCGGAGGCGCGTGACATGCCTACTTTTGCCACTCTCGGAACCGAGCTGCTGTATCAATTTGTTATTATCTTCAGCCACTAGTATGTGAAGGAAGACACCATCCGCATACACAGTTGGAACCAGCTCAAGGCCGATGAGTCACGAATTAGGGACTACTTCAACTACACCAACCTTGAGGTTGCCTACAACAACAAGGTTGCACTGCTGACGCGTTGTCTGGACATCAGCAAGGCTGAAGGACGAGACACCAGGGAGACAGCTGAACCAGACTGTGTCGCCTTCTTTGATAACATGCTAATCAAGTCGGCTGAGTTCATTGATGACCTTGATGCAGCCGCAGCAGCAGCCAAGCAAGAAGAAGAAGAGCTTCAACAGTACATGGCCAACCGCCAAGCCATGGTCACTGTTGAACAGCCAGCACCAATTGAACAACCCGCTCCAGCTGATCAGCCAGCACCCTCGACAGATGAAATATGTGAGCTGATCACTGAGAGGGTTAATCAGCTAAGAAAGGAGATGCTTGCCAACTTCCAGCTCAATCAAGAAGATCAGCTAAGGATGATGGAAGCACAGGAGGAGAAGCATGGGAAGCTGCAAGAAGAGAATGATGCGCTGAAGATGAAGCTGGATGAATTCTCAACATCCACCAGCCAAGACATCAATGCCCTGAAGACAACCGTCCATTGAATCCGATCCTATCTGAATATCTTCAAATACATCTCCGACTCCAACCTGGCCAAATCTCAACAAACTCAGGATGAAGAATGGGATTCACGATTCGAATCAAGATGGGCTGAGTTCGTCGCTTTCCAAACTGAGGTAAATGAAACATTTGTTGCACTGAGGAAAGCCGAACAAGAGCGCCATGACACTGAACTGGCAAAGAAGGTTGAAGTGGAGTGCGCAGTTGATGAACTCTTCAACCGAGTCCAACAAGCTGAACAGCAACTCACCTCTCTGGATGGCTCAGTCGCAAGCCTTGTTGCTGATGCCAAAAAGGGGGAAGATGAGAAGCAGGGGGAAGATGTGATTGGGGTAGATGAGACCCAGGCTGAAGAAGAGATGCCAGCTGAAAAGAAATCTCAGCTGAAGAATACCCAGCCGAAGAAGAAGTCCGGCCCGAAGCCAACAGATGTCGGCGGAGCTGAAATGGCGAAAGATATGGAGCATGCGGAGGAGTATGGAGTTTCCTACAACTCCATAGCTGAGATAGCAGCCGAGCTCGATGCGGAACTCGACGGTATCATAACCGAAGAGTGTATTGCTGCTGCCAAGGCTATGGATGTTCCGGAAAAAAGGACTACATGAACCCGAAATGGGTGAAGAAATTTGCTGCTAGCCAAGCTAACAGAGTCAACCAGTTCAAGAGGAGCTTGCCAAGGTTACCAACAACTTGGACAGGAATGTTGCCTCCCGCAGCCGACGCCGCATCAAGAAACATCAGATAAAGGCTGAAGCACGGTTGAAGCAACAGAGACTACCTGGGAAGATCAAGCTTCAAAGTCGATTCAGGCATGTTGACAAATGGATGCCAGCCGAATGGAATGAAGATTTGGAATCATTCAAACAAGAGTTTGTGAATGATTTCTACTACAGAAAGGTGTACTCAACTGAGGATGGAAGGAGAGCGTTCAAAGAAGCCCTGACCGAGCTACACTCTGGGGATCCGGGCATGTTCAGCCAGTTCAGGCGAGCAATGATTGATGCGAAACTGGATATGAACACAGTCCCCATCCCTCAGAAAGTCACATACCTTCCTCCATTCCTCCCGGACACTCGAAACCCCAACCGTCAGAAGATAGCAGCTGAAGCAAGACAAGTTTGTCGAGAGCATGGGGTTGACATTTCGAAGGAGTCAGAGGCGAAAAGAGAAATTTTTGTCAGAATTTTCAGCAAGTATGGGCTAAAGTTTTAGCTAAGTTAAAGTTTTTGAGCAACTGATGTAATTTTGATTTTTTTGTGCATGATTTTGTAACCATCAGTTGTAATGAAAACTTTCATCAGTTATCCGATTCACCTTGACGTACAATCTCTAGTTGTCCAAGCTCTGAATCGCAAAGTTATTTCAATACCATGTTATAACTGTGCTAACCCTTTGATGTTTTAATCTTATAGACTGTCTAGAATTTCAGCTGAGATTTTAGATAGGTCAGTAGGGTTTTAGATCAGTTTGATCAGTAAGGGTTTTGGCATCATCAAAAAGGGGGAAATTCATCAATATCAACATCTCAAACACTTATATTAAATAAACAATTATCGTACTAGAGAGGTTAATCATACTTAATCGTTTAATCATACTCAAACATCGAAGTTTATATAAACAACTCACGTCTTAACATAATCACACAGTCAAGTATTAAACTTCCATAACTATCTTATATCTTAGACATAATCACTTAATAACTTATAACTTAATCATATTTTTGATTATAATGAATTATTGCTCGGCTTTTAGTTTTTAAAACTCACAACTTCAACTCTTTAACGAAAATTATTTTGTTAAACTCATATAATAATCATTTTTGAATTTAAATAATCAAACTTATATTTCGTATTTCTTGACTCAAAAATACGCCGTTATTTTTCCTCAAAATACGTATTCATATACGTCATCATTTTCTTCAAAATACGTACTCAAAACATGTACTCATATACGTATTTAATACTCAACTAAATACTTAGAATAAAATAATCATTATTTTATCTTTTCTTTTATTTAAAACTCAATTTTTGTTTTATTTAATAAAAACTCGACTTTTCTCGTAAAAACTTTACTGCTCGATAACTTCTACATCTTAACTCCTTTTGTAATACCCCAGACTTTTTCTACAGTCTTTAAAAATGAAAGTTAATAATAATTATGGCTTTGCACGCCTAAGATCATGAAATTAAATTCTAAGATTTACGGTGAAATCCGTTTCCGAAAATAATTTCCAGAAATCGAACGAACGACTACTATATTAGGGTTTTCGCGTCCGGTAAGTTTTTCGTCCGAAAACTCAGAATCAAATTCCGTCAGAATTTACATTCACCTGTTCTTCAAGACGAGTTCACTGGAGAAAGTTAGTTTTTATGATTTTCCGGACGAGTTTTGGACTGTAATGTCCCGACTTTTTCTCGAATTTTGAAAAACGAATTAGTTTTTCCGAGTACGTAAATTATTTCCAATCTGACGGACGAATTAGATTTCGTCAATTCCGTAACTATCTAGGAAAGTATTTCTCGACTTTTAAAACGACGTTTAAGAGCCGGAAATGAGATTTTTCGTCTAAAATTTCCCCCGCCAAACATGTCCTAACGAGTCACCACTACTTGTTGGATATTTATACTTGCTTTATGACTCACCAAAATGAGTCATCACCCTCCCCCTTATGCCTCCTTTACCACCACTCCTCCATCTCCCTCTCACTCTCATTTTTCTTCATCATCTTCCATTGGAGATACAATTTCAAGCTTTCCTCAAGAGCCTAAGTCTTCCATCTACCGATCAAATCCACATCCGAGTTCATATTACGAAAGGTAAGAGCTTCGTCTATCATTTGAACCAAACAAATCTTTTTTCCCCCATCTTTTATTTTTTTCGAAAATAAAGGGAATAAAATAGCATGTTGTCTTGTAATTGAATCATGTTCTAGGATGCTTAGAATCGAGTTCTACGGATCAAATCATGAAGAAAAATCAAGAACCTCTTGTCTTAGGGTTTACCGATTTTTTTTGAAAAATTGGGGCTTTGATCGTGCTCGATATCTTTGCCGATTGAATGATAGATTAGTGTTCCTCATGATCTCTATTAATTGTTTTAGATTTTTCTAAAAATAAAATCCGAAACCTAAGAGACGAAGAAGGCTCGATTTAGGATAGTAAATGTTATGATATGCTCGATTGGTTAATGGAAATGAGATATACGATGCATGAGGATGAATATATATTAAATTGAATTTTTTCTAAAACTAAAACGAGAAATGTAAGAGACGAAGATGTATTGATAAGTTAGAGCTCGATAATGTTTTGATATTATGATTTGCATGTTAGTAATGCTCGTTAGATGATAATCGTTGTCGTAAAATTTGAACGAAAACGGAGAACGTAAAATTTACCGTAAGAGACGAACGACGGACGATAAGTCGAGATTAGATAATAGTTTGAGGTTACGATTTATGTAATTATGATCCTTGATAGATGATTAATAATGTGGTAAAATTTGATTTAATGCTAATAACGTTTGAAATTTGGTAAGAGACGAAGCGACGAGAATAAGTATTGATAGAAAAGACGAACCAAGGAAATAATTGGATATTGATGATTATTAATGATTAATGAACGAGTTTGTAGTTGACGACATGTTCGTCCGAATTATAAAATGATGAGTTGTAGTTATAAACGAGAAGTAGAAACAAAAAGTTAGGAAATTGAACGAGAACTTGAATTGGTTTAGTAATTGTATAGTTTTAACGACGAGGTTTTGATCGTCGTGTTTATGAACGAGAAATGAAAAGGGGTCTATCACGTATAATGATACGAGTAGACTGTATTGAGTCAGTAAATTCGTGAGAATTTAGGTTCGATAACATAGAACGAACCTAGAAAACCGTGCGTCGATTTTATCGAGCATTAGGGTTTCACTCGGCAGTTTTGCGACGTTCCACGAAAACTGCAATATCTCCTAGCTCGTTTATCGGAATCAAGATCCGCGAATTGGAGAGTAAACTAGACATCCGAGGCTATCTTTTGGTACAGGGCATGATCCCTGTTTCGAAATCCCCTGTTCCATGCGAACTTACTGAACTGACCTTGTGCAGTGAACCTTCAAAGCTAGATTCTTAAGTTGAATTCTTCTCAACTTGAACTCTTTCAATCTTTTTAGTCGTTTCAAGTTATCGACTACCTTCTTTCTACCGACTTAAAGTGTGGAGTACAGAACCAAGTGAGTGTCAAACGAGATGCGTTCGTATCTCGTTTCTTTTTAACTAAAAGAGATTAGTTTAGCGTGCAAATGCCTAAAACGTCTAAAGAACAAAAACTTAACTCGACTTTTTGTATTCGTTTATCGTTTGCGACCGAGCTTTAAAGTAGGATTTTTACGATGAAGGAGGAAGTCGACACCAAGGATAGGACGCAGACCAGAAGACGGAAGCACGTATCTTTGTTCTGTATTCTATCAAGGTGGGCTTTTATATATGAAACAAAACGAGCAATGCTCGAAAACCTTTTCTTTATCGCTTTGATAATCGTGTTTTCAAAGTGATAATCATGGCATGAACTGTTTTGTGTTTTATGTGAGTTCTCTTGTATATAGTTCACAAATCCGCTGCTAGACTCTAAACTCTTTTTGATGTTGTGTAATAATCACTGTAGTCTAAGTTCTGTAATATAACTTAGAAGCTTTTGAAGTGCTTGTCGAGTAATCTTTCGAGATTAACTCTTTCCTTTCGTCAATAAAGTCTTGTTCATAGAAGATAAGTTGTTATGTATGTATGTCTATTCATTCATCCCCTTTCTTCCCCGCTTCTTTAATCCAATCCCAGTCGCACCCGGGCTTCTGCCGTCCCTCGGGATTTGGGGCTGTGACACCTTTTTAAGCGATTCAAAAAGCAAACTTGCTTAACTCTACTCAATTAACATCATCAAATCACTTATCACATCATATGACATCAATTACTCATCATAAAAATATTTTTAACTCTTAAAAATATTATTTTTTTCACATAATATATTCATTTGCTCGTTTTTTTTAATTTCTATCATTTTTCTTACTCGGATAACATCTCGTCACATCAATTAAGCACTCAAAGCACATTTAAAGAACAATCATCTTATAACTCACATCATTCTAACATTTTCATTTCTAATGAAAATATTCCAAACAAACATTCTATTATTACTTCTTTAATAATGATTCTTTTAGCTTCTCGTTTGAAACAACAAATCCAAATACGAACATCTTATCACTTAATCTCATACTCATGTCTTCTATCTCATATTACCTTATAAAAATTTCATTTTCTTTTATTCTATTTTTTTTCATCCTCAAATATTTAATATTATTAATATTATTTTTCTTTCAACACTAACATCCAATTTCACATCATATTTTCATTTGTCATCATTCCAACATCATCATCAATCAAAGAAATATTTTTTTTATACTTATACTCTTATTGACTTCTTTTTCTCATTATTCTCTTTTTATTATATATATATATATATATTTATTTATTTATGAGACATATTTTGAAATAGCCATAATGATTATTAAAATATAAATTTTGGCCCACCTTCTTCAAAAATATAAGTTTTGGCCATTTTTTTCAATTTGGGACGAAAATACCCTTAATGAAATGCGGAGCGGGTCAGGTTTGACGCGGGCTGGCGCGGGTCGGGTCGGGCGGGTATGAGGCATTTGGTACTTTTGGTACAATTTTAGTCTTATTAGTACCAATTGTTCTAGTACATCTGGTACAAATTTAGCCTTATTAGTGCCAATTGTTCCAGATTTGGTACAACTGGGACGAATTGTCAAATTAGTTCCAGATGTTCCAAGTTATGATATGGTACTCATGGGACGAACATTCCAATTATTTCAAGTTATACTACTCCGATTTTGCGGCTCCGCCTTCGGCTCCGATTATACGGCTTCGCCTTCGCTCCGATTACTAATATAAGGATAATCGTCGGGCAACAATTTAGATTTTTTCGGCTCGCTCCGAAGCCTTCGGCTCTCCTCGCTCGAATCTTGACCAAAGAAGAAGCGGCAAACAAAAAAACAAAGAGGCAAACAAAAATTTGGAAATTAAAAAAAAATTGAAAAATAAAAAAAAAAGAAAAAAAGAAAAAGAAATCTGGAAAATAAGAAAAAAATCTGAAAAATAAAAAATAAAACAGAAAAAAAAGAAAAAAATTTTGGAAAATAAGAAAAAAAAAACAGTGAAAAAAGAAAAAAAAAATGAAAAGGAAATTAAGTGTCAATAAAATGGATCAAAGAGTGATGGATCACAAATAAAAGAGGGAAAGGGGTATTTAGGTCCTAAGTTCAAAAAAATGGCCATAATTTATATTTATGAAGAGGGTGGGCCATAATTTATATTTCAATAATCATATTGGCTATATCACATGATATTCTCTCTCTCTCTCTCTCTCTCTCTATATATATATATATATATATATATATATATATATATATAAAATTCATAAAATTTTATAAGACTTTATTTTCTACTCAATTCTTTCAAAAAAAGACTTAGCATCTCATTTACTTTTCAATTTTATTTTTATTTAATGAAATTCCTCAACATATATAATACACTCATTTTTCGAAATTTATATATATATATAACTATTTTTCTAATTAATTCAATTCATCTTCAAATCTTCAAGTTTCTCTCATGAATTTAAAGAACACATCTTCAAAAATTTATTTTAACATTAAGAACATCATATCTTATTTTTAAACCTATTTCTTTTATTTTTCTCCAAATTTACTCATATAAATTTCATAAAAATACTAAAAAAATTACATTTCTAAATTTTCATGCTCAAAATTTACTCAAAGATTTTCTAACACATCTTAACGTCATAATCATCATTAATATTATCATATTTCATCAAAAACCATCAAAAATCATTTTTCCTCATTATATGCATAATTCGAATTATATACCTAAAATCAAGAAAATTCATATTTCATCATAAAACACATCTAAATCATTTTTTCATGTATCATCATGCTTATAAGCATCATCAAACTCATAAAATAAAGAAATCATATTTTTCTCATATTTTCTCTATTTTTCACCAATTAAATTCAATAAAAATTCAATAAATTCACCAAAAATTATCACCAACACATATATGCACATAAATCACATGAAAAATCATAATAAGCACATATCATCATCATATCATCAAATAAGCATCAAAACTCATCAAGAACTTATTTTTCCTAATTTTCTCATTTTAATCGATTTGGGGCTTTTAACCTATCTTAGGTTCTTTCATCTTTTAATTCCTAATTCATGTTTTAAAACTCATCTTGATCATCATCTCATAATCACAATCCTAAGGTTTGCCTATGCATAAAGTAAACATGCATCTTTTCCTTATTTTCTTGGTTTAGAGATACATATATACATCTTATGAATAAATGGAAATCATACTTAAATAAATACTTAAACTTCTTCTTTGGATTGGATTTTGGCTTGCTTGGAGGATGGAAGATGATGGATTGAAACTCCTTTCCTTGCATGAAACAAGATACAAGGGGATCAAGATCATTTTTTTTAAAAGAAACAAGATCAAACCCTTATTTTTGTTCAAGAAAATCGATGGAATAGGGTTGGAGATCTAGCTTGTTTTAAGCTTTAAAATGAAAGGATTAGTTGGGAGCTTACTCTTTAGAAGATCTAGGACTTGAAAGAGATATCAAACATCATGGAATCCTCAAGCAAATAGCATGATTTCACCAGGAATTAGGGTTGTGCATGAAGAAACCTTCGAAAATTTGCTACTACTGTCCAGCTGTGATGCTCGACTTTTGCAGCTGGTTTTCTTCGAATTTTAGGGCAGGGGATGATGAAGGAGATGAAGGGGAAGATCTCTTGGTGTTTATGGTGAAGTATATGAGGTTTTGAAGGTGATAAACATGGAGATTGAAGCTGAAATTTGCAGCTTTGCTGCTGCCATGTCTTTCTCGGCAGAGAGAGTTTTCGAGAGAGAGAGAGGGAGTTTGATTGTTGCTTGTGAGGGAAGAGTGATGTGAGGTGATAGATAGATGAAGTGTGAGATAAGAGAACACATGTAGATGCATTTAACATGTGAGAATCTTGCAAGATTTAGCAAGATTAGAGAGAGAAGGGAGAGAGATCGAAAGAGAGATTTGAGAGAGAAAGAGAGGACATGTGTTGGATTAATGAGAGGGAGAGTGGTGCTCACTCTCTCTAATGAGAGTGTTAGAGGACATTTTGCTACTATTTTAGATAAGAATAGGATTTTTATCTGTTAAGTATACCCGGAAATAGAAGTTTTCCGGTAGAAAATATCCTCGTCATTTTATTTTATTCCCTCAATCTTTTAATAATCCTTCTCGTCTCTTTTTCGACGTTTAAATTCTCTCTAATTCTTCTTATATCTCTCAAAATAATTTAAGGAATCCAATGATCTAATTTTTATGCCAAGATTCCTTCTAACAAATAAGTTCGTAAAAACTGCTCGATTAAACGAGTCGTCAAACAATTTATTTTTAAACTTCACTCAAATGATCTTGGAAAATTCTCCAACTTATCTCAAGGATCTTAAAATAAATTCTATATTCCAATGAAACTAATTAGACTAGATTTGGAGTCAGTCGATGAATAGGGATTTCTCGGTTTACATTACTATTTATCTAAAAATAAAAGTTCTCAGAAAATTCCGGAACTCATACTCAAGCTTAAACTCATATTAATAAGCTCAAACAATTCATCACATAGTCAATTCGAATAATCGAAATGAGAAAAATCACATTAGAGCACATAAGGGCATTTTTGTCATTTCACAGAAAAATTTATTTTCACGAAAATTTTTAGTGCATAAAACTCATCATATATGCATATTAGTTTAATTAATACGCACTTAAGAACTTAGAAAAGTTTGGGGTATTACACTTTCTCAACATCCGATTTCACTCTAACTCGTCTCAATACCCACGAAATAAATCATAGATTTGGAAAACCCAATTTTCGGTTCAAAATTCTGAATAACGAAGAAAACGTAAAAAGTTACTATTCATATTAGCTTCCATCGAAATAAAATTTCAAACTCAACTCAAACAAACTCAGAAAATTCTCAAACTTGCATCATTGGTCTTAAAATAAAATTCTAGATTCCAATAACACTAATTAGACTGAATTTGGAGTCTGTCGACGAAGAGTTGACTTTTTGGTCAAAGTTTCTATTCATTAATAAGTCAACCGTCTCGAAATTCCAAAATTCAAACTCATGTTTTATTTCTCATTCTTAAGCTCATATAACTCTTCACATCTTTGTTCCGAATCACTAAAACGAGAAAATTATGTTTTTACCTTTCAGGGGCATTTTGGTAATTTTACGAGAAAATTTATTTCTCAGAAATTTTTATCACATAATTTCACTCATAATCACTTATGAACACATTTAATAAGCACTTAGGCACACTTAAGCATAATTAGGATGATTTATTAAGACTCAGAAAATCGGGGTATTACATCCTCTCCCTCTTAAAGAAATTTCGTCTCGAAATTTGCTTATCTTAGGAGAATAACTAGGGAAAACTTTACTTTTATTTTAACTTCTAAATCACACATCGCATCTTAAAGATCAGGGCGTTGCCACCAGATCTTAACTAAAAGAATTAATTTCGTCTTCGACTGCTGGATTTTACAATCAAGAATCTCCTCGGGTCTCTTCTGCAACTCGAATTTGGCTACGTTTTCTTGACAGATTACATGCTTCGGATCGAAAACCTATTTACGCATCTAAAATACGTGTATAATCTTTATATCATTTCCCGCAACTTGGCGGCAAAACTAACTTATAAGGAACGACACTAATCCTCTCTAGGATTCAGACGCTCTAATATCTCATCTTAAACTTCCCTTTAGGCTAAACGGAGGATCCCGCTCGAAGTAAACACCTTGAGAAAAACTTTTATCTCTAATTGAGAACTCCAACTCTTAATCTTTATTTATCGATTTACTAGTTTTGTCAACTCTTGACTTCTCTTATCTTCTCTCTAATCTGACAAAGAGATTCTAACGACTCTTCAACTTCTTTAGACTTTATAATTTTTTTCTCTCGCCTACCTTTTTCAAGTAGAGCGGAGAATAACAGTTCTTTTCATACAAAGCTTCGTGCTATTCTAATCGCATTTTACTAACTTGTTGTTATAGGTAAATTAGACAAGAGGTTTAACTTTGTTCCCAATTGTCTCCTTTGTCTAGAACAACTACTCTCGACATATCTTCTAGAATCTTGATAGTCCTTTCAGATAAACCATCCGTCTATGGGTGATAAGCGGTGCTAAATTGCAACTACTTTGCCAACTCTTTCTTTCATAACTTTTTGATATGACCTCCGAATTTAGAAATTCAAAAGGCTAACTTAATTGTTTTAACTTCAAGTTCATCGTAGGATAATCAATTCCAAAGTTAAATCATCAAAATCTGCTAGATTTCTTCTTTAAATTTTCTGCACTTAACAAACTTTCTTAAACTTGATCTTTTTTCTTTATTTTCAAGGTCTTTCAAACTTAGAAAAAATTTAATTGCTAAATTTAACTTCAATTTGATCATTCAAGATTAAGAAAGAAAATTCCCAAAATTTATCACTCATTTCCTTCAAAATATTTAGGGCTTTTGGATCAGAAATCCAAATTCATCAATTAGACACTTAATCATGTATTAAATAATCTCAATTTATCACTCATTTCCTTCGAAATATTTAGGGCTTTTGTGTTCGAAATTTTTGGGGCTTTCTTCTTTGATGATCATATTCTTGATTTAATCATTTAATCTTACTCTAAATAATCTTAATTTCGATAATATAACATCATATCAAACTCAAGAACGTCAAAAATCATAATTCCTCAATCATAAAACTTCGAATTCTTTGAAGAAAATAAGGAATTTATTTCATCTCTTCAATTCATCCTCAAATCATGCTCAATATATTCAAAATTTCATAAATCCTCAATTAATTTAACATCTAGAACTCGAGATTGTCAAAAGCACATCTCACACTTGTATGTTCTTCGAAAAATTTAATAAATGAAGCTATTGAAATTAATGTCTCAAATACTCAAATTCATAAGAATCATCCTCAATTTAATCATCAAACTCATAAATCAAGAATTCCTATTTTCTTATCTCAAATTGATTATTCCTTCATGCTTAGAATAATTTATAAGACTCAAATAAATCATAAAGCTCATGATCAATAACAACATGTGAAAACCCCCAAATTGACTCAAAATTTTCGGTCATAATCAATTTGAAATGATCAAAGTTTCTCTCTACAATTTCTTCCATGGATTCATGCCAAACTCAATGATTCCTATTTCAAAATAGAAGACCAAAACTCTACCCCAAATAATCATGATTTTCGAAAGGTGGCAAGAAAATATCTTACTTGTTTGTTGGATATAATTATTGCTACTTCATTCGATGCAACTCTATCTTCTTTTTCCTTGATGGATTGAAGAAAATTGAAGGTGTTATGGTTGAGAAGGAAGCTTGGCAGCCATGGATGGAGGTGAAGAAAAAGTGAGATAGCTGGGAGAGAAGAGAGATGCGTGAGTTGAGAGAGAGTGAGGGTGAGTGAGAGATGTGAGAGCGGGAGAGTTTGAGAGAGTGTGGAAGAGTGAGGCAGCTGAGAGTGGGGGTGAGGAAGAGATAAATAGAGAGAGAGGAAGAGATAAGGGAGGTGAATCTAGATTTTTATCGTGTAAAAATCCCAGGAAAAAAAGATTTTCCAGTTCAAAACATCCCTCTAGATTCTCGTGCCATCATACTTTCAAATATAAGAAATCATTGCGAAAATATTTTCACATAATTCATACAACTGAAAACAAGTATGATTCTCATACTTTCAAAATTTCATTCTTGGCACCATTGACATTCTTAACTTATTGAATACGTATTCAAAATTTTCTAAAAAGGAAAATACATTTATGAAATTCTTTCTTTTCTTTCTTTCTTTTTTTCTTTCTTTCCTTCGTTAAGTCGACGTAGCGGGAGGTTGAGTTATTGTCTACACTCTTAAACTTAGTGTTACGACCTAACTTTACTTGAAAGAAGACTCAGGTATAGAGTATGAACGAATACTCTATCTGACTACTTTGAAAGAACTTGTATACAGAGCAGAAACGATTGCTCTGATACCACTCTGTCACAGCCCCAAATCCCGAGGGACGGCAGAAGCCGGGGTGCGACTAGGGTTGGATTAAAGAAGTGGGGAAGAAAGGGGATGAAAGAATAGACATACATAAATGACAGCATAATCTCTATGAACAAGACTTCATTAACGAAAGAAAGAGTTGATCTCGAAGGATCACTCGAACAAGATATTTCAAAAGCTTTGTTATATTACAGAACTTAGACTACAGTGATTATTATACATAACATCAAAAGAGTTTAGAGTCTAGCAGCAGATTCGTGAACTATAAACAAAAGTCTTCCTTAACTCTATTCACTCTAACTCAACCGTCGCCGCTTCCGTCGCTTCAACCTGCACATTTAGAAAACATATGCAGGGCTAAGTACAATAGTACTTAGTGGACACGTTGCCGAAAATATTATCATAAGTATAGATAATCAGGCATTTTATTTCTGTAGCACATCGGGGTTTTTCTACAATTTCCCGTGTCTACTAAACATTTTCTTTCTCATTTTCATAAATTAGCTTGCAAGCATTTTTCATAGATGTTACGTTCAATCTTGACCAGTCATAATTCACCGTGGCTGGCTACCCCTCAACAGGATACCACATACACCATAGGCTACAGTGTACACAAAACTTTGGAAAAGTATAATTGCTAACTCAAAGCCGATCGTTAGTTAACCCCTTTTGATTAACTCATAAGGTACAAGAGAACTCACATAAAATACAAAACAATTCATGCCATAGTTATCACTTTGAAAACACGATTATCAAAGCGATAAAGAAAAGGTTTTCGAGCATTGCTCGTTTTGTTTCTTATATAAAAGCCCACGTCGATAGAATACAGAACTAATACACGTGCTTCCGTCTTCTGATCTTCTGTCCTATCCTTAGTGTTGACTTCCTCCTTCATCGTAAAAATCATACTTTAAAGCTCGGTCGCAAACAATAAACGAATACGAAAAGTCGAGTTAAGTTTTTGTTCTTTAGCCGTTTTAGGCATTTGCACGCTAAACTAAACTCTTTTAGTTAAAAAGAAACGAGATACGAATGCATCTCGTTTGACACTCACTCAGTTCTGGACTTGACACTTAGGTCGGTAGAAAAAAAGGTAGTCGATAACTTGAAACGACTTAAAAGATCGAAAGAATTCAAGTTGAGAAGAATTCAACTTAAGAAAATAGATTTTGGAAATTCACTGCATAAGATCAGATCAGTAAGACTGTCTAGAAAAGGGGATTTCGAAACATGGGACGTGTCCTATACCAAAAGATAGCCTCAGATGTCTAGTTTACTCTCCAATTCGCGGATCTCAATTCCGATAAACGAGCTAGGAGATACGAGCCAAAAGATAGCCAAAACTGCCGAGTGAAACCCTAATGCTCGAAAAATCGACAAACGTTTTTCTAGGTTCGTTTAAAACTTAAACATTTTTATTTTCATGCAAAAACTGACCCAAGGAAGTCACCACGTATCATCATACATAATAAACTCCTTTTCATTTCTCGTCTATAAGCACGACGTTTAAAACCTCGTCTCTTCAACTATACAATTACTAAACCAAAGCAATTTCTAACTTCTCGTTTCTACTTCTCATTCACAACTATAATTCGTCATTTCATAACGCAAATGCAAAAGCCGTCAACTACAAACTTGTTCTCTTATTCATAACAAACACTATTATCTAATTACTTTTCTTACTCGTCTTTTCTTTCGTTACTTAGGATAGTTGTTTCGTTTCTTACCAAGATTCCAACGTCCTTAGAATTCAATCAAATTCTACAATCTTATTCATCATCTATCAAGAATCATAATTACATAAATCATAACCCCAAACTATTATCTAATCTCGACTTATCGTCCATCGTTCGTCTCTTAACGAAATTTCTACGTTCTCCGTTTCCGTTCAAATTTTACGACAGCGATTATCATCTAACGAGCATTACTAACATGCAAATCATATTATCAAAACATTAATGAGCTCTAAATTATCGGCCTATCTTCGTCTCTTACATTTTTTGTTTTATTTTTAGAAAAATCTCAATTAGATATATAATCATCCTCGTTATCATATATCTCGTTTCCATTAAACAATCGAGCATATCATAACATTTACTATCCTAAATTGTGCCTTCTTCGTCTCTTAGGTTTCAAATTTTATTTTTAGAAAAATCTAAAACAATTCATAGAGTCAATTAATATCAAGAGGAACACTAATCTATCGATCAATCATCAAAGAAATCGAGCTACGATCAAAGCCCCAAATTTCCCCCCAAAATCGGTAAACCCTAGAACAAAGGGGTTCTTGATTTTTTTCTCCAATTCATCCATAGAACTTGATTCTAAACATCATAGAACATGATTCGATCAAAGGACCACATGATATTCCATTCCTTAAATTTTCGAAAAAAATAAAAGAGAGAAACAAAAGATTTGTTCGATTCAAATGGTAGATGAAGTTCTTACCTTTCGTAATATGGATTCGGAATTGGAAATGATCGGTAGATGGAAGAGTTGAATGCTTGAGAAAAGCTTGGAGTTGAAGCTCTAATGGAAGATGATGAAGAAAATGAGAGTGTGTATGTGTGTGGTATGGTGGCGGTAAAGGGGGTATAAGGAGAGAAGGTGATGACTCATTGTATGACACATAAAGTAAAGAGAAATATCTAACAAAGCATAGTAACTCGTTAAGGATGCGTTTGGCGAGGGATTGTTAAACGAAATATCTCGTTTTCGGCTCTTAAACGTCGATTTAAAAGTCGAGAAATACTTTCCTAGATAGTTACGGATTTGACGAAATCTAACTCGTCCGTTATGTTGGAAATAATTCACATACTCGGAAAACCTAATTCGTTTTTCAAAAACCGAGAAAAAAGTCGGGACATCACAGTCCAAAATTCGCCCGGAAAATCATAAAAACTAACTTTCTCCGGTGAACTCGTATTGAAGAAAAAGTGAATGTAAATTCTGACGGATTTTAATTACGAGTTTTCGGGCGAAAAACTTACCGGACGCGAAAACTCTAATACAGTAGTCGTTCGTCCGATTTCTGGAAATTATTTTCGGAAACGGATTTCACCGTAAATCTTAAAATTTAATTTCATGATCTTAGGTGTGCAAAGCCATAATTAATATTAACTTTCATTTTTTTTAAGACCGTAGAAAAAGTCGGGGTATTACATCCTACCTCCCTTACGAAAAATTTCGTCCCGAAATTTGCATACCTTCTTCAAAAAGATAAGGATATCTCTCCTTCATCCTTTCCTCGAGCTCCCACGTGGCTTCTTCTTGCCCGTGGTGATTCCATAATACTTTTACTATCGGTATCGACTTGGTTCTTAATTCTTGAACTTTTCTATCCAAAATCGATATTGGTTTTTCTTCATAACTTAGGTCAGATTCAAGAACGACGTCTTGCTGACTTATAACGTGTTTAGGGTCATAGACATACTTTCTTAATTGCGAAACGTGAAACACGTTATGGACATTTTTTAGACTTGGCGGTAAGGCCAAACTATAAACAACAGGTCCTATTTTCTCAAGAATTTCGTAAGGTCCTATGAACCTTGGTCTAAGTTTACCCTTAACACCGAATCTAATGATTCCTCTCGATGGTGAAATCTTAAGGAAAACCTTATCACCAACTTCGAAACTGAGATTGGTTTGTCGATCATCGGCGTAAGACTTCTGTCGGCTCTGGGCTTCTTTCATTCTATCTCGAATCTACCGAACGATCTTGATCATTTCATTAATCGAGTCGGGTCCTAAGTTCTTTCTTTCACCCACTTCATCCCAATAAAGTGGTGACTTGCATTTTCTTCCATACAATGCCTCATAAGGTGCCATTCCTATCGTCGCCTGATAGCTATTATTATACGCGAATTCGACCAAGTGTAAGATATCTTCCCAATTTGCGCTTCGATCCAATACAACTGTCCTTAGCATATCAACTAGAATCTGAATCGTCCTCTCGGATTGTCCGTCCGTCTGAGGGTGAAAAGCTGTACTGAAGTTAAGTTCGGTGCCTAACTCTTTCTGCATGGTAATCCAAAATCTTGAAGTGAACTTGGCATCTCTGTCTGATATTATGGACCTCGATACTCCGTGCAGACGTACAATCTCACGGACGTACAACTAAGCTAACTTCTCTGATCCGTAGGTAGTCTTAATCGGTATAAAGTGAGCTGATTTCGTGAGCCTATCGATAATCACCCAAATGGCAGTATTTCCTCTTCTTGACTTAGGTAATCCTGTCACAAAATCCATAGCTATTCCTTCCCATTTCCATTCTGGGATATCTAATGGCTGCAACAATCCATACGGTCGTCTATGTAAGGCTTTCACTTGCTGACACGCCAAACATCTTTCTACAAACGAGGCAACGTCTCGTTTCAATCCATTCCACCAGAAATTCTTTCTTAAGTCCTGATGCATCTTCGTACTCCCTGGGTGTGCTGTATACGGTGTATCATGAGCCTCACTCATGATATCATTCTTTAATTCTTCGTCACTATTAGGAATACAAAGTCTGCCTTCAAATAATATCGCATTGTCTGGTGCTTTAGAAAATCCGTCTGGTTTATCTATTCTTATCTTTAGGCGAAGCTTCTCCATCAACTCATCCTTTCTCTGAGCACTTATGATTCTTTCTCTTAAGTCCGACGTAGCTTCTAGTGCCGCTATTTGACTAGTGATCGTTGCTGGTGTATCGAGCACTTCTATTTCCATCTTTTCAAATTCTCGTACTAGGGTTTCTTCCTCGACAAACAGACATCCTAACTTGGTTGGAGCCTTGCGACTCAGCGCATCTGCTACTACATTTGCCTTTCCTGGGTGGTAGTTGATTCCGCAATCGTAATCTTTGACCAATTCGAGCCATCTCCTTTGTCGCATATTCAGTTCTTTCTGCTTGAAAAAGTACTTCAGACTCTTGTGATCTGTGAAGATCTCAACCCTTACACCATAAAGATGGTGTCTCCAAATCTTTAAAGCATGCACAAGGGCTGCGAGTTCTAAATCGTGGGTTGGATACTCAATTTCGTGAGGTCGAAGTTGTCGTAAGGCATAAGCTATCACCTTTCCGTCCTGCATTAGAACACAACCTAACCCGTTCTTCGAAGCATCGGTATACACCACATATTCCTTGTTTGCGTCGGGAAGAGCTAATACTTGTGCTGTGGTCAACTTTTCTTTGAGCGTTTGGAAACTATTTTCACACTCGTCCGTCCATTTAAACTTATTTTCTTTTCGAAGTAGCTGCGTCATAGGTCTAGCAATCATGGAGAATCCTTCGATGAATCTTCTGTAGTAGCCTGCCAAACCTAAGAAACTTCTGATCTCGTTCGGACTTGTTGGTGACTTCCAATCACGTACTGCCTCTACCTTAGCAGGATCTACCTTGATCCTTTCCGCTGAAACTATGTGTCCGAGAAACATTACTTCCTTCAACCAAAATTCGCACTTACTGAACTTGGCATACAGTTTCTCAGTTCTAAGTGTTTCCAACACTATCCGCAGATGTTCTTCGTGTTCATTCTCATTCCTAGAGTAAATGAGAATATCGTCGATAATACTAAGACGAATTTGTCTAAGTATGGGTGGAAAACTCTATTCATGAGGTCCATGAATACAACAGGGGCGTTGGTCAAACCAAATGGCATAACTAAGAATTCGTAGTGGCCATATCTGGTTCGAAAAGCAGTCTTAGGTACGTCCTCGGGTTTAATCTTTAGCTGATGATACCCTGATCTTAAATCTATCTTTGAAAACACTCTTGCACCTTTGAGCTGATCCAAAAGATCCTCTATCCTTGGCATTGGATATTTTCTCTTGAGGGTGATCTTGTTCAGCTCTCGATAATCTATACACATCCTCATTGAACCATCCTTCTTTCTGACAAACAACACTGGTGCTCCCCAAGGTGAGACACTTGGTCTGATGAAACCAAGGTCTAGCAATTCTTGCAATTGAATTTTGAGTTCTTCTAACTCCTTCGGTGCCATCCTATGTGGGGCTTTAGATTTGGGGGCCGATCCTGGTTCTAGGTCAATCGAGAAATCTATGTGACGGCCGGGTGGTAAACTAGGTAAAATTTCTGGAAAGACGTCTTCGTATTCGTTAACAACTTTCACGTCTTGAATGGTCTTCTCGGCTCCTGGTTCTCCAACTAGGTACACAAGATAGGCTGTGCAATCCTTCTTTTTTATCAACTTCTTGGCTTGTAATGCGGATATTACAGGTACTCTCTTGACCATTGCAATCCCATGAAATTCGGTCGGCTCTCTACCCGGGGGTTGAAAAGAGATCTTTCTCTCGTTGCAGACTATTGTGGCATAATTTTCTAACAACCAGTCCATCCCTAGGATTATGTCTACATCCCACATTATCATAACGTTCAAATTGTTCGCTTTAACCTTAAGAGTTCCGATTTCTAGTTCTAGGTTAAAGCAAACATGCGTGGAAGTAGTGATCTCTCCTGAAGGTGTAGCTACTCTCATAGGGTGTTCAGCTCTTACGGGTCTGATATCTAAGTTATCCGCACACGAACTAGCAATAAACGAATGCGATGCGCCTGTATCAAACAGTATCTTAATAGGGATGTTGTGAAGTCTTCCCATACCTGCAAAGTTTCCTTTTCCTTTTCCTTTATCCTGCCCAGTCTGCCTATTCGCGCATGCCCTTGCATTCTACTGTTGTTGCGCGTGCTGCTGAAACTGCTGCTGATTCATTTGTTGCTGTGGCTGCGCTTGTATGGCCCTCAGAGGTACTGCTTGCAGTGGTTTAGGGCAATCCTTCTTTATATGTCCCTTCTGTCCGCAGTTAAAACAGTTGAGGGTGCCGGCTTGACAGACACCGGGATGTGTTTTGTTGCACTTGGGGCATACAGGAATGGTAACCCTCCCTGGGTTATTTCCTCCCTGATTGAAATTCCTCTGCTGCCCTTGCGGCTGGTTTTGCTGGTTATTGCCCCTCCATGGTTTACTTTGGTTATTTCCTTGGATGTACAATCCCGACTGACTATTTACCTGCCATGGCCTCTTGCTGTTGTTATTACCCTGATTAGGCTGCTGAAAGCCTCGTTGATTTCCATTCCTCTAATTCCCTTGATTGTTATAATTCTGATTATAGCCACGGTTATTTCCCCCTTCCCAATTTCTTTTTTTCCCTAAGTAATTGCTATTATTGTTGTTATAACAGCCTCGGTTTTGATTCTGGGTTGGAGCTGGGGTGGGTGTTATTACTTTCTTCTCATCAGGCACTACGGCCTCCATCTCTAGAGCTCGCCCTAGAACATCAGTATAGCTCAGTGCCCCATGACTGGCTAATGTTATTCCCAATTCATGTCTTAGTCCCCCTCGGAACTTTTTAGAAATCTTTTCTTCGGTATCGACCTGAGTAGGCACATACCTTGATAGCTCACAAAACTTAGCATCGTACTCTGTTACAGTCATCTTACCCTGTTTCAAATTGTAGAACTCAGCCTCCTTCTGAGCCCTATACGTCTTTGGCACGTACTTGTCGTACAGTGCTTCCTTAAATTCGTCCCATGTAAGTCGAGCCAGATGCTCCCTTCTGTCTTGCCTCCCACCAGTAGCCAGCTGGTCCGGAGAGCTGGAATGCTATGCACGATAGTCGCTCCTCATCAGTACATCTGAGGAGTTTGAAAATTCTCTCGATTGATCGCACCCATAGCTCAGCATCGCTAGGGTTGCCCGATCCATTGAACACAGGCGGGTTTCGTCTGAGGAAAAGATCCTCAATATCCCTACGGGGTGGTGGTGGAGGTGGTGGTGAAGGGGATGGTGGAGGGGTATCATTACGTTCTTGTTCTTGCTCCCTTTCGTCATCTGGTTGACGTCTTCCACGCCATCTGGGCCTACCAGGGCCTCTACGATTATTAATATTTCTTGGCAGTATTTTCTTTAACTATAGAAAACGAAAGTTCTCATTAGCGCCTTACCTTAAACCTTTCTTTTACTTACTAACCCCTTTTTGCAACTCAAACAAGTTCACGGAAGAAGAATTAGGGAATTAACTTCATTACTAGCTCGTTCATCTTTTTAACTTCCCAAGTTAAACTAAACTCTCGTTACACGAGTTCATTTGACATTCTAGTTTACCACATGCTTTATAAGAAACTTTTTTGTGATCAAAACCCTCTCACGGGCCATGTATATATATATATATACATCAAAAAGAATATTAATTCTGCCTCCAACGAGGACTTATACAAAAAGTTAGACTACTACTAGTCTAAACTAGGCTGACTGCCTATCACTGTACAGGATGCACTAACAAGCTGCATTATTGTATCTACTGGAAGTACTAGAACGGAAACGATTCATAAAATTTCGTATCCGCTAGAGTACTACAAAAACTAGTTACTGATCCGACTATGTACAGGACAAAAGAAACTACTACTACTACTAGTACGCGTCTACAACGCTCAGCTCAACAAACTGTAGTCGAGTTCGTACTGCCCTCTACGGCTTGTAAACCCTCAGAGTCCTCCTCCGGGTCCTCCTCCGGATCCTCGTCCGGGTCCTCCTCCTCTGACTCTGAACCAAAGACGAGCTGGAGTGCCTCGTCCTCCTTCAAAGTAGAGCCGTTAGAAAGTGTAAGTATGGGTGGTGATGGCGCCTCTGAAACTGTCTCCTCTAAGTCTGAAACAAGATAACCCTCACTGGTCTCTACTGCACGCTTCTTCAGGGGAAGAAGGTGCTCTGGAACAGAACCGGACTCGTACTCCTCCCTAGAACGGACTCTGGATGGTCCTACCTCTAACTGTCCTCTGACTACCTCCCACTTTGCGCAAATCTCCTCAAGCGGTGTCGGTGGAGATGGTAGCTCTAACATGGCGGCAAGCTCCGCATCTATCCCCCGGTTCCCTGACCCTGTCTCAAACAGTTCTGTCTCAAAAGGTCCTCGAACTCTCACACTGGGCTTGGGTAAAAAGGGAGTAGATAACCCTAACAGGGCAGCTGTCTCTGCGTCAATCTCTATGAGTCCTGGTCCTGGGATCAACTCCTCAAGTGGTCCAAGTGGAAGTGGTAGCTCTGGTGTAGCTGTGGGCTCCTCGTCCTCCTCTAACTGCTCTACCTCCGAGTCCGACTCCTCACTAAGTACAAAGTTTGGTGGTATCTCTAATAACGCGGCCAACTCCGGGTCCAAGTCTAAAGTCTCTGGCTCGGTAACTGCTGGGAAATGACGATAAGGAAGATGTGGCTCAAAGGGGACTGAAACCATGAGCCTGCTGTCCAAGAAACGCTCGTGTATAAATAGAGAGAATCCTGAGTAGTTGCCTGTCGGCTCGGTGTCGTCGCCGAAAACCCCAAGGAAATACCATGCCATGCGGTGCGCCCAACCGCGCCACTCGTCCGGTAGATGCACAATCAGATCGGATATAGCCTGACTCTCCGGAATAAAGTGTCGTGCTGCATAGTAAACCGACGAGAAGTTGCTCACTATCTGCCCTACGTCCTCCACACCATTATCTGCCTCATAACCGTGATAATCGTCCTGTATCATATCTGCTAGGGTACGCTGTGGCAAAGGTGCGCTCTTCCGAGCTGTAACGCGTCTCCTAACCATCCTACAAAAGTTTTAAAGAAACACAGATCAGTAACAGGTAGGAAAATAACTTATCTTAATGAAATACTTAAATTACAAAATGAATATTCCTTATTCAATTGTAATATCACCACTTAAACAACCACTTATCATAACATCTAGCAATTCAAGAAATTGCACTCAAACAATATATATAAATAAAATTTCAAAATTTTATTTTCATCCTTTATCTTATTATTTATTTACTTTCTTACTTTATTTTCTTATAAACTTTCTTTATTTATTCTTTATTACTTTCTTTCATTATTTCTTCCTTAAAAAAAAATTTCTTAACGATTCTTACTTCATTAAAACAAGGTACGTCTACTTTGTTCACGTTACTTATTCAAAAGTAACATCCGTTTACAAAAGATTTTGTCCTTCTCGACACTTGAATCTCTTACTCGTCGTATTCTTCGTTCAACTACAAAGTATGAAATAAAATAAATTCCAAAGAAAAGGAATTATAACTAGAAATGACTTTAGGACAAAAGTTCTAGTCGTCGTCGGATCGAGCGATCGTTGGAAATTAACTAAGATTCGTACTTGATTCGTGGTAATTATAACCCATCTCTTCTTGAAGTCCGAGCGAGGCGAACTCCAATTGAAAATGACTTCGTTCACGTTGCTTTTACGGAAGTAACATTCGTTTCTTTCGTCTACTTGGCACAGAATTAACGTACTTTATCATTATTTATCTTATTTTCTCGAAGAAATTTCTTATCGATTTTTTTTAAAAACAAAAGTTGACTCTGCCGAGTCGTTGTTCATGTCAGTATACGCACATGACATTCGTCTACAGAAGTTCTTCCCGTTTCATGATCTCCTTTCGAAATTATTTGAACTAACGTTCTTAAAACGTATAAGTTCTCGAGGAATCGGAAAGATCTTAGGTTTCAAGTCTATGTTCTTAGCGAACCGGGAAAAATCCCTAGAATCAATCTAGATTCTCGTGCCATCATACTTTCAAATAAAAGAAATCATTGCACAAATAATTTCACATAATTCATACAACAGAAAACAAGTATGATTCTCATACTTTCAAAATTTCATTCTTGGCACCATTGGCATTCTTAACTTATTGAATACGTAATCAAAATTCTCTAAAAAGGAAAACACATTTCTGAAATTCTTTCTTTTCTTTTTTTCTTTTTTTCTTTCTTTCCTTCATTGAGTCAACGTAGCGGGAGGTTGAGTTGTCGTCTACACTCTTAAACTTAGTGTTACGACCTAACTTTACTTGAAAGAAGACTCAGGTATAGAGTATGAACGAATACTCTATCTGACTACTTTGAAAGAACTTGTATACAGAGCAGAAACGATTACTCTGATACCACTCTGTCACAGCCCCAAATTCTGAGGGACGGCAGAAGCCGGGGTGCGACTGGGGTTGGATTAAAGAAGCGGGGAAGAAAGGGGATGAAAGAATAGACATACATAAATGACAGCATAATATCTATGAACAAGACTTCATTAACGAAAGAAAGAGTTGATCTCGAAGGATCACTCGAACAACATACTTCAAAAGCTTCAAAGTTATATTACAGAACTTAAACTACAGTGATTATTATACATAACATCAAAAGAGTTTAGAGTCTAGCAGCGGATTCGTGAACTATAAACAAAAGTCTTCCTTAACTCTATTCACTCTAACTCAACCGTCGCCGCTTCCGTCGCTTCAACCTGCACATTTAGAAAACATATGCAGGGCTAAGTACAATAGTACTTATTGAACACGTTACCGAAAACATATTCGTAAGTATAGATAATCAGGCATTTCATTTCTGTAGCACATCGGGGTTTTTCTACAATTTCCCGTGTCTACTAAACATTTTCTTTCTCATTTTCATAAATTAGCTTGCAAGCATTTTTCATAGATGTTACGTTCAATCTTGACCAGTCATAATTCACCGTGGCTGGCTACCCCTCAATAGGATACCACATACACCACAGGCTACAGTGTATACAAAACTTTAGAAAAGCATAATAGCTAACTCAAAGCCGATCGTTAGTTAACCCCTTTTGATTAACTCATAAGGTACAAGAGAACTCACATAAAACATAAAACAGTTCATGCCATAATTATCACTTTGAAAGCACGATTATCAAAGTGATAAAGAAAAGGTTTTCGAGCATTGCTCGTTTTGTTTCATATATAAAAGCCCACCTCGATAGAATACAGAACTAATACACGTGCTTCCGTCTTCTGATCTTCTGTCCTATCCTTAGTGTCGACTTCCTCCTTCATCGTAAAAATCATACTTTAAAGCTTGGTCGCAAATAATAAACGAATACGAAAAGTCGAGTTAAGTTTTTGTTCTTTAGCCGTTTTAGGCATTTGCACGCTAAACTAAACTCTTTTAGTTAAAAAGAAACCAGATACGAACGCATCTCGTTTGACACTCACTCGGTTCTGGACTTGACACTTAGGTGGTAGAAAAAAAGATAGTCGATAACTTGAAACGACTTAAAAGATCGAAAGAATTCAAGTTGAGAAGAATTCAACTTAAGAAAATAGAATTTGGAAATTCACTGCATAAGATCAGATCAGTAAGTCTGTCTAGAACAGGGGATTTCGAAACAGGGGACGTTCCCTGTACCAAAAGATAGCCTCGGATGTCTAGTTTACTCTCCAATTTGCGGATCTCAATTCCGATAAACAAGCTAGGAGATATGGCAGTTTCCGTGAAGGGTCGCCAAAACTGCCGAGTGAAACCCTAATGCTCAAAAAATCGACGCACGTTTTTCTAGGTTCGTTTAAAACTTAAACACTTTTATTTTCATGCAAAAACTGACCCAAGGCAGTCACCATGTATCATCATACGTGATAAACTCCTTTTCATTTGTCGTCTATAAGCACGACGTTTAAAACCTCGTCTCTTCAACTATACAATTACTAAACCAAAGCAATTTCTAACTTCTCGTTCACAACTATAATTCGTCATTTCATAACTCAAATGCAAAAGCCGTCAACTACAAACTTGTTCTCTTATTCATAACAAACACTATTATCTAATTATTTTTCTTACTCGTCTTTTCTTTCGTTACTTAGGATCGTTGTTTCGTTTCTTACCAAGATTCCAACGTCATTAGAATTCAATCAAATTCTACAATCTTATTCATCATCTATCAAGAATCATAATTACATAAATCATAACCCCAAAATATTATCTAATCTCGACTTATCGTCCATCGTTCGTCTCTTAACGAAATTTCTACGTTCTCCGTTTTCGTTCAAATTTTACGACAGCGATTATCATCTAACGAGCATTACTAACATGCAAATCATATTATCAAAACATTAACGAGCTCTAACTTATCGGCACGTCTTCGTCTCTTACATTTTTCGTTTTATTTTTAGAAAAATCTCAATTAGATATATAATCATCCTCGTTCATCATATATCTCGTTTCCATTAAACAATCGAGCATATCATAACATTTACTATCCTAAATCGTGCCTTCTTCGTCTCTTAGGTTTCAAATTTTATTTTTAGAAAAATCTAAAACAATTCATAGAGTCAATTAATATCAAGAGGAACACTAATCTATCGATCAATCATCAAAGAAATTGAGCTACGATCAAAGCCCCAAATTTCCCCCCAAAATCGGTAAACCCTAGAACAAAGGGGTTCTTGATTTTTTTCTCCAATTCATCCATAGAACTTGATTCTAAACATCGTAGAACATGATTCGATCAAAGGACCACATGATATTCCATTCCTTAAATTTTTGAAAAAAATAAAAGAGAGAAACAAAAGATTTGTTCGGTTCAAATGGTAGATGAAGTTCTTACCTTTCGTAATATGGATTCGGAATTGGAAATGATCGGTAGATGGAAGACTTGAATGCTTGAGAAAAGCTTGGAGTTGAAGCTCCAATGGAAGATGATGAAGAAAATGAGAGTGTGTATGTGTGTGGTATGGTGGCGGTAAAGGGGGTATAAGGAGAGAAGGTGATGACTCATTGTATGACACATAAAGTAAAGAGAAATATCTAACAAAGCATAGTAACTCGTTAAGGATGCGTTTGGCGAGGGATTGTTAAACGAAATATCTCGTTTCCGGCTCTTAAACGTCGATTTAAAACTCGAGAAATACTTTCCTAGATAGTTACGGATTTGACGAAATCTAACTCGTCCGTTATGTTGGAAATAATTCACATACTCGGAAAACTTAATTCGTTTTTCGAAAACCGAGAAAAAAGTCGGGACATCACAATCCAAAATTCGCCCGGAAAATCATAAAAACTAACTTTCTCCGGTGAACTCGTATTGAAGAAAAAAGGAAAATGTAAATTCTGACGGATTTTAATTCCGAGTTTTCGGGCGAGAAACTTACCAGACGCGAAAACCCTAATATAGTAGTCGTTCGTCCGATTTCTGGAAATTATTTTCGGAAACAGATTTCACCGTAAATCTTAGAATTTAATTTCATGATCTTAGGCGTGCAAAGCCATAATTATTATTAACTTTCATTTTTTTTAAGACCGTAGAAAAAGTCGGGGTATTACAGCTACTTCATTCCATGCAATTCTAACTTCTTTTTCCTTGATGAATTGAAGAAAATTGAAGGTGTTATGGTTGAGAAGGAAGCTTGGCAGCCATGGATGGAGGTGAAGAAAAAGTGAGATAGGTGGAAGAGAAGAGAGATGCGTGAGTTGAGAGAGAGTCAGGGTGAGTGAGAGATGTGAGAGTGGGAGTGTTTGAGAGAGTGTGGAAGAATGAGGCAGCTGAGAGTGGGGGTGAGGGAGAGATAAATAGAGAGAAAGGAAGAGATAAGGGAGGTGAATCCAGATTTTTATCGTGTAAAAATCCCAAGAAGAAAAGATTTTCCGGTTCAAAACATCCTCTTATATCATTAATTCCCAAAAACTTAAGAATCTATCCTCGGCACTTTCTCGACATCCGATTTCACTCTAACTCGTCTCAATACCCACGAAATAAATCATAGATTTGGAAAACCCAATTTTCGGTTTAAAATTCCGAATAACGAAGAAAACATTAAAAGTTACTATTCATATTAGCTTTCAACGAAATAAAATTTTAAACTCAACTCAAACAAACTCAGAAAATTCTAAAACTTGCATCATTGGTCTTAAAATAAAATTCTAGATTCCAATGACACTAATTAGACTGAATTTGGAGTCCGTCGACGAAGAGTTGACTTTTTGGTCAAAGTTTCTATTCATTAATAAGTCAACCGTCTCGGAATTCCAAAATTCAAACTCATGTTTTATTTCTCATTCTTAAACTCATATAACTCTTCACATCTTTGTTCCGAATCACTAAACGAGAAAATTATGTTTTTGCCTTTCAGGGGCATTTTGGTAATTTCACGAGAACATTTATTTCTCAGAAATTTTTATCACATAATTTCACTCATAATCACTTATGAACACATTTAATAAGCATTTAGGCACACTTAAGCATAATTAGGATGATTTATTAAGACTCAGAAAATCGAGGTATTACATCATCTCCCTCTTAAAGAAATTTCGTCTCGAAATATGCTTATCTTAGGAGAATAACTAGGGAAAACTTTACTTTTATTTTAACTTGTAATTCACACATCGCATCTTAAAGATCAGGGCGTCGCCACTAGATCTTAACTAAAAGAATTAATTTCGTCTTTGACTGCTGGATTTTACTGTAATACCCAGATATTTTCTTCCGACGAGAAATAAAAATTTTCAAATTAATTAAGGCTTTGCATGCCTAAGTTAAGGATTTTCAATTCTAAGACTAACGGTGAAATCCGTTTCTGAAAATAAATTCCAGAAGTCGGTTCAATGACTACTGTATTAGGGTTTTCGCGTCCGATAAAATTTTCGCCCGAAAATTCAAATCGAGAAACCATCTGATTTTACATTCACTCTTTTTGCGAGACGAGTAAGTTAGTAAAAATCTGTTTTTATTATTTTTCCGGATAAAATTTGGGCTGTGATGTCCCGACTTTTTATCGGATTTTGAAAAACGAAATATGTTTTCCAAGTATGTGATTTATTTCTAATCTAACGGTCGAATTAGATTTCGTCGAATACGTAACTATCTAAAAAATTATTTCTCAACTTTTATAACGTCGTTCTAGACTTGGAAACGAGATATTTCCGACATTTTTGGCATGCCCAAACGCCCCTTAACAAGTCATTCCCTTTGTTGGAGATATTTTATGACTTTATGGAATAGTATAAGCTTAGTCATCTCTCTCTCTCTCTCTCATTTCTCTCTCAAATTCCTCCAATGAAGACATCTCCTTCAAGCTTTCTCAAGCTCACAAGTCTACCGTCTACCGACTGATTTCATTTCCGACTTCATATTTCGCAAGGTAGGAGTTTCTTCTACGATATGAACCGAACAAAAGCTTGATTCCATCATCTTTATTTTTTTCGAAACATAGGAGGTGAAGAAGCATGATGATTCTTGTTTATTTCATGTTCTAGTATGCTTAAGAATAGATTTTATACATCAAATCATGAAGAAAATCATCTCTCCCTTTAATCTTGTTAATACCAAAATTTTTAGTAGTTTTAGGGGTTTTTCGTAGCTCGATTTCTTTGATGTTTGATTGATGAATTAGTGATCTATATATCAGTTAGATGACTTCATGAATTAATTTAGAATTTTCTAGGGTTTAGGGTTTAGGGTTCAGGGTTCAAGGGTTCAGGGTTCAGGGTTCAGGGTTCAGGGTTCAGGGTTCAGGGTTCCAGGGTTCAGGGTTCTAGTATGCTTAAGAATAGATTTTATATATCAAATCATGAAGAAAATCATCCCTCCCCTTAATCTTGTTAATACCGAAATTTTTAGTAGTTTTAGGGGTTTTTCGTAGCTCGATTTCTTTGATGTTTGATTGATGAATTAGTGATCTATATGATGTTAGATGACTTCATGAATTAATTTAGAATTTTCTAAAAATAAAAATGAAAGTGTAAGAGAAGAACAAGTGATGATTTGAATGAGTAGATGATATGATATTCATGAATGGATAATAGAAATGGTATGTAAGATGTTGGAGGATTATAATATAATTAATTGAGATTTTTCTAAAAATAAAATGAAAATCGTAAGAGACGAAAGTCCGTCGATAAGTTGAAGCTCGATAATGTTTTTAGAATATGGTTTACATATTAGTGATGCTTGATAGATAATGATCGATGTAGTAAAATTTGAACGAAAACGGAGAACGTAGGATTTTTGTTAAGAGACGAGCAATCGTCGATAAGTCGAGCATAAGTAATGATTTAGGTTTGTGATTCGAACCTATGATAATCTTGTTAGTTAATGTTCGTAACCGTAGAATTGAACGAAATCTAAGAAGATATGAATTTCGTTAAGAGACGAAGAAACGAGATTAAAAGCCGATAGAAAAGTCAAATAAGGAAACCAATTTGTTAATATTGATTGTTGTCGGTTGATGAACGAGTTTGTAGTTGACGACATTTCCATCCGAGATATGAGATAATATGAGTTATAGATTATGAACAAGAAGTTGTTGAATGAAATAGAAATTGAAAATTGAATTGGTTTAGTAAATGGTTAGTTGAAAAGGACGAGGTTATGCTCGTCGTTTGTTTAATCAAAAGACGTGAATATGAACCCGATTAAGGGATACTGCATGTAGACTGTATTGAGATGGAAATTTCGTGAAAATAAAAGTGGAATAGTATTGATCGAACCTAGGGAATCGTGCGTCGAGATTTGTTGAGCATTAGGGTTTCGCGCGACTGTTTTGCGATGTTTCACGGAAACTGTCATAACTTTTAGCTCTCTTAACAAAATTGAGATTTCTAAATTGGAGAGTAAACTAGACACCTGTGGCTTTCTTTTGGTACAGAGCATATCCCCTGTTTCAAAGTACCCAGTTCTATATGAACTTACTGACCTGTGCCGAAATTTCCAAAACTTATTTTCTTAAGTTGAATCCTCTTTAACTTCGTTCCTTGTGAACTTCTAAGTCGTTATGAGTTATCGACATCCATTTATCTACTGACCTAAGTGTCGAGTAAGGAACCGAGTTAGTTTCTAAATGAGAATTGATCGAATCTCGTTTATTCGTTAATCCAAAGAATATAGTTAAAGTGCAAAGGCCTAAAAGACTTAACCGATTCCGAATTTCTGTTTTCTTTTTAACATCTCGACCAAATACTAAAGTGTGATTATTTGCATTCAAAGAAGGAGGATGTCGAGATTAGAAGACAGGACGGAAGACAGGAGGTTAAAGTTTGTTCTGTAAACAATTGAGGTGGGCTTTTCTATATACAAACTAAAATGAGCGTTGCTCGAAAGTGTTTACTTGTTGCTTTAATAAGTGTGTATTAAAGTAACTATCAGTACATAATGAATTGTTTTATGTGAATTCTCTTATGCTTCTCTGAGTTAGCCCACATAGTGCTATCCAGAGTTTTGGATTCTGAGTTAGCCCACAGAGTGCTATCCAGAGATTCCAACTAAACGATCAGATTCTGAGATAGCCCACAGAGTGCTATCCAGAGGGACAGATTCTAAGTTAGCCCACAGAGTGCTATCCAGACGATCGGATTCTGAGTTAACCTTCAGTGTGTTATCCAGAATTAAGTGTACAGCAGTATAAGTCTTACGAGTGTTTATGAAAAGATGCATGATTAATCTATACTTTTGTGAGTTGTTTTCGGCAATGTGCCCACTAAGTGCGTTATGTACTTAGCCCTGCATGTTTGTTTTTAATGTGCAGGTTGAGTGACGAAGGCGGAGGAGGTTGAGTAAAGGTCGTATTTAAGGAAGTAAAGTTTAATTGAGCCTCGATTTCACATTTGATATGTGATATCATTGTACGTTTTTCCGCTGCAAACTAATACACTTTTTGTTGTGTAATCTATCGGTCTAAGTTTTCATACTTTGAACCGAGCTTACTCTGAAACAAATATGTCGAGTGATCCTTCGGGATTGACTCCCTTTTTATTCGATAAAGTCAAGTTCATAGTAATTTCTGTTAATTTATTCATTTATTCAGTAATTTCCCCTTCTTCCCCGCCTCTTTAGTCCAACCCCCAGTCGTACCCCGGCTTGGCCGTCCCTCGAGATTTGGGGCTGTGACAGAGTGGTATCAGAGCAATCGTTTCTGCTCTGCATACAAGTTTCTTTCGAGTAGTAAGATTGAGTATTTGTATATACTCTACACCTGAGTCTTCTTTTGAGAAAGTAAAGTTTAGTTTGTATCACTAAACCTAAGAATATAGTAAACAACTCAACCTCCCGCTACGTCGACTCAACCAAAGAAGGAAAGTAAGGAAAGAATTTCAGTAGTATGATTTCTTTTAAAAAGAAATTTTGATTAAAGTATGCAAGAATTTGTGAATAAAGTATGCAAGTATGATGAGATTAAGTATGCCAAGTATGATTTGATTAAAGTATAAAGATTATACCTTGTGACATGATGTGAACTATTTGAAAGCATGAGTACTATACTTTGTGAAAGTATGTGAAATTATTTGAGCTATAATTTCTGTTAATTTGAGAAGTATGTTGGTTTGAGAACCTAGACTACTTGCTCTAAGATTCTTCCCGATTCATTAAGAACATAGACGTTTTAAGAAGCGTTGGTTTCAAAAATAAGCGAGAGACAATCGGAACGAGAAGGACAGAATAAAGGGAATCAAAGCGAACAAGAGACGAATGTTACTTTTGTATAAGTAATGTGAACAAAGTAGAGTCGTTACTTTGTTTTAATGATTAAGAACCGATTAAAAGTTTTCTTCAAAAAAAAAAAAACTAAGAAGTCTAAGTTAAGATGATTAAGGTAAGATGAGATGGTTAAGGTAAGCTAAGAACCGTTAAGAGTTTGGTTGCAATTTGAGAAATTGCTAGATGATTAAGATAAGTTAATTCCTTATTAAATGGATGAGTGCTTAAAGCATGAAGTTGATGAGAATTCTTGATTTCTTTAGTTTCAAAATGCCGCCAAAAGTAGCGAATAATAGAAGAAGAGGACTCGGTAGGCCTAGAGGACCTGGAAGAGGTAATAGACAACATGAGAGGGAGGAAGATCAAGGACGTCAGGAAACCCCTCCACCTCCACCACCACTACATCGTGACATAGAGGATATGTTCCTTAAAAGAAATCCACCTATCTTTAATGGATCAGAAAACCCGAGCGATGCTGAGCTTTGGGTAAGAGCTACAGAAAGAATTTTTAAACTTCTCAGATGTACTGATGAGGAGCGTCTCTCCTGTGTTGCGTTTCAACTCACCGGACCAGCTGATTTCTGGTGGGAAACTAGGCAGAAGGTTATTTCGACAGAGCATCTGGCTCAGTTTACTTGGGATGAGTTTAAGGAAGCATTTTACGACAAGCACATCCCTAGAACCTATAGAGCAAAGAAGGAAGCAGAGTTCTACAGTCTGAAACAAGGGAAGATGACAGTGATTGAATACGATGCAACCTTCTGTGAATTGTCAAGGTATGCACCCGAGCAGGTAGATACCGACGAGAAGATAGCAAAGAAGTTCCGTGGGGGACTTAGACACGAACTAGGAATAGCATTAGCCAGCCATGGAGGACTGAGCTATACAGACATACTAGGACGAGCCTTAGACATGGATGCAGTTATGCTGGATGAACAAAAGATGGTAGCACCCGTACCAGCACCAACCCAGGCTCCAACTCAAGACCAGTCCAACAATAATAACAGCGGCCTTAAAGGTAAAAGGAAATGGGAAGGAGGAAATCAGGGTGGAAATCAGCATGGCTTTCAACAACCGAATCAGAATAATCAATCAGGACAATGGAGGGAAAATAACCAACAAGGACAGTGGCAGGGACAACAGGCAGACAATAACCAAGGAAGAATCACTGTTCCTACCTGTCCTAAGTGTAACAGAATGCACTTTGGTAAATGTTTGGCAAACATTGACGGGTGTTATAACTGTAGTCAGAAGGGACACGTGAGAAGAAATTGTCCGAAACCATTGCAACCAGTAGGATCGAATCAGTATGGTCAGCCCCAACCCTAGAGAGCTAATCAAGCTCAGCCACATCCGCAACAACAACAGTCACAGTAGCAATAAGAGCAGAATGCATGGATATTTGTGAATGGGCCAGAAGCACAGGACAAGGGCAAGAGTCACTAGGCAAGTAATTGGCGTAACTCAGACTGGTAGTAGTTTAATTTTGTATAAGTCCTCGCTGGATACAAAACAGTACTCGTTCGACGTATATGTTTATATAACCCCGTGAGTGGGCTTTGACTTCGTGAAAATTTCTTCTAATCATGTCAGTTCAACTTGTTTAATAAGGAACTTGTTTAACTTGGGAAGTTAAAAAGTTTATAGAACTAGTATCGGAGTTATTACCTGTTTCAGTTTTGTGAACTTTTTAAGTGGAAAGAAAAGGGGTTTAGTAAAGTAAGTAAATGCTTAAAGTAAAGAGTTAATGAAAATGTTTGATATGGATATAACCCATAGGATGGAAGGATTATGATTGTGGTATCAATTACCATCCAGGAAAAGCTAACGTCATAGCAAACGCGCTGAGTCGCAAGACTCCAACCAAATTAAGGTGTCTCTTCATCAAGGAAGAAACACTTGTATAGAAATTGAGATGATGGATTTGGAAGTGCTAGATACACCTGAGACAATAACTAACCGAATAGCAGCACTAGTAGCTACACCAGACTTATGAAAGAGAATTTTAAGTGAATCCGAGAGAACGATTCAAGTATTAGAAGAAATGTTAAGGACGATAGTGTTAGATCAAAGTCTAATAGTATCAGGCTACGATAAGTATTATGCCTTACGAGGCCTTGTATGAAAGAGAGAAAAATCTAGAACTAGATTCGCTCGGTGAAGTGATAGATCAATTCTTTCGTCAGATACGAACCAAAGAGAAGGAAGTTTAGAAGTGACGAAAGTCTTAAGCGATATATGTTGATCAGACTTAAATTTAGAAAATGAGGACAAGATTTTTTTTCCTCATGATTTTCCTTCTAAGGATTATTGTGATTATTTCTTCGCGTTCAGTATAAAGCTTAAACGAAGCTTTTTATACGATTAGTAGATATCTTGAAAAAGATAGGTTTCAATGTTATATAGATTGACCGTGTCGCCAAGTCTATGAAATGTTTATTATGTTTGCATATCTCATTTGAGAAAGTACGTGTTCGATTTATAAACACGTAATTCATCAGCAAGACGTAGTTCTTGATTCCAAATTAAGTTATAAGTTATGAAGAAAGACCGCAATCGATCTTGGATCGAAAAGTGCGAGAGTTGAGAAGTAAGTTGATACGATTAGTAAAGTGTTCTGGAATTACAACGGGTAAGAGGAAGCTACGTGGGAACTTTTGCGAAGGAGGTAAGCAAATTTCGGGACAAAATTTTTCGTTAGAGGGGTAGAATATAATACCCCAGATATTTTCTTCCGACGAGAAATAAAAATTTTCAAATTAATTAAGGCTTTGCACGTCTAAGTTAAGGATTTTTAATTCTAAGACTAACGGTGAAATCCGTTTCTGAAAATAAATTCCAGAAGTCGGTTGAACGACTACTGTATTAGGGTTTTCGCGTCCGGTAAAATTTTTGCCCGAAAACTCAAATCGAGAAACCGTCTGATTTTACATTCACTCTTTTTGTGAGACGAGTAAGTTAGTAAAAATCCATTTTTATTATTTTTCCGGATAAAATTTGGACAGTGATGTCCCAACTTTTTATCGGATTTTGAAAAACGAAATATGCTTTCCAAGTATGTGATTTATTTCTAATCTAACGGTCTAATTAGATTTTGTCGAATAAATAACTATCTAAGAAATTATTTCTCGACTTAGATAACGTCGTTCTAGACTCGGAAACGAGATATTTCCGACATTTTTGGCACGCCCAAACGCCCCTTAATGAGTCATTCCCTTTGTTGGAGATATTTTATGACTTTATGGAATAGTATAAGCTTAGTCATCTCTCTCTCTCGCTCTCTCTCTCATCTCTCTCTCAAATTCCTCCATTGAAGACATCTCCTTCAAGCTTTCTCAAGCTCACATGTCTCCCGTCTACCGATTGATTTCATTTCCGTCTTCATATTACGCAAGGTAGGAGTTTCTTCTACGATATGAACCGAACAAAAGCTTGATTCCATCATCTTTATTTTTTTCGAAACATAGGAGGTGAAGAAGCATGATGATTCTTGTTTATTTCATGTTCTAGTACGCTTAGGAATAGATTTTATGGATCAAATCATGAAGAAAATCATCCCTCCCCTTAATCTTGTTAATACCGAAATTTTTAGTAGTTTTAGGGGTTTTTCGTAGCTCGATTTCTTTGATATTTGATTGATGAATTAGTGATCTATATGATGTTAGATGACTTCATGAATTAATTTAGAATTTTCTAAAAATAAAAATGAAAGTGTAAGAGAAGAACAAGTGATGATTTGAATGAGTAGATGATATGATATTCATGAATGGATAATAGAAATGGTATGTAAGATGTTGGAGGATGATAATATAATTAATTGAGATTTTTCTAAAAATAAAATGAAAATCGTAAGAGACGAAAGTCCGTCGATAAGTTGAAGCTCGATAATGTTTTTAGAATATGGTTTACATATTAGTGATGCTTGATAGATAATGATCGATGTTGTAAAATTTGAACGAAAACGGAGAACGTAGGATTTTTGTTAGGAGATGAGCAATCGTCGATAAGTCGAGCATAAGTAATGATTTAGGTTTATGATTCGAACCTATGATAATCTTGTTAGTTGATGATCGTAACCGTAGAATTTGAACGAAATCTAAGAAGATATGAATTTCGTTAAGAGATGAAGAAACGAGATTAAAAGCCGATAGAAAGTCAAATAAGGAAAACCAATTTGTTAATATTGATTGTTGTCGGTTGATGAACGAGTTTGTAGTTGACGATATTTCCATCCGAGATACGAGATAATATGAGTTATAGATTATGAACGAGAAGTTGTTGAATGAAATAGAAATTGAAAATTGAATTGGGTTAGTAAATGGTTAGTGGAAAAAGGACGAGGTTATGCTCGTCGTTTGTTTAATTAAAAGATGTGAATGTGAAACCGATTAAGGGATACTGCATGTAGACTGTATTGAGATGGAAATTTCTTGAAAATAAAAGTGGAATAGTATTGATCGAATCTAGGGAATCGTGCATTAGGGTTTCGCGCGACTGTTTTGCAACGTTTCACGGAAACTGTCATAACTTTTAGCTCGCTTAACGAAATCGAGATCCGTAAATTGGAGAGTAAACTAGACACCCATGGCTTTCTTATGGTACAGAGAACATCCCCTGTTTCGAAGTACCCTGTTCCGATGAACTTACTGACCTGTGCAGAAATTTCCAAAACTTATATTCTTAAGTTAAATCCTCTTTAACTTCGTTCCTTGTGAACTTCTAAGTCGTTATGAGTTATCGACTTCCATTTATCTACTGAACTAAGTGTCGAGTAAGGAACCGAGTTAGTTTTCTAAATGAGAATTGGTCGAATCTCGTTTATTCGTTAATCCAAAGAATATAGTTAAAGTGCAAAGGCCTAAAAGACTTAACCGATTCCGAATTTCTGTTTTCTTTTTAACATCTCGACCGAATACTAAAGTGTGATTATTAGTGTTCAAAGAAGGAGGACGTCGAGATTAGAAGACAGGACGGAAGAAAGAAGGTTAAAGTTTGTTCTATAAACGATTGAGGTGGGCTTTTCTATATACAAACTAAAATGAGCGTTGCTCGAAAGTGTTTACTTGTTGCTTTAATAAGTGTGTATTAAAGTAACTATCAGTGCATAATGAATTGTTTTATGTGAATTCTCTTATGCTTCTCTGAGTTAGCCCACAGAGTGCTATCCAGAGTTTTGGATTCTGAGTTAGCCCACAGAGTTCCCTCCAGAGATTCCAACTAAACGATCAGATTCTGAGATAGCCCACAGAGTGCTATCCAGAGGGACAGATTCTGAGTTAGCCCATAGAGTGCTATCCATACGATCGGATTTTGAGTTAACCTTCAGTGTGTATCCATAATTAAGTGTACAGCAGTATAAGTCTTACGAGTGTTTATGAAAAGATGCATGATTAATCTATACTCTTGTGAGTTGTTTTCGGCAATGTGCCCACTAAGTGCTTTATGTACTTAGCCCTGCATGTTTGTTTTTAAATGTGCAGGTTGAGTGACGAAGGCGGAGGAGGTTGAGTAAAGTTCATATTTAAGGAAGTAAAGTTTAGTTGAGCCTCGATTTCACATTTGATATATGATATCATTCTACGTTTTTTCGCTGCAAACTAATACACTCTTTGTTGTGTAATCTATCGGTCTAAGTTTTCATACTTCGAACTGAGCTTACTCTGAAACAAATATGTCGAGTGATCCTTTGGAATTGACTCTTTTTTTATTCGATAAAGTCAAGTTCATAGTAATTTCTGTTAATTTATTCAGTAATTCCCCCTTCTTCCCTGCCTCTTTTAGTCCAACCCCTAGTCGCACCCCGGCTTGGCCGTCCCTCGGCATTTGGGGCTGTGACATTTACAATCAAGAATCTCCTTGGGTCTCTTCTGTAACTTGAATCTGGCTCAAGGGCTACGTTTTCTTGACGGATTACATGCTTCGGATCGAAAACCTATTTACGCATTTAAAATGCGTGTATAATCTTTATATCATTTCCCGCAAGTTGGCGGCAAAACTAACTTATAAGGAACGACACTAATCCTCTCTAGGATTCATACGGTCTAATATCTCATCTTAAACTTTCCATTTACGCTAAACGGAGGATCCCTCTCGAAGTAAACACCTGGAGAAAAACTTTTATCTCTAATTACGAACTCCAACTCTTAATCTTTATTTATCGATTTACTAGTTTTGTCAACTCTTGACTTCTCTTATATTCTCTCTAATCTGACAAAGAGATTCTAATGACTCTTCAACTTCTTTAGACTTTATAATTTTTTCTCTCGCCTACCTTATTCAAGTAGAGCGGAGAATAACAGTTCTTTTCATACAAAGCTTCGTGCTATTCTAATCGCATTTTACTAACTTGTTGTTATAGGTAAATTAGACAAGAGGTTTAACTTTGTTCCCAATTGTCTCCTTTGTCTAGAACAACTACTCTCGACATATCTTCTAGAATCTTGATAGTCCTTTCAGATTAACCATCTGTCTATGGGTGATAAGCGGTGCTAAATTGCAACTACTTTGCCAACTCTTTCTTGCATAACTTTTTGATATGACTTCTAAATTCAGAAATTCAAAAGGCTAACTTACTTGTTTTAACTTCAAGTTCATCGTAGGATAATCAATTCCAAAGTTAAATCATCAAAATCTGCTTGATTTCTTCTTTAAATTTTCTGCACTTAAAAAACTTTCTTAAACTTGATCTTTTTTCTTTATTTTCAAGTTCTTTCAAACTTAGGAAAATTTTAATTGCTAAATTTTAACTTCAATTTGATCATTCAAGATTAAGAACGAAAATTCCCAAAAGTTATCACTCATTTCCTTCGAAATATTTAGGGCTTTTGGATTAGAAATCCAAATTCATCAATTAGACACTTAATCATGTATTAAATAATCTCAATTTCATAATTTTATCATCAATTGATCATTTAGAATTTAAGAACTCAAAAATTATAATTCTTACTCATATTGTGTTCGAAATTTTTGGGGCTTTCTTCTTTGATGATCATATTTTTGATTTAATCATTTAATCTTACTCTAAATAATCTTAATTTCGATAATATAACATCATATCAAACTCAAGAACGTCAAAAATCATAATTCCTCAATCATAAAACTTCGAATTCTTTGAAGAAAATAAGGAATTTATTCATCTCTTCAATTCATACTCAAATCATGCTCAATATATTCAAAATTTCATAAATTCTCAATTAATTTAACATCTAGAACTCAAGATTGTCAAAAGCACATCTCACACTTGTATGTTCTTCGAAAAATTTAATAAATGAAGTTATTGAAATTAATGTCTCAAATACTCAAATTCATAAGAATCATCCTCAATTTAATCATCAAACTCATAAATTTAGAATTCCTATTTTCTTATCTCAAATTGATCATTCCTTCATGCTTAGAATAATTTATAAGACTCAAATAAATCATAAAACTCATGATCAATAACAACATGTGAAAACCCCCAAATTGACTCAAAATTTTCGGTCAAGATCAATTTGAAATGATCAAAGTTTCTCTCTACAATTTCTCTCATGGATTCATGCCAAACTCAAGGATTCCTATGTCAAAATAGAAGACCAAAACTCTACACGAAATAATCATGATTTTCGAAAGGTGGCAAGAAAATATCTTACTTGTTTGTTGGATTTAATTATTGCTACTTCATTCCATGCAACTCTAGCTTCCTTTTCCTTGATGGATTCAAGAAAATTGAAGGTATTATGGTGGAGAAGGAAGCTTGGCAGCCATGGATGGAGGTGAAGAAAAAGTGAGAAAGGTGGGAGAGAAGAGAGATGCGTGAGTTGAGAGAGAGTGAGGGTGAGTGAGATATGTGAGAGTGGGAGTGTTTGAGAGATTGTGGAAGAGTGAGGCAACCGAGAGTGGGGTGAGGGAGAGATAAATAGAGAGAGAGGGAGAGATAAGGGAGGTGAATCCAGATTTTTATCGGGTATAAATCCCCGGAAGAAAATATTTTCCGGTTCAAAACATCCCGCTTATATCATTAATTCCAAAAAACTGAAGAATCTCTCCTCGGCACTTTCTCGACATCCGATTTCACTCTAACTCGTCTCAATACCCATGAAATAAATCATAGATTTGGAAAACCCAATTTTCGGTTCAAAATTCCGAATAACGAAGAAAACGTAAAAAGTTACTATTCATATTAGCTTCCATTGAAATAAAATTTCAAAGTCAACTTAAACAAACTCAGAAAATTCTCAAACTTGCATTATTGGTCTTAAAATGAAATTTTAGATTCCAATGACTCTAATTAGACTGAATTTGGAGTTCGTCGATGTAATACCCCAGATATTTTCTTCCGACGAGAAATAAAAATTTTCTAATTAATTAAGGTTTTGCACGCCTAAGTTAAGGATTTTCAATTCTAAGACTAACGGTGAAATCCGTTATTGAAAATAAATTCTAGAAGTCGGTTGAACGACTACTGTATTAGGGTTTTCGCGTCCGATAAAATTTTCGCCCGAAAACTCAAATCGAGAAACCGTCTGATTTTACATTCACTCTTTTTGCGAGACGAGTAAGTTAGTAAAAATCAATTTTTATTATTTTTCCGGACAAAATTTGGACTGTGATGTCCCAACTTTTTATCGGATTTTGAAAAACGAAATATGCTTTCCGAGTACGTGATTTATTTCTAATCTAACGGTCGAATTAGATTTCGCCGAATACGTAACCGACTAAGAATTTATTTCTCGATTTTTAATACGTCGTATTAGACCCGAAAACGATATATTTTCGACTAAAATCCTATCTGTTGGGAAATTTAAGTAAAAGTTTTGATTGATTCCAAAACCAACTGACCTCAACCGAGTAGATGTTGCCAGATCCTATTGTTAGCTTTTAAGCTAGCTGTTTGAGCAATGTTAAGATTTTCTCTTTACAGGTCTCCAGCTGAAGATGGCAACAAGGATTCACTCGGATGTAGAACATCAATTGTAAGAAATACAACTGAGCGTTCAAAGGAGAAGATGTAAGAGAACATCAGATGGAAGAAAGTCATCTGAGCGTTCGAGCCAACTGATCAGATTCAGAACATCAGAAAGATAACTGAGCGTTCAAGATTCAGAATATCAGTTGAAGGACTCGAACTGAGAAGATCAACAACTTAAAGTTCAAAGCAGCTGAGAGTTCAACTGTCTCTATTCAGACAAATTGTCAGATGAAGATAGCATTCAGATAGAACATCAGCTGAAGACAAATCAGATGAAGATCAAACTTCTCAACCGACCATCCAATGTTAAAAGACTAATGTTGAGATTTGAAATTCAAATAAGGAAGTCACGTGAAGGTTTGACTCTCTGTCATTACCTCATTTGGCCCAACACAAGGCTGTCTTAGATGGAAAGCATAAGCACACAGTTGCCAAATCCGGAAAGTCTACAGAGATGAGAGACAAGCCATCGCTTTCAAAGAACAGAGATCAACGGCTCCTCCAACGGCTAGTTGATTCTCTCCGCCTTTAAATAGAGGTCTTTATTCATTCACCAAGACTACGAGACTAATAAGACAGACAAGTGCGAGAAGAGATTAAAGAGCGAGAGAAAGAACGAAAAACTACACTCAAGCAAAACTGCTGTTATCTTCTAAGAACATCACTAGTTGAGAGTTCTAGAGTGTTAGATTCTGTCTTGGTGTTTTTCGATCCAACCTTGAGAACATCACTAGCTGAGAGTTCATAGAGTGTTAGATCCTAGCTCACTTTCTTGTTCGAGCTAGTAGTTGGAAGAACCCACCTTTTCACACATCCTCTTAAAAGGATTGCTAGGACCCTACTCTTCCCGGAATTGAGTAGATAGGTTGATAAGTACCCGTAAACTTATCTGTAAGGTTGATAAGTACCCGTAAACTTATCTCAACGGTTGCAAAGCCCGCGTGAGCTTTGTGGTTTTTGTCCAGAAGAACTTGGACTGAGTTGTGTGGACTCACAACTCCCCATGGACGTAGGAGTTCTCTCCGAACCATGTAAATCTTTGTGTGTTTGTGTTTATTATTAAGTTACTTATTGCATATTCAACTGACCGACTAACCAGCACTAAAACTGCACTTTTACATTCTCAACTGACTTGGTTATTGACCAACCTTGCATTGAATCGTGAGTTATATTTATTCGAGTTGTTATTTTCCACCACATTCCACACAACACTTCACTTCCAGCTGAGTATCATTACTCAGTTGAGATTCCAGCTGAGTCGTATTACTCGGTTGTGATATTTTTCAGGGGGTTGTTTTTTAAATTCTTAACTGGTGTATCCCCCCCTATACACCAGAACTCGTATCGGGACTATCAAGTGGTATCAGAGCAGTGGTTCAAAAGACTGCTGACTCTGTTTCACGAGGTGTGAATCGAGGTGTTATTTTCTTCAGTGGTCAACTGAACAGATCTTTTTCACGCTAGTGCATATCTGCTTGCATTTTTCTTCCGTTTGTTGTGTGCAGATGGATGTTAAAGACAAGATCGTGGTCATGTTCTCGGTTGTGAACTATACATCCTGGAGAACTACAAGTTCTCACATCCGGACCGATCACTATCATGGAGAAAGTCACTCGCACTCCTATAAATCCCAACGATGGGGATACAACTGAGGAGTTAGTTGAGAAGAAGCCAGAAGACTTCACTCCAGAGGAAGCTAAAGTGAGCCAGCTGGATATCTGGGCTCAGAGCACTATCATGTCCACAGTTGGACAAGACTATCTTCCTTGGATAGAAGAGTGCGACACCGCTAAGGAGATGTTGGATATCTTGGCATCTCTTAGTGAAGGGAGTGACGAAACAAAGGAGAACAAATTCTCCCATGCATGTCAAGATTTTGACAACTTCTGTCTTCGAGATGATGAAACCATTGATCAGTTAGAGCTTCGGTTAATGGATATCATCCGAAGGATTCGGTCCATCCGACGAGGAAAATATACTTTGAGAGAAATCAACCTCAAAGTATTACAACCCTTACCAGCTGAGTGGGACACCTTCACCAACATCCATGAGAACCGAGCTGATCTTGGAGAGATGGGAACAGAAAAACTGTTCTCAATTCTGAAAGAAAACGAGTACAAGGTGAACCGAAGAAGATCTCAGTCCTCGGTTCAGACGAGTCGACATGAGGATGCGGGTTCAGCAACAAAGACAGTAGCACTTCGAGCTGACTACTCCAAGCCACGAACATCAAGGCCAACACGATCTGCGGACACAGCTACGAAGGAGCTAAGCAGAGAAGAGCTGCAACAGAGCATTGCCGCCATGTCAAAGAAGTTAGCTGACATGGATGCTCGGTTCGGAAAATACAAGAGGTTCTACAAATCTAACCGAACTCGAGATAACTCAAAGCCTGTGAACAACGGTTGCTTTGAATGCGGCAAAGAGGGACATTTCAAAGCTGATTGTCCAGACCTTTCAAAGAAAGAAAGAGAAGCGTTGAGGGCCAAGCAAAATGGAAAAAACAAGGCCATGGTTGCAGAAGAAGCAGTTGATGACATGGACATCTTCACCGACACTAAAGATGAAGATGAGCTGACTTCCACCAACAACGCTATCAGTCAGGATCAATGTCTCATGGCATTTGGAACCGACCAGGATGATACTGAGGTACATTCTAGTCCTGCTAATTTAAATTCTTCCAATACTTCTAACATGCAGGAAACATTGGATAAAGAGTCGGAACCCTCTTGGGGTGACTTTCAAGAACTCAGTGAGGAATTGCATTAGCAATCGGTTGAGTTTAAGAATCTTCAAGAACAGTTTGCCAGACTTGAAGAATCCTTAAGCGAAAAGGACGATTTGATCAAAAATCAAACCGAAGAGATTGATAATCTCAAAAGTCAACTGAATGAGGCCAACCAAACTAATGCTCCAACCGATGAGGAGTTGAAGGAGCAGATCAAGGAGCAACATGATCAGTTGAAAAAGCAAGAGGCTCAGATCGACCAGCTGATGAAGAAGTCAGACTCTCAGACCGAGCATATAGCTGTTCTCCTCAAGGATTTGCAAACTGAGAAGGACAACCTGATAAAGCTATATCAGTCATCCAAGATCATCGAGAATCTCATCAGTTACAGCCGACAGATGGATGACGTGTCAGGACTCGGTTACGACATAGTCAAGGATACGGGAATGCCACCCGCAACCTTTGTCAAGGGTGTGAATGTTATGGTTGCCAAACCTGACACAATTGAGTCTGCAACTCCCCAAATTAATCCAACCTCCACGTCTCAGCAAGCTCAATCGACTAAGGAAACCTCAACCGAGAAAGGAAAAAGAGCTGTTGTTGGAGAACCGAAGAATCCATCGGTTGGGACATCAACCAAGGGGGAATGTTCCAAGACTCAGAAGAGGAACCAGAGGCGTCGGAGATACAATCAGAACCGACTTCAGAACCGACCTCTGAACCAACCTCAGAGCCAACCTCATAAAGAATGGAACCGACGGCAGAACCGACAGGGATTCAACCATCTGAATCGACATCATTTCCATCATTAGAACAACCAGAGATTCCAACCGAGTCAACCTATGTGGAACAATTCCAACAGCTGGGGATATTCATGCCACAACATGAATCAACAACAAGGCATGAACGGCTATCGCCAACAGTCAGGAAGATGGAATCAGAATCAGCCACAAAGATTCTAGAATGGCGTCCGACCTCATCGATAAAACCAACAGGATAAGAATCGCCATCAAAACAGGGGGAACGCCTCACCTCCTAAAGCTCACAATGGGAGAAATCCATCTCCTCCCAAGAAACAGAACATCACTACTAACAACAAGCCTAAGGATAACCGAGGTGTTGTTATAGTTGATGGAGAAGGAAAAGTGATTTGGAATGATAAATCAATCCGAGTATACAGGGAAAAGCGAATCACAGTTCAAGGGGGAACTGGTTCTAACCCTCCAAAACCCAACTAAAATTGGGGACCTAAGCGAGTTTCTCTGTGCAGGAGCAGGAGAAACAGCTGAGGAAGAATAAAGCATCACAGACCATGTGGGTGATGGATAGTGGATGCTCGAAATACATGACAAATCTGAGAGATTTGCTTGGAAGTTTCGTGGAGAAAGAAGGACCATCAGTTACCTTTGGTGACAACTCAAAAGGTCACACCAGAGGCTACGGTACCCTTGAAACCAATCACGTGTCTATTTCAAATGTTTCATATGTTGATGGATTGAAGCATAACTTGCTCTCCATCAGCCAATTCTGTGATAATAGTTTCTCTGTCAAGTTTGATGCACAGGGCTGCAGGATTAAAAATGTCAGAACAAAGTAGGTCATATTGTTGGGAAATCGATCCCCAACCGGGAATGTCTACTATGCTGACTGGAATAGTAGTCCTCCTGACACCTATCTGTTATCAAAGAGCAGTTCAGATGTGAGCTGGTTGTGGCACAAAAGGCTCAACCATCTGAATTTCAAGACAATGAACCGACTTGCAAGATAGGAACATGCAAAGGGCATTCCTAACCGAGTGTTTTCAGCAACACATATCTGCAGTGCATGTCAGCTGGGAAAGCTCGCTAGATCCTTCTTTCGGTTGAAAACAACTCCATCAACCGACCGAGTATTGCAGCTGATCCATATGGATATCTTCGGGCCAGTTACACCAAAAAACATGAATGGTAACGAGTATACCCTTGTTGTTACTGATGATTTTTCTAGGTACACGTGGACCATTTTCATGCGTCACAAGAGTGAAACCCGAGATGAGCTACCCAAGCTGATGGATCGGATATCGAACCAACAAGAGATGAAAATTACTTCCATCCAATCAGACCGTGGAACCGAGTTTCTAAATGAAACCATCATCAAGTACTGCGAGAAGCACGGAATCACTCATCAAACATCAGCTACGCGTACTCCGCAACAGAATGGAGTAGCCGAACGAAGGAACCGAACGCTGAAGGATGCTGCTACCTCCATGTTGACAAGCTCAGCTCTGCCAAAAAGATTTTGGGCTGAGGCAATCAACACAGCCTGCTACACCCAGAACCGGTCTCTTCTAACCAAGCGGTTGGGAAAGACTCCATATGAGCTATGGAGATGCGGGAAGCCTGATATTTCATATTTTTGCGTTTTTGGTTCTAAGTGTTATATTCACAATAATGGGAAGACTCAGTTGAAAACTTTTGACGCCAAGGCTTCGAAAGGCATATTTCTCGGATATGCCGCTCAGATCAAGGCTTATAGAGTTTTCAACAATAGCTCTCGTGTTGTGGAGATAACACCTCATGTTAGTTTTGATGAATCTACTTTTGAGTACAGGGAACAGGCTAAAGGACAACAAGCTGATCCACATGTTCCACCAGCTCTCACCAGATCGCAGGCTCTAAGGTAAAAGAATTTAGCTGAACCATTGGTATGGGCAACTGAGGATGATGATCCTTGTTCCTCTGAAGATGAATGTGAGGATCCCAGCTCATCTCAAGGGGGAACTCCAGCTGATGTCACTCCAACTACATCAGCATCCGAAGCCCAACCGAGCTCAGTTCAAAATATCATCCATGTTGAGGATCCAGACTCCACAATTGACAAATCACCAGCATCTCCCACAGTTCAAGTTATCCCATCAGTTGAAATCACGGAACAACCAATGTTGGAAGAAGAAGGAAGATGCCACAAGAGATGGTATGAAGATCATTCCACTGACAACATCATCGGAGATCCAACCGAAGGCGTGCGTACAAGGAGTAGAGTTGCAAATCCAGATTCAACCGAGGAAGATTCCAACACTTACGCTCAATATGCTGAGGAGTTGGCAGTTCTGGAGGAGTTCGAACAAGCAAGAGATGTTGCCATGATTTCTTGTTTCGTAGCTGATGTGCCAGAACCGAAGAATGTTGTGGAAGCTCTCAACTGTGTTCACTGGACAACAGCTATGCAAGAAGAGCTAAATGAATTTCTACGCAACTGTGTATGGGAGTTGGTAGAAAGACCAAATGGTGTCAAAGTCATTGGACTAAAATGGATTTTCAAGAACAAGAGAGGCCTCATTGGATTCATCGTGAGGAATAAGGCAAGGTTGGTAGCTCAGGGATATTGCCAACAAGAAGGAATTGATTTCGAGGATTCTTTCGCGCCTGTTACAAGGTTGGAAGCCATCCGGATATTTCTAGCCTATGCCGCATTTCACAAATTCAAGGTCTATCAGATGGATGTGAAGTGTGCCTTCCTCAACGGTGATATTAAGGAAGATGTTTATGTTGAACAGCCTCCCGGTTTTGAGACTGGAGATGGAAGAGTGTATAAGTTGAAGAAAGCTATCTATGGCTTGAAGCAAGCACCCAGGGCTTGGTATGACACTCTATGTGGTTTTCTTCTGAACTCAGGGTTCAAACGAGGGTCAGTTGACAAAATACTGTTCACCATAAAAGTTGGAGAAGATATACTTGTTGTGCAAATCTATGTTGACGATATCATATTCGGTTCCAAGTCGGAGGAGCTGTGCCAGAAATTCTCAACTCTCATGAAAGAGAAATTCGAGATGTCGATGATGGGTGAGATGAATTATTTTCTTGGGCTACAGGTGAAGCAGTCATCAAAAGGAATTTTTATCAATTAGTCCAAATATACAAAGGAGCTCATCACAAAGTTCGGATTGCAGACAAGTATAACTACAAGGATCCCGATGAATACTAACTGGAAGATTGAACCCGGATCTGAGGGAAAACTCATGGATGCCAGTAAGTATAGAGGGATTATCGGTTCTTTGCTATATATAACTGCCAGTCGGCCAGACATATCTTACGCAGTTGGAGTGTGTGCTCGGTTCCAAGTTCAACCGAGGGAAGCACACATGTTGGCAGCAAAGAATATCATTCAGTACCTGAAGGGCACTGTTAATGTTGGGTTGTGGTATCCAACCGACGACAATATCCAACTGACCGGATACTCAGATGTAGATCTAGCCGGAGATCGGTTGGACAGGAAGTCCACCTCTGGACACTGTCAGTTCTTGGGAAGCAAGCTAGTTTTGTGCTTCTCCAAGAAACAAGCATGTGTTACCACTTCTACAACCTAGTCAGAGTATATGGCTGCCGGTAGTTGTTGCATGCAAGTGTTGTGGCTCAAGCAACAGCTGAGAGATTATGAAGTCGCAACTGGACAGGTTCCTATTCATTGTGATAGCTCAAGTTCCATTGCTATCTCTTTGAATCCTGTTCACCATTCTCGGACAAAGCACATTGACATCCGACATCATTTTATCCGAGATCATATTGAGAAGAAGGATGTTTCCATGGAGAAAATTCCAACTGAGATTCAGCGAGCTGATATCTTCACCAAACCTCTAGCCGAAGCACGGTTCAAGATGTTATGTGATCTACTTGGATTGTTGGATCCATCAGATGAGGAACTAGCTGAGGTGAAGAGATAGATATCCATCTGAGGGGGAAGTTCAGATGAAGGGGGAATCTCAAATGCAGATCGCCAACCGAAGACATCAGATGCGGATCGCCAACCGAAGACATCAGACGTCAGCTGAACAGATGAACTCGAGTCAGCTGATGGTATGCCGCAACATTGAAACATACAGCTGATTCCGACATCAGCTGGCAGGTATCATTTATGGCTGAAGGTGTTTGTGTCTTAAATGAGAATGTTTGAAATAAATTCAAACATTCCTGAAGCATGTCAGTTAGACTAAAATAGACATCATAGCGCATTTAATGTAAAGTATGGCTGAACATCAATAGCCTACTTTATAGTGCGACTGGGCTGACATGAAAAACAGTTCACCTTCTCACGCGCTGGTTGGAACTCGGATTTTGACGTCAAGTCAAAGCTAGTCAACAGTCGCGAGATCTCAGCCGTTGATGGATTCGCGCCATTCAACCTTAGCCGTCGATTTCAACCGAGTCACTAACTTATAAAAGGCGGAAAATCAAGAAGTGATCTCTTACCTTCTACATTTGTGATTATCTGTAGTAACTGTTCATCTTCTTCTTCGTTTTTGTCTCACCATTTTCTACAAGTTTTTCTCTATATATATAATCTTCACAGAACATTAAATGGCACCAAAAGGAAAGAAGATGGCATCCTCCGGACCTTCCCTTATCCCCACATCGAGCAGATTCTTTCAGAGGATGAACTGGAATCCTACGAAGAATCTTTCAACATGCTGCTCTCTAAGATCCACTTCGAGCAGATTCTTTCAGAGGATGAACTGGAATCGCCAGTTTTGTCTCCCCTCGCCGAACTTCTCAGGGAGAACGACCTTCTAAATTGGGCGATGCTCTTCCCCTCCCACCTTCTCAAATGTCAAGTCGGAGAGTTCTACGAATCTGCAATCGTCCATCGACAGCAGAGATGGCCTAGTTACAGAGGTTTCTTGTCATCAACGCGACGTTCCGGCCAGAACCATCCGCCGTGTCACCGTCCCCATTGCAGTTTCCGACTTTCTACGCCATATCATCCCACCAAATCATTCCGCCACAGACACAGTCGACAATATCACCGATGCAGAAGCCGATGAGTTTCTGGAGAGTGTTCTCATCACTCCAGAAAAACTGAGGAGCAATATGCAGCGAACCAAGTTAAAGCCAGAACATCGACTCCTGTTCGATGTTGTATCCAAGGTCATCTTCGGATACAACGGGGCCTTCGGAGACATCAGCCTACCGAAGCTCAAGCAACTGATTACTTTGGAGCACAAACACAAACACAACGTCGACTGGTTCAAGTATTTCGAACACCAGCTGACTCTGGAGAGGCAGAAGATTTCTGAAACGACAACCGAGTCTGGAGAGAAGTTGTTGAGTGTCAAGGGAACTCTCAACTTTGGTTGTAAAATTTCTGCCCTGATCCTGTTCGCCACTAAGGATCAGAACATGGTCTGGGAAGACTGTGAGCAGACTCCTGTCAAGAGACTGATGCTCTTCCCAACTGCCAAGAAAGCTCAAGATGTGGTTAAGAGTGTTTATACTCCAAAGGAGAAGAGGGAAGCTGTGAAGACAGTTGAAGAAAAAGACTCAGCTGAGGAGCTGCCCCCAGCTACCGCCTGCAAATCAAAATCAAAAGCTGTACGCCGACAACGAGCTGAGTCGGAGAAGGAGAAAGCTGAAGAGCCAGCCAAGAAGAAGATGAGGGTGCGCATCAAGAAGAAGTCGGTTGCCGCACCAGCTGAGGATGTGCCAGCTGAGGACGCACCAGCTGAGGAGCCATCTGAGTCGAGTCACTCAGTTGACGTGACTGCCTTCGAGGTTGTTCCTCATAGAGACGTGATGGAAGGGATGGACGCTGAACCAACTTATGAGCCAACCATCTCCTCGGATGCTTCTTTCTCCTCTGAGGAAATCGAAAATATTCCAACCTCTCCCACGGCAGAAGCTGATGCCGTACCGCCCAAAGAGACTCTCACTCTCCCAACTGATCAATAGCCAGAAATTCCGAGCTCTTCGCTCGATGCCAACATTGAGACCATCTCTTTGGCCAATGTTGATGAACCTATTGATACCAACATCCCCACAGAATCCGAAATTCTGAGCTCCCAGCTCGATGCCAACGTTGATGAAACTATTGAACCAACACCATATGAGAATCTATCTCCCTCATCCATTGATGATGAAGCTGATCGTCAGGCTGTCGCACAGGAGCATGAAGGCAAGCTGGCCTACTGCTTTCAGAAATTGATTGGGATGTTCCCAGAAGCGCGCGACATGCCGGTTTTTGCCACTCTCGGAACTGAGCTGCTGTATCAGTTCAGTATAATCTTCAGCCACTGGTATGTCAAGGAAGACACCATCCGCATACACAGTTGGGACCAGCTCAAAGCCAACGAGTCGCACATCAGAGATTACTTCGACTACACCAATCTTGAGGTTGCCTACAACAACAAGGTGGCACTGCTGACGCGTCGTCTGGACCTCAGCAAGGCAGAAGGTAGAGATACAAAGGAGACGACTGAACAAGTCTGTGTTGCCTTCCTTGACAACATGCTTGTCAAGTCGGCTGAGTTCATTGATGACCTGGACGTAGCCGCCGCAGCAGCAAAGGAAGAAGAAGAAGAGCTTTAACTGTACCTGGCTAACCGTCAAGCCATGGTTATAGTTGACCAGCCAGCACAAACTGAACACCAAGCTCCAGCTGATCAGCCAGCGCCCTCCTCTGAAGAAATATGCGAGCTGATCGCTGAGAGGGTGAACCAACTGAGGAAGGAGATGCTTGCCAATTTCCAGCACAATAAAGAAGATCAGCTGAGGATGTTGGAAGCACAGGAAGAAAAGCACAAGAAGCTGCAAGAGGAGAATGTTTCACTGAAGATAAAGCTGGACAAATTCTCAACATCCACCAGCCAAGACATCAACTCCCTGAAGACAAACGTCCATGGAATCCGATCTGATCTGAACATCTTCAAATCCATATCTGATTCCAACCTCGCCAAATCCCAACAGACTCAAGATGAAGAATGGGATTCTCGGTTCGAGTCACGATGGGCTGAGTTCGCTGCTTTCCAGACCGAAGTCAATGAAAACCTCGCTACTTTGAGGAAAGTCGAACAAGAGCGCCATGACTCTAAACTGGCGAAGAAGGTTGGAGTAGAGTGCGCGGATGAGCTTTTCAACCGACTCCAACAAGCTGAACAACAACTCACCTCTCTTGATGGCTCAGTTGCAAGCCTTGTTGCTGATGCCAAAAGGGGGAAGATGAGAAGGAGGGGGAAGATGTGCAGGGGGAAGATGAGAACCGGGTAGATGAGACCCAGGCTGAGGAAGAGATGCCAGCTGACAAAGAATCTCAACTGAAGAAAAGCCAGCCGAAGAAGACCCAGAAGAATAAGTCCACTCCTAAGCCAACCGACATCGGCGGAGCTGAAATGGCTAAGGACTTGGAGCAGGCCGAACAGTATGGAGTTTCTTAAACTCCATAGCCGAGATAGCAGCCGAGCTTGATGTGGAACTCGACTATCACAACCGAAGAGTGTATTGCTGCTGCTAAGGCTATGGATGTTGCAGAGAAGGACTACATGAATCCCGACTGGATCAAGAAGTTCGCAGCCAGCCAAGCTAAAAGAGTCAACCGGTTCGAGGAGGAGCTTGACAAAGTCACCAAGAACCTGGATAGGAACATTGCCTCCCGCAGCCGATGCCGAATAGAAAAACATCAAGTAAAGGCTGAGGCAAGGCTGAAACAACAGCGACTTCCAGGGAAGGTTAAGCTTCAAAGTCGGTTCAGGCATGTTGACAAGTGGATGCCTGAGGAATGGAATGATAACTGAGAATCATTCAAACAAGAGTTTGTGGATGATTTCTATTACAGGAAGCTGTACACAACTGAGGACCCAAGAAAAGCTTTCAAGGAAGCTCTAAATGAGCTACATTCGGGGGATTCGAGCACATTCAACCAGTTCAGGCGAGCAATGATTGCTGCGAAGCTGGATATGAACACAGTCCCCGTCCCTCAGAAAGTTACCTATCTTCCTCCATTCCTCCCGGACTCAAGAAATCCCAACCGACAAAGGATTGCAGCTGAAGCAAGAAGAGTTTGCCAAGAACATGGGGTTGACATTTCGAAGGAGTCAGAGGCGAAAAGAGAAATTTTTGTTAGAATTTTTGGGAAGTATGGGCTAAAGTATTATCCAAGTTAAAGTTTTTGAGCAACTGATGTAACTTTGAGCTTTGTGTATTCTTTTTGTAATCATCAGTTGTAATGAAAAATTTTCATCAATTATCCGATTCAACTTGACGTACAATCTCTAGTTGTCCAAGCTCTAAATCGCAAAGGTATTTCAATACCATGTTATAACTATGCTAACCCTTTGATGTTTCAATCTTATAGACTATCTAGAATTTTAGCTGAGATTTTAGATAGGTCAGTAGGGTTTTAGATCAGTTTGATCAGTAAGAGTTAAGGGTATTGGCATCATCAAAAAAGGGGAAATTGTTGGGAAATTTAAGTAAAAGTTTTGATTGATTCCAAAACCAACTGACCCCAACAGAGTAGATGTTGCCAGATCCTATTGTTAGCTTTTAGGCTCGCTGTTTGAGCAATGTTAAGATTTTATCTTTACAGGTCTCCAGCTGAAGACGGCAACAAGGCTTCACTCGGATGTAGAACATCAGTTGTAAGAAATACAACTGAGCGTTCAAAGGAGAAGATGTAAGAGAACATCAGATGGAAGAAAGTCATCTGAGCGTTCGAGCCAACTGATCAGATTCAGAACATCAGAAAGATAACTGAGCGTTCAAGATTCAGAACATCAGAAAGAAAATTGAGCGTTCAAGATTCAGAACATCAGTTGAAGGACTCGAACTGAGAAGATCAACAACTTAAAGTTCAAAGCAGCTGAGAGTTCAACTGTCTCTATTCAGACAAATTGTCAGATGAAGATAGCATTCAGATAGAACATCAGCTGAAGACAAATCAGATGAAGATCAAACTTCTCAACTGACCATCCATTGTTAAAAGACTAATGTTGAGATTTGAAATTCAAATAAGGAAGTCACGTGAAGGTTTGCAGAGATGAGAGACAAGCCATCGCTTTCAAAGAACAGAGATCAACGGCTCCTCCAACGGCTAGTTGATTCTCTCCGCCTATAAATAGAGGCCTTCATTCATTCACCAAGACTACGAGACTAATGAGACAGACTAGTGCGAGAAGAGATTAAAGAGCGAGAGAAAGAACGAAAAACTGCACTCAAGCAAAACTGCTGTTATCCTCTAAGAACATCACTAGTTGAGAGTTCTAGAGTGTTAGATTCTGTCTTGGTGTTTTTCGATCCAACCTTGAGAACAGCACTAGCTGAGAGTTCATAGAGTGTTAGATCCTAGCTCACTTTGTTGTTCGAGCTAGTAGTTGGAAGAACCCACCTTTTCACACATCCTCTCAAAAGGATTGTTAGGACCCTACTCTTCCCGGAATTGAGTAGATAGGTTGATAAGTACCCGTAAACTTATCTGTAAGGTTGATAAGTACCCGTAAACTTATCTCAACGGTTGCAAAGCCCGCGTAAGCTTTGTGGTTTTTGTCCAGAAGAACTTAGACTGAGTTGTGTGGACTCACAACTCCCTGTGGACGTAGGAGTTCTCTCCGAACCACGTAAATCTTTGTGTGTTTGTGTTTATTATTCAGTTACTTATTGCATATTCAACTGACCGACTAACCAGCACTCAAACTGCACTTTTACATTCTCAACTGACTTGGTTATTGACCAACCTTGCATTGAAGCGTGAGTTATATTTATTCGAGTTGTTATTTTCCACCACATTCCGCACAACACTTCACTTCCAGCTGAGTATCATTACTCAGTTGAGATTCCAGCTGAGTCGTATTACTCGGTTGTGATATTTTTCAGGGGGTTGTTTTTAAAATTCTTAACTGGTGTATTCCCCCCTCGCCCCATACACCAGAACTCGTATCGGGACCATCACTATCCTAAAACCGCCACCTTAGCCCCCCATGACTCACACCTTGTGAGTCATCCTACTTTAAGAGATATTATCTAAACACTTAGTCATCATTTCTCTCTCCCAAAACTCACCAATACCGCCACTTTCCCTCTCATCTCTTCTCTCTCACTTTTCTTCCATTGTCAAGAGTTCTTCAAGCTTTCAAGCTTCACAAGTCATCCGTCTACCGATCGATTTTAGATCCGATTCCATATTCGACAAGGTAGGAGCTTCCTCTACGGATTGAACCGAACAAAAATCCTTTTTCATCTATTTTATTTTTTCGAAAATTTTGGAAATGAAGTAAGATGATGATTCTTTGATTAATACATGTTATAGTATTCTTAGGAATGATTCTATGGAATGAAATCATGAAGAAATCACCCCCCCCCCCCTTGAATATGTGTCATTACCGAAATTTTTAAGAATTTGGGGATTTGATGTTTGATTCAATTTTTAGATAATTGATTAGTGGAATCGTGTTCTATGTGATGATAGATTAATGCATGAATTAATTTAGAATTTTGCAAAAATAAAAGTAGAAATGTAAGAGATGAAGAATGGATGATTTGATGAAGAAGATGTTATAGTTTGGATGATTTGTTAATAGAAATGGTATGTAGGATGTTTGAGGATGATGATATAATTATTTGGAATTTTTCTAAAAATAAAATGAAAACCGTAAGAGACGGAAATCCATCAATAAGTCAAGACTCCTTAATGTTTTGAGAATATGGTTTACATATTAGTGATGCTAGATAGATGATGATCGTTGTTGTAAAATTTGAACGAAATTAAAGAACGTCGGATTTTCGCTAAGAGACGAAGAATCGTCGATAAGTCGAGATTAGATAATGATTTAGGTTTGTGATTCGAACCTATGTTAATCTTGATAGTTAATGATCGTAACCGTAAAATTTGAACGAATTCTAAAAAGATTAGAATTTTAGTAAGAGACGAAGAAACGAGATTTAACGTCGATAGAAAAATCAAATAAGGAAAACCAATTTGATATTAATGATTGTTATTGTTTGACGAACGATATTGTAGTTGACGATATTTCCATCCGAGATACGAGATAATATGAGTTATAGATTATGAAGGAGAAGTTGTTGAATGATATAGAAATTGAAAATTGAATTGGTTTAGTAAATGGTTAGTGGAAAAAGGACGAGATTATGCTCGTCGTTTGTTTAATCAAAAGACGTGATTGTGTACCGATTAAGGGACATGCATGTAGACTGCATTGAGATGGAAATTTCGTAAGAATAAAAGTGGAATAGCATTAACCGAAGCTAGAAAGTCGTGCGTCGAGATTTGTCGAGCATAAGGGTTTCGCGCGACTGTTTTGCGACGTTTCACGGAAACTGTCATAACTTCTAGCTCGCTTAACGAAATCAAGATCCGTAAATTGGAGAGTAAACTAGACACCCATGGCTTTCTTTTAGTATAAATTACATCCCCTTTATAAGAATGATCTGTTCTATGTGAACTCCATAACTACTGTATTGTGCAGTAAGTTTCCAAAACTTAATTTCTTAAGTTGAATCCTTTTCAACTTCGTTCCTTGTGAACTTCTAAGTCGTTATGAGTTATCGACTTCCATTTATCTACTGACCTAAGTGTTGAGTAATGAGCCGAGTTATTTTATAAACGAGAATTGATCGAGTCTCGTTTATTAGTTAATAAAAAGAAATTAGTAAAGTGCAAAGGCCTAAAAGACTTAACCGATTCCGAATTTCTATTTTCTTTTTAACGTTTCGATCAAATACTAAAGTGTGATTATTTGCGTTCAAAGAAGGAGGACGTCGAGATTAGAAGACAGGACAGAAGACAGAAGGTTAAAGTTTCTTCAGTAAACGATTGAGGTGGGCTTTTCTATCAAAATAAAATGAGCGTTGCTCGAAAGTGTTTACTTGTTGCTTTAATAAGTATGTATTAAAGTAACTATCAGTGCATGATGAATTGTTATATGTGAATTCTCTTATGCCTCTCTGAGTTAGCCCACAGAGTGCTATCCAGAGTTTTGGATTCTGAGTTAGCCCACAGAGTGCTATCCAGAGATTCCAACTAAACGATCAGATTCTGAGATAGCCCACAGAGTGCTATCCAGAGGGACAGATTCTGAGTTAGCCCACAAAGTGCTAACCAGACGATCGGATTCTGAGTTAACCTTTAGTGTGTTATCCAGAATTTTGTGAACATCAGTATAAGCTTTACGAGTGTTTGTGAAAAGATGCATGACTAATCTATACTAAGTATGATATGTTTTCGGCAATGTGCCCGCTAAGTGCTTTATGTACTTAGCCCTGCATGTTTGTTTTTAAATGTACAGGTTGAGTGACGAAGAAGGAGGAGGTTGAGTAAAGGTCGTTTATAAGAAAGAAGAATTGTGTTATCATTTGAGCCTCGATTTCACATTTGATATGTGATATCATTCTACGTTTTTCCGCTGCAAATAACTCTCTTATTGTTGTTATTCTTTTCAATTTAAGTTGTTCATACTTTAAACCTAGTCTTCTCTAATCACAACTTTGTCGAGCAATCTTTCGAGATTGACTCTCTTTTGTCTAATAAAAATCAGTTCATAGTATTTTTATCTTGGTTATAGATGTTAATTTATTCATTTATTCAGTAATTCCCCTTTCTTCCCCACCTCTTTAATCCAACCCCTAGTCGCACCCCGGCTTGGCCGTTCCTCGGGATTTGGGGCTGTGACAGTCGATGAAGAGTTGACTTTTTGGTCAAAGTTTCTATTCATTAATAAGTCAACCGTCTCGGAATTCCAAAATTCAAACTCATGTTTTATTTCACATTCTTAAGCTCATATAACTCTTCACATCTTTGTTCTGAATCACTAAAACGAGAAAATTATGTTTTTGCCCTTCAGGGGCATTTTGGTAATTTCACGAGAAAATTTATTTCTCAGAAATTTTTATCATATAATTTCACTCAAAATCACTTATGAACACATTTAATAAGCATTTAGGCACACTTAAGCATAATTAGGATGATTTATTAAGACTCAGAAAATTGGGGTATTACATCCCCTCTCTCTTAAAGAAATTTCGTCTCGAAATTTGCTTATCTTAGGAGAATAACTGGGGAAAACTTTACTTTTATTTTAACTTCTAATTCACACATCGCATCTTCAAGATCAGGGCGTTGCCACCAGATCTTAACTAGAAGAATTAATTTCGTCTTCGACTGCTGGATTTTACAATCAAGAATCTCCTTGGGTCTCTTCTGCAACTCGAATCTGGCTCAAGGGCTACGTTTTCTTGACGGATTACATGCTTCGGATCGAAAACCTATTTACACATCTAAAATGCGTGTATAATCTTTATATCATTTCCCAAAACTTGGCGGCAAAACTAACTTATAAGGAACGACACGAATCCTCTCTAGGATTCAGACGGTCTAATATCTCATCTTAAACTTTCCCTTTACGCTAAACGGAGGATCCCGCTCGAAGTAAACACCTTGAGAAAAACTTTTATCTCTAATTGCGAACTCCAACTCTTAATCTTTATTTATCGATTTACTAGTTTTGTCGACTCTTGACTTCTCTTATCTTCTCTCTAACCTGACAAAGAGATTCTAACGACTCTTCAACTTCTTTAGACTTTATAATTTTTTCTCTCACCTACTTTATTCAAGTAGAGCGGAGAATAACAGTTCTTTTCATACAAAGCTTCGTGCTATTCTAATCGCATTTTATTAACTTGTTGTTATAGGTAAATTAGACAAGAGGTTTAACTTTGTTCCCAATTGTCTCATTTGTCTAGAACAACTACTCTCGACATATCTTCTAGAATCTAGATAGTCCTTTCAGATTAACCATCCGTCTATGGGTGATAAGAGGTGCTAAATTACAACTACTTTGCCAACTCTTTCTTGCATAACTTTTTGATATGACCTCCGAATTTAGAAATTCAAAAGGCTAACTTACTTGTTTTAACTTCAAGTTCATCGTAGGATAATCAATTCCAAAGTTAAATCATCAAAATCTGCTCGATTTCTTCTTTAAATTTTCTGCACTTAACAAACCTTCTTAAACTTGATCTTTTTTCCTTATTTTCAAGGTCTTTCCAACTTAGAAAAAATTTAATTGCTAAATTTTAACTTCAATTTGATCATTCAAGATTAAGAACGAAAATTCCCAAAATTTATCACTCATTTCCTTCGAAATATTTAGGGCTTTTGGATTAGAAATCCAAATTCATCAATTAGACACTTACTCATGTATTAAATAATCTCAATTTCATAATTTTATCATCAATTGATCATTTAGAATTCAAGAACACAAAAATTATAATTCTTACTCATATTGTGTTCGAAATTTTTGGGGCTTTCTTATTTGATGATCATATTCTTGATTTAATCATTTAATCTTACTCTAAATAATCTTAATTTCGATAATATAACATCATATCAAACTCAAGAACGTCAAAAATCATAATTCCTCAATCATAAAACTTCGAATTCTTTGAAGAAAATAAGGAATTTATTTCATCTCTTCAATTCCAAACCGTAACCCAAACTGAAGACAAAGTGAAGCAGAAAAGGTAAAGGTACTTCTACTTCTACTTCTAATACTACTAGAGCTAGATATATCAAATGCTTTCGTTGTCATGGAATTAGACACATTGCATCTGAATGTCCAAACATAAGGGTGATGGTTGTGAAGTTTAATGGTGAAATAGAAATGGAAAGTGAACATGAAGATGATGGAGGAGATGCACAGCCTGAAGAGATCACACTGGAACACAGAGAGCTATTTGTGGTTATAAGAGCTCTTAATGTGCAAGTCAAGGGTGATGATCAACAAAGAGAGAACATCTTCCACACAAGTTGTTTGGTCTAAGGTAAAGTTTGCATGATGATTATTGATGGTGGGAGTTGTACTAACGTTGCATGTTCAGATATGGTGGAGAAGATGAAGTTAGTAACCCAAAAGCATCGTCAACCATACAAGCTTCAATGGTTGAATGAATGTGGTGAAATTCGTGTGATTAAACAAGTTTTGATTTCATTTCCATTGGCAATTATAAGGATGATGTTCTTTGTGATGTGGTACCAATGCATGCTAGTCACATTCTCTTGGGCAGGCCATGGCAATTCGATCGAAGGGCAATTCATGACGGTTTCAAAATCATTATACCTTCAAGTACAATAACAAATCTATCATCCTCGTTCCGTTGAGTCCACAATAAGTTCATGAGAACAAGCTAAAGATGTCTCAAGAGAGGAAAGCTAGAGAGAATGATGGAAAGAAAAGTGAGGGAGTTGATACAGATATGAGATTAAAAAGAGGGGAGAGAATACACGAGAGGGAAAGGAAAAACAAAACTTCTTTGTGAGGGCAAAAGAAATGAGGAGAGCAATAGTTGAAGATGAGAGTGTGTTGATCTTGGTGTACGAAGAGTCTTTCTTTAGCACTAACGAATTAACCCCATCTTTGCCTAGTACTTTTTTGTCACTTTTGCAGGAATTTGAAGATGTTTTCCCAGAAGATGAGCCAAGTGGTTTACCTCAGTTAAGAGGTATTGAATATCAAATTGACTTTGGTCCCAGAGCTGTGCTTCCAAACTGACCAGCCTATAGAGCCAATCGGAAAAGACTAAAGAGATCCAAAGGCAAGTGGAAGACTTGATGAAGAAGGAAAAAATTCATGAGAGCATGAGTCCATGTGCTGTACCGATGATCATTGTATCCAAGAAAGATGGATCATGGAGGATGTGCACCGATTGTCAAGCACTCAACAAGATCACGGTAAAGTATCACTATTCTATTCCTAGGTTAGATGTTATGCTTGATGAGTTGCATGGGGCTGTTGTTTTCACTATGATGGATTTGAAAAGTGGTTATCATCAAATTTGAATTCGAGAAAGAGATGAGTGAAAAACTGCTTTTGAAACAATGTATGGTCTTTATGAGTGGTTAATAATGCCTTTTGATTTAACTAATGCACCTAGTACTTTCATGAGATTGATGCATCATGTTTTGCGAAGTTTCATTGGGAAATTTGTAGTTGTTTACTATGATGATAGTTTGATCTATAGCAAAAATGTGGATGAACATTTTGACCATGTGCGTGCTGTTTTAGATACCTTAAGAAAGGAATCATTATATGCTAATCTTAAGAAGTGTTCTTTTTGCATGGATAAAGTTGTTTTTCTTGGTTTTGTTGTAAGTGCTAAAGGGATTGAAATGAAGAAAAAAGTCCAAGCTATCTTAGAGTGGCCAACTCCTTAAAACATTGCTCAAGTAAGAAGTTTTCATTGTCTTAAATGTTTTTATAGGAGGTTTGTAAAGGATTTTAGCACAATTGCTGCACCTTTGAATGAATTTGTGAAAGAAGATGTTGGTTTTCATTGTGGAGAGAAACAAGAACATGCTTTTAATCTCCTTAACAAGAACTAACTAGTGCTCCTATTCTTGCATTGCCTAACTTTGATAAAACTTTTGAGCTTGAATGTGATGCATCCGGAGTGGGTGTAGGAGTTGTTTTGTTGCAGGATGGAAAGCCAATTGCTTACTTTAGTGAGAAGTTGAAGGGAGCTTAATTGAACTATCCAACCTACGACAAGGAATTGTATGCATTGGTGAGAGCTTTGGAAACATGGCAGCATTACTTGTGGCCTAAAGAGTTCATCATTCACACGGATCATGAATCCCTCAAATACCTCAAAGGTCAAGGAAAGCTTAGCAAGAGGCATGTTAAGTGGGTGGAATTTATTGAATAATTTCCTTATGTGATCAAGTATAAGAAGGGCAAAGAGAACATTGTGGCCGATGCGTTGTCTCGGAGGTATACTTTGATCACTACTTTTAGTTCTAAATTTCTTGGTTTTGAGTCAATTAAGGAGATTTATGCTAATGATTCTGACTTTGCTTCGATATACCTAGCTTGTGAGCATGCTGCATTTCATAAGTTTTATAAGCATGAGGATTATTTATTTAGAGAGTCTAAGTTGTGCATTCCTAAGTGTTCCATGTGAGAGTTGCTTGTTCGTGAAGTTCATGGTGGTGGGTTAATGGGGCATTTTGGAGCTCATAAGACTTTGGAAGTTTTCCATGTACATTTTTATTGGCCTAAAATGCGTGCTGATGTTGAAAGAATTTGTGGTAGGTGTATAACTTGCATGCAAGCTAAATCCAAATCACATCCACATGGTTTGTATACACCTTTATCTATTCCTAATGCACATTGGAGGATATTTCTACGGACTTTGTTTTGGGTTTTCTTAGAATAAGTAGGGATAAGAATTCTGTATTTGTGGTTGTTGATAGATTTTTGAAAATGGCACATTTCATACCTTGTCATAAGAGTGATGATGCTACTCATATTGCTGATTTGTTCTTTAAAGAAATTGTGTGTTTGCATCGAATTCCAAGAAGCATTGTTAGTGATCGAGATGTGAAATTTTTGAGTTATTTTTGGCGTGTGTTATGGAATAAATTGGGAACTAAACTTCTGTTTTCTACTACTTGTCATCCACAAACCGAAGTAGTTAATAGGACTTTATCTCAATTGCTTCGAACATTGATTCAAAAGAACTTGAAAAGTTGGGATGATTGCTACCCATTTGCTTAATTTACTTATAATCGAAGTGTTCATTCTGCTACTAACTTTTCTCCATTTAAAGTTGTATATGGCTTTAATCCATTGAGTCCACTTGATCTTATTCCAATCCTAATTGAGGAACGAACTAGTCTTAATGGTAAAGGTAAAGCTGAAATGGTGAAAAAGATGCATGAAAAGGTGAAGCAAATTATTGAGAAGAGGACAGAGCAATATGTCAAGCAAGCAAACAAAGGCCGAAAGCAAGTCATATTTGAGGTGAGCGATTGGGTTTGGCTACACTTGAGAAAGGAGAGGTTTCCATCGAAAAGGAAGTCTAAGTAGCAGTCAAGGAGAGATGAACCATTTCAAGTCATTGCACGAGTGAATGATAATGCTTACAAACTAGACCTACCGGGTGAGTATAATGTAAGTGCTACTTTCAGTGTTGTTGAACTGTCTCCTTATTTGGTGATTTAAATTCGAGGACCAATCCCTTTGAAGAATAAAGGAATGATGGGGCTGCATCAAAACTACCTAATGACAACAATATTGATCCTTTGTTCATTCATGGTGGGCCAGTTACAAGAGCTAGAGGTAAGAAGATAAAGGAGGCCATGGTGTTGATTGTAGCTAAAATAAAAGCCCAAGTCCAAGAGTAATCTACGTTGGGCCAAATGGTGAATCTTATACAAGTCGGTGAGCTCAATCCAACTTGAAGAATGGGCACATTAAAAATCAGATTTGGAGGCCCAAGATAAAGATAATGAAAGGGATTCATTTCGATTGCAAACTATAGGCGCAACTGCAAGAGGTTCAGAGCAGAGATAGTTCTAGTAGGAATTTGAAGTCCAAGAGTCATTTTTGTTATTCAAGAGTTAATTTATGAGTCTTGGAGTTTATTTATGAGTCTTAAATAGTTTATTAATGTTAGTCATTCAAGAGTCCTTTCTAAAGCCTATAAATAGTCTTGTAAGTTCATTTGTAAAATCAATCTTTGAAGTATAATATAAATTGGCTTTACTTTTATGAGTTGAAATATCTTTTGTAGAGTTTTTCACTTGTTCCGAAGTTATCATGACAATTGAGCAAGGTCTTGTGGCGTTCAACCATACCGAGGTTCTTGGCTGTTATATAGTCAACAGGTCGAGGTTTTCTTCACTCTAGGAGGTGATCAAACTAGATTCTCAATCTAGGGAGACCGCTGCCTATCTCTTATACATGGGGTTTGATGGTCCCGAAACGAGTTACTGGTGTATGGGGGGGGGGAATACACCAGTTAGGATTTTAAAAACTTAACCCTTAAAAATTACTTCAACCGAGTAAAACGGACTCAGTTGGAATCTCACAGCTGAGTAAGCAACCTCAGCTGGAAGAGTGCGGTTGTGCGGAATGTGGTGGAAAATTACACTCGTTAAAATCAACTCACGCTTTTAATGCAGGGTTGGTCAACAACCAAAAAAGTTGAATATGCAAAGATACAGATTTGTATGCCGGTTAGTTTGGTCAGTTAATAATGCAATAAATAACTGAATAAAATAAACACAGACACACAGGATTTAACGTGGTTCGGAGATAACCCTCCTACGTCTACGGGGAGTTGTGAGTCCACACAACTCTGTCCAAGTTCTTCTGGACAAACCACACAGCTTACTCGGGCTGTGCAACCGTTGCAATAAGTTTACGGGTACTTATTGACCTTACAGTTTAGTTTCCGGGCACTAAACAGCCTATGTCAAGTTTGCGGGTACTTGACGACCTGACTACTCAATTACAGAAAGAGTAGGGTCCTAAAACCTTTTCAGGTATAAAAGATAAGGTTCCAACTAACAGCTCGAACAAGAAGTGAGCTGGGATCTAACACTCTATGAACTCTCACAAAGTGATGTTCTCAAGGTTCGATCTAAAGACACTCAGACACAATCTAATGCTCTAGAACTCTCAACAAGTGATGTTCTTAGAGGCTAAATCTAATTCAGCTCGAGTAAGGAATATAGTTCTTTCTTTCGCTCTATCTCGTCTCGTGTGTCTTCTCTTGTGTGTCTTCCGCACTCATCTCCAATGAATGGAAGCCTCTATTTATAGGCGGAGAGAATCAACTAGCCGTTGGAGGAGCTGTTGATCTCTGTTCTTTGATAGCGATGGCTTGTCTCTCATCTCTGCAGACTTTCCCGATATGGCATCTGTGCTCTTCTGCTTTCCATCTGAGACAGCCTTGTGTTGGGCCAAATGGGGTAATGACTGAACGGTCAAATCCTCATGTGACTTCCTTTTGAAATTCAAATCTTAACCTTTCTGACAGTCAACCTTGGTTAGTCGGTTGAAAGTCTTGATCTTCATCTGAGTGGTCTTCAGCTGATGTTCTAATCTGTTGAACTCTCAGCTGACTTTGAACTTCAAGCAGTTGGACTTCTTGGTTGGATTTTACAACTGAGGTTCTGAAACTGAACACTCAGTTATCTTCCTTGTATTTACTCAGTTGGGTTTGAACCCTCAGATGGCTTCCTTTTCATCTGATGTTCTCTTCCTCTCTACTGCTTCTCATCTGATGAACCCTCAGTTGGTTTTCTTCACAACTGATGCTCTGAAGACTTCCCCCTCATTCCATCTGAACAAAAGAACTCTCAGTTATCTTTCAACATAACCGATGTTCTGTCTGAGTAATGCCTTGTTGCCATCTTCAGCTAGAGACCTGTAAAGATAAAATCTTAACTTTGCTCAAACAGCGAGCCTAAATTCTAACATTAGGTTCTGGCAACATCTACTCGGTTGGGGTCAGTCGGTTTTGGAATTCATCAAAACTTATACTAATAAATTTCCCAACAATTTTCCCCTTTTTGATGATGCCTAAACCACTTATAACTTTAAACCACTATTGACCTAAAACTCACTAACTTATCTAAAATCTCAGCTGAAATTCTAGACATTCTATAAGATAAAACATCAAAGGGTTAGCACAGTTATAACATGGTATTTAAAAGACTTTGTGATTCAGAGCTTGGACAATGAGGGATTGTTCATCAAGGTGAATCTTATCACTGAATAGTTTTCATTACAACTGATTGTTACAAAAGATAGGCTCAAAAACCGAAAATTATAACAGTTGCTAGAAAACTAACTGAGCTAGTATTGTAGCCCATACTTGCCAAAAATCCTTACAAAAATTTCCCTCTTTGCAGGTGACTCCTTGGAAATGTCCACTCCATGCTCCTTGCAAACCTGCCTCGCCTCAGATGCAATCTTTGTGCGGTTCGGGTTGCTGGAATCCTGGAGAAGAGGTGGCTGATAAGTAACCCTCTTGGGAACTGGAACAGTGTTCAAGTCCAGGTTGGCGTCAATCATGGCCCTCCTGAATTGACTGAACATGCCCGGGTCACCTGAGTGCAACTCGGTCAGTGCCTCCTTGAACGCTCTCCTTGGGTCGTCAGTTGCGTAAACCTTCCTGTAATAGAAGTCGTTCACGAACTCCTGCTTGAACAGCTCCCACTCCTCATTCCACTCGGTCGGCATCCACTTGTCGGTATGCCTGAACCGACTCTCAACCTTGGACTTTAGAGGCAACCTTTGTTGCTTCAACCGAGCTTCCGCCTTTGATTGGATTCTGTTGATGCGGCGTCGGTTGCGGGAGGCAACGTTGCAGTCCAGGTTCTTTGAAACCTTCTTCAGCTCAACCTTGAACTGGTTCACCCTCCTTGCCTGGCTGGCGGCAAACTTTCTGATCCAGCTCAGGTTCATGTAGTCCTTCTCCTCTACATCCATAGCCTTGGCCGCTGCAATGCACTCTTCGGTTGTTATCCCGTCGAGTTCAGAATCCAACTCGGCTGCGATCTCGGCTATGGAGCTGTAGGAAACTCCAATCTTCTTTGCCTGCTCCAAGTCCTTAGTCATTTCGGCTCCACCAACTTCGGTTGTCTTGGCAGCAGCAGACTTCCTCCTCCTCAGCTGAGATTTGGATGGTTGAGCAGCTGGCACTCCTTCTTCTTGGGTCTCTTCTTCTTCCTGTGCTTCACCCTCCGTCTCCTTCTCTTCCCCCTTTTTGGCATCAGCAACAAGACTTGCTACTGAACCGTCCAGAGAGTTGAGTTTGGCCTCGGTTGATTGAACACGGTTGAAAAGTTCATCGACTGCACACTCCAGCTCCATCTTCTTTGCCAGTTCGGAGTCCTGGCGCTCTTGTTCTGCCTTCTTCAAGACAGAGAGGTTGTCGTTGACCTCTGTCTGAAAGACAACGAACTCAGCCCAGCGCGACTCGAACCGGGACTCCCATTCAGCATCCTGCGTCTGTTAGGACTTGGCCAGATTTGAGTCAACCAAGGACTTGAAGACATTCACTTCCGACTTCAAGCCCAACAGAGTGGACTTCAGCTCCGACACGTCCTGACTGGTGGAGGAGGATAAATCATTCAGCTTCGTCTTCAGCTCGGCATTCTCCTCCACCAGTTGTTGGTACTTCGCTTCTTGTGCTGCCAACTCTCTCAGCTGGTCATCTTGTTGGTGCTGGAGGTTGGCGAGCAGCTCGATCCTCAACTGGTTGACCCTCTCAGCCACTAGCTCGCAGATTTGTTCTGTTGAAGGAGCGAGCTGAGCAGCTGGAAGGGCTTGAGCAGACTGAGCTAGGGGCTCAGCTGTGACCATGGCTTGACGGTTTGCCAGGTACAGCTTCAGGTTTTCCTCCTCTTCCTTTGCGGCGGCGGCTGCTGCATCGACATCCTCAAGGAAGTCAGCTGATTTCACCAACATGCTGTCAAGGAATTCGACACACTCCTTTCCAGCTGCCTCCCTTGTGTCCTTCCCTTCAGCCAGACTCTGGTCCATCCGTCTAGTGAGCAGCGCGATCCGGTTGTTGTACGCCACCTCCAAGTTGGAATAGTTGAAGTAGGCTCGGATGCGGGACTCATCAGACTTCAGCCTGTCCCAGCTCAGTACCCTGATAGTGTCCTCCTTGACATACTACTGGCTAAAGATCAGGTGGAACTGGTACAGTAGCTCGGTTCCCAGTGTGGCGAAGATGGGCATGTCGCGAGCCGCAGGGAACAGACCCAACAGCTTTTGAAAGCAGTAGGCCACCCTGCCTTCGTGCTCCTCAGCAACAGTCTGCAGGTCCTCCGCTTCGTTGATCGGGGAGGGGGTGAGATTGTATGGTTCGAGTTCAATAGGTTCATCGATGTTGGCCAAAGAGTCGGTCACAACATCGGCATCGAGCTGAGAGCTCGGAATTTGGGATTTAGTTGGGGAAGAGGGTGCAATGGTTTCCTCAACATCGGCCGAAGAAGCAGTCACGATGTTGGCATCGAGCTGAGAGCTCAGAATTTCTGGCTCGATTTGGGTAGAAAGAGCAAGAGGCTCTGGGGGCGGTACAACATTCTCTCCAGGTGTGGGGGAGGTGGTAACATCTTCGAGGTCCTCAGATGAGAAGGATGCATCCGACGTCTCCATGCCCTCAGCCGCATCAGCTCCGCGGCCTCGAGGTACGATCTCGAATGATGCGGCCTCAGCTGAGCGGCTGGATTCAGAACGCTCCTCAGCAGGTGTCGATTTAACCTGCAGTCCCTCCTCGACTGGAGCTTGTTCCTCAGCTGGAACATCAACTGGCTCATCAGCCGGCATCTCAGCTGCCTTCTTGGTGGACTTCTTGAACCTTACCCTTAACTTTTTCTGGGCAGGTTCGTCAGTCGACTCCTTCTCAGCGTCAGCTCGGCGACGTGAGGCTTTGGATTTTGCGGGGCGAGCAGCTGCTTGTTCCCCCTCAGCTATTGACTCAGCTGGCTTTCCCGACTCCCTCTTGTCCTTAGGACTCCTCAGCACCTCCTGTGCTTTCTTGGCTTTCGGGAACAGCAACAGCTTCTTCAGCAGCGTCTCCTCGCAGTCAGCCCAGACTATGTCGCGGTCCTTTGTTGCGAGGAGGATGAGGGCGGGACTTTGCAGCCGAAGTTGAGCGTCCCCTTCACACTCAGCAGCTTCTCTCCAGACTCGGTTGTAGTCTCAGAGATCTTCGACTTTTCCACCATCAACTAATTCAAAAAAATTGGAACCAGTTGATTTGGTGTTGGTGCTCTAGGGCCACCAGCTGCTTCAATTTAGGTCGGCTGATGTCGCCGAACGCACCACTGTATCCGAACACTACCTTCGACACGGCGTCGAACAGCAGGCGGTGTTCCGGCTTCAGCTTTGTTCGTTGCATGTTGCTCCTCAACCGCTCCGGCTCGATCAAAGCATCCTGAAGAAATTCATCTGCTTGTTCGTCGGCAATATTCTCCAGGAACTCGATGGCGGTGTGGTTGAATGGTATGATGTACCGGAGGACATCGGACAAGTCGATGGGGAAGGAGACACGACGTATCGTCCTTGCCGGAACATCTCTTTGTCGGCACGACACCACCGTGGAAACTCCCTCCGAACTGTCAAGGGGGCGAACGAGATTGACGTAGAATTCTCCGACTTGGCGCCTGAGCAAGTGGGAGAGGCAGAGCTTGGCCCATTCTAGTAGTCCGTTCTCACAGAGAGTGTTGGCGAGAGGGGCTAGGACCGGCGACTCTAGATCCTCGTCGGAGAGGATCTGCTCGAAGTGAATCTTCGATACTAACATATCGAATGACTCTTCATACGTGGTAGGCACGAGGGAAGGTCCGGATGATGCCATTCTCTTGCTTTTGGGTGCCATTAATAATCACTGCAAAGGTAATATATAGGAAAGGAAAGAAATCTATTTGCAGAAACGGGTTAGGCAGAAAACTGGAAGACGATGAACAGATATAATTGATAAGCACAAATGAGGAAAGTAGGAGATATCTTCCTGATTTTTCTCCTTATATAGGTCTTTGACTCGGATGAGATCAACGGCTGGGGTTAAATGGCGCGAATCCATCAACGGCTGGGATTACGCGACTGTTGACTATCTTTGACTCGACATTTTGATCCGAGTTCCAACCAGCGCGTGAGAAGGTGTACAGTTTCATGTCAGCCCAGTCGCACTATAAAGTAGGCTATGGATGCTCAGCCGTACTTTATATTTAATGCGACATGATGGCTATTTTAATGTAACTGACTAGCTCAGGAATGTTTGAATTTATTTCAAACATTCTCATTTAAGAACATAACACCTTCAGTCATAAATGATACCTGCCAACTGATGTCTGAATCAGCTGTGTTCATCAGTCGAGTTCCTCAGTTGCTGCATACCATCAGCTGACTCGAGTTCGTCTGTTCAGCTGACGTCTGATCCATTGTTGCAGCATACCATCAGCTGACTCCAGTTCGTCTGTTCAGCTGACGTTTGACGTCTTCAGTTGGCAATCCGTATCTGAGATTCCCCCTTCAGCTGAGCTTCTCCCTCCATCTGAGCTTCCCCCTCAGATGGGCATCTATCTCTTCACCTCGGCTGGTTCCTCATCTGAAGGATCCAACAATCCAAGTAGATCACATAGCATCTTGAACTGCGCTTCGGCTAGAGGTTTGTTGAAGATGTCAGCTCGCTGAATCTCAGTTGGAGTCTTTTCTCCAAGGAAACGTCTTTCTTCTCAACTGTGATCTAGAAACTCAGTTCCATGATCTGATCAGATGGAAATAATTTTTATCTCTTGTTGGTTCGATATCCGATCCATCAACTTGGGTAGCTCATCTCGGGTTTCACTTTTGTGACGCATGAAGATGGTCCATGTGTACCTCGAGTAATCATCAGTTACAACCAGTGTATATTCGTTGCCATTTATGCTCTTTGGTGTAACTGGCCCGAAGAGATCCATATGGATCAGCTGTAACACTCGGTCGGTTGAGAGAGTTGACTTCAACCGGAAGGAGGATCTAGCGAGCTTTCCCAACTGGCATGCACTGCAGATATGTGTTGTTGAAAACACTCGGTTGGGTATGCCTCTTGCATGTTCTTGTCTGACGAGTCGGTTCATTGTCTTGAAGTTCAGATGGTTGAGCCTTTTGTGCCACTGCCAGCTCACATCCGAACTGCTCTTTGATAACAGGCAAGTGTCAGGGAGGCTGCTGTTCCAGTCAGCATAGTAAACATTCCTTGTTGAAGATCGATTTCCCAACAATATCACCTGCTTTGATCCGACATCTTTAACTCTGCAACCCTGTGCATCAAACTTGACAGAGAAACCATTATCACAGAATTGGCTGATGGAGAGCAGGTTATGCTTCAATCCATCAACATAAGAGACATTAGAAATTGAAACATGATTGGTTTCAAGGGTACCGTAACCTCTGGTATAACCTTTTGAGTTATCATCAAAAGTAACTTATGGACCTTCTTTCTCCACGAAACTTCCAAGCAAACCCTTCAGATTTGTCATGTGTTTCGAGCATCCACTGTCCATCACCCATATTGAAGCTGACGCCTTCTTCTTCCTCAGCTGTTTCTCTTGTACCTGCAAAGAGAAACTCGCTTAGGTCCCCAATTTCAGTTGGGTCCTGGAGGGTTAGAACCAGTTCCCCCTGGAACTGTGCGTCGCTTTTCCCTGTAAACTCGGATGGATTTATCATTCCAGATTACTTTTCCTTCATCATCAACTATAACAACACCTCGGTTATCCTTAGGCTTGTTGTTAGTAATGATGCTCTGTTTCTTGGGAGGAGTTGGATTTCTCCCATGTTGGGCTTTATGAGGTGAGGCTTTCCCCCTGTTTTGATGGCGATTTTTATCCTGTCTGATTTGTCTGAATGATTGGACGCCATGTTGGAATCTTTGTAGCTGATACTGATTCCATCTTTCTGACTGACGACGACAACTGGTCATGCTCGGATGTTGATTCAACTTGTGGCATAAATATCTCCAGTTGTTCGAACTGTTCCTCATTGGTTGACTCGGTTGGAACCTCTGGTTGAACTGATGATGGAACCGCTGTTGATTCAGATGGTTGAGTCCTTGTTGGCTCTGCGGTCGGTTCCATTCTTTCTGTGGTCGGTTCTGTGGACGGTTCAGAGGTCGGTTCTGATTTTTGTTTCGGTTGTATCTCCGACACCTCTGGTTCTTCTTCTGTGACTTGGAACATTTCCCCTCGATTGATGTCCCAACCGATGGAACGTTCTGTTCATCCATTGCTTCTTTTCCCTTCTCAGTTGGAGTTCCCTTGGTCGGTTGAGCTTGCTGAGAAGTGGAAGTTGCATTACTTTGGGGAGATTCAGATTCAACTGTGTTAGGTTCAACAACCTTGACCTCAACAGCTTTGATGAAGGTTGCTGGAGGAATTCCACTATCTTTAACCACATCGTAACTGAGTCCTGACAAGTCACCCGTCTGTCGGCTGTAACTGATTAAATTCTCTATGATCTTGATGACTGATATAGCTTGATCAGGTTGTCCTTCTCAGTTTGCAATTCTTTGAGAAGAACAGCTATATACTCGGACTGTTCGTCTGACTTTTTCACCAGCTGGCCGATCTGCGCCTCTTGCTTGTTCAACTGATCTTCCTGTTTCTTGATCTGTTTCTGTAACTCCTCATCAGTTGAAGCCTTAGGTTGGCTGGCAGCATTTAGCTGATTATTGAGATTGTCAATCTCTTCCTTTTGGCTCTTGATCAGATCGTCCTTGTCGGTTAAGGATTCCTCAAGCTTGGCGAATTGTACTTGAAGACTCTTAAACTCAACCGACTACTGTTGCACTTCCTCATTGAGTGCTCATCGTCTTTGACGTCCATCTGCACATAACAACAAAAGAAGGGTGCAAGCAGATATGCACTAGCGTGATAAAGAGATCTGTTCAGTTGACCACTGAATAAAATTCCTCGAATTCACACCTTGTGAAACAGAGTCAGCAGTCTTTTGAACCACTGCTCTGATACCACTTGATGGTCCCGAAACGAGTTACTGGTGTATGGGGGGGGGGGGAATACACCAGTTAGGATTTTAAAAACTTAACCCTTAAAAATTACTTCAACCGAGTAAAATGGACTCAGTTGGAATCTCACAGCTGAGTAAGCAACCTCAGCTGGAAGAGTGCGGCTGTGCGGAATGTGGTGGAAAATTAAACTCGTTAAAATCAACTCACGCTTTTAGTGCAGGGTTGGTCAACAACCAAAACAGTTGAATATGCAAAGATGCAGATTTGTATGCCGGTTAGTTTATAGGCGGAGAGAATCAACTAGCCGTTGGAGGAGCTGTTGATCTCTGTTCTTTGATAGCGATGGCTTGTCTCTCATCTCTGCAGACTTTCCCGATATGGCATCTGTGCTCTTCTGCTTTCCATCTGAGACAGCCTTGTGTTGGGCCAAATGGGGTAATGACTGAACGGTCAAACCCTCATGTGCCTTCCTTTTGAAATTCAAATCTTAACCTTTCTGACAGTCAACCTTGGTTAGTCGGTTGAAAGTCTTGATCTTCATCTGAGTGGTCTTCAGCTGATGTTCTGATCTGTTGAACTCTCAGCTGACTTTGAACTTCAAGCAGTTGGACTTCTTGGTTGGATTTTACAACTGAGGTTCTGAAACTGAACACTCAGTTGTCTTCCTTGTATTTACTCAGTTGGGTTTGAACCCTCAGATGACTTCCTTTTCATCTGATGTTCTCTTCCTCTCTACTGCTTCTCATCTGATGAACCCTCAGTTGGTTTTCTTCACAACTGATGCTCTGAAGACTTCCCCCTCATTCCATCTGAACAAAAGAACTCTCAGTTATCTTTCAACATAACCGATGTTCTGTCTGAGTAATGCCTTGCTGCCATCTTCAGCTGGAGACCTGTAAAGATAAAATCTTAACTTTGCTCAAACAGCGAGCCTAAATTCTAACATTAGGTTCTGGCAACATCTACTCGGTTGGGGTCAGTCGGTTTTGGAATTCATCAAAACTTATACTAATAAATTTCCCAACAGGGTTCTTGGTTTTTTATCCAACATGTCCTCCATCCGTATCAATAAGTTCACCTTAGCCTGTTAGAAATACGAGAACTTCGTTCACCTCACCAATGAGTCCATCGACAAAATGGAGCTGAGATTTACAGATATTATTATGGACATCGAGAGCATAAGAAAAGATAAATACTCGGAGTGTGAGATTAAATTTAGAAGTTATCTTCGCGCTAGGTGAAGATTGGGCGGTATACAGAGTCATCCATCAGAATCGGAGTGACCTCAGTTCGATGAAGACTGAAAAGTTGTTCTTTACGCTCAAGGCGAATGAGTATGATATCCTCCGACTGAAGCAAGCCAAGCTTCAGAAGCCAAAATAGACCGAGAAAAGCTCAGCGACCAAGCCAGTGGCGCTTTGAGCAGACTCAGGAAGATTGATGAGACCAAATTTTGTATGATTTTCGAGTCATGTTTTAGGTCAAGATCGAGTGGTTTTGTGTATTTTTGTTTGTCTTTAGTATCTGGGAGGACACATTGTGAAGGCAGGGACGTACAAGGCAAACTATGACAAAATTGGGCAGAAAAGGGTAAGATATAACCAAATCCCGCAACAGACATATTGGGTGCAAATACGAAGCACTTTGGGCAAGGAAATGATGCTCCCAGCTTGGCCAAAGAAGCAGACATTCAGAATTAAAGTTGCTCGCTTCGCAACTTGACCAAATCAAGTACCGTGCGAGATCAAGTCATTTGGGCAAAAAGAGATGTAAAAAGGCCAAGGTGACAGGCAGACCAGAGAAGAGAGGTAGGAGTGCATGCCTTGGGCATGGAGATCTGTGACAATCCCACAAACAAGGAAAGAGTGTGGAGCAAAAAAGAGATTAACTTACAACGGAAGAGTGCAGACCAAGTAGGAGATCAACCTTTTCTAAGTAGCCAACAAGGAAGGAATTATTTCCTTCTTTATCTATGAAGATTCGTCCATATCAAATCTGCTAAATAAGGAAAGTCTCTTGGTCAACAGAAGCTGCTGGAAGGATTGACAGCTGGCAGACAGCTCACCCAAACCTAGTTACTATCAACTTACCTAATGGGCTGAGCCTCCAAGACCCACAAATTTCACATCTATAAATACTCCTAGATAGCAAGCCATATGTAACTCTTCATATCTTTTATCTTTTGAATTTCTAATCTTCTTTAGTCTAGGATTTTCTTTATTTTGTTGGAGAGTTTGCCCCTTTGGGGGCAAACTAACTTTTATACTTTGTTGCCGGCGATGTTGGTGTCGTCCAAATTTATTTTTAATTATTTTTTTTCCTATTTCGTTCTTTCTTTTCTTGTTCTTTAGTTTACGCCTCGGTAGTTATACATATCTAAGTTTGGGCAAGATGACACTGCATAAGCATTAAATCGTGATGTTGATTTGGGCAAGGGGATAGCTATATATATGTGTTCCCGAGGTGTTAGACAATGATTTCAAAGCAGTGTATTTGTGCCAGCATTTCATGTGGCCAGTGGGCAATTGAAGGGTGGCACATTCCTTAAAAGAGAGGTAGCTTAGACCAACAGGGACCAAGAGAGGTTTGCCTCGCGCTCTTTGAGGGCGGCAAATCTCATGTTGAACTTGGGCGGAGCCGAACAAAGTACGCTGACGCTAGTTTAAAGTCGGAGCAGAATCCTCGAATCTCACAGGGCCGGAACTGGTTCGTCTAGTGCCCAAAGCTGCATGTCCATACTACACCCCTTTTTTAGGATCCTCGGGAGGAGGGTTAGGTAGGTAAGGAGGATTGTTTAGGGATTCCACCCAATTCTCAGAAGTAAGGACGAGCTAGGCAGATCGTGGTTGTGGTTGTGATAACATGATTGTAGGACCATGACGCGGTTTGCTTGTAACCGTTGACACACAAACGTACCATATATCCTTGCATCGATGAAGATGTCTTGTTTATGCAATTGATTGAACACCTAAATACAGGTTCGTCTTTATCTTTTATTTATGCTTTAGTTTAGTTTTATTTTCCTGTTTGGCCAAGATGAGTCCGTGCGAACCCTCTAAACCTTTGGATGACCCATGACCAAAGAGAAACTACACCAACTCCTTGTAAGATCGATCCTATATATACTGCTAGCTGATCCTGGTAGTGGTCAATAGGATAATTATAAATGTATTTTGTACACGACTGAACGACGACGCGTTAAAATTGGTGTTGTTGCTGTGGAGTTGTGTTTCCAGTAGTTTTCTCTTTTGTTTGCTTGTTTAGTCATTTTTGTATGTGTTCCGAACTAACCGTGCAGGAAAACTTCGTGAGTGACTTTGGGATTGAAGGACGAATGCACAATGACCAAGGTGCACCTATAAAGAGGGCAAGGCAGGTGGACGGGAGCCCATTTGCAAGTCAAAGGACAAGTCTAGCCTACTCTGGGCATGACAATGAATGAAAAAACGAAGTTTCACGAGCTCCAATATCCAGTCGATGACTAAAAGATGGAGGCCATGTCGTGACCACGACGTAAACTAAGGCGCTTGCCATGAGGCAACCTGGTACCTATCCTTTTTATTTTCTTTTTCTTTTTATTTAAATCCTAGACTAGGTAGAATTTTCGTAGGAGGTATGGTTTGTTAATGACGTCAGGACCTAGGACCGAGGGCATGACCACCACTCAGACCATCTTTCCATAAACTTTGTTATGGGGCAAGATGAGTCTGAAATCCCTTAGTTGAAAGGCACTTACATTTACTAGCTTGGGTGAGTTGGAAGATGATGTTGTTGCACACAATGAGATGTTGCTGAGGATGTCCCTTGCCTGATCCAAAGAACATAAAACTACTTGATGAGTTTGACATGATGAAGAAAGAAATCCTTTCTACAAGCCGCCAGCGAGGGCACAACATTCCTACAAAGACTTTCTCTCCAGAATTATCCGGGGGAGGCAGACTGTACATCTGTCATGCCCGTGTAAAGACATGACGAGTACAATCCTTAGAAGTTTGACCAGACTGGACGAAGAAGTTGTTGCAGCATGAAAGAAGATCCTTTATGCCATTCATAATGCCCAAGCTGCCCATGTTGAACACACCATATTCAGGTTCCATGCTAGACCTCCTTCATAATTGTTTCCTCCCAGTTTTTGTTAGTTATAGGTTCGTTTCTTGAGTCTTTGTTGAGTTGGTCCTTTGATCGACCCACTTTACCAAAAGTAAAGTGTGTGGGTGGGAGGACCATTGTTGTTTATGTGTCTTTTCTTTTCTTCTTTGAGTCTGTAGTTGGTTTTCCCTTATCCCATTGACTTTGTCCAAGGCAAACTATGTGGGCATGGGGTTGACATTCTTTTGTTGTTGAATGTTTACCTCTCGCCCAGTTCCCGAAAGTAAATGTGTGGGAGGACCGTCCTCTTATGTGTATAGGTTTGCATGCTTAGGATAATATGGTAATGTTAAGCATAATCTAATTCTGAGTTATATTATGTAATCATGTTTATATTTCAGTTTAAGAATGATCGTATGTGAATAAGGATGACGAATGAAAGTTTGAGCATGTCCTTGTGAGATTTTGATCCTATACTGCATATCATGACCAAGCAGTTTTCTTTCTTGTGAGTTATTTGATGTGTTTATTTGGAAGTCACCTAAAACTTACCTCCTTACTACTTGAAATCTCGTTGACTTAGGTGAACTTAGATGAATTAGGCATTTTTCTTTCAAAAACCCAAAATGATCTAAATAGCCTACCCGACTAAATTTTCCTTTGTCAAGCTCCTTTGAGCCTTAAATTTCTTTGATCATATATGTAGCCTAGACACTATTTCCTACTCGGTCAATAAGGACTTAAGAGTAGAACATATAAAAAATGGAGAAGGAGAAAAATAGAAGGGTCTGAAAAGAGAATAATTGGGTAAAACACATGTACTAAGGGTAGAAACTGCCCAACTAAGGAGTATCAGAAAAAAAATAAAGGACTTAAAAAATGATTTATAAAAAGGAGAGAAAAAATTAAAAATAAAAAGTCCTAGGTTGAATAAGATCAACGTTCGCAAGACCGTCACGGTCCGCTAACTCATCAGCTAGGGATCGACTTAGCAGGTCCAAACTTTAGAAGAAGGTCGAACAAATGACCAAGCAGCTCGAGGAGATGAACTCCAAGATCGTGTTAACAAGAGCAGATAGAGCTCTATAGAAACCTCCTTAAGGAATCAAAGTGATGGATGTTTTAAATGCAGGAAGCCAGAACATTTCAAGATTGTCTGTCCTGATCTCTCCAAGAAGGATCAAGATGCCCTCCAAGCAAAGGCCAAGAAGAAGACCAAGGTTATGATCGTTGAAGATGAAGTCGACGACACCGACGTGTTCACCTACTTAGAAGGAGAGGAAGATGACTCTCCATCCAGCTCTGAAGGAAAAGACAAGTGCTTCATGGCACTTCCTGAAGAGTCAACCGGCGAGGTAAACTCTTCTCTTCATCCCTCTCATATATTCCTGCTGTTAACCAATGTGCAGTAGAATTAGACGAAGTCATTGAACTGTCTTGGGATGAAATAGAATAACTCAGTAGACTGTGCAATGCTCAAGTTAATCAGTGCAAAGCCCTTCAAGCTGAATGCGATATTATGAGCAACGAGCTAATCATGAAGGATCAAGATATTGAAAAACTCGTGGAGAAAAACCGGAAGCTCCATGAAGAAGTTGCTTAGTCAATGAATAGCCAGGTCATCAATCTAACCAACATGATAAGGACACACACTAAATACATCTCTCTGTTACAAATGGAGCTGAAGTACGCAACTGTGAAGATCGTGTCCCTTAAGTTCTTAAACCAGACACACCAAGTTCAACATCAATACCAGTAGGCATATTGTCACAGCCCCAAATCCCGAAGGACGGCAGAAGCCGGGGTGCGACTGGGGTTGGATTAAAGAAGCGGGGAAGAAAGGGGAATGAAACAATAACATACATACAAGACAACATTATTTCTATGATCAAGACCTCACTATAAATATATATAATAAGAAAGAAGAGTTTGATCGGGAAGATCACACGACAAGGTTTTACTATAGAATCCTAAGTTATAATAGAACAGAAACTGAACCGAAAGTAGTATTCAATATATACATCATCAAACATCTAGAGTTCTGCAGCGGAAGAAATAAGCTATCCTATTATGCTCTCTCTGACTCAAAACAATCTCAGCTCCTAACTTGACTCATAGCTCAACTCATAACTCAACTCATAGCTCAGCTCCTAACTCAACCTTCCACCGCTGTCGTCGCTTCAACCTGCACATTTAGAAATATATGCAGGGCTAAGTACGAGAGTACTTAGTGGGCACATTGCCGAAAACATAATCATAGGTATTGATAAACAGGCAGCTCATTTTATAGCGCATCGGGATTTTCATTTAAAAGAGCCCTGTGTCTATTAAACATTTTCATTTCATTCATAAAGGTTAGCTCTGCAGAGCATTTTCTCATAGATGTTACGTTCAAATCTTGACCAGTCATTATTACCGTGGCTGGTTACCCCTCAACAAGATACCACATACACCACAGGCTACAATGCACTAACTCTGGAAAGCACCTAATGGACTAACTCAGAGCCGATCGTTAAGTAGTTAACACCTAAATGGTTAACATACAATTCTGGAAAGCACGACGGCTAACTCAGATGGTACACGAGAACTCACATAAATATAAAACAGTTTATGCCTGATATCACTTTGAAAACACAGTTATCAAAGCTCATAAAGAATTACTTTCGAGTTGTGGAAAAACCCACATTTATTTTGTTATAGATAAAAGCCCACCTCGAAATTACAGAACTATTATCGAGCATCTGTTCCTCAATCTTCCGTCATTTCCTTAAGCTGACTTCCTCTTTCATCGTAAAATAATCATACTTTAGACTCGGTCGTACAAGATAATCGAATGCAGAAATTCGAATTAAGTTTTAGTTCTTTAGATGATTTAAGCATTTGCACGCTTAACTAAATTCCTTTACTTAAACAGATACAAGATACGAACTCATCTCGTTTAGCACTCAAGGCTCTATACTTGACACTGAGGTCAGTAAGAAAAAGGCATTCATTAACTCATAACGACCTCAAAGATCGAAAGAAGCTAAGTTGAGAAGAAAACAACTTAGGAAATTACAATTTGAACATGCACTGCACGAAGTCAGTGAGTCTGTCCAGAACAGGGGATTGCGAAACAGGGGTCGTGCCCTGTACCAAAAGATAGCCTCGGGTGTCTAGTTTACTCTCCAGTTCGCGGATCTCGATTCCGATAAACGAGCTAAAAGATATTGCAGTTTCTGTGGAACGTCGCAGAAACTGCCGAGTGAACCCTAATGCTCGATAAAATCAACGCACGTTCTTCTAGGTTCGTTCTATGTTATCGAACTTAAATTCTCACGAATTTTACACAACAAGGCAGTCAACACGTATTTCCATACGTGATAAACTCCTTTCGTTTCTCGTCTATGAGCACGACATTCCAAGCATCGGCTTTCAATCCAAACAATTACTAAACCAAAATCAAATTAACATTTCTCGTTTCTATTCCTCGATTATAACTACAACTCGTTATTTAACAACTCGGACGAACATGTCGTCAACTACAAAGTCATTCCTTAATCCATAACGAGCATTATTATCTAGTTAGAATCCTTAATCGACTTTTTGATTATTACTTACGTTCAATTGATCGTCTCTTACGAAATTTCCAAAGTTAACGGAATTCATTCATTTTCTACAACATTATTCATCAACTAACAAGAATCATAAATAGGCAAATCATATCCTCATATCATCATTTATTCTCGACTTATCTATCATTGTTCGTCTCTTACGTAAAGTTTTACGTTCTCCGTTTTCATTCAAATTTTACGATAACGATTATTATCTAACTAGCATTCCTAACATGGAAATCATATTATCAAAACATTATCGAGCCTCGACTTATCACCACATCTTCGTCTCTTACACTTTTTGTTTTATTTTTAGAAAAATCTCAAATTAATATATATTCATCCTCATGCATCGTATAACTCATTTCCATTAAACAATCGAGCATATCTTAACATTTACTAACCTAAATCGAGCCTTGTTCGTCTCTTAGTGTCACGCCCCGACTCTCGAGGTGCGACTTACGAACAACAACAAACCTAGACAACTAACAACTAACTCAATTAAAGGGAACATGCTCGGGGAAAATAAAGATGGAGTATAAGGCAATCGAATTTGGTTTTCAAAAGCATAATGAAATAATAACCGAGCATCTTAACTTCACTTTTAACAGGAATTCAAACAAGTGATTCATGCTGATGGGAAAGGAATTCCAACAAAAAGAGAAATCATACGAATATATACATCAAGATAAGGGATCATGTTCAACAACAATTCAAGTTACGAGCCCATCGCTCGGAATTACAAGTTAAAGAGTTACGAATTCAGCAAGCATTCAAAGTCTTCGAGCACAACGCTCGGAATCAAAAACATGAGTATTAAAGTACTAGCATCAACAGACATTAATTCAAAAGGATTGCAGCAGAAACTTGCATCAATACCCAACACTTGCACGTATGAAGACGTACAAATGCCAGTCTGAAATTCAACTAAACTCAACCAACAAAACCAAACCACACCACCAAGTATCCACGCCATCGCCATCCAGTCAACCTGCATGTTTAGAAACACACGCAGGGCTGAGTACTTCGTACTCAGTGAACACAAGACAAAACATTTGAATAAATATGCTTCTTAAAGCTATAATAATTGAACTTGCCTTGCCAAACATCACAAGTATATAAGCAGTTTTAAAGACAATTTACTTGTGCATGTCAAAACATTTTCTTTAAAACAGACTGCGCAGTCAAATATCATATAATATAACAGTATGTATCATCTATCACAAATAATCTCACTGTGCCGAGAAGTAGGCCTCCTTCTCAAATACTGTGACCGGCCTAACCGAAGCAAGGCTCACAGTCACCTCAACATAAACCACACGTGGGTTCCTACTTTTCACAGGATAGTACATCTCATATAAATAGATGATAACACATACTAATTTCAATAAAATGGCAAGTCAATCACATTTGAAAATCATATCATAATATTCAATAGTATAACTAATTTTCATCGATAGTTTTGGTTCAGAAAAGCCCACCTGACTTCCGAAGAACTAGCTAGGTGGTCTAGGGCTATTTGTCCTTGCTTAAAGATCTGTCCGGCTCGATCCTTCACAGTTCGACATCGATAGGAAGATAAGATATATGAAAGACGGACACAAAGGCGTTGGACTTTAACTGACGGACTTCTATTTGAGTCGTCTCTCTCTTCGCTCTAACTTTTCTAAAAGATCTCGCGTTCTCGTCCTTAAATTATTAACTCTATTCGAAATGGTTAACTTTACTACTCAATATCGTACACTCTTCTCGTTTTAATTAATAACTTCATTGTTAATATTCTATTACTCGAGCTTTCTTTCAAAGGCTTTAATCAAATCTTGGTTTACAAATCATAACTCAATCATTCAATTATTTTTCACAACATAACTAACATCATGCATTTAAACACTTATTCAATCATATAATGAATTCAAATAAATCAAACATACTTCAAGACACATTAACATTCATTCAATTTAGATTTTAAAATCTAACTCGATTATGCATTTCCTTTTTATGGAGGTTTAAACTATTAATTCTATCTTTCTTATTTACATAGACAATGCTTTATTTTACATCCGCTATCTTATAAGGTATTTCATAACCTTTATTCTATTAACAAAAATTTCTCTTTAATTATCATTATTAACTCTTATAAAATTTGGATTTCTTATTCATCTTTAATTCGATTCTCATTTCTTATCTCGACTATTGTTCCTCTAATTATTATCTCGGTTTATCTTTTTATTTGCTTGGTTAGAAACAACGTATTCAATTAATTATTTAATTAATCTTCTTTCCATTTAATTCTCGACATCTTATTTTATTCTCATTTTCTCGATCAACTTATATGAGTATCTATCTTAACTCGTATAGTATCTTTTCTTTACTCAATTTAACTTCCTTTTTATTTCTTATCGATTAATTCTTCATAAACTTGGTTTTCTCTATTTTTGCTTATTTCTTTAATAATTTCTTCTTTATTTGTCTTTAACTTAGGCCATTTCTTACTAAATAATTTCTTTATCTCTTGATACACATTTTTATGAATTAGCTTACTTTATTAGTTACATTATAAAAGATCTTTTTGTTGTAGTTTTATTAAAATTTCAAGTCTTTAAATTTTAATACAAGATATTTAATTAATATATCTTTTCATACATCTTTCATTTTTTATTCAATTAAAAGCTTTTCAATTTTTAAATCTCTTTTTGTCAAAACTTCTATCTTCATTCCATATTCAAATTAACATTAATACATACTTAACATCCAATCTTTTTTTATTATTTCTACAATTAATTTTTTTCAAAACTTCAACATGCAAACTTATTTTCTTAACTTAAACACATGTATAATTATACCAACATCACATACAATCATTTCATTGATCAAAACATCACTCAATTCATCAACAAAATCAACAAAATAAAACCTCTATTTTTCTTCAAAACTCACGGCACACATATGCATATTTTGTGCATTTTATTCCTCAATTTTTCATGCATATAATCTCATTCTCAACATGATAGAAATAAAAAATCAAGCATCATAATAATAATAACTCAAAGAATTCATATTTTTCCTATTTTTACTAAAATTTTCGGTATTTATCAAATTTTGAGGGTTTTAAATTCTTTCTCTTCTCTTAATTCACCGATTAATATCTAATGCTCGATTCTCCTAACGAATTTTTCTCACTCGATTAGCACATGCATATCCTAAGTTTGCCTAAACATAATTTAAATAACATGCATGCATAGATCTTTCTTTTAGGACTTATAGACATACATATTTACAACTAATCAAATGAATTTCATACTTAATTAAATGGGAATCCTTCTCTTGGCTCTTGGAATTGAAATGGATGGAAATGGTAGCTTCAAAGCTTGAACTTGAAAAGAAGAAGGAAATCTTCTTGAATCCTCAAAGAAAAAGAAATAACATGGAATTAATCATCCATAGGATTTAAGAATCAAAATAAAGAAAAGTGTTGGATGATTCTTGAATTTAACTTCAAGAACTTGGAAGATTCTTACCTTTCTTTGAAAATATGGATGAAATGGATTGAGATTGATAACTTCTACTTCATTTTCATGGATGGAGAGTTTGAATCCATGGTTGCATGTGAAGAAAAATCAAGGTATGAGGGAGAGAGGGAGATTGCCGAGAGAGAGAGAGCTTGGGAGAGTTTGAGAGATTGTTTTCTTTCTTGCTTGGGAGAGAGAGAGAGATCGAAATGAGAGAGAGAGGTGGAGTGAATGGATTTAGTCTCCCTTCTTGTCTTAGGTGAGTGAAATTGAAATCCAACATAGGGAATAAAGTGCACTTGTTGGAAGTTGTAGTAAGATATGACTTGATAGGTGATGTGATATTAACTTGCATGCAAAAACCTTAGGTAATACCATGCATAAGACATAATCATGATGTTTTAGTCTTGGAAACTGAAGGATGATGGGAGAGGAGGTGTGAGGTGGCGTGAGAGGGAGAGAGGTGGTTGACACGTGTCGTCGTCGTGTCGTTACGGGTATTAATAATCCGGTCGTAAAGGTTTTCCGGATAAAACGATTCGTATTAATTCCATTTTGTTTTCTTAACGGGTCTAACCTCTTCTCGTCTCACTTTTGACACTAACTCATCTCAATCCTATTTCACGTCTCAAATTAAAAGATTAAAGGTTTCGATCTTTTTAGTCCTTTAAATCTTAAAAGAATTTAATCGGCTTATTAATCCGTTTATTAATCCTTTTAAAGACTAATGCCTCATTTCTCTTGTCAATTCTCGGATAAGTTCTTACCCTATCTCAGTGATCTTAAAAGAAATTCTAGGTTCGAAGGTTCTAATCCAATTCTATTCTAGTCTCGTCGGCGTAAACATATTTCTTGGCGATTAACGTTATGTTATCTCAATCAAACAAACTTCTCGGGATTTTTCCGGAATTTAATCTCATACTCATTTTCATATAAACAACTCAACAAGCATATCATATTATCATCATCTCAGGTAAATAGAACAGATAAATTCACACAAGATTCACAAGGCAAATTAAACGTTTTATTCAATTCTCTTCGATTAGAAAAGAAAAATTTTACTCCTAAATTCTCATCTTTGAACTTACTCGGTTAATTAGACGCTCTCTAAAGGTATAAGAACTCGGGGTATCACATCCTCACCCTCTTAAAAAAAAAATTCGTCCCGAAATTTACTGACCTTAAGAAAAAAAAACTCGGGATACTTTGTTTTCATCTTTTCTTCGAGTTCCCAAGTGGCTTCTTCAAGATCATGATGACACCATTTGACTTTCACTAAGGGAATCGATTTCGTTCTAAGCTGCTGGACTTTATAGTCTAAAATCTCTTCGGGTTTCTCTTCGTAGCTTAGATCGGGCTTCATCTCAACATCTTCTCGACGTATTACATGCTTCGGATCAAAGACATATTTTCTCAACTGCGATACGTGAAACACGTTATGCGAACTTCCGAAACTAGGCGGTAACGCTAAACGATAAGATACGGATCCAATCCTCTCGAGGATCTCGTATGGTCCTATAAAACGAGGTTTAAGCTTTCCTTTAACTCCAAAATGATAAACTCCTTTCGAGGGGGATACTTTCAAAAACACTTTATCTCCTTCTTCAAACTCCAACTTGGATCTTCGATTATCGGCATATGACTTTTGTCGACACTGAGCTTCTTTGATCTTCTCACGGATTTGACGTACAGATTTTATCATTTCTTCAATCGCTTCTTGCCCTAACACTTTCCTTTCACCGACTTCATTCCAATACAACGGCGATCTACACTTCTTTCAGTAAAGAGCTTCATACGGGGTCATTCCTATCGTATTCTGATAGCTATTGTTGTATGCGAACTCAACAAGAGGTAAAACTTTTTCCCACTCGACTCCTTTATCTAACAAGACGGCTCTCAACATATCTTCAAGAATTTGAATCGTTCGCTCGGATTGACCATCGGTTTGAGGGTGGTAAGCAGTGTTGAACTGCAATTGGGTTCCCAACTCTTTGTGGAAACTTTCCCAAAAACGGGCGGTGAATTTCGAATCTCTATCAGAGGTAATCATCTTCGGAACTCCGTGCAACTTCACAATTTCTTTGATGTAGATCTCGGCTAACTTGGCTGATCCATAGGTATGTTGAATAGGTATGAAATGAGCAGACTTCGTCAACCTATCCACGATTACCCATACTACTGTATTTCCTCTTCTTGATCTTGGCAATCCTGTCACAAAATCCATTGTGATTCCATCCCACTTCTACTCTGGGACTGGTAACGGCTGTAGAGGTCCATACGGTCTTTGATGTAAGGACTTCACTTGCTGGCAAGCTAAACATCTTTCAACAAACAATGTCACATCCGTCTTCATTCCATTCCACCAAAACTGGTTCTTCAAATCTTAGTACATCTTCGTACTGCCGGGATGAGCTGTATACGGGGTTTCATGAGCTTCACTCATTATTTCGTTCTTCAACTCGTCATCGTTAGGTACGCAAATTCTTCCTTGATACAACAACGCATTATCGCTTGACTCTGCAAAATCTTTAACTTCTCCACTTCTCACCTTCCTTCGTAGCTTTTCTAATTCTTCGTCTCTTCTTTGGCCTTCTACGATACGGGTTCTTAAGTCAGGCATCACTACTAAGGTAGCAATTGCTTGATCTACTGTCGCTGGCGGTACGATTACTTCAATCTTCATCTTTGCAAACTCTTCAATTAGATCGACTTCATCGGTTAAAAGAAATCCTAACTCGATTTTATCTGAATTCTCCTTTCTTCTCCTTCTACTTAACGCGTCGGCTACTACGTTCGTTTTACCGGGATGGTAAGATATCTTGCAATCGTAGTCTTTTACTAGCTCAAGCCATCTCCTTTGTCTCATATTCAACTCCTTCTGCTCGAAGAAGTACTTTAGGCTCTTGTGATCTGAGAATATTTCACACTTCGCTCCATAAAGGTAATGTCGCCATATCTTCAAAGCATGAACGACGGCTGCTAATTCCAGGTCATGGGTTGGATACTTCTCTTCGTGAGGTTTGAGTTGCCTGGAAGCATATGCAATCACTTTTCCATTTTGCATTAACACGCATCCTAGTCCTTGAGCAGATGCATCGGTATAAATAACATAATCTTTATCTGGCTCGGGTAGGGCTAGAACTGGGGCTGTCGTCAATCTCATCTTGAGTTCTTGAAAACTTTCCTCACACTCTTCCGTCCATGTGAACTTCGTTTCTTTCTTCAACAGGCTCGTTATCGGCTTTGCGATCTTAGAAAATCCTTCAATGAATCTCCGGTAGTATCCTGCCAAACCAAGAAAACTACGGATTTCATGTACTGACGTCGGGGACTTCCAATCTTGCACAGCTTTCACCTTTTCCATATCCACTTGGATGCCTTCGGACGAAACTACATGTCCTAAGAAATTCACTGCCTTCAACCAAAATTCGCACTTACTGAATTTGGCATATAGCTTTTCCGTTCTAAGCGTTTCTAACACGATTCTTAGATGTTCTTCATGCTCAGCTTCACTCCTTGAATACACCAAAATATCGTCTATAAAGACAATCACGAACTTGTCCAAATATTCGTGAAAAACTCTATTCATCATATCCATGAACATTGCCGGGGCATTTGTTAATCCAAATGGCATTACTATGAATTCGTAATGTCCATATCTCGTTCTAAAAGCAGTCTTTGGAATATCTTCTTGCTTGATCTTCAGTTGGTGGTATCCAGACCTTAAGTCAATCTTGGAGAAAACACCGGCTCCTTTTAGCTGGTCAAACAAATCATCTATCCTTGGCAAAGGATATTTATTCTTCAACGTAATCTTGTTTAACTCTCGGTAGTCAATGCACATCCTCAAACTACCTTCCTTCTTCTTTACGAACAAAATCGGAGCACCCCAAGGTGATACACTCGGTCGAATATAGCCTAAGTCCAACAATTCTTGCAGTTGGATCTTCAACTCTTGAAGTTCCTTTGGGGCCATTCGATATGGTGCTTTGGATATCGGGGCTGATCCTGGTTCTAAATCGATTGAAAACTCTAACTGACGATCAGGGAGTAAGCCTGGTAACACCTCTGGAAACACATCCTTGAATTCTCTTACGACTGGAACATCGTCGATACTTAACTCGTGATTCTCGTCCTTATTCAGATAGACTAGGTACGCTTGGGTTCCTCTCTTCCGCATCAATCTCTGCGCTTTCATGGCTGAAATTATCGGCACGCTCTTCTTCACTCTCTTTTCCATTCCAAAATCTATGGTTGACTCTTCTCCAGGGGGTTTAAACGATATCTGCCTCAAATCACATCGAATCGTCGCAAAATTCTCGGTTAGCCAATCCATTCCTAGGATTATATCAACGTCACGCATCTGGATCACATTCAGGGATTTCGCGACTAACTTACGGTTTCCGACTTCAAATTCTAGATTCGAGCAAACACGCGATACTAACGCAGACTTTCCTAAAGGGGTTGCGACACTAAGCGTCTGATTCGATTCTTCTACTTCTAGTTCTAGGTTCTCTACGCAGATACTAGATATAAACGAATGCGAAGCTCTGGTATCGAACAAAACAATAACAGGTATGTTGTTAAGCTTTCCCATACCTGTCAGATTTTCTTTCTCCTTCTCCTGCGGTTTCTGTTCAATCGCGTACGTTCTTTGGAAAAGCGGCGGTTCTTGCTGAGGAGGTTGCTGCCTTGGCTGCGGCGGCTTACGTTGACGTGGAACGAACATCTGCAGAGGAGCTGCCTCGATAGCTTTCATCTGCGACGGCTGGAACTGGTTTGGTCTTCCGCTTCTAAACCCTTGTTGCTTACTTGGGCACTGGTTCGAGAAATGACCAGGCTGACCACAACTGTAGCAAACGTTGCTTCCACTCTTACAAACACCTTGATGCATCTTTCCGCATTTCGCACAGGGAGGGAATCCTAAAGGTCCGATGGGTAGGTTGCCTCGGTTCGTTTGCGGTGCCTTTCCCTTCTGTGGCTGCGGTTGGCTCTTTCCTTGCCACTGCTTCTTGGTTGGTTGGTTTCCACTATTCCACTTCCCTTTCCTCTTTCCGTATTGGTCGAACTGGGGTTGTTGAGCAGACGTGGTCGTGATCATCTGGCTTTGGGGTTGGGGATTTGCTGGGGGTTGCGATCCTTTTTCCGGTTGCATTACCAACTCCATATCTAAAGCTCGGTTTAAAGCTTCAGCGTACGTCAAACCACTTTGGCTGGCGAGAACCACTCGAATATCTTGCCTAAGTCCTGCTCTAAACAACTCGCACATCTTCTCGTCGGTGTCGACCATATCGGGCGCAAAACGGGCTAACTCGCAAAATTCCCGGTCGTACTCGGCTACAGATCTTTTTCCTTGCTTCAGATTGGTAAACTCGTTGGATTTCTGCTTACGGTAACTTCTTGGCACAAACTTTTCGTACAATGCTTCCTTAAACTGATCCCATGACAACTCTTCGCGTTCTTCGGGAGAATACATCCTCTGCTTTGCTTCTCACCAATAATCGGATGTCCCTTTCAACTGGTACGCCATGCATTCCAAACGCTCGCGATCGGAACAACGGAGGAAACGAAAAATTCACTCTAAAGAACGAATCCAGTCTTCGGCATCAGCCGGACTGCCTTTACCATCGAACGTCGGGGGATTTTGTCGGAGAAACAGCTCTTCGACTCGTCTTTCATTTTGAGGGGGCGGAGTAGGGTCACGCTGCCCTTCTGCATTGTCTTCGGGAATCCTGACGTTTCTACGTCTTGGCGGCATTCTAAAGATTAAAACAAGGGAAAAACTTTAACCACTCTAGATCTTTAGCTTACAGGGAACCTTTCTCGATTCTGAACACATTTCTCTTTTGGGAGGAACACGATTCTCGATCGGTACTTAGATAATTAATAACAATTTAAAACTTTCTCAATTAATTCATTACTTCAATTTCTCATAAATACATGCATCTCATTCAGTTTCTAGAAATCGTCACATACTCATATCATCATATATTCATATCATCATCATAGGTTCTTGAAACAATCAATCATAATCACAGAGTAAATATCATCACTTCATACTCAAATATTCAATTTGATTTAATAATTCAGAAATTTCAACTTCAATTCAAAGAACTTAATGTTTCAACTTTCAAACGCTTAACAGCGGCCTTCTTGAGGACTTATAACACTTAGGGAATTTACTTTGGAAAATTTTCCCTTTTTCCTAGTCAAATTATGATTAGTCTTCATCACAGTTTACAACACAACTAAAAGAAAAAGAAAAATAAAAGAGTTCAACTCTCAACACACTCGAAAAACGATTGAATTCAACAACTTTCTTGGAACACCCTTACACACAGGAGTCATCTTCGCTTGGTCCGTTATCATCATACTGTTCCGCTTCGGGATCCACTCCGTAGTGCTCTATAATCTCCTCATCTTCTTCTGGGTCCTCTTCCTCCTCCTCTTCTTCCTCTTCACGCATTTGTCCTTCAAACCGCTCATCATCTTCCTAGACATTATCATCCTCTATGGCGAAACACTCGCGCTCGGCTTCTCTCAAGGCTTCTTCGCAATCTTCCAGGGTATAATTCATCGCAGCTAGCTCAGATTCGACCCAAGGCGGGGTATTGGGATTCTCTTCTTGATGACGGTGGAGAGCTGCATCAGTGGAGACGCCAATCTGGAAGTCATGTTCGTCTTCTGGCCTTGACGGAGAGGTAGGTGTAAAAGAGGTAGGAAAAACATTGTTAGGTAGAGTCTGAAGATATCCGGTTCCTACAGTCGCTGCATCAACTGGCTCGCTTCCGTTCTCTTTATCGTCGTTTGAGCGGGCTTGACTAGAGGATTTTGCTCTAGGATGGCTTAAAAAGGTCGCTTGGGGATGATTCAAATAAGCAGCTATTTGGTCCTCATTTGAAGAAGAATTTTCATTACATCCATTCAGCTGCAATGTTGATAAATCAGAAAACAAAGGAATCAAGAAAATTAAGTTAAAAGCACACCACTTACAAATGGATAATCTGCGAGGGGGTTCTGAAATTGAAGATTAGTTCGTGGCGGCGAATTGATGTGGAGAGAAACAGTTCCACTTGGAGGAATTGGTGAAGGATTACGAACAAAGTCTTTCAATAAGCTTGGAGTATCATCTTTATAAGGTTCGGGCGGAGGAGCACCATAAGACATAAAACGAGCTGAAATCGCGGAGATAAAAGCATTCACATCGCCGTAAAGGGTTCGGTCGAAGTAACGGTAGCCTAGAAATCGAGGGACAAGAGATGCTGCCCAGTCCTTCCATTCTTGTGGTAAAGCTTGAATCAGGTGCGTCATGCTTTCGAACGGTCCTACGTCCATATATTGAACCTTTCCCCAAATCGTATGGTATTGTGCTAAGAATTCTGCTAAAGATTCGTTGTTTTCCATTCTCGCGTACAAATACTCTTGCATCCAATCAACGTTGTCCATCCTATACGAATTTTAAACGCATAAGCACACTTAACAAATTATCGGAAAAGAATTACGAATTCTACTACATACTCATTTCTGCGTTCCAAAGAGGGATTTTTGGGCAATTCCAAATCACGTAACCAATCGCACACACGCCTTATTCTTTCCGATCTTTTCACACGCACTCGCAAAGGGGAAGACATTCTAAAGCAATCTAGTTATTAATCAATTCAGCAAATTCATCTCAAATAACTTTAAAGAAATTCTCAACATTTGAATAACTTGAAACAGAAAACTTTTAGAAAAAGACATACCTGGTTGCCGGATGAGATGGAGGATAACTTGGTGTGGTTGACTGACTCAAATAAGTCTAGGAATTAAATCTAGACTCAACTCATCAAAGAATAACAGACTTTAGAACAAATAAGAGCCTTGCTCTGATACCAACCTGTCACGCCCCGACTCTCGAGGTGCGACTTACGAACAACAACAAACCTAGACAAATAACAACTAACTCAATTAAAGGGAACATGCTCGGGGAAAACAAAGATGGAATATAAGGCAATCGAATTTGGTTTTCAAAAGCATAATGAAATAATAACCGAGCATCTTAACTTCACTTTTAACAGGAATTCAAACAAGTGATTCATGCTGATGGGAAAGGAATTCCAACAAAAAGAGAAATCATACGAATATATACATCAAGATAAGGGATCATGTTCAACAACAATTCAAGTTACGAGCCCATCGCTCGGAATTACAAGTTAAAGAGTTACGAATTCAGCAAGCATTCAAAGTCTTTGAGCACAACGCTCGGAATCAAAAACATGAGTATTAAAGTACTAGCATCAACAGACATTAATTTAAAAAGATTGCAGCGGAAACTTGCATCAATACCCAACACTTGCACGTATGAAGACGTACAAATGCCAGTCTGAAATTCAAATAAACTCAACCAACAAAACCAAACCACACCACCAAGTATCCACGCCATCGCCATCCAGTCAACCTGCATGTTTAGAAACACACGCAGGGCTGAGTACTTCGTACTCAGTGAACACAAGCCAAAACATTTGAATAAAGATGCTTCTTAAAGCTATAATAATTGAACTTGCCTTGCCAAACATCACAAGTATATAAGCAGTTTTAAAGACAATTTACTTGTGCATGTCAAAACATTTTCTTTAAAACAGACTGCGCAGTCAAATATCATATAATATAACAGTATGTATCATCTATCACAAATAATCTCACTGTGCCGAGAAGTAGGCCTCCTTCTCAAACACTGTGACCGGCCTAACCAAAGCAAGGCTCACAGTCACCTCAACATATACCACACGTGGGTTCCTGCTTTTCACAGGATAGTACATCTCATATAAATAGATGATAACACATACTAATTTCAATAAAATGGCAAGTCAATCACATTTGAAAATCATATCATAATATTCAATAGTACAACTAATTTTCATCGATAGTTTTGGTTCAGAAAAGCCCACCTGACTTCCAAAGAACTAGCTAGGTGGTCTAGGGCTATTTGTCCTTGCTTAAAGATCCGTCCGGCTCGATCCTTCACAATTCGACATCGATAGGAAGATAAGATATATGAAAGACGGACACAAAGGCGTTGGACTTTAACTGACGGACTTCTATTTGAGTCGTCTCTCTCTTCGCTCTAACTTTTCTAAAAGATCTCGCGTTCTCGTCCTTAAATTATTAACTCTATTCGAATTGGTTAACTTTACTACTCAATATCGTACACTCTTCTCGTTTTAATTAATAACTTCATTGTTAATATTCTATTACTCGAGCTTTCTTTCAAAGGCTTTAATCAAATCTTGGTTTACAAATCATAACTCAATCATTCAATTATTTTTCACAACATAACTAACATCATGCATTTAAACACTTATTCAATCATATAATGAATTCAAATAAATCAAACATACTTCAAGACACATTAACATTCATTCAATTTAGATTTTAAAATCTAACTCGATTATGCATTTCCTTTTTATGGAGGTTTAAACTATTAATTCTATCTTTCTTATTTACATAGACAATACTTTATTTTACATCCGCTATCTTATAAGGTATTTCATAACCTTTATTCTATTAACAAAAATTTCTCTTTAATTATCATTATTAACTCTTATAAAATTTGGATTTCTTATTCATCATTAATTCGATTCTCATTTCTTATCTCGACTATTGTTCCTCTAATTATTATCTCGGTTTATCTTTTTATTTGCTTGGTTAGAAACAACGTATTCAATTAATTATTTAATTAATCTTCTTTCCATTTAATTCTCGACATCTTATTTTATTCTCATTTTCTCGATCAACTTATATGAGTATCTATCTTAACTCGTCTAGTATCTTTTCTTTACTCAATTTAACTTCCTTTTTATTTCTTATCGATTAATTCTTCTTAAACTTGGTTTTCTCTATTTTTGCTTATTTCTTTAATAATTTCTTCTTTATTTGTCTTTAACTTAGGCCATTTCTTACTAAATAATTTCTTTATCTCTTGATACACATTTTTATGAATTAGCTTACTTTATTAGTTACATTATAAAAGATCTTTTTGTTGTAGTTTTAGTAAAATTTCAAGTCTTTAAATTTTAATACAAGATATTTAATTAATATATCTTTTCATACATCTTTCATTTTTTATTCAATTAAAAGCTTTTCAATTTTTAAATCTCTTTTTGTCAAAACTTCTATCTTCATTCCATATTCAAATTAACATTAATACATACTTAACATCCAATCTTTTTTTATTATTTCTACAATTAATTTTTTTCAAAACTTCAACATGCAAACTTATTTTCTTAACTTAAACACATGTATAATTATACCAACATCACATACAATCATTTCATTGATCAAAACATCACTCAATTCATCAACAAAATCAACAAAATAAAACCTCTATTTTTCTTCAAAACTCACGGCACACATATGCATATTTTGTGCATTTTATTCCTCAATTTTTCATGCATATAATCTCATTCTCAACATGATAGAAATAAAAAATCAAGCATCATAATAATAATAACTCAAAGAATTCATATTTTTCCTATTTTTACTAAAATTTTCGGTATTTATCAAATTTTGAGGGTTTTAAATTCTTTCTCTTCTCTTAATTCACCGATTAATATCTAATGCTCGATTCTCCTAACGAATTTTTCTCACTCGATTAGCACATGCATATCCTAAGTTTGCCTAAACATAATTTAAATAACATGCATGCATAGATCTTTCTTTTAGGACTTATAGACATACATATTTACAACTAATCAAATGAATTTCATACTTAATTAAATGGGAATCCTTCTCTTGGCTCTTGGAATTGAAATGGATGGAAATGTTAGCTTCAAAGCTTGAACTTGAAAAGAAGAAGGAAATCTTCTTGAATCCTCAAAGAAAAAGAAATAACATGGAATTAATCATCCATAGGATTTAAGAATCAAAATAAAGAAAAGTGTTGGATGATTCTTGAATTTAACTTCAAGAACTTGGAAGATTCTTACCTTTCTTTGAAAATATGGATGAAATGGATGGAGATTGATAACTTCTACTTCATTTTCATGGATGGAGAGTTTGAATCCATGGTTGCATGTGAAGAAAAATCAAGGTATGAGGGAGAGAGGGAGATTGCCGAGAGAGAGAGAGCTTGGGAGAGTTTGAGAGATTGTTTTCTTTCTTGCTTGGGAGAGAGAGAGAGATCGAAATGAGAGAGAGAGGTGGAGTGAATGGATTTAGTCTCCCTTATTGTCTTAGGTGAGTGGAATTGAAATCCAACATAGGGAATAAAGTGCACTTGTTGGAAGTTGTAGTAAGACATGACTTGATAGGTGATGTGATATTAACTTGCATGCAAACCTTAGGTAATACCATGCATAAGACATAATCATGATGTTTTAGTCTTGGAAATTGAAGGATGATGGGAGAGGAGATGTGAGGTGGCGTGAGAGGGAGAGAGGTGGTTGACACGTGTCGTCGTCGTGTCGTTACGGGTATTAATTATCCGGTCGTAAAGGTTTTCCGGATAAAACGATTCGTATTAATTCCGTTTTGTTTTCTTAACGGGTCTAACCTCTTCTCGTCTCACTTTTGACACTAACTCATCTCAATCCTATTTCACGTCTCAAATTAAAAGATTAAAGGTTTCGATCTTTTTAGTCCTTTAAATCTTAAAAGAATTTAATCGGCTTATTAATCCGTTTATTAATCCTTTTAAAGACTAATGCCTCATTTCTCTTGTCAATTCTCGGATAAGTTCTTACCCTATCTCAGTGATCTTAAAAGAAATTCTAGGTTCGAAGGTTCTAATCCAATTCTATTCTAGTCTCGTCGGCGTAAACATATTTCTCGGCGATTAACGTTATGTTATCTCAATCAAACAAACTTCTCGGGATTTTTCCGGAATTTAATCTCATACTCATTTTCATATAAACAACTCAACAAGCATATCATATTATCATCATCTCAGGTAAATAGAACAGATAAATTCACACAAGATTCACAAGGCAAATTAAACGTTTTATTCAATTCTCTTCGATTAGAAAAGAAAAATTTTACTCCTAAATTCTCATCTTTGAACTTACTCAGTTAATTAGACGCTCTCTAAAGGTATAAGAACTCGGGGTATCACACTTAGGTTTTGGATTTTATTTTTAGAAAAATCCAAAACAATTCATACTATCAATTAATATCATAAGCAACACTAATCTATCATCAATTCGACGAAGAAATCGAGCACGAAAGAAAGCCCTAAAATCTGAAATTTTCGGTATTAATAGGGCTTAGGGTTCTTGATTTTTCCTTCATGATTTGATCCGTAGAACTCGATTCTAAGCATTATAGAACATGTATCGAACAAGAAACCACATACTAAACCATCCCTAATTTTTCGAAAAAAATGAAAGAGAGGGGAAAGAAGATTTGTTCGGATCAAACTAAAGACGAAGTTCTTACCTTTCGATATATGAAATCGGATTGGAATTTAATCGGTAGATGCAAGAGTGGTGGATCTTGGAAGAGCTTGAGTTTGGTGCTTCAATGGAGGAAATTGAAGAAGAAGTGAGAGAGAAATGAGGGAGAGGGGTGGCGGTCATGGGTGATGAAGGGGGAGGGTGATGAGTCACCTTGGTGACTCATAAAGTAGGGGAAAAAAGTCTAACAAACAATGGTGAGTCGTTAAGGAGCGTTTGGCGAGGGAAATTTTTAATGAAATAACTCGTTACCGGCTCTTAAACGCCGTTTTAAAAGTCGGGGAATACTTTTCTAGTTTGTTACGGAATTGAGGAAATCTAATTCGTACGTTAGATTGAAAATAATTAACGTACTCGGAAAACCTAAATCGTTTTTCAAAATCCGAGAAAAAGTCGGGACGTCACAGTCCAAATTTCGTCCGGAAAATCATAAAAATTAATTTTCTCTGGTGAACTCGTCTCGAAGAAAAAGTGAATGTAAATTCTGACGGAATTCGATTCCGAGTTTTCGGGCGAAAAACTTAACGGACGCGAAAACCCTAAATATAGTAGTCGTTCGTCCGATTTCTGGAAATTATTTTTGGAAACGGATTTCACTGTAAATCTTAGAATTTAATTTTACGATCTTAGGCGTGCAAAGCCATAATTATTATTGACTTTCATTTTTTTTAAAGTTAGTAAAGATTTTCTGGGGTATTACATCCTACCCCCCTTGCGAAAAATTTCGTCCCGAAATTTGCTCATCCTCTTTAAACAGCTCGAAGTACTTCTTACTCAACTCTTTTCCGAGTTCTCACATGGCTTCCTCTTGCCTATGATGATCTTATAACGTTTTTACTAATCGTCTCGACTTGCTCCTTATCTTTTGCACTTTTCGATCCAAGATCGATTTCGATCTTTCCTAGTAACTTAAGTTAGTAACATTATTCTTGAAACTGACAACCTTCGCGTGTAGAATCGAATACTCATACTTTCTCAAAAAGAGATACACACGAAATAAACATTTCCAAAACTTGGCAATAAAGCCAAACAGTGTACACTATTGTGTACATTAGCTCTGGATAGCACCAATCGGTGTCACTATCTCAGGTTCCGATCGGTTTCTCCTAGAAAGCACCTAATTGGTGTCACTAACTTAATAATTAAGCAGTTAGCAATCGGCTAACACATAATACACAAAGAATACTTACATAAAGTAAAGTCATGTATGTACCGATAATGAACTTCAGAACGTACTTATCAAGTCGTAAAATAAGCATTTTCGAATATCTCTCATTTATGAGGGCGATAAGTTAACTGTGATACCCCGAGCTTTTATACCTTTTGAGAGCGTTAAAACTAACCGAGTGAGTTAAGTGTTGAGATTTGAGGAATAAAAATTTTCTTTTCTAAATGAAGAACAATGAGTAATCGTTTAGAATGCTTTATGCGTTTTGTGTGAATTTATCTGTTTAATTTCTTGAAATGATGATGTGACATATATGCTGAGTTGTTTATATGAATGAGTACGAGATTAATTTCCAGAAAAACCCCGAAGAGTTTGTTTATTTGAAAAAGAATAATGTTGATCGCCGAGAAAATTCTATGCGCCGATGAACTTAGAATAGAGTTGAATTAAGATCTTTGAACCTAGAATTTCTTCTAAAGTCATTGAGATAGGATAAGAACTTATCCGAGATAAATTGAGAAGAGTTACGAAGATTTGACCTTTAAAGGATTAATAAACGGATTAATAAGCCAACTAAATTCTTTTAAGTTTTAAAAAACTAAAATGATCGGAACCGTTAATCTTTTAATTGAAATGTGAAATAGGATTGAGATGTTTTAGTGTCGGAAATGAGACGAGGAGAGATTAAACCCGTTTATTGCATAAATGAAGTAATACGAATCGTTTTATCCGGAAAACCTTTACGACCGGGTAATTAATACCCGTAACGACACGACGAGGACAAGTGTCACTCTCCCTCTCTCTCTCTCACGCCACCTCACCATCTCTCTCCCATCTCTCTCCAATTTCCAATGCTAATTGTGATGATTATGTCTTCTCCACAATCTTACCAAAAGATTACATGCAAAACACATCACATCAACTATCAATCACTTAAAACATTTCCAACTTCCAATGCTAATTGTCATCATACTTTATTCCTTATGTTGGAATTCAAATTCATGCATCTTATTCAAAGAAAGAAGAGTCATTCATCCACACTACCTCTCTCTCTCTTTCGAACTCTCTCTCTCAAGCAAAGAAGAAAAACAAAACACTCTCCCTCCCTATTCTCTCTCACTCTCACGGCATTCACACACACACACACATACATTTTGCTTTTCTTCCATGCAACCTTGAATTCAAGCTTATCATCCATGGAAATGAAGTGAAGAACATCATCCTCCATCTAGTTCATCCTTATCTTCAAGAAAAAGGTAATAATCCTTCAAGTTCTTGAATTGAAATTCAAATAATCATCCCCATTTTCTTCATTTTTGGCTCTTAAGCCCTAAAGAGATGGATGATTAATCATTTTGTTATTCTTTTCTTTGAGGATTCAAGAAGAGTTCTTCCTTTTATTCAAGCTCAAGCTTTGAACCTCAATCCCCTTTCATTCGATCCCAAGAAGCCAAGAGAAGAAATCCATTTTAATTTTCAAAGTATGGTTATTCATTTGATTAATTGTATACATGTATATCTCTAAGTCTTAAAAGAAAGAAAACATGCATGCATAGTATTTATTTTTTGTTTAGGCAAACTTAGGTTGTTAATGTGAAGATCGAGTGAGAAGAAGTCGTTAGGAGAATCAAACACTAGGTTTTAATCGGTGAATTAAGAGAAGAAAAAGAATTTAAATCCCTAAAAATTTGATGAAAGCCGAAATTAATAAAGAAAAATAGGAAAATATAAATTCTTTGAGTTATTGTTCTTTTGATGCTTGATTTATGATTTTCATCATGTTGAGAATGAGATTATATGCATGAAAAATTGAGAAATAAATTGCCCTAAAAACACTAAGTGTGCCGTGTGTTTTGAGAAGAAAAAGAGGATTTATTTTGTTGATTTTGTTGATGATTTGAGTGATGTTTTGATCATGAAGTTATTATGTGATATGTTGGTGTAATCATACATGTTGTTAAGTTTAAGAAAATGGAATTGCATGTAAAGTTATTAAAGAAAATAAATTGTGATAATATTGAAAATTTTATATTTTGATGTTATAATGTGTACTAAAATGTTAGTTGAAGTCATAGATGAAAAGAGAATTTTTGTAAAAAGAAATGTTAAGTTTAAAAGCTTTTAAAATATTAAGAATTGAAAAATGCATAAAAAGATATGTCTAATAAGTTTTCTTGTAATAAAACTTAAGGACTTGAATTTTTAATAAATTAAATCAAAAAGAAATTTTATAATTTAACTAATAAAATAAACTAGTTCTTATAAAAATGTTTATAAAAAAATAAAGGAAATTGTTAAGTAAGAAAGTGGTTTTAAGTTAAGAACAAAGAAGGAAGAGTTATTAAATAAGTAGACAAAAATTGAGGAAATTGAGTTAAAAAGAATTAATTACTAAGAAATAAAAAGAAGTCTTAATCGAATGAAGAAAAGATGTTAGATGAGTTAAGTTAAATACTCGTATAGTTAATCAAGAAAATAATAGTAGCATAAGATGTCGAGTAATAGTTTTGAAAGAAATTAATTAAAATTAATTAAATTAAATAAGTTGTTTTCAAACCATGCGAATTGAAAATAAACCGAGAAGAATTGTCGAGTTGATAATTAGAAAAATAATAGTCGAGTTAAGAAGTGAGAATCGAGTTAGAAATGGAAAGGAAATTCCAATTTCATAAGAGTTAATAATAAATTAAGAGAAATTTTATTAAATGAATAAAGAGTTTATAAAATGCTTCATAAAATAACGAATTTGGAAAAAACGTTGTTATAAGTCGAGAAAAGATAGTTGATATCATTTGAGTTTTTATAAAAAGAAATGCATAATCGAACTAAGTTCTATTGTACAATTGAATAAATGTTAATGTGTCTTGAAGTGTGCTTGATATATTTGGATTTATTATGTGATTGAATAAGTGCTTAAATGCATGATATTATAAATTACTAAATTATTTGTATGCAAAATGATTGAGCCATTGATTGTTAAATCAAGAACTAATTTAGTTTTTAAAAAAAACCTCGAGTAATGGAATATAAATAGGCGACGTTTCATAATTAAATCGAGTAGAGTTAATAGTTTAAAGACGAGAACGTGAGATCCTTTAGAAAGGTTAAAGCGAAGAGAGAAAATGACTCAAATAGAAGTCCTTCAGTTGAGTTCAACGCTTTTTATCCGTCTTTACGTATCTAAATTTCTATATCGATGTCGAACTGTGAAGGATCGAGCCGGACGGATCGTTAAGCCAGAACAAATAGCCCTTAAACCGCCTAGCTAGAATCTTCGGAAGTCAGGTGGGCTTTTCTGAATCAAAACTGCCGATGAATATATTTATGCTATGAAGTATTATTATTATGATTGATTTTAAATGCGATTAACTTGTCGTTTTTATTGAAGTTTGGTATGTGTTGTAATCTGTTTAGTTAAGATGTTATTATCCTGTGAAAGGCAGGAAACCCACGTGTGGTATGTTGAATGATTGAGGTCACTGTGAGCCTTGCTTCGGTTAGGCCGGTCACAGTGTTCGAGAAGGAGGCCTACTTCTCGGCACAGTAAGATTGATTGTGACAGATTATGCATACTATTATATGTTATGTTTGACTGCGCAGTCTGTGTAAAAAGAAAATGTTTTTAACATGCAAAAGTAAAACTGTTTTAAATTGTTTAAGTACTTGTGATGTTCGGCAAGGCAAGTTCAATTGTTATAGCTTTAAAAAGCATCTTTATCCAAATGTTTTGGCATGTGTTCACTGAGTACAAAGTACTCAGCCCTGCGTGTGTTTCTAAACGTGCAGGTCGACTGGATGGCGATGGCATGGATACTTGGTGGTGTGGTGTGGTTATTTTGGTTGAGTCGAGTTGAATATCAGACTGGCATTTGTACGTCTTCATACGTGCAAATGTTGGGTTTTGATGCTAGTTTCCGCTGCAACCCTTTGAAATTGATGTTTGTTGATACTTATACTCTGATACTCATGTTCTTGATTCCGAGTGCTGTGCTCGATGATTTTGAATACTTGTTGAATTCTTAACTTCTTGACTTGTGCTTCCGAGCGATGGGCTCGTTGACTTCAAACATTTTGTTGAATTTGGTTCTCTTGACTTGGTATATTTTCGCACTCTCATTTTTGTTGAAATCTTATCCCCGTCAACATGAATTTCTTATCATATTCTTGTGTACAAGTGATTTTGAAATGCTCGGTTATTATTTCATTATGACTTTGAAAGCCTTATTCGACTGCATTGCTTTTCATTAATGTTTCCCCGAGCATGTTTCCCCGTGTTTGAGTTGATTGTTAGTTGATTAGGTTGTGTTTTTGTTCGTAAGTCGCACCTCGAGAGTCGGGGCGTGACATTAACGCTTTCGAAGAACCCACTGATATTAGTTATATTATTCTTTGAAGGATAATCATGAGGAAAATCTCGTCCTCATTCTGTAGATTTAAGCCTGCCGAACGATCTCGATCATTTTACTGACCGTATTTGATCCTAGGTTCTTTCTCTCATTTATCTCATCACATTAAGGCAGTTCTCTCAAAACTTCTTCTTATCGAAGACCTCATAAGACGTAAAGCTCATTATAACTCAATAATTATCGTTATAAACAATTTGATCAATTGCAAAATATTCTTTCATTTCGCACTTTGATCTAATACTATCGTTCCCAATCGTATCAAAGAGTATCTAAATCGTCTTTCTCGGATTGTCCATCATTCTGAGGGTGAAAAGTTATACTAGAGCTAAGCTCGGTTCCCAACTCCCTCTGCATCTTAGTCTGAAGATCTCATAGTGAATTTAGCATCCCTTTTCGACGTTATCGTCTTTGGTAAACCGTGTAGTCATATACTCTCACGAACATATAGCTGAGCTAATTTCTCTGACCCGTAGGTAAATTTGATCGGTAGATAATGAGTTGATTTGTGATTTGATCAATTTCTGCCCAACTAGTAGTGTTATTTTCTTTCCCGACTTGCGCAGTCCTATTACAAAGTCAATAACTAAATTCTTCGATTTCCATTATGGAATCCTTAATGGTTATAACAACCATACGGCCGTCTATGCAAAGTTTCCACCTGCTGATCGGCTAAACATCCTTCTACAAATGAGGCATTATCTCGTTTCAGTCCATTCCAAACGAAACTCTTTCCCAAGTCCTCATACATCGTTATACTCTCTGGGTGCGCTGTGTAAGGCGTATCGTGAGCCTCACTCTTGATATCGCTCTGCAATTCTTCGTCGCCGTCAGGAATACAAAGTCTATCTTTGTATAATAACGCATTATCTCGTGCTTCGGAATAATCATCTGGTTTATCCGTCCATATCTTTAGTCGAAGTTTCTCCATCGACTCATCCTTCCTTTGAGCATTTATAATCTCTCTCGAAAGTCTGGTGTAGCTACGATTACTATTGTTCGACTTGATATCATTTTAGGTGTACTGTGCACATCTGAATCCCTCATCTCAATTTCTCGTATATGTGTTCTTCCTCGATGACGAGACACCTAAACTTACTCAAAGTCTTACTACTCAAGTCATCTGCTATGACATTTATTTTCCTAAATGGTAATTTGATACCATAATCATAATCCTTTACTATCTCGAGCCATCTTGTTTGCCTCATATTCAGTTCCTTCTGCTCGAAAAGGTATTTCATACTCTCGTGATCTGTGAAGATCTCAACCCTTACACCATAAAGATGGTGTCTCCAAATCTTTAATGCTTGCTCAACGGTTGCAAGTTCTAAATCGGGGTTAGGTACTCAATTTCGTGAGGTCAAAGTTATCGTGAAGCATAAGTTATCACCTTTTCATCTTACATCAACACACATCCAAAATCATTCTTCGAGGTTTCTTTATAACCCACATATTCCTCGTTCGTTTCTGGGAGCTAATACTGGCTCTGTGGTTAATTTAAACGTTTGAAAGCTCTTTTCGTACTCATCCGTCTATATAAACTCGTTTCTTTTCTGTGGTAATTGCATTATAGGTCCAACTATTGTAGAAAATTCCTCGATGAATCTTCTATATTGACCTGCTAAAATTTAAGAAACATTCTGATAACATTGGGAGTCGTTAGTGACTTCCAATTTCATACTGCCTCCACCTTGGCAGGAATCAATTCCGGTACCTTCTGCCGCCACTATGTGTCCAAGGAACATCGTTTCCTTTAGCCAAAATTCGCATTTACTGAACTTGGCATAAAGTTTCTCAGCTCTCAGTGTTTCCAACACTATCCTCAGACGTTCTTCGTGCTTCTTCTCATTCTTGGAGTAAATGAGAATATCGTTGATGAATACTAAGACATTTTGTCTAATTATTGGTGGAAAACCCTACTCATGGGATCCATGAATACTACGGGGGCATTGGTCAAATCTAATGGTATAACCAAGAGTTCATAGTGACCAAATCTGGTTCGAAAGTAGTCTTAGGTACGTCCTCGGGTGAATTTTTTTTTTTTTTTTTTTAGTTGATGATATCCTGATCTCAAGTCTATCTTTGAGAAGACTCCTGTACCCGTGAGCTGATCAAAAGATCCTCTATTTTTGACAAAGGATATCTATTCTTGAGGGTGATCGTGTCCAGCTCTCGATAATCTATACACATCCTCATTGTACATTTCTTCTTCCTAACAAATTGCACTGGTGCTTCCCAAAGTGAGACGCTTGGTTTGATGAAACCAAGGTCTAGCAACTCTCGCAATTGGATTTTGAGTTCCTCTAACTCCTCCGGTGCAAGCTCATAATAAATGGCGTTATTGGTAAATAATCAATCCATCCCATGGATTTGATCTACGTTGAACATTTTCCTATGTTCCAATTGATTGCTATGATCTTAAGAAGATCCTAAGTTAAATTCCATGTTAAAGCGTAACTGAGGGGGTAACGATAATCTCTCCTAAGGCGTAGCTGTTTCCATTCCACGATTAGCGCGTTCTAGTCCTACTCCTAAAATGTTAACATGTGCTAACATTAAACGAATATGAAAACTCTGGTATGAAGCATTTATTAGGACGATATCCAAAAAAAGTTCGTCCTATTCCTGCCAAATTTCCTTTACCTTTATATGTCTCTACTGTCTAGTCATGTAAGCCCTTCCATTTTACTGTTGCTGTGTCAGTTGTTGCTGTGGCTGGGCTTGGATTGCCTGCAATGGTTGGGGTTGACTATACTAATTTGGTTCTATCGTTTGAGACGGCTCTGGGCAATACCTCCTCATGTGCCCCATTTGCCCGTATTTTAAACAAACACCCATGCCCGTTAGACAGACACCGGGGTGCGCCTTACTACAATTAGGACAAGTAGGAATATCTCGTTTTTGCTCTACCACTTGCAATGGTTCTGGGAATTTTCTTCTCGCATGTCCTTTCTGATGACACTTAAACATCGTCAAAATTTGCCAGGCACTTCCCAAAGTGCATTTTGTTGTACTCAGGACAGGTAGGAACATTATTTTCTCCTAGATTTTTGTTTCCTTACTGTCCTTGTAACTGACTCCGTGGTTGGTTTCCTTCCCATTGTTCTGTTTGATTATTTCCTGGTCATGGTTTCCTGCCATGGTTGTTATCCTGGTTAGGCTATTGAAAGCCTTACTGTTTACCATTCTCATTTCCTTCTTCTCATTTTCGTTTTCCTGTAAAAGTGTTCCTGTTATTGGGAAGATTCTGCGTTGAAGCCTGGGTTGGTGTTGATATGAAAACTGGAATCTTTCCTCGATCCGGCACCAATGCCTCTATCTCTAGGACTCGTCCTAGTAATTCTGTGTAGCTTAGTCCCTCTCAACTAGCTAATGCTACTCCCAATTTGTGTTTAAGTTCTCCTTGGAACTTCCTGGCTTTTCGTCTTCGGTTTCTATTTGGTTGGACGCACATTTTTCCTATAATGCCTCCTTAAAATCATTCCACGAAATTTTGAGCCATTTGCTCCGTTGGCAAAACTTCCTGTCTAGCCTTACACCAGTAGTTAGCTGGTCCAGCTAATTGAAACGCAACTCACGCGAGGCGCTCCCTATCGGTACATCTAAGAAGCTCAAAGATCCGTTTTATAGATCATACTCAAAACTCGGCGTCGTTGGGATTACTGGATCCATTAAAAAAAAACGGGGGATTTCTCCTGAAGAATAAATCCTTAACGTTACGATGCCGTGGAGATGGTGAGAGAAAAAAGGCTGCTGGGTGTTTTTGCTCTTTTCAGCCTCTATATTGTCTTTGACCTTTATCAGATCCTCTAGGACTATCGAATCCTCTCTGGTTGTTAACAACTCTTAACGACACTTCGGTACTATAGTAACAATAATTTTCGTCAGCTCTTTACTTCTAGACATTCCTTTACTCATTTGCCTCGTTTTCGAACTTAAACAAGTACGCGCAAAAGAATTTAGGGAAAACGTTATTATTAGCTCGATAATCTTTTTAACTTTTCAAGTTAAACAAAACTTTCGTTACTCAAGCTCATTTCACATTTTACCCCCCCCCCCAAGGGTAAACTCAGCTCTTAATAAACAGGTCCATTTAGCATTCTAAATTTAGTTACACGATTTAAAAGACTTTCTTGAGCTCAAAAACCCTCTCATGGGTCATATACATATATATATATATATATATATCGAAAGAATATTTTGTTTTGCCTTTATCAAGGACTCATACAAGAAAGTCTAGACTACAACGAGTCTAAGCTAGGCTAACTGCCTATCTGTGTACAGTGCAACCTGGTTGCATTACTGTACTACTGGAAGTACTAGAACGGAAATGGTTCATAGAATTTCGTATCCGTGGAGTACTACAAATGAACTAGTTACTGATTCGACTATTTACAGTACTAAAAGGAACTACTACAACTGCTACTATGCGTTTACAATGCCCTACTCATCTCACTGCTGTCGGGCCCCCACTGCCCTCTACGGCCTGCAAACCCTCGGAGTCCTACTCCGGATCCTCCTCCGGGTCCTCCTCCTCTGAGTCTAAGCCAAAGACGAGCTATAGTGCCTTGTCAACCCTCAAAGCAGTGTCGTCTGTAAGTGTGAGTGGTGGTGGGGCTGGCACCTCTGAAACTATCCTCCCTGAGTCGGACACTAAGTAGTCACAGCTGAGCTCAACTGTACGCTTCTTCAGGGGAAGAAGGTGCTCTGGACAGAACCGGACTCGAACTCCTTCTCAGATCGGACCCTGGACGGTCCTGCCTCCATCTGTCCTCTGATTATCTCCCACTTCACACAGATCTGTTCAAGTGGTGTCGGTGGAGTGGGTAACTCTAGCAAGGCAGCGAACTCTGTGTCTGTCTCTGGGCGCCATCGTTCCGTCTCAAACGGTCCTCTGACTCTAACACAAACGTCAGGTAAAAACGATGAAGATAATCCGAACAAAGCGGTTGTCTCTGCATCAATCTCTACTGATCCTGGCCCTGGAATCAACTCCTCGATCTGTGTATGAACTGGCGGCAACTTTGGTGTAGCTACAGGTTTCTCGTAAGCCTCTAGGTACTCTGTCTCTGCCTCTAACTCCTCGGAGTCCTCACTAGGTTCATAATCTATCAGAATCTCTAACCAGGTTGCCATCTCTGGGTCGTTACCGAACCATCCTAAGAAATACCATGCCCTGTCGTGTGCCCAACCACGCCATTCCTCTGGTAGTCGTCTAATCAGGTCGAATATAGTCTGACTCTCTGCAATAGTATACTGAACTAACTGTATGGTAGGCTGCTGAAAAGTAACTAATGATATGTCCTACGTCATGATTCGGGTTTGCCTCAAAATCTTGATACTCATCTAGTATCTGATCTGCCCAAGTACGCTGTGGTGGGGATTGACTCTCCTAAGCCGAGTCATCTCTGGAATCCATCCTACTATGTTTTTAAGAAACACGGATCAGTAACGGGTAAGATAACAACTTATCTTACGGAGAATCTCAAGTTACAATTTGAATATTCCTTATTCAATTGTAATGTCATCATCACTCAAACAAATAACTTATCTCATACGTCAAGCAATTTCACCGAGAATTGCACGCAATAATATATAGAAATAAAATTTTAAGATTTTATTTCCATTCCCTATCTCATTATCATTAATACATTTTCACGTTATTTCAAGCTCAAGGGAATTTTTTTTACGGCTCCTAATATTTAAAACAAAGTACGTCTACTTTGTTCATGTTACTCGTACGGGAGTAATATTCGTCTCCTTAAACCACTCATACCCTACTGAAAAGGTTTTGCTGGCGGGGCATAAGACCCAAATTACTGAGTTCATTATTATGTGGGTTGATCAGGTCCACATAACAGTCCCTCAATCACATGGAACTTCTGTCCCGTTCAATCATTCATTTCATACAAAAATTAATTTTTCCAAAATCGATTAGAAATTTCACGAAATGCAAACACATAAAAAGAAACTTTCGGAAACTTTTCAACTCGTAGCTCAGAATACTCAATATTCTCGAGGAAGATACAAATTTTTAGCAAATCGAATACTCGAACGGCTCCTAATAAGTAAAACAAAGTCAACTCCAATAGACTTTGTTCATGTCACTTACACGAAAGTAACATTCGGCTTTTCGTTTATTTTGATTCCCTTTATTCTGACCTCTTTAGCTCGACTATTTCTTTCTCATTTCGAAGCCAACGCTCTCGAACATTTACTCATTTCTTTCATTCACTGATACAGCATTAATTTAGCTCATCATTATTCGTTTCATTTCCTCGAAGGAAATTCATTTCGGCTCCTAATTTTAAAAACAAGAATTGGCCCCGCCGAGTCTTGTTCATATCACTATACGCACGTGACATTCGTCTGTAGAAGTCATTCTCGTTTCAGGATCTCTTCTCGAAATCATTTGGAATAATCATTTCTTAGAAAGTCTATGTTCTCAAGGAATAGGGAAGTCCTTAGAGTCATAGTCTACATTCTCAGTGAACCGGGAAAAATCTCTAGATCCAATCTAGGTTCTCGTGCCATCATACTTTTCATAATAAAGGAAATTATAGCGCAAATAATTTCACATAAGATAGTACTCGTACTATCACATAATCACATAACAAGGCAAAATATAATTATTATACTTGTAAAATTTCATTCTCATTATTGGCACCATTATTTCATTCTCATTCTCATTCTCATTATTAGCTCAAAATTTTCATAAAACGGAACCACGTTCCTTCGATCTCGTTCATTCTTTCATACCGTTGAGTCGACGTAGAAGGAGGTTGAGTTGTCGTCTACACTCTCAATCTCAGTGTCACGACTTAATTTTACTTTGAAAGAAGACTCGGTTATATAGTATATACAAATACTCTATTTTACTTCTCGAAGGAAGATTTGGGTATAGAGTACGAACGAATACTCTATCTGACTACTCTGAAAGGAGACTCTGTGGTATCACTAGAAGGAATGACTCACACTAGAAAAATGACTCATGACCAGAGCAGGAACCACTGCTCTGATACCACTCTGTCACAGCCCCAAATCCCGAAGGACGGCAGAAGCCGGGGTGCGACTGGGGTTGGATTAAAGAAGTGGGGAAGAAAGGGGAATGAAACAATAACATACATACAAGACATCATTATTTCTATGATCAAGACCTCACTATAAATATATATATAAGAAAGAAGAGTTTGATCGGGAAGATCACATGACAAGGTTTTACTATAGAATCCTAAGTTATAACAGAACAGAAACTGAACCGAAAGTGGTATTCAATATATACATCATCAAACATCTAGAGTTCTGCAGCGGAAGAAATAAGCTATCCTATTCAGCTCTCTCTGACTCAAAACAATCTCAGCTCCTAACTTGACTCATAGCTCAACTCATAACTCAACTCATAGCTCAGCTCCTAACTCAACCTTCCACCGCTGCCGTCGCTTCAACCTGCACATTTAGAAATATATGCAGGGCTAAGTACGAGAGTACTTAGTGGGCACATTGCCGAAAAAATAATCATAGGTATTGATAAACAGGCAGCTCATTTTATAGCGCATCGGGATTTTCATTTAAAAGAGCCCGTGCCTATTAAACATTTTCATTTCATTCATAAAGGTTAGCTCTGCAGAGCATTTTCTCATAGATGTTACGTTCAAATCTTGACAAGTCATTATCACCATGGCTGGTTACCCCTCAACAGGATACCACATATACCACAGGCTACAGTGCACTAACTTTAGAAAGCACCTAATTGACTAACTCAGAGCCGATCGTTAAGTAGTTAACACCTAAATGGTTAACATACAATTCTGGAAAGCACGACGGCTAACTCAGATGGTACAAGAGAACTCACATAAACATAAAACAGTTTATGCCTGATATCACTTTGAAAACACAGTTATCAAAGCTCATAAAGAATTACTTTCGAGTTGTGGAAAAACCCACATTTATTTTGTTATAGATAAAAGCCCACCTCGAAATTACAGAACTATTATCGAGCATTCGTTCCTCAATCTTCCGTTCTTACCTTAAACTGACTTCCTCCTTCATCGTAAAATAATCATACTTTAGACTCGGTCGTAAAAGATAATCGAATACGGAAATTCGAATTAAGTTTTAGTTCTTTAGAAGATTTAAGCATTTGCACGCTTAACTAAATTCCTTTACTTAAACGGATACAAGATACGAACTCATCTCGTTTAGCACTCAAGGCTCTATACTTGACACTGAGGTCAGTAAGAAAAAGGCATTCGTTAACTCATAACGACCTCAAAGATCGAAAGAAGCTAAGTTGAGAAGAAAACAACTTAGGAAATTACAATTTGAACATGCACTGCACGAAGTCAGTGAGTCTGTCCAGAACAGGGGATTGCGAAACAGGGGTCATTCCCTGTACCAAAAGATAGCCTCGGGTGTCTAGTTTACTCTCCGATTCGCGGATCTTGATTCCGATAAACGAGCTAAAAGATATTGCAGTTTCCGTGGCACGTCGCAGAAACTGCCGAGTGAACCCTAATGCTCGATAAAATCGACGCACGTTCTTCTATGTTCGTTCTATGTTATCGAACTTAAATTCTCACGAATTTTACACAACAAGGCAGTCAACACGTATTTCCATACGTGATAAACTCCTTTCGTTTCTCGTCTATGAGCACGACATTCCAAGCATCGGCTTTCAATCCAAACAATTACTAAACCAAAATCAAATTAACATTTCTCGTTTCTATTCCTCGATTATAACTACAACTCGTTATTTAACAACTCGGACGAACATGTTGTCAACTACAAATTCATTCCTTAATCCATAACGAGCATTATTATCTAGTTAGAATCCTTAATTGACTTTTTGATTATTACTTACGTTCAATTGACCGTCTCTTACGAAATTTCCAAAGTTAACGGAATTCATTCATTTTCTACAACATTATTCATCAACTAACAAGAATCATAAATATGCAAATCATATTATCAAAACATTATCGAGCCTCGACTTATCACCACATCTTCATCTCTTACACTTTTTGTTTTATTTTTAGAAAAATCTCAAATTAATATATATTCATCCTCATGCATCGTATAACTCATTTCCATTAAACAATCGAGCATATCTTAACATTTACTAACCTAAATCGAGCCTTGTTCGTCTCTTAGGTTTTGGATTTTATTTTTAGAAAAATCTAAAACAATTCATACTATCAATTAATATCATAAGCAACACTAATCTATCATCAATTCGACGAAGAAATCGAGCACGAAAGAAAGCCCTAAAATCTGAAATTTTCGGTATTAATAGGGCTTAGGGTTCTTGATTTTTCCTTCATGATTTGATCCGTAGAACTCGATTCTAAGCATCCTAGAACATGTATCGATCAAGAAATCACAAACTAAACCATCCCTAATTTTTCGAAAAAAATGAAAGAGAGGGGAAAGAAGATTTGTTCGGATCAAACTAAAGACGAAGTTCTTAACTTTCGATATATGAAATCGGATTGGAATTTAATCGGTAGATGCAAGAGTGGTGGATCTTGGAAGAGCTTGAGTTTGGTGCTTCAATGGAGGAAATTGAAGAAGAAGTGAGAGAGAAATGAGGGAGAGGGGTGGCGGTCATGGGTGATAAAGGGGGAGGGTGATGAGTCACCTTGGTGACTCATAAAGTAGCGGAAAAATATCTAACAAACAATGGTGAGTCGTTAAGGAGCGTTTGGCGAGGGAAATTTTTAACGAAATAACTCGTTTCCGGCTTTTAAACGTTGTTTTAAAAGTCGAGGAATACTTTTCTAGTTAGTTACGGAATTGAGGAAATCTAATTCGTACGTTAGATTGGAAATAATTAACGTACTCGGAAAACCTAAATCGTTTTTCAAAATTCGAGAAAAAGTCGGGACGTCACAGTCCAAATTTCGTCTGGAAAATCATAAAAATTAATTTTCTCCAGTGAACTAGTCTCGAAGAAAAAGTGAATGTAAATTCTGACGGAATTCGATTCCGAGTTTCCCGACGAAAAACTTAACGGACGCGAAAACCCTAAATATAGTAGTCGTTCGTCTGATTTCTGGAAATTATTTTTGGAAACGGATTTCACCGTAAATTTTAGAATTTAATTTTACGATCTTAGGCGTGCAAAGCCATAATTATTATTGACTTTCATTTTTTTTAAAGTCAGTAAAGATTTTCTGGGGTATTAAACATATCAAGGACATGGAAACTTTAGAGATCAATATCATGGTCTTGCTTATCCATAGTATGGATATGCACTAGGAGCTAGACAATTTGGGTCTCCTCCCAGACAGTTCTTACCACGGAGAAATTGATCAAGTCAGCCTGGTCGAAATCAAGCTCCTCAGAGACAAGGATATGCACCTAGGAATTAGACTGCTCATGCTCCCAGGCCTATTCAATCAGCAGTCTATGTGAATAAAGAAGGGAAAGTGATTCGAACTGATAGTTCTGTTTAAGTCTACAAGGAAACTCAAGTCAGTAACCAACCATGACACATATAAGTGTGGGTACCTAAAGGTCATCTTGTGGTTTGCAGAATCATGATGAACTGAGGGAAAGAAGGGCTACGAAATAAGTATGGGGTATGGAAAGAAGATGCTCCAAGATATGATGCACCAAAAAAGTCTTCTTAAAGAAATTAAGTGTCGAGAGGGATCGATAGTTACATTTGGTGACAACTTTCAGAGCAAAACCAAAAGGTTTGATATATTCGAAACTGACTCAGTGATTATGAAAAATGTTTTCTTGGTCGATGGATTGAAGCACAACTTAATCTTCATAGGCCAATTATGTGATAATGTATTACTGGGAAGTTTGATGCACAGGGATGCAGGGTGAAAGACGTTAAGACCAAGCAAATTCTATTATACAGTAGACAAAATTCATTTGCTACTGTATACTACAGAGACTGGACGAGCAGTCCACCAGAAACTTGCCTAGTGACCAAAAGCAGATCAGAGACAAGCTAGCTGTGGCACAGAAGGCTCAATCACCTCAACTTCAAAACCATGAACAAGTTAGATCGCCAACAACACGTTGATGAGTCCATATTTTGTGATTATTTTGTGTATGTTTAAGATATCTAGATCGAGTCTTTGTGTAGTCTTTTGTGTCTTTTCGTGTTTGGGAGGGCACAATTGGGACAAAAAGTGCGTTTTGGGCAGAGCAAGTGCAATTAGGCAACACAGTGATGTATTCCATGAAAAAGACAAAGGTTGCAGATACGAGGCATTGAGCAGCTGAAGAAACTCTAGCTTAAACAACATCTAGCATTAAAAGTATTGCTGCTCAATGAAGTCACTTTGCCCAATATAAAGACTTTGCCCAGCAGAAGTCCGTTGACTGTCCAGAGCTTGCATCTAGGAAATGGACGAATGCATCTGATCCAAAGAAGAAAATAAGTAAGAAAATCGACCAAATCAATCCTTCCTTATCCATATAGATTCGGATCGCATCAAATATCTTGAAGTTAAGGATGGACGAATCTGGGCAGAACTTAAGAAGAAAAGAATAATCTGGACAGCTGCCCAGGAAAGAAAGTAGATCTGGGCAGCTGCTAAAAAAGGAAAGTCTTGGAGAAGCCCACAACTCTGAGCTAGGCCCATCAGAAACCCTACACATGCCTCTTTAAATACTACTTTAAACCATGCACAAACAGATTTTTACTTTTTAGTACTCCCGATAGATTCGAATTTACTCATTCTTAGTTAGGAGCTTCGGCTCACTTTTAGTTTAGTATATTTATATTTTCATTTATGTTCTTTCCGGCAACGTCGGAGTCCGCCGTTGCCCAAGTCGTTCAGATTATGTTTTCTTTCAATTAAAGTATGTTTTCTTTTATCTCTTTTGTTTTTGCTTATTTAATTATGTCTAGCTAAGTTTCTCTAACCTGATCTGGGCAATAATGAATTAAATATGAACCAATAAACTCGAGAGGTCTAATTTGGGTAATAATAATTGCATGCATGTATTCCCGATATGTTAATGAGCTAGTTCCAATAAGGTGTAATACGATTAAGAGGTTAATAGGACGTTAATCACTTAAGGCATATTAGATCATTAATCAATTGAGAAGTAGAAGTGTTTTCCATAACTTATCTTAGTTAAGATCAATTAGCATTAGATAAAGGTGTCTACCCTGCTGGGCAAGACGTGATGATTTCTTGTTGGGCCTCTCTAGATTTTAATGCTCTTTGGGCAAGAAATTGATTTCTTGTTGGGCCTCTCTAGATTTTAATGCTCTTTGGGCAAGAAATTGAACGATGACTCCGACAGAGTAATGCCCAGAGTAGGTAGCCGGTGGTGCATAACTAATTAAGTAAGGATAGGTAACGGAAGGGTTTGTTGAGAGCGTGACGAGTAAAAAGAGATCTCAGCATTCAAGTCCTATAGCCAACGATGCATGCATGTGATAAATATATTTAAACCGATGATCGAGTAAGCGTTCATATTTATTAAGTCAAGTCCATGCCATGTTACTTTTGTCTATTGATCAATTCTTCTATTTAGTTTCAATTATTTAGTTTACAACATTTTGCCCAATAAGGGTACTGTGGCTAAAACAAAACCTTTTTGCAAAACCGATGGAAGGAGGCAAGAGAAAGATACTATCAACTCCTCGTGGATTGACCCTATTCTTACCGCTATCTATATAGCTGTGGGCATAGGCTACAAATTTATTTTTCTAGTGCTAACGACGGCCTCGTCAAAATTGGCGCCATTGTCGAGGAGTTGATTTTAGTAACTTTCTCTTGGGGCGAGAAGTACGAGCAATAAAGAGTCTGGAAGCTGAAATTTCAAACAATATCATCATCAACCTCAACCAATATTAAAATTTCTCAAATTTTGAAACAAGGACAAACTAGCCTTGGCTAGCATCCAACTGTGGCTAGCTTCACAGACTGCCCAAAAAAGGGTAGCCTCGGCTAGGTCTCAACCATGGCTAGCTCAAGCTATATAACCTAGTCAAGTTTCAAGTACATCTACACATTTAACACAATTAAATCTTCAAACAGATATATAGTTCAAATACTTTATGAAGACTTGGGGACTTGGTGTCCAAAATCATTTTAATCAACAACAATTTGCTAAAATAATTTAAAGATCATCACTAAAACATTTTTTATTAAAACAACTTGAGAAATTGAAATCCACGAAGAATCCACGTAAGAAGCTCAGCTCAACTTGACGCTTCAGCTTAACTGAACGGTTCAGCTTAACTGAACGCTTCAGCTCAGCTGAACGGTTAAGCTAAACTGAAACCTCAAACACTTAGCATTTTTCTCAAGCAACCCAAAAATTATGTGCAAATGCACTGAACACGAATGCAGTTTTGGAACTGCTTAAAAAAAATTTGGAACTTATTTCATATCATTCGAAAGCTCGGATGTCTACTTTCCAACCCAATTTGCGGATCTAAAAAATATTAAACGAGCAAAGAGTTATGTCTGATTTGGTCAAGTTGGAAACTGACTTGATCAAGTTGGAAACTGACTTGATTCAGTTCGGAACTGTCTTAATTCAGGTGGGAACTGAGTCAATTCAGTTGGAAGCTAATGTGAGAACAACGAGTTGCAGAAAAAGAAATATGCACAACTGCTGCATGTTCAGAACCTCACACATAACAGAATATCTAGAAACAGAGCATGTTCAAGATGCCAAAAGAAAGATAGGGAAGTCTAGTTTACTTTCCAATTTATTTATCCCAAATCTGTTAAACGAGCAAGGAGTTATGACTGATTTGATCAAGGGTGGCAGATCTGTAGATTTTCTACGAAAATAGAAATACTAGAACTTGACTTTCAAAATTTCGAAATTAGGTATAAGTACAAGAGGGATTGTTCAAACTCATTCATTCCAAGTATGAATATGTCTCTAATCATCATAAGAACATCAATTTTCTCATTCAAGACAAGAAGTAAAAACCTGTCACAACCCGAATTCAAGTGTGCAGGAAAGACTAGAATCCATTGGACAGTGAAGATGAAACCATAAAACAATACTCAACTCGACAAGGGATCATGCTCGGGAACAAGGGAATTTAGAATGAAAACGATAACAAACAACAACATGCTTTCAATTCTTAACTCAAATCTCATATCTCAATCCAAGTCAAGTAGTAATAAAGGAAAATGGGGAAATAGGCTCGAGCACAAGGCTCATTGTATCGACACCAATATCAGAGTATAAGTTTTCAAAGCAAATAAAACATTGTTGTTTATGCAATAGAATCTCAACTCAAGTGCCAACAATTACATATATGAAGATAAGCAATTGCAAGCTTAAACAAAACGACTCGACTTATTAAAAACACACTGCCAAGCACTTTCTGCCATCTTCATCCAAGCTAACCTGCACGTAGAAATACATGCAGGGCTGAGTACTTCGTACTCAGTGAACACATGCCAGGACAATTTAAAACTTGCTCATTAGAGCTATATAATTAAACTTGCCTTGCCACTGCATCACAAGTGTTAGTAAAGTTAAAACATTTTACCTGTGGATGAAAAAATATTTTCTATTCTTGAAATGACTGCGCAGATAGGTAAACGACTGACCTTGATAGGTAAACGACTGCGCAAAAAATTATGTGATTAATTCCCGGTTACTAAAATCACAAGTCATTTACGTTCAGACATTCACATCAGAAATTAGACATTCACAGATAGGTAAACTACTGACTTCGATAAATAGACAGAAAAAGGAAAATTTTCCAAATATCTTAGAATATTATAGAAAATTCCAGAAAATCAAATAAATCCACATAAGCACTCATATCAACTTAGAAATTCATTTAAGACTCAACACAGTCTTATGCTGACTCAATACTGCTCGACTTTTAAACTTGGAAAATAAAAGTCTTCAGATTTTATCAGAAACAGTTTCGTTCTTTTTAAAATAAATAAAAGAATTCAAATACTAAATCGGATTTAAAATCCTAAGCCTTTAGCAAAATATCTCGAATTAAAGTCTACGTCACTTTTTCTCGTAAAACATGTACATGCTCAGAAAATTTTCAAACTTAACACTTTAACTCAAAATAACGCTATTGAACAATTTCTCGATCAATTTCACTTAATTTCATTTTCAACTTACATAATTGCTCAGTTTTCATTCTTAGCTTAATTTCCTTATATCTTTTACATTTTAACACCGATTCAAAAATTTCAAAAAGCTAACTTAGATATTTTTACTTAAACTTTTATCATCTAATCATGAAATTTATCATGCAACATAAAGAACTTAACTCCTTAAGCCTTATTTCCTCATGACCTTCGAAATTTTCATATATATATAGCTATACATGCTCGATTTTCAAAATTCAATGTCACAGCCCGACCTTCCTAGAGTGAAGATGACTAGGTCGGGGGAGGGCCGTGACTAATGAATTAAGCGAATAATGAAGAACACAATGAGGGAACATGCTTGGGAATAAAAGATGCAGGAAATAAGCTAACATGCTTGAACAATAAGGAGTTCATCAATCGTGATTTCATCAATACTTGGCATTTTTAGATTTAGGCTAACTTCGTTGGAACTTCAACATAATCACGCCAAGTGCTTTAAAGTTAGGTAAATCTTAAAAAATAAGGATAATTATCTCGAATTCAAGATGGCTCATAGTCTCAACAGAATTATAACAGAATAAAAACAAAAGAAACTTCAGACTGTTGCAGCAGAAACATAACCCGAATTACATCTATGAAGACATGTAATCCTAGCTTAAACAACTTAGAGGGGTTTATCAACAAAAGCCGCCGAGCACACTTCATCGCCACCCGAGCTAACCTGCACATTTTAAAAACAACATGCGGGGCTGAGTACTTCGTACTCAGTGAACACGTGCCAAAAATATCTTCAAAACATGCTTGATAAAGCTATAAATTAAACATGCCTCTTTAGCATAACACAAGTAGTGATCTTAAAATAACAAGTGCATGCTTGAAAGTGATTTTCTCATTTTGCAAATGATTGCGCAGTCAATATCATATAAGTATGAAACCACATCTACAATAATAATATTGAGTGTTGAGAAGTAGGCCTTCTTCTTGAACACCGTGACCGGCATATCGAAAGAAGGCTCACGATCACCACACGTGTACACATAATCTTACCTCGCGTAGCACCGAATTTGTCTTTTCTCAAGTAGATGGTATCATACAAAACTAAAAACATGGCAAGTTAATCATTTAAAATCACATGTAACAATATCATAGTATCATCACATTCTCATTTCATAAGTTAGAAAGCCCACCTTTCTCTCGATTCTCTTTCTCACTTACTTTCTTCTTCCTTGCTTCCCCACTTCAAGCTTCCACTCGATCCTTCAAGAGATGAGATCGATGATAAGGACGAGAGAACAACTATAAACAATGAGAGCTTACTCCTCGAAGCCTCCAACTTCTATTCGATTTGGCTCTTAGGGTTTTCTTGGTTCTAAATACCTAAACCCAAAATTTGAACCCTTACCCAACTCTCCAACAAATACTAACCAAACAAATCAAAAACACTTATCAGAACATAACCTCAATTTAAACAATATCAACATCCATCTTATGCAATATTAACATTAGTCTCAAACAATATCAACATAAATCTCAAACAATAATAAAATTCTCGAATTTTGAAACAAGAACAAACTAGCCTCAGCTAGCAACCAGTCACGGCTAGCTTCACAGACTGCCCAAAAAGGGTAGCCTCGACAAAGTCTCAACCTCGACTAGCTCAAGCCGTAAAAATCTTGCCGGGTTTCAAGCATAGCTTCATATTTCACACAATCAAATCTTCAAACATATATATAGATCAAATACTCTTTGAAGACTTGGGGACTTGGTGTCCAAAATATTTTAACTAACATTCTAACATGCTTAAACGCTTAAGGCATAACCTCTTCAACATCCTTAACTAACACAATTTAAGAAAGATTAGAACTCTTAAGTTAAAACTTCAAATTTTACATACAAGGGACCAAAGATACTTGTTTTACTTCAAAAACACTTCCAACATGCTTAAATAAATTATAGAAGTCATCTAGATCATCAAACAATCAAACCAAGTTCATATGTGGAAAATCCTACAAGTAAGTAAGTGTTTATTTTGGGGAAAATGCATATTTTGCTCAATAGATGCTAAAATCCAACCAAATCAAGTTCTAACATGCTTAGATAATTCACAAGAACACATATATAAGCTCACATTCATCATACAAGGTTAAGAATAAAAACCCCAATTCTCATTTTCTTCAAAGTTTCTAAATTAGGCACAAATACAAGAGGGATTGTTCAAACTCGTTCATTCCAAGTATAAGCATGCTTGTAATCATCATATGAACAAATATTTAACATCAATTTAATCATTAGAAACAAGAAATAAAAACCCTCAAATGAGCCCTAGATTTGGCCACGTGAAGAACTAGGGATATGGTTTCTTCTACTTGATTGTTCATGCAAGAAATGAAGTCCAGAAGATAGATCTAGCATGATATATGAAGATTAAAATATTTCTCTTTTCTTGAAGCATGAAGCACGAAAATGAAGATGGAGGAAAGAGAGTTTTTCATGCTCTAACATGAGGTTAAAACCATGGAGATGATAGATCTAACCTTTGCTAGATTTTTGCTCGAATTTGAACTTGATCTCTTGCTCGATTCTTGAAGCTTTGAGGAAGATAAAAATGGTGAGTGTGTGAGTGTGTTTTGAAGCCAAGATAGGGAGATAAGAGAGGGAGGGGCGGCTGCCATGAGGGAGAGAGGAAGGTTTATATACTAGGGTTTGAGAGGAATTTGTGGCAAAAAAGGAAGGGCTAGTCATTCGATGAATAGTGACTGACTTTATGCTTTATATTATTAACCCTCATTAGCTTAATTAATCAAATAGCCACATAATCTCATCCTTAAATGCTCCCAAAACATATTTCAACGGTTTCAAAAAAAATTCCCACACTTCAGACACACTTTTCCGACGAAAAATCGGACAATTCGGTGAATAGTGAAATTTACGACGCAATTTACTATTCATTAAATTCAAGCTTTTGCAAACTAAACACACAACTTTCATACATCTCAAAACACATATTCTCGTGGTCATAAACTTCAACATCAACTCGTTTTGGGTTAACCGAGACGAGAAAATCATATAGAAACTCAAAACGGCATTTTTTGGCTACCTAGAGAATTTCTTCTCTTGTATCTTTTCTATTCAAACTTAAAACATAAGAAGACAACTCTTAAACACTTAATCACATTCTGGAGAATAAATTAAGCTAATTAAAGAGACGGGGTATTACATCAAAGCTCTATCATACTTAACATAAATTCAATTTCATGAATTTAACATCTAACTACTTAATTAGACTCAAGATCAAAAGTTCCAACTTAAAATCCTTATAGAGTTCGACTTTTTTTGGAATTTAGTGCCAAACTTGTCCAAAATCAATAATTCGAGGTTCTAATAGACTTATAAAAAATTCAATTTATCGAATTTTCAGTCAATTTACTCAAACAAGCTCGATTACAAAAAAAATCTTCATTTTAAGCCTTTATACTTCGAAAATTTTAAGGTTTTTCTTTATAGAATCCAATTTTAACGATTTCAAGTTCTACAATGCATCAAATAATTCCAATTTCACTAATCTAACATCAATTTCATACTTAGAACACATGAGCAACAAAATCACAAGTTCTAAGGCTCCAATAGTTCGACTTTTCAGGCTTTTAAGCAAATGAAATTCTTTCTTCGTTTCTTCTCAAACTTAAGCTTAAATTATACTCGATTTCACTTATTAATCATGAAATTAAGCAATACTAACTCACAACATCAAAAATCACCAATTTCCTCATATATATATTTCGAAAATTTTGGGGAAAAACTCATAAAAATTCATGTCTCACATATCCATGCATAAATCATCATAGATCATTCAATCCTGACAATACTCATCTATATCATCACAAAATCATCAACTTCTTTCTTGCATGTGGTTCGATTTTTGTAAGAAAAAATATCAAACAAATTATACTCTTTGATTTCTTCAATTGAGCATGCATTTCCATACTCAAATTCATCACTTTCATCATCAATTCATCAATCAAGAACAACACAACAAAACTCCTAATTTCCCTACCCTAAACCTTCGACTTTTTCATGCAAAAATAGGGTAGGAAATTCTCCTCTTGCAATTGATCATATCAACACTCTTAGATTAACACATAGAACTCGATTTTAACATCCAAATCATGCTAAGATCATTAACATAAAACCCCCTAAACTTGGCTATTAAAGTCAATATTGATAGGGAATGGATGATCAAGATTTTGGACTCAAATTTCATGCATAGAACCATGCTAGGATCAATTTTAAGGCTTCAAAAACAAGCTAAGATGAACACTCCTCTAAGGCATGAAAGTGCCAAAAATTAAGAGGAGAGGAAGGAGGGAAATCCTAGTCTAGAATTGATAACCAAGATGAGAGGATCAAGATTACCTCGTTAGATGATTCAAGAGATGATCGATTGTAAAATTCCACGCAAATTTAGACCTTCAATCTCAAGCTTCCATGGATGAAAATGGCGGTGTGTGTACGTGTGTGTGTTCGACAAGAGAGAGAGATGAGAGAGAGGGTATGATGCTAGGAAAGGAAGGGAGAGAGAGAGGCACGTGAGAGAGAGAGTGAGGGGAAATGAGAGTAGGGAAGAGAATAAATAGAATTTAGTTTGTATCCGATAGTTAAAAACGCGATATAAAAATTGCAAGAGCAAAAGTTTTCCAGTGCAAAACAACTTAATTTATATTATGGTTCTTGGAATACGAACTCAAATTCTTCTCAGACAATCTCTCAAACGACTTAAAACTCACTACGACTCTTTCTCGACATCGAAAAGCTCTCTACTTCATCTTATATCTCACAAAATAAATCAAGGAATCCAAAAATTCAGTTTTTGAATCAAAATTCCAAGCAACGAATAAAATCTCGGAAATCACTATTTATATTAGGGTTCTTGGAATACGAACTCAAATTCTTCTCAGACAATCTCAGACAACTCTCAAACATATCTTAAAGCTTCTAAAAGAATTTTTATACTCAAAAGACACTAATTAGACGAAATTTGGAAAAAATTGATGAATAGGGAAAACTCGAGAAAAGTTACTATTCATCTGAAAACGAAACTTCTCAAAATTCTCCAAAATTTGAACTCGGACTCAAACTCATACAATCATGCTCAATCAATTCATCACACATTCGATTCGGATAACCGAAACGAGAAAAATCACATAAGGGCACTCAAGGGTATTTTAGTAATTTCACGAGAAAATTTCTTTTCTCGGAAATTTTTATCACACACAAGCACACTATCAAGGCATTTAAACTCAACCAAGACAAACTTAAAGAAGTATAAAAGATCGGGGTATTACATCCTCATCCCGTTAAAAGAAATTTCGTCCCGAAATTTGCTAACCTTGAGAAAAGAACTCGGGAAACCTCTCTTTCATCTTATCTTCTAGTTCCCACATCGCTTCTTCTAGATCATGGTGTGGCCATTTGATCTTAACTAAGGGAATTGATTTCGTTCTAAGCTGCTAAATCTTACGATCCAGGATTTCTTCGCATCTTTCCTCGTAACTCAAGTCTGGACTTAGAGCTATGTCTTCTCTGCAAATCACGTGCTTCGGATCAAATATGTACTTACGCAACTGTGATACGTGAAACACATTATGCGAATTCCCAAAACTAGGCGGCAAAGCTAATCTATATGATACGACTCCAATCCTTTTAAGGATTTCGAATGGTCTAATAAATCTAGGCTTTAGCTTTCTTTTCACACTGAACCGGTGTACTCCTCTTGAAGGGGATACATTCAGAAAAACTTTGATCTTCAATTGTCGGCATACGACTTCTGCCTACTCTGAGCTTCTTTGATCTTTTTGCGAATTTGATGAACATATTCTATCATCTCCTCGATAGCCTCGGGGCCTATTACTTTTCTCTCACCTACTTCATCCTAATAGAGTGGAGATCTACACTTCTTTCCATAGAGGGCTTCGTAAGGGGCCATTCCAATCATATTCTGATAACTGTTGTTGTAGGCAAACTTGACTAGAGGCAAAATTTTCTCCCAATTTTCTCCTTTATCTAGAACCACTGCTCTTAATATATCTTCTAAAACCTGGATAGTCCTATTTGACTGACCATCCGTCTGAGGGTGATAAGCTATACTGAACTGCAATTATGGTCCTAGCTCCTTTTGAAAACTCTCCAAAAAATGTGCGGTGAATTTGGAATCTCGATCTGAGGTGATCGTACTCGAAATTCCATGCAGTCACACAATTTCCTTGAGATAAATCTGAGCTAACTTTTCTGATCCATAGGTGATAGAAATAGGTATGAAATGAGCGGACTTCGTCAATCAGTCAACAATCACCCAAATGGTTGTATTTCCTTTCATTGTCTTTGGCAAACCCGTTACAAAATCCATGTTGATATCATCTCATTTCCACATCAGGACTGGTAACGGTTGGAGAGATCCATAAGGTCTCTAATGTAAAGACTTTACTTGTTGACAAGCTAGACATCGTTCTACATACATGGCCACGTCTTTCTTCATTCTTGCCCACCAGAATAGCTGCTTCAAATCCTGGTACATCTTTGTACTGCAGGGATGAGCGGTGTACGCGGTATCATGGGCTTCATTCATGATCTCATTCTTTAACTCTTCGTCATTTGGCACACAAATCCTATTGCGGAATAACAAAGCATTGTCGTTTGACTCTCGGAAATCCTCAACTCCTTCTTTTCTGACTTTAACCCTCAAAATTTCTAACTTCTCGCCTTTTCTTTGGCCGTTTACGATATGGGCTCTTAAATCTGGCATCACTACTAAAGAGGCAATTACTTGCTCCATCGTCGTCGGGGGCTGAATTACTTCAATTCTCATCTTCCTAAGCTCTTCTATCAATTTTTCTTCATCAGAAAGGAGAAATCCTAACTCCAATTTTCCTTTCTGCTTAACGCATCGGCTACGACATTGGCTTTTCTGGGGTGATAAGAAATTTTAGAATCGTAATCTTTTACCAACTCAAGTTATCGTTTTGTCTCATATTCAACTCCTTCTGCTCCAAGAAATACTTCATACTCTTATGATGTCTCCAAATCTTTAAAGAGTGCACAACTACTATTAATTCCAGATCGTGTGTCGGATACTTCTTCTCATGAGGTTTAAGCTGTCTTGAAGCATAAGCTATTACTCTTCCTACTTGCATCAGCACACATCCCAAGCCTTTAGATGATGCATCTGTAAAGATGGTGTAGTCCTTTTCTGCTTCAGGAAGGGCTAGCACTGGGCTATCGTCAATCTTGATTTAAGCTCTTGGAAATATTGCTCACATTCCTTCGTCCATCTAAACTTTAATTCTTTCTTCAACAAGCTTGTCATTGGCTTCGCTATCTTGGAAAATCCTTCTATGAATCGTCGGTAGTAACCTGACAAACTAAGGAAACTACAGACTTCATAGACTGATGTTGGCGATTTCCACTCTTGAAATGCTTGCACTTTGGATAAGTCAACTTTGATTCTTTCGGACGAAACAACGTGTCCTAAGAAATTCACTTCATTTAGCCCGAATTCACATTAGCTGAATTTAGCGTATAACTTCTGTGATCTTAATTTTTCCAATACAATTCTGAGATGCTTCTCGTACACTGTTTCATCCTTTGATTACATCAAAATGTTGTCGACGAAAACAATCACGAATTTGTCCAAGCATTCTTGGAAAATTCAGTTCATTAAATCCAAGAAAATAGTTGGGGCATTTGTTAATCCAAACGGTATTACAACAAACTCGTAATGTCCGTATCTCATTCTGAATGCAGTCTTTGCAATATTTTCTTCTCTAATCTTTAACTGAGGGTATTCAGATCTCAAATCAATCTTAGAGAAAACACTGACTCCTTTAATTTGGTCGAATAAATCATCTATCCTTGGCAAGAGATTCTTGTTCTTGAGTGTAATCTTGTTGAGCTCTCGGTAGTCAATGCACATCCTCAGGCTACCATCTTTCTTCTTCATAAACAGAATCGGTGCTCCCCGAGGGAAAACACTTGGTCGAATAAAACCCAAATCTAATAGCTCTTGCAACTGAATTTCAACTCTTGAAGTTCTTCCAGGGCCATTCTGTACGGAGCTTTTGAAATCGGGGCTGATCCAGGCTCAAGATCAATGATAAATGCCAATTGTCTGTCGGGAGGCAAACCTGGTAGGACTTCTGGGAACACGTCTTTATATTCTCTCAGTACTGCTACATCATCGATGCTTGGCTCTTTCTCTTATTCTTTGTTTATGTATATCAGATACGCTTTTGTATCCTTTCTTCTCATCAACTTATTCATAGCCGAGATAATCGGCATACCCTTCTTCTTTCTCTTCTCAATTCCGTGAACTATGGTCAGCTCTTCTCCAGGAGCTTGAAACGAAATTTTTCTTTGGTCATATCAAATTGTCGTGAAATTCTTGGTTAACCAATCCATTCCTAAGATTATATCCACATCCCACATATGCATTAGATTCAGGGACTTTGTGGATAGCTTACGTTTCTGAACTTAGATTCTAGATTTGAGCAAATGCAAAAAACTAATGCCGATCTACCCAAAGGGGTTGACACTCTAAGCTCCTGGTTCGACTCTTCTACATCTGAGCTAAGGGTTTCTACGCAACACTAGCTATAAACGAATGCGACACACCAGTATCAAACAAAATGATAACAGGCACATCTTTAAGCTTTTCCATACCTGCGAGATTTCCCCGGTCCTTCACTCCAGCTTTCTGCTTGATTGCGAACACCCTCTAAAAATGCGGCTGCTCCTGATGAGGGGGTTACTGCTTCTGCTGCTGTGGTTTGCACTGACCCTGGGGATGCTTTGGCTGTGGGGCTCCTTGCATAGCTCTCATCTGTGAAGACTAGAACTAGTTTGGTCTTTCACTACTCGTTCCTTGCTGTTTACTTAGGCACTGGTTCGAGAAATGACCAGGTTGAACACAAGTATAACGGAAAATGCTTCCTGCCTTACAAATGCCTTGGTGCATTCTACCACATTTCGAATATGGAGGGAGTCCTAGGGGTCTGAAAGATGCGCTACTCAGACTGCAATGCTGAGATTTCGCTTTATGAGCTTGCTGGTGTTGCTGCTATTGTTCTCTTCCTTACCATGTTGCTTGGGTGGCTTCCACCACTTCACTTTCCATTTCTTTTCGTGTTCGGGCTGTGTTGAGAGGGTTGTGGGGTAAAAGTTGCCGTCAATTGGCCTTGAAATTGAGGGGTCATCGAAGAATGTGATTCTCTCTCGGGGTGCATAGCCAACTCCATGTCGAGGGCTCGGTTGAGGGCTTCAGCATAAGTCAGACCGCTCTGACTTTCAAGAACTACACGAATATCTTGCCTCAATCCTGCTTAAAATAGCCCACATATCTTCTCGTCGGTATCTACTTTGTAGGGCATACAACGAGCTAACTTGCAAAACTCACGATCATACTCAGCTACTGTCTTCTTTCCTTGTCTCAAATTCATGAATTCATTCACTTTTTGCTTTCGGTAACTTCTGGGTACGTACTTCTCAAACATGGCTTCATTAAATTGCTCCCATATCAGATTCTCTCGTTCTTCGGGTGAATACGTCCTCTGTTGGGCTTCCTACAGTAATCAGCGGATCCTTTAAGCTAATACGTCATACACTCGAGACGTTCGCGATCTCCACAACGAAGAAACCTAACAATTCATTCGAGGGAATAAATCCAGTCCTCTGCTTCCGATGGACTGCCTTTACAATCGAAAGTCGGCGGGTTTTGTCGAAGAAAAAGTTCTTCGATTCATCTTTCATTTTGAAGAGGCGGGGTTGGGTCCCATTGCTCTTCTTCTTCATTTTGCTCGGCTCTCTCGTTTATTCTTCTCGGCGGCATTCTAAAAGAAATGCTAAGAATTAGGAAACTCGAAAAACATTTCGCCAGACGGCTAATCTCACTCGAAATTTTTTCAAATTTTGAAACTTTTCCTCTTGAGAGAAATACGATTCTCAATCGGTACTTAACACACATTTTAGGGAAAATTAAAGCAAATCATTCATTTTATCGACCTTGCAAGCAAAATAATTCTCAACTTAAAATAAAATAAACAATCATTCACTTGCATACTTTCTCAACAATATCACCGAATATCATGCTCAATATTTTATCACATCATCTACTCAAACATTGTCACACAAGTCAAACATAATTACTCATAAATTCAGTAAGTCAAACATAATTACTCATAAATTCAGACTCGCAATAACTCACTTAATAACCCGACTCTCTTTTCATAACTCACTCATAACTCAAGGATACATAATTCTCAAAATATTCGAAACAATTTAGAGACTCAAAGTTGATTTTAACAGCCTAACGGCTTCCTTTCGTATCATCGAATGATGGCCTATTCTGTGGACTTATACCAAAATAAAGGATAAATGTTCACAATGAAAAAATTTCCCTATATGTCGACAAGACGTTCTACACTTCAAACCGCACTAACACGACGTACTACTTCGCGTTCAATTCTACTAGATATCAATGCATCAATTCATATAATTTACATCACTGCATAAAATTAAAAAAAGTTAAACTCTCGACAGAAAAATAAATATTGTTAGAAACTTTCCACGGCTTTCTCAAGCTGAACCTAATCATGAGAACCATCATCACTCGAGTCATCATCACCTAACTGTTCCTCCTCTGGATCCTCCACCGGATCCTCCTCCTCACTACCCTGATCCTCTACTGCTGCTAACGCCTCCAAGAAGTCACCGTAGGTGTGCTCGGGGATATCCCACGGGTTCGCCATGTCTCGTGTTTGCTCGTTCTCAAAACGGGCGTTGACATCCTCCAACTCAGACTCGTCCTATGGGGGACTCTTAGGGCTGCTCACGTGATGAAGGTAGATACAAACTATGTAATTGATCTCTCGATCAAGCGCCTGATCGGGACTCACTGTCGGGGTCTTGAAAGGCGGATGCTGGAAAGAGAAGCAATAGGTCGCAATTGGCTGAAGGTAACCTGTGCCTACGGTAGCCTCGGCTGCTAGGTTCTCTGAGGGCTCGTCGTCATCGATACCTGCACATCTCGGCCTAAAAGGCTCAGCTGCTTAAGGTACTGGAGAAGGAGTGCGGTCTTGGTGCCTAAACTGCTCAGGCTGGTCGTACGAAGAAGGGAAAGATCTGAAGGGATCATACGAACCATCGGGCTGGGTCGCTATAGAACTAGACGAGGCAAAGGGATCGAAAGAGCAAATAGAGAGCACATCTCCCGAGTACGGGTGGAACTGAAAAGTGGCTCTTGGCTCAGGGCGAGGCAAAGAAGGGACTCGGATAGGGGTTGGTCCGTCTTGAAGTAGAGAATGAAGCTCAAGAACAAAGCCGTTCGGCTCGGCTGGAAGAACAAGGTCAATGAATTGGCCAGAGATAGTAGCGATAAAAGCATTGCAATCGCCATAAAGATAGACACCCAAATACTGTCATCCAATGAATCTCAACTAAAGTCCCAACAATTACATATATGAAGATATGCAATTGCAAGCTTAAACAAAACGACTTGGCATATTAAAAACACACTGCCGAGCACTTTCCACCATCTTCATCCAAGCTAACCTGCACGTTTAGAAATACATGCAGGGTTGAGTACTTCGTACTCAGTGAACACATGCCAAAACAATTTAAAACTTGCTCATTAGATCTATATAATTGCACTTGTCGTGCCACTGCATTACAACAGTTAAATCATTTTACTTGTGGATGCAAAAACATTTTCTTTTCTTGAAACGACTGCTCAGTCAATATATTTATATAACAGAAGCAGGTATGAATCAACCTATCACATTATCTCTATGTCGAGAAGTAGACCTCTTTCTCAAACACTAGGACTGGCCTAACCGAAGAAATTCTCACAGTCACCCCACATAATTCAAATAACAACACGGGTGTTCCTGTCTCACACAGGATAATAACTCAAGCAGATGATCAAACATACTAATGCAATCTAAGATTGAAGATCTAAAGATTTTATTTTATTTTATTTTATTTTTCATATTTATTTATTTTAGGACAAAAATAAGGCTTTGTTTTAGTTATTTTGGTAGTTTTATATTTTATTAGGTTAAGGATTTCTTTCCTTATTAGTTTAGGAATTGTTTCCTTACTAGATTAGGGTTATGTTTTCTTTTTATTTAAGGAATTATTTTTTCTTATTAGATTATGACTCTATTGTATTCCACCCCTATAAATAGGTCTAGTAGGGCATGGATTAAATAACGATTTGATGAATAATATTTTGTCAGTTTATCTCCTTCAGTTCGTTCACTGAACTAGCGGATTGGCGGCATGCCACCGTGATGTTCTTATCGACATATCGGCGAGCCAACCATCCCTCGTTTTATGTCATTCATCATCCCCGAGTTGCTGTGTCGTCTTATCGTTGGGTTTTAGGAAATAGTTGTATGCTTAATTCACTTCGAGAAACTGATTCGGAGGTTTTGGGATATTTCATCTTTATCCGGTTCGGTTCAGATTTGGTCTTAGGTGTATACTACTCACGTCGGCGTCTGCAACTCCGACGAGGATCGTATCACATACCATAACTCAGATAAAATAGCAAGTCAATAAATTAAAAAACTCACATAATAATAATCATTAAGTTACAACATTCAATAGTTCTCGGTTTATAAAGCCCACCTGACTGAGTAGGATTAGTCAAGGTAGCTGCTTCTTCCTTATTCTTCTTCTTCCTTTTCTTCTTCTACTTCTCGATCCCGCTCGTTCCTTCAAGAATAGCATCTTATAAGGACGAGACTACTTACTCGAAAACTAAACGAAACGAGTTCTAACGCTCGGCTGAAGGATTTCTACTTGACTCAGGTTTTATTAACTTAACTCGGCTCGATTAACTCGATCTTTCTAGATTTCTCGATTCTATCCAAGTACTAAACCAACAGACTCTCCGACTCGGGCACTTAGCTCGATAAAATCAAACAATTTAAAACTTAAAAAAATTCACAAAAATCGAGAATTCACTATTCACACATAAACTTTGTATTTCTTGATTTCTCACGTAAAACAAACTCAAAAAATTACGAGATTAATTCCCGGTTACTAAAATCACAAATCATTCACGTTCAAACTTTCACATCAAAAACCAGACATTCACAAATAGTTAAACGATTGACTTCGATAAATAGACAGAAAAAGAAAAATTTTCCAAATATCTTAGAATATTCTAGAAAATTTTTAGAAAATCAAATAAATCCACATAAAAGCATTCATATCAACTCATAAATTCATTCAAGACTCAACATAGTCTCATGCTGACTCAATACTGCTCGACTTTTAAACTTGAAAAATAAGAGTCTTTAGATTTTATCGGAAAAAGTTTCATTCTTCTTAAAATAAATAAAAGAATTCAAATATTAAATCGGATTCAAAATCCGAAGCCTTAAGCAAAATATCTCGGATTAAAGTCTACGTCACTTTTTCTCGTAAAATGTGCACATGCTCATAAAATTTTCAAACTTAACACTTTAACTCAAAATAATTCTAATTGAACAATTTCTCGATCAATTTCACTTAATTTAATTTATAACTTACATAATTGCTCGGTTTTCATTCTTATAAATTAGCTTAATTTCCTTATAACTTTTATTGTTTAACTCCGATTCAAAAATTTCAAAAAGCTAACTTAGATAATTTTACTCAAACTTTTATCATATAATCATCAAATTTATCATGCAACATCAAGAACTTAACTCCTTAAGCCTTATTTCCTCATTACCTTCGAAATTTTCATATATATAGCTATACATGCTCGATTTTCAAAATTCAAAGCTCTATCATGCTTAAAGTAAATGCAATTTCATGAATTTAATATCCAATTACTCAATTAGACTCACCATCAAAAGTTCCTCACTTAAAATCCTTATAGAGTTCGACTTTTATTGGACTTTAGTGCCAAACTTGTCCAAATTCAATAATTCGAGGTTCAAATGTACTTATAAAAATTCCAATTGATCGAATTTTGAGTCAATTTACTCAAACAAGCTTGATTACTAAACATCTTCATTTTAAGCCTATATACTTCGAAAGTTTTGGGGCTCTCTTTATAGAATCCGATTTTAACGATTTCAAGTTCTACAATGCATCAAATAATTCCAATTTCACTAATCTAACATCAATTTCATACTTAGAACACATGAGCATAAAAATCACAAGTTCTAAGGCTCCAATAGTTCGACTTTTTCAAGCTTTTAAGCAAATGAAATTCTTTCTTTGATTCTTCTCAAACTTAAGCTTAAATTATACTCTATTTCACTTATCAATCATGAAATTAAGCAATACTAAATCACAACATAAAAAATCATCAATTTCCTCATATATATATTTCGAAAATTTTGGAGAAAACTCATAAAAATTCATCTCTCACATATTCATGCATAAATCATCATAGATCATTAAGTCCTAACAATACTCATCTATATTATCACAAAATCATGAACTTCTTTCTTGCATATCATTTCCATACTCAAATTCATGACTAACATCGTCAATTTATCAATTAAGAACAACACAACAAAACTCCTAATTTCCCTATCCTAAACCTTCGACTTTTTCATGCAAAAATAGGGTAGAAAATTCCCCTCATGCAATTGATCATATCAACACTCTTAGATTAATACATAGAAATCGATTTTAACAACCAAATCATGCTAAGATCATTAACATAAAAACCCTTAAACTTGGCTATAAAAATCGATATTGATAAGGAATGGATGATCAAGATTTTGGACTCAAATTTCATGCATAGAACCATGCTAGGATCGATTTTAAGTCTTCAAAAAAAGCTAAGATGAGCACTCCTCTAAAGCATGAGAGTGCCGAAAATGAAGAGGAGAGGAAGGAGGGCAATCCTAGTCTAGAATTGATCACCAAGATGAGAGGATCAAGATTACCTTGTTATATGATTCAAGAGATGTTCGATTGTAAAATAACACGCAACTTTAGACCTTCAACCTCAAACTTCCATGGATGACAGTGGTGGTGTGTGTATGTGTGTGTGTTTGACAAGAGAGAGAGAGAGATGAGAGAGAGGTTATGATGTCGGCAAAAGGAAGGAGAGAGAGAGAGAGAGAGGGGAAAGAGAGGCGCGTGAGAGAGAGTGAGGGGAAATGAGAGTAGGGAAGAGAATAAATAGAATTTAGTTTGCACCGGATAGTTAAAAATGCGATATAAAAATCGCCGGAAGAAAAAGTTTTCAGGTGCAAAATAACCATACCTTTTCATTAATCTCTGAAACGACTCAAAACTCACCACGAATCTTTCTCAACATCGAAAATCTCTCTACTTTGTCTCATATCTCAACAAATATCTAATATCTCACCAAATAAATCAAGAAATCAAAAATCTAGTTTTCGAATCAAAATTCCGAGCAACGAATAAAATCTCGAAAATTACTATTCATATTAGGGTTCTTGGAATACGAACTCATGTTCTTCTCAGACAATCTCGAATAACTCTCAAACATATCTCAAAGTTTCTAAAAGAAATTTTATACTCAAAAGACACTAATTAGACAAAATTCAGAAAAATTCGATGAATAGTGAAAACTCGGGAAAAGTTACTATTCATCTGAAAACAAAGTTCTCAGAATTCTCCGAAATTCGAACTCGGACTTAAACTCATACAATCATGCTCAATCAATTCATCATACATTCATTTCGGATAACCGAAATGAGAAAAATCACATAAAGGCACTTAAGGTTATTTTAGTAATTTCACGACAAAATTTCTTTTTTCGGAATTTTTTATCACATACAAGCACACACTATCAAGGCATATAAACTCAACCAAGATGACTTTAAGAGTAATAAAAGATCGGGGTATTACAAAACCCCAATATGAGCCCTAGATTCGGCCAAGGGAAGAACTAGGGATAGGGTTTTCTTCTACTTGATTGTTCATGCAAGAAATGAAGTCTAAAGCATAGATCTAGCATAATATATGAAGATCAAAACATTTCTCTTCTCTTGTATCATGGAGCACGAAAATTAAAGAGAAAATAAGGAGAGTTTTTCGTGCTCAAACTTAGGATTAAAGCAAATGAGATGATAGATCTAACCTTGGATGAGGTTTTGCTCGAATTTGACCTTGATTCTATGCTCGATTCTTGATGCTTTGAGGAAGACAACAATGGTGAGTGTGTGCATATGTTTTGCAGCCAAGAGAGGGAGAGAAGAGAGGGGTGGCTGCTACAAATGGGAGGGAAAGAGAGGGTTTTTATACCTAGGGTTAGAGATGAGGTGTGTGGCCATGAGTGAGTAGCTTGTCATTTGATGAATAGTGACTAACTTTATCACTTTATCTGATTAACCCTCATTAACTTAATTAATCACATAGCCATATAATCTCACCCTCAAATACTCCCAAAACATATTCTGATGGTTTCAAAATAATTCTCACACCTCAAAAACACTTTTACGACGAAAAATCGGACAATCTGGTGAATAGTGAAATTTACGACGTAATTTACTATTCATCAAAATCAAGTTTTTGCAATCTTAACACACAACTTTCACACATCTCAAAATACATATTCTCATGCTCATAAATTTCAACATCAACTCGTTTCGGGTTAACCGAGGCAAGAAAATCACATAGAACTCAAAAATGGCATTTGTGGGCTATCGGGAGAATTTATTCTCTCGGATCCTTTTCTACTCAAACTTAACACATAACCTCTTCCTAACTTCACGTGAATTCGTGATTGATCTATCTACAATCGCTCAACCTAAGCTCAAACCTCCAGTCCGAACCTTAACTCTCTTTAAGACTTAATTTATCAAAGATAAACTCACAATATTTCAAGCTCTCACAATACAATACTCTTAAGAAAGTATAAGTACTCAAACACTAAAACAACGGCCAACCCTCACAATTGTTGATGTCGAATATATATAGGTTTGAAACCCTAGATCTCTTCATCATCATGTATATCTCTTTAGATCTTCTTTCCTTGTGAGGATAAGGCTTGAGGAACACGTTCAATATCTGTTTGATAAGTATCTTGTCCGCATCTATCATAAACATGGAAAACATCCCGCAAAATCCACGCAGATATGGAAAGTCTCTGCCAGACTATTCCAGGTTCCCTTAGCACAGACTGAAGCACACAAAACAGAGTTTGTTCTACGCAGCGGCTTCGACACTTCATCTATACTTTTGGCTACATAAACTTTGCCAACATCTTTGAATAGCATCACCTCTTGAGCAGCAATGCCTCAAATCCAACAACATCCTCTTGGCGGATTACATGTTTCGGATCGAAAATGTACTTGCGCAACTGGGAGATAGGGAATACACTGTGTGAATTTCCGAAGCTTGGCGGCAAAGCTAACTTGTAAGCGACCGGACCGATCCTCTCGAAAACCTCGTACGGTCTTATATACCTTAGCTTAAGCTTTCGTTTCACACCTAAACGGTGTAATTCTCTAGAAGGTGAGATCTTCAGGAATACCTTGAGAATTCTAATTCTGATCTTCGAGTATACGCATATGACTTTTGTCGATCCTGGGCTTCCTTAATCCTTTGTTTGATCACGCGAACGATCTTGATCCTTTATTCAATAACGTCAGTTCCTATCACCTTTCTTTCTCCCACTTCATCCTAATAAAGAGGGGATCTACACTTTCTTCCATAAAAGGGCTTCATAGGGTGCCATGCCAATCGTCATCTAATGGCTATTATTGTAGGCGAACTCAATGAGAGGTAAAATTTGCTCCATTTGTCACCTTTATCCAATACCACGGTTCTCAACACATCATCCAAGATTTGGATGGTCCTCTCGGATTGTCCATCCGTTTGCATGTGGAATGCGGTGCTGAAATTTAGATTGGTACCCATTTCCTCTTGAAAGGTTTTTCAAAAACGGGAAGAACTTGGAGTCTCAATCAGACGTGATCGTCTGGGGTACACCGTGCAGACACACAATTTCACGTACATATAACTGAGCAAGCTTATCGGCTTCATAAGTGATTAGGATTGGTATGAAGTGAGAAGATTTGGTTAATATATCCACTATCACCCAAATCGATGTATTTCTTTTCTTAGACTTAGGTAATCCTGTCACGAATTCCGTATTGATATCATCCCACTTCCACTCGGGGATCTTCAATGGTAGCAGCTTCCCATAAGGTCGCTGATGTAATGATTTTACTTGCTGACAAGCTAAGCATCATTCTACAAATGAGGCTATTTCTCGCTTCATTCATTCCCACCGAAACTTTTGCTTTATATCTTGATACATCTTAGTGCTTCCCGAATGTGTGGTATAGAGACTATCGTGAGCCTCTCTCATGATTTCATCCCTCAACTCTTCATCATTGGGAACACACTCCTTCTCTCTGAATAGGAGGGCATTATCACTAGCTTCTCAAAAATCTTCGACTCCTTCCTTGCAGATTTTGAGTCTAAGACTTTCCAACCTCTCATCTCTTCTTTGACCCTCTATGAGTTTTATTCTCAAATCTGGAGCCACTACAAAAGCTGCAATCAATTACTCCGTGGTCTGGGGCGGTTCAACCACTTCTATTCTCATTGCTCCAAAATTGTCGATAAGTTCCTTATTTTCGGTGAGAGAAAATGCCGACTCGGGTTCTGCTTTTCTGCTCAAGGCATTGGGTACGACGTTCTCCTTTGCTGAGTGGTAGGAGACTTTACGGTCATAGTCTTTCACTAATTTCAGCCATCTTCTCTGCCTCATGTTCTTTCTGCTCGAAGAAGTATTTAAGACTTTTGTGATCTCCGTGAAGTTTTCACACTTAACTCCATAAAGGTGGTGTCTCCAAATCTTCGGGGCATGCACGAATACTGCTACCTCCAAATCATTGGTAGGGTATTCTACCTCATGAGGTCTTAATTTCCGTGAAGCGTAGGCAATAACCTTACCCTCTTGCATTAGGACACAGCCTATTCCTTTCTTTGACGCGTCGGTGAAGATTATGTAGTCCTTCCCGGCCTTAGGAATGGCTAACACTGGAGCAGTGGTCAATCTAATTTTTAACTCTTTGGAAACTCTCCTCACACTCATCAGACCATCTAAACATTGAGTCTTTCTTGAGTAGTTGCATCATTGGTCTTGCTATCTTGGTGACTTCCATTCTTGGACTGCTTGCACCTTTGTAGAATCAACCTTGATTCCTTCGGAAGAGACTATGTGTCCAAGAAAATTTACTTCTTTCAGCCAAAACTCACATTTGGAGAATTTGGCATACAACTTCTCATCTCTCAATTGCTAAAAAATGATTCGAAGGTGCTCTTCATGCTCTATTTCACTCTTTAAGTATACAAGGATATCGACAATGAACACGATCACAAATTTGTCTAAGAATTCATGAAACACTCGATTCATGAGGTCCATGAACACTAATGGGGCATTTGTAAGGCCATAAGGCATCACCACAAACTTATAGTGGTCATACCTCATCCGGAATGCTGACTTGGGGACATCCTCTTGCTTGATCTTTAACTGGTGGTAACCGGACCTTAAATCAATCTTCGAGAATACACTGGCTCCTTTGAGTTGATCAAAAAGGTCATCAATTTTTGGCAACAGATACTTGTTCTTCAAGGTCAACTTGTTAAGCTCTTGATAAGCTATGCACATCCTCAGACTACCATCCTTATTCTTGACAAACAATATTGGTGCTCCCCAAGGGGACACACTAGGTCGGATAAAACGTAAATCTAGCAGCTCTTGCAGTTGAATCTTCAATTCTTGCAGTTCTTTCGGGGAGATACTATACGGTGCTTTTGATATCGGAGCTGATCCAGGCTCAAGGTCAATGGTGAACTACAATTTCCTGACGGGTGGCAATCCTTGTAAAACATCTGGAGAAACTTCTTAGTATTCTTGTACAATAGCCACGTCTTCAAATTTGTGCTCTTGTCCTTCATCCTTGTTCAGGTAGACTAGATATGCTAAAGTATCTTTTGTTTTTAGTAACTTTGCCGCTTGCAATGCTCAAATGATCGCCGTCTTCCTTCTCTTCTTCTCGATTCCATGGACTATAGAAGGTTCCTTTCCAGGCGGGTGGAAAAATTTTGCCTTTAATTACATCGAATTGTCGTGAAATTCTCTGTCAACCAATTCATTCCGAGAATGATATCTACATCCAACATTTGAGTTAAATTCAAGGAATGGGCCGACATTCTAAGAGATCCAATCTCAAATTCCATCTTAGGGCAAACATGACTAACAGAGGTAGACCTTCCAAAAGAGGTAGATACTCTCAAATCCTGGTTCGCTTTCTCTACATCAAATTCTAAGGTATCTACGCATGCACTTGCTATAAATGAATGCGATGCACTAGTATCAAATAAAATTATAATGGGCACGCCCTTTAATTTCCCCGTACCAGCGAGATTTCCTTGGTCTTTGGCTCTAGGTTTCTGATCGATAGCGAACACTCTCTGATAGTACGGTTGTTGTCCTTGCTGAGGTGGTGGTTGCTTCTTTTGCTGAAGCTAAGGGCGCTGCTGCTGCTGCTTCTGTGGACCCTACTACTAGGAAATCGGTCCATGGCCTTTAGCTGCGAAGACTGGTACTGATTCAGCCTTTCGCCAATAGCTCCTTGTTATTTGTTCGGACACTGAAAAGAGAAGTGACCAAATTGCCCGCACGTGTAGCAACTGTTGCTACCGGCCTTGCAGACTCCCTAGTGCATTTTTCTACACTTCGAGCAGGGAGGAATTCCTTGTGGTCCTTGTGACGAGTTGCCCTGATTGATAAACTGGGGCTTAACTTTTCCCTAATTTCTTGTTGGTGGCCTTGTCCTTGCAAGTTTGCATTTGCAGGGACCTGGAGTTGGAAAGGGGGAGGTGCTGAGGTTTGCACGGGTTTTTCTAGCTGCATGGCTAATTCCATGTCCAATGCTCGGTTCAAGGCTTCAGCATATGTTAAGCTACTCTGGCTCGCAAGCACCACTCGGACAATACACGCTCCTGAGCCCACTACCGGACTGGTTAGTCTTAGTGGCAAGCTAGGGTCGATCCCACGGAGAGTGAGGAACTACTTTACTCTTCGGTGCACAAATTGAGTTGTCACGGTCTCAACCTGTATATCTGCACAATAAACTAAACGGAAATAAAAAATAAAGGGGGTAAGATTTGGGGTAGGTCATGATCATTGTTGATATGTTTATTCGGTCATAGGCATACTGAAGATCCGTCCATACTTCATACAAACTCAAGGCGTGGCCCAAAGACATTGGGGCGTTTCAAGAGTTCATACTCCACACTTGGGATGGTTGAGTCCCTTGTTTTCGTCTTGGTCCGAAGGTCACGCTTCACCCCGGTCACAAGGTCGTGCTTCACTCCTCCTTAGACAGTTGTCATACCCGATCTCTCCAAGTATGACCCTCACCAACCTTCTCTCCCAAGCTTCCCATTTTCGTACCTACAGAGTAGACATAACTCGCGGGATATTCATTTCCGGTACCACGTCCAACCGGTCATCGATATGCCTACGATACGCGAGATGAGTCCTTTGGTCGATAACCATGGCTTGATGCCTCGTCACAGTTGATGGGTGATTGTTAGAAAAGCCCAAGACTGAAGAAGGACTCAGTATCCCCTTGTCCATTCCTCACCATCCAGATCTACAGCACCATTGAAGGCGCTGCTCAGTTACTCGGTCATAGGCATACTGAACGTTGCCGTCTGTCATGCCCTGGCCTTTGCTTGTCATGGTACAGCTCTAACCGAGCGGAGATCACCCGCTGGATCAGAACTGCCCATGGATTCTGCTCAGATCTCTCCGGAACCACTGGATCCAACCGATGGCACAAATGCCACGCGAACATTTCACATATCAACACTTAATCATTTTCCCCACCCAAATCTCACCAGGGGAATTACTCACACATAATTAAATACATAAACACAAAATAAAATGAACACATGAATAAAAGAAAATATGAAATACTTGAATAAATACCAAAGGCAAACCGCCTTGGGCTTGTTCTTCACAACGGAATTTAAATAAAAGCAAGTAAATTGTTTGGTACGAAAATGTAAAAGAAAATATTGAACTAAAGTGTATCTTGGGACTGAAAATGAAGTAGAACACGATGGGGAGTCGGCTCCTTTGTCAGCCACACTTGCTGGCTTTATATAGTTGACAGACGTCAGTCTAACCCTAACCCAGCTGTCTGACAGTATCCCTGTGACTGACTTTCCATAAATAGATGATCGTGATTGATTTGATTGCTGGGGATGATTGGCTTAATTGATTGAGTTGACTTTATCTTTCTCTTGCTGTTGATATCCCAGATTCGCTGAAACCTTCCATCCTTGGCCCTTCACACGTTTTTCCATAAATAGCCCATATGTGCTGATTGGGACAGTCTGTCATGGCCTTACCAACATGAGTGATCACCTTCCATATTTAGCTTGATCTGATTGGTGATTGACCATCAATTATTGATTGATTAAGTTGACTCCACGTTTTTTCAGATCCTTCCATTGTTAGGATTCGCCAGAATCTCCTTAATATCTCCTTCACGCGTCATTCCATATTTGGCTCTTGCTGCTGACTGCTGCTGTCCAGCATGGTCATATTGACTGCATCCTTCGGTTAGCCTCGCACCAGGTGGTACACTTTGGAAATCATCGCTGCTCAGATGCAACTTGGGCTGATTTGTCTCAGTAATGCCCATTTCGCTCATATTTCGTCCATATACTCATTTCCGAGCTTTCACCTCCAAAATATCTGTTTTCTCCCCTATACGACTCATACAAACACAAAAGAAAAGAAAAATGGGGCCAAAAAGATCCAAAAGTCGAAGACGCATCACACCTACATACTTAAAACCATACTTGCCCTCAAGTATGCAGGTGGATTCACAAAAGACACCGACGAAAATAGAAGAAAGAAAAGAAATAAAGACTCAAGACACGAAACTGCACAGTTATCAGATCAGATCATACATGCATGCATCAACCGTAATGTCATACCACAAACCATTGAGCAAATAAATCACATGAAGAGATTAACAGTTTCTCTCACACACTCAAGTGTATGGCTAAGTGTATACTCTCATTCTATGCTGCCTTAGCTTCCCTATAGGCTTGTTCATGGATTCATAGCAAATGTTCAATCTGGTACAATTCATCAAAGGGTCTTCATTAGGTTGTAGTGGGGTATACGGAGCAGAGGTAAGGATTTTTGGATAAGTAATTTAAAACTTGGTTCCGGTCATACCGACCTATCTTTTCCAGTACTAGCACTCCCACTTCACCTTTCCCGTTTTTATTTATTTTTAATTTTTAGACCAGACTCTCCTTTCTCAATTTATGTTTTTCCACCTTAAGTATTGAGCTGCCTTTTATCTTTCGTATAGTCTGGGAGTCATACTTTTAATCAATTTTAATACAAGGGCTTATAAAAAAAAAATTTATTCGGCTCAAAGTGGTTAGCAAGGATTTATCATTTTTAGCTCAAAGAAATAAATCTGGGGCTCTAAATTGAAGGAATTGCCCTAATCATATAAACTACACCATCCAACTAGAATCCACAATCAAGTTCTAGGGTTACTAAGCAGCATAGTCATACCAGAAAATAAATGTAAATTGGCTCAAATCTCACAGGTATGGATTATTCAGTATGCTCTCTACTGCTATCATGTGATAATGCTCATTATGCCAACAAACCAGTCAAACCAAATGGCATGCATGAATCACCAATACCAACAACATGTGCAGACTGACTCTAAACTCAAGACTCAAAATAAAAACAAAGGCCTTTACTAGAGAGAGAAAACTTATTCGTGGAGTGTGAGGACTCGGTCTTAAGAGATAGACTCTTCAATTGGCGGAATGCATCTCGAATATCCAACAAATTATGTTTTGACTTCTATATGGAGTGAAGATCATGTGTAGCAGTCATGGAGTGGTGGTGAGTGGGAGAATGAATTTTCCGCTGCTAAAAATGCGAAAGTCTCGCCAGTTGGGGCAGACCCTGACCACATGTCATACTGCTGCTTCGGTAATCCCTTGACCATCCTGTCGATTCTCCACCGACCCCACCTACACACTTTGCATTGCAAAGTGGGTTTTGATCTCCAATGCATAGAATCCAGCTCATCTCATCTGTAAGGTTAGTCCTCCAAGAAACACAAAATACAAGAAATAAAAGAAACATAAATTCAAAGCAGTAATGATCATACCAGCGACCTTATTTTGGGTTGCCTCCCAATCAGCGCTCTTGTTTATTGTCTTGAGCTCGACGCAATCTTTTCCATCATGCAAAACAAGGATCTAGGAGAAAACATTTCTCCATCTTTGATATGCCTGGATCGTAAATCTTCTTGCCCAACTCCATGTACATCCCAGCACTACCATATGCATTGGCTCTCCACTCCTCATGTTCTTGTTGCCTTTTCTCTTCAACTTCATCTTCTGATAGAGAAGGTGCACCATCATCACCAGGAGTTTCTTGGCTAGAGATTTCCAAAAAGTATGATTCCAGACTTGTTCCCTTAAACTCTTTTTGTTTGGCAGCATTACTGTTAGTAAGGTCATTCAGCAGCTCCTTCTCTAGTATGACCCGCACAGTTCTGTCTGGATATAGCTTATCAACATAGTATTCGGCCAACTCTGTGAAGGTTTTCGGTTGATGAACTCTAGCATCTTTTACAGCATCGGAGATATTGAACCTAAAAGTAGTGTCTCCGAGCATGCAAATCATGATTCCTCCATCCTCATTTATGTAGACTCGAGCAATTTCCATAAATGAACGACCCAATATCAGTCCAGAACCTTTTTGAGTCTCATGTCCCATATCTAGCACATAGAAATCTAATGGGAGTATGGATTCACCGACCTTCACTTCAACATTCTTCAATAACCCTTTGGGATGGGCATTCCAACGGTCTGCCAACTGTATGACCATTCCGCTTGGCTCGAGGGATCCGAGGTTGAGCTCTTTATACATTGATAGGGGCATCAAATTGATTGATGATCCCAACTCCAGCTTAGTTTGCTCAATTATTTTTCCGCCAATAGCACATGGGATAAACAACTCATCCGAATTTTCCGTGAGTACCTCGCTCGGTATGACCGCCGCCACACATTCTAACTTCTCATTCCCTTCCATTTTTGCCTTTTTCGAATTTATGGCATTTTGGGGTAGTGGGCGTTTGTGATCATTAGCTTCCTCCAAGATACTCAGACAAGGCGGTGCAGTAGTTGGCAATTTCTGGGTGGCCTTTTCTATATGGGCTGCTCTGACAGATTCATCAGACTCCGGTATGTCTATTCCTGTCAATTCTGCTACAGTGCCTGGCGGTTTGGTCATACTGTCATGCCATTCTTCGTGGTCCTTCTCCTTTTGCATTTTTGCTTCATCAGCTTCCTCGATCAGATTGATCTCTTCCGGTGGAAGTTTCCTTTGATTCTCCACGTCTTTTGCTATAATATCATCCCAACGGAAGATTTCTTGGCTACATTCATCCATTGTTTCAGGTCCGAAGATTTCGGCATCCTTCATTGACTCTTCCCAAGTTGGTCCTTCTTGTAGTTCTGACTGGTACGAGGGTGTCTGCAGTATGCCCCGTACTGGCTGCAATTGCTAATTCTCCCATCCTTTATGTCGCCATTGGGAATTTGGACTTTCACTCCATTCAGCATTGTAAGAGTGAGAGAATGGATCATACTTTTTGTGCTGGTCATCACTTTCTCCCATAGCAAAATCCTCCATTGGTCCATCCCCTAAGAAGAGTTGATATTCATCAGTTTGATGTCCAGTCATGTTGTATTGGTCATACAGAGGAGCCTTCTTCGGTGTTGTCACAGCTGCTACGAGTTGTTTGATCTCTTTGATCTCCTTCCTCAACTCAATTAGGTTGTCATCCTCCATCTTCTTTGGTGCTTCCAGGTTGCATTCATATGCTCCCGACTCTCTGGCCATACTTTCAAATAGTTGCAACATGTCCTTGGGTGTTTTGTCAAACATTGAACCTCCACATGCCGCAATAACGAGTTTTCTCTCGTATTTCTTGAGTCCCAATAGGAAGTGTTCCACCAAATTATTTTCAGCAATTTGATGGTGTGGGCATTCTTCCAACAATCCTTTGAATCGGCCCTAATACTCGTAGAGTGATTCTAGCTCTCCTTGTTCGATGTTTTGTATGGTCCTCCTCATACTAAACACTTTAGCTGCTGAGCAATACCTCTCCAAAAATGTTTGCTGCATCTCAGCCC